>LR738709.1:420465583-420520879 GCA_902687465.1 Secale cereale
GGGGGGGGGGAAGGAGATGGAAGAGGAACCAAGTGCTGTTCAAGAAAGAGAAGTCTTACCGAGAAGCAAGATATGAAAGCTAAGTTATTAGAATTTGAGCAGTTCAAATTTTTAATTTTTAAGTTGTCTTCCTTGAACAATCACACTTTGTATGGAAAACCTGTGCGCGGAGGAACCTACCCGTGGCTAGCCGCACCCTTGTCTTGTTTTCGAGTACGCTCAACGACTTGAGTGAGCTGCGACAAGTGTCGCGCCCTTGGTTCGTTTTCGAGTTCACTCAACAAGCTGAGTGCGTTGCGACTAGCTGCGGCAAGGTTGCTTGTCGGTAAGACCTTGGCCAGCAGGCTGCTCAGAGTTCAGCATTCAGCGCTCGCGGCAAAGGACCCTTGCCGGCAAGCTCCCTGGAAGCGTAGGGTGAAAAACATACAAAGTAGATGACCAAGACAAGGAAGATGACATTGCACTGATTGATTAAAATAAGATAAATATCTTACAAAGGATAACTTGTTGCAATGATTAATGAGTTCATAACACCCTACGCAGCAACAAAAAAGGATAAAGAAAAAGGAGGCCTAATCTACGCGGCCGCCCTCAATCCTGGAAATCTTGTTCACTTTGGCGATGATGTGGGCGACCTGCGCTTTCAGCGCCTCCGTGTTCGCGTCGGCCGGCAAGCTGCGGAGAACGTTGGTGAGGTTTATACTGGGATTACGGTATACAATCTTTGTCAGAACGCGCTCCAAGGTTCCCGCGCAGAGCTGGCGCGACTCCTCGGCCAATTGCGCGGGGAGCTTCTTCCGAAGATCTGCAAGAGCCGACGCGATCCCTCTGAAGAAAAGGCTGAGCTTGGCGCTGTGAGGGAGGTTTGGATCCGGAGAGTAGATGAGATGCTCAACCTTCAGCGCCAGCAGCTCCTGATGGATGTTAGATGCAGAGGACACCAAGTCATCGGTCCACACCTCGACGGTCCGGCGGAAGTTCTCGGCCGCAGTGTTGGCGCTGTCCACCAAGCCTCGCTCCCTGCGGAGCTCTTCCTTCAGCTTGGTTTCCCGGTCCCGGACGGCGTCGAGCGAGTCCTTCAACGTGGAAACCTTCAACTCCAGATCCTCAATTGAGTCCTTGGCGGCCTTCAGCTCGTCGCCCTGCTTGGAGAGGCGCACCTGGAGTTCGGAGTTGGTGTGGGCGTCCTTCTCGCGCTCTGTATTGAGCGCGGTGACCCGCTCCACGCTCGCCTTCAGCGACTCCTCCAGTTGCGCAACCTTGGCCGCGAGCTCCTCCTTGGCGGTCTCCGCAGCAGCCGCGGCGGCTTTCGCCTCCTTCAGCTCTCCGCCAAGGGCCTGCTCCCGAGCGGCAAGGTCTTCCTCGTGGGAGTCGAGGTTGACCTTCCGTTGGGCGAGCTCTCCTTCTCGCCGGGACAGCTCCTCCCCGGCGAGTCGCTGCTGCTCTTCGGCTTCGGCCTTCTCCAGGAGCCACTCCTGGTACTCCCCGGCGAGCCTCTCGCGCTCCTCCGCCACGTCACGGAGGGCAGCCTGGTTGGCGGCGCGGAGCTCCGCCGCGCGCTTCTCCATCTCGACGGCGGCCTTGGCAGCAAGGGCCTCCCGAGACGCCAGCTTCGCCTGCCTGGCCCGGTAAAGGGCCAGGAGCTGATGAAGCAACTTCTCCTCCTCGGGCCCTTCACTTCCGCCGGGCGCCTCGACGATCTTTAGACCCGCGGAGGCGATGACCTCTCCATCAAAGGCCTCGCCCTCCGGGGGGCTCGCGATGAAGAACCCCACGGCACCTGGATGTAAACGCCGTTGGGGGCCTCAAGGTAATAAGCAGACGGCTCCTTCTCGATGGAGGGGTCGGCGGCCGGCGCAGCGCTCGACGCTCCTGCCGCCTCCGGGCCGGCAGTATGGCCGCCGTCCCCCTCCCCGTCCGCCGCGTCTACGGCCGGAGCGGTCTCCTCCGCGGCCGGCTCGGTGGCTCCCGTCGTATCCTCGACGACAGGGGCGTCGCCGCCGCCGCCCTGCGCGCCCTCCTCCTCGACGACGATGACTTCCGTCTCCATCTGCTGGGGGGGGAGGAGGATCTAGAAGAAGAAGAAAAAGTAAAAGAAGTTCAAGCAAATATCCAAAAAGAGACGAATCCAAGAAGACAAAATTACATAACTCACCTTGACGGACGTCGTCAGCGGCGGGCTCCCTCGCCGGGGAGCTCTGCCTTGGCGGAGTGGCCGCCCTCGCTGGGCTACTCGCCCTTGGCGGAGTGCTCTCCCTTGCCGGGGAGTTCGGCCTTGGCGGGGACGGCGGGGCCTGCGGCTCCTCGGGAGCGGCCTCCGGATGCTCCTGTGGTTGTGGCTCCACCTCTGCACAAGACAATCAAGACAAGACGAAAACATCAAGATATTAGCACAAGACAAAATCCTCAAGCGCGCCCGACGAGCGGAAGTATGGAACCCAGACTTACGCTGGGGGCTGCGCTGGGGGCTGCTCCTCGGAGCAGCGCTCGGGTCCGGCAGGCTCGTCTCCGGCACGTCCCCAGTCGCCGCGACGGGCGAGTCGTCCGCGACCTCGACAACGGGAACCTTGGCCTTCTTCGCCACTCGCTGGGCCAAGGTCCTAAAATCAAAGCAAGAAGCAAGATTAGAATCAACCAAAAAGCAAGACAAAGTTAAAGAAGATGCGAAGCCTCAAGTTCTTACTCCTGTTCCTCGTCGTCGTCGTCGTCGCTCAAGGCGGAGAAGTCAAACGCCACCTGAGACGCGTCCGCGCGGGGAGCAGGAGGCGAAGACTCCCTCGGGCGCTTGGCGGTCCCCGGGGCTGGGGGCTGCGAAGACCCGGCCCCTGTGGTAGCCGAGGCTCGGGGAGCGGGCGGAGCTGCCGCTCCGCTCTGCGAGGACCCTCCTCCGCTTGGCACTGCCGTGCGGGGCGCCTCCACCGTGGCCTGTGTGCGGGTCACCCCCGCCGTGGCCTGTGTGCGGGTCGCCCCCGCCGTGGTTGGTGCGCCGGGCGCCCCCGTCGCAGCTTGGCTCCCCCGGGTAGCTCGCGCCGCCCGGCGAGCTGGTTGTTGCCGGGGCGCCTGCCCCCTCGTCCCTGTCGCCGTCTTGCGGAGACGCTTCAGCGGAGAGCGCCTAGGGCTTGCCCAAGGCGGGGAGGTCTCCGATGACGAGGAGAGGTCGTCGGCGTAGAGCCCCAGGGATCCGTCGGAGTCTTCATTGGCCCCGACGTCCTCCTCCTCCTCCTCCTCCTCGGCAGGCTTGCTGGGCCCAGCGCCCTGCACTGTGGCCGCTCTCCCTCCGGCGCCTCCGCTCCCTGCGGCGCCTCCGCTCCCTGCGGCGCCTCTGTTTCCTCCGGCGGCGCTGCCTCTCGCCGCGGCCTCGGTCAGGATTCCGGGGATCCCGGAGTGCCTCAAGGAAGGGACCCCGGCGAGCTCGTCGGGAGGAAGCTTCAACAGCCTGCGGATCTCTGCCTCCTCTGCTTGGCAGGACGCTTCCGCAGCCTCTGCCTCCTCGGGCGTAAAGCCAAATTCTCCTGCCGCTGCGGCTGCAGCGGCCTCTTCAACCCGAGAAGCTATATACGCTATCTCTTGGTCGGTGGTGTCCCGTGTGAGCTCCCTGATCTCGTCCTTGTTCTTCGCCACCTCCACCAGGTTGTCGAAGAAGCTCATGATGACGTCTGGCTTGGGCGGAATCCATGTGCGGTCGATGCCATGCGAGTCACACGCGGGCATCATGGCGCGAAGGGAATCCCGGGCCGTGCTGTTGCAGAGGGGCACCACTCCCCGGGGAGCTCTGAACCACTCTGGGTGGGCCGGGTCATGCTTAAATAGTTCCCGGACCATCCCCTTCAGCTCCAGCGACGTGAAGTTGAAGTTTAGCCCGGGGCGCAGCCTCATTATGTCCGCCGCGTTGCCGTACTCCCAGGCTGGCCTCTTCCTATCTTGAAGAGGGGCGATGCGGCGGCGGAGGAAATCTGTGCCTACTTCTCCGACAGACAACTTTGCTACCCGGAGACGAAGAATTCTGATGAGGGCGACGTTGAGCTTGCCATCGTCCGAATCCAACTCACTCCAGTCCCTGCCGCGCACGATGGCTGTTGTGCGCGGCGCGGTGAAAGGTTGCGGCTCGTCCTCGACTATCCAACACCAGTCTGCACGCCACTCCTCCCACTTGCCGCGGAGCTCCCCCGGCAAATAGGACTCCTTCTTATTCAAGCGGAAGACCCAAGAAATCCCCCCGGAGAGGGGAGCGCCGGCTTCTACTCTAGGGGTGAAGAAGTGCCTAAACAGCGCTACGTTTGGGTGTATCCCAATATAGTTTTCGCACATATGTGCGAAAACCGCCATCGTGAGGATGGCGTTGGGGGTGAAGTCTAGAAGATGGAGGCCGTAGGTGTGCATTATATCACAGAAAAAGTCGGAAAAAGGGGGACAGAGGCCGCAGTGGAAGAAAGCTGCAAAGAAGAAGTACCCGCCGGGGTAGTTGTCCTTGGCGGCGGCCGGATAGGCTCGGGTGCGGGGATGCGCCTTGGTCTTCTTGGCCCAGAACAATTAGTACTTGTTCCAGAGCTCCCGCGCGCTGAGCCTCGGCGAGAAGACGACGTTCCGCTTCCGCAACAAGGTGAGCCTCGCCGCTTGCTCCGATTTCTCCTTCTTGGTCTTCTCCGCCTTCGCCTTCTCGGTCTTCGGGGCCATGGCGGAGGCGGCGAGGGAAGGGGGACGAAGAGTCCGGCGGCACCGCAGATGCGGAAGGCGGCGGAGGAGGTGTGGAGGCGGAGCGCAAGAGGGGATCTCTGGAGATGGAAGAAGAAGCAATGAAGGCGTAGGAGGGGAACCGCTCCTGCTTCCTCTGCTTTTATGGGGAAGTGGGGGACGTTTCGCTCTTTCCATTTAAAGAACGTGGCCACGTCCCATCCCATGACGCCGCAATCGACGCGTGCCGTTACGGGGGGACGCGGCGGATGCGGAAGTGGATTCGGCGTGCCGTGGGCCGCGCGTGTCCGTGCACTGTTTTGGGCCTGGCCCAACAGCGCTCGGCACCGTGTGTGGCCCATGCCCGGGGGCTCCTGTCGGTGTACTAAGGTAGGGGTACCTCAGTACCCCAACTTGTGCACGGGCAGTAGCAGCTTCCCGCGGCAGGGCCTACCACGCGCTTGCCGGAGACCTTCCTGCTCCATATAAAACCATTCAAAAACAAAGTATGCAAGGCAGAAGATCAAGACCCCGGCGAGTGGAGCTTGCTGGGAAGGCCGTTCCAGGCTCAAGATTACCTCACCCACGCAAGGCCCTGACAAGAGGAACTTGCCAGGAAGACTAGAAGATTACGTTACAGAAGACATGCCTCGGCGCAACATGCGCCCCGGCAGGGCCCGGGGAGCGACAAGCTGCAGAGCCCGACAAGCTCCCGGGCCCGGCAAGGTCAAGACCCCGGCAAGGTGCTTGCCGGGGAGAGTTGTGCTGTGTGCCCGCGCTCCAGCTCATCGAACCACGCGTCGCACTGGGGCCATTACAGGGATGCGTGGCGGATGGCTGTGCAGCCTGGGGGACACGGTGGCACTCCACGGTGGTGAAGCCATCGCCGTGGCGAGCGGAGACGCAAGGGCGGGCGCTTTTGGGGTCGATGGCGACGGGCATTAAATGCTCTTGTCCCCCACTGCCAAAGTAGGTAGCGACCACTATTCATACACTGTAGCTCCACTATTCCCGCACTGTTACAACTACCACCTCTTTTACATTTTTACCCTTTCTCCTACGTTGACACCTGTCGGTGACCCCTTGCACTATAAAAGGAGGCCCATGCACAACGTAGAAAGGGTTCGGAATCTAGATCGCTCATACGCTCGGTGTAGCTAGTTCTTCAAGCTCCCGAGCTCCCCAACTCAATACAAACTAAGCAGGAGTAGGGTTTTACGCGTTCACCGCGGCCCGAACCTGGGTAAACTGCCTGCATGATCTCCACGATCTGCTCTTCGCGCTCCCTCCGCCCTCTTACCGCACAAGCAAGGGGCTCCGGTCCCATAGGTGTTCGTGGAGGACAGTTTCCCCCGACAATGATCCCTTACAAAATTTCAAGGTAAAAGTGTCCTCCCTGAGTATGCACCATTGTGACAGTTCGTCGTGCCGAGACACCACGTGATGATCGGGTGCGATAAGCTCTACGTTCAAATACAACGGGTGTAAGACAGTTTGGCACATGCAGAATACTCGGGTTAAACTTGATGAGTCTAGCATGTACAGACATGGCCTCGAAACACTGGATACCGAAAGGTCGAACGTGAATCATATAGTATATATGATCAACATAAGATGTTCACCATTGAAAACTACTCCATCTCACGTGATGATCGGACATGGTTTAGTTGATTTGGATCACGTGATCATTTACATGACTAGAGGGATGTCTATCTAAGTGGGAGTTCTTAAGTAATATGATTAATTTAACTTTAATTTATCATAAAATTAGTCATGTTGGTATTTGCAAATTATGTTATAGATCAATAGCCCGTGTTATAGCTCCCCTATGTTTTTGATATGTTCCTAGAGAAAACTAAGATGAAAGATGTTAGTAGCAATGATGCGGACTAGGTCCGTGATCTGAGGATTATCCTCATTGCTGCATAGAAGTATTATGTCCTTGATGCACCGCTAGGTGACAAACCTATTGCAGGAGCAAATGCAGACGTTATGAACATTTGACAAGCTCGGTATGATGACTACTTGATAGTTTAGTGCGCCATGCTTTACGGCTTATAACCGGGACTTCAAAAACGTTTTGAATGCCATGGAGCATATGAGATGTTCCAAGAGTTGAAAATAGTATTTCAGACTCATGTCCGTGTCGATAGGTATGAGACCTCTGACAAGTACTTTGCCTACAAGATGGAGGAGAATAGCTCTACCAATGAGCATGTGCTCAGAATGTCTGAGTACTACAATTGCTTCTATCAAGTGGGAGTTAATCTTCCAGATAAGATAGTGATTGACAGAGTTCTCTAGTCACTATCACCAAGTTACTAGAACTTTGTGAATAACTATAATATGCAAGGGATGATGAAAATGATCCCCGAGCTCTTCGTGATGCTGAAATCAACGAAGGTAGAAATCAAGAAAAAACATCGATTGTTGATGGTTAACAAGACCACTAGTTTCAAGAAAATGGCAAGGGAAAGAAAGGGAACTTCAAGAAGAATGGCAAGCAAGTTGTCACTCCCGTGAAGAAGCCCAAAGCTGGACCTAAGCCTGAAACTGAGTGCTTCTAACTGCAAAGGAAATGGTCACTGAAAGCGGAAGTTCCCCGAATATTTGGCGGACAACAAGGATGGATGATACGTCTCCATCGTATCTATACTTTTTGATTGTTCCATGCCAATATTATACAACTTTTACATACTTTTGGTAACTTTTTATACTATTTTTGGGACTAACATATTGATCCAGTGCCTAGTGCTAGTTCATGTTTATTGCATGTTTTTTGTTTTGCAGAATATCCATATCAAACAGAGTCCAAACGGGGTAAAAATGCATGAAGATTCTTTTTCGGAATATATGTGATTTTTGGGAAGAAGAATCAACGCGAGACGATGCCCGAGGGGGCCATGAGGCAGGGGGCGCCCCTGACCCTTGTTTCCACCCCGTAAGGCGCTTGGTGCCCTTATTTCGCCACAAGAAAGCCAATATCCAGATACAAATCGTGTCAAAATTGCAGCCCAATCGGAGTTACGGATCTCCGGGAATATAAGAAACGGTGAAAGGCCAGAATTTGGAAGGCAGAAACGGAGAGAGATAGAGAGACATATCCAATCTCGGAGGGGCTCTCGCCCCTCCCATACCATGGAGGCCATGGACCCGAGGGAGAACCCTTCCCCCACCTAGGGAGAAGGCCAAGGAAGAAGGAGAAGGAGGGGGGCTCTCTCCCCTCGCTTCCGGTGGCGCCGGAGTGCCACCGAGGCCATCATCGTGCGACGGCAATCTACACCAACACCTCCGTCTCTTCACCAACATGTTCATCACCTTCCCCCATCTATCTACAACGGTCCACTCTCCCGCAACCCGCTGTACCCTCTACTTGAACATGGTACTTTATGCTTCATATTATTATCCAATGATGTGTTGCCATCCTATGATGTTTGAGTAGATTTTCGTTGTCCTATCGGTAACTGGTGAATTGCTATGCTTGGTTTAATTTGCTTGTGGTTATGTTGCTGTCCTTTGGTGCCCATCATATGATCGCACGCGTGGATCACACCATTGGGTTAGTTGTATGTTGATAGGACTATGTATTGGAGGGCAAGAGTGACAGAAGCTTCAACCTAGCATAGAAATTGATTCATACGGGATTGAAGGGGGGCCAATATATCTTAACGCTATGGTTGGATTTTACCTTAATAAACTTTAGTAGTTGCGGATTCTTGCTAATAGTTCCAATCATAAGTGCATAGAATTCCAAGTCAGGGATGGCATGCTAGCAGTGGCCTCTCCCACATAAAACTTTCTATCGGTCTAGTGATGTAGTCAATTGCTTAGGGACAATTTCGCAACCCCTACCACCACTTTTCCACACTCGCTATACTAACTTTATTGCTTCTTTATCTAAACCGCCCCTAGTTTTTATTTGCATGCTCTTTATTCTTGCAAACCTATCCCACAACACCTACAAAGTACTTCTAATTTCATACTTGTTCTAGGTAAGTAAACATTAAGCGTGCGTAGAGTTGTATCGGTGGTCGATAGAACTTGAGGGAATATTTGTTCTACCTTTAGCTCCTCGTTGGGTTCGACACTCTTACTTATCGAAACAAACTAAAACTAATCCCCTACACTTGTGGGTTATCAAGACCTTTTTCTGGCGCCATTGCCGGGGAGCAATAGCGTTGGGTGAATATTCTCGTTTGTGCTTGTTTGCTTTATCACTAAGTAGATTTTATTTGCTGTTCTAAGTTGTTATCTATCTTTACTTATGGATATGGAACACAAAAAAAAATTAGGTGTACTTGCTACTCATGGAGACGGGGAACCTCCTAAAACCCTCGATGCTCATTATGTGGAAGATATTATGTACTACTTTGATAATCCTGAGAAACCCCATTCAACTATATAATGGGAGTAACGTTGGATCAACGTGAATACTTTAGGGATTATCTCTTGACACAAAAAGGGAAACTATTACGGGATCAAATTTATATGTTGCGTTGGTATGCTCGGGATTTATGCTTGAAATATGATTATACTTGTTGCTCTAGGATGAAGGATCCACACCTTCCCTTTTCATGCAAATTTAATGATGATGAAACCTTAGCTTCTTATGCTAATGGTATATATGATTATTATGTTGTGGAACAAATAGAAGAATTCATTGCTTTTAAGGGAGCTTATGAAATCGAATCTCTATTTAAAAGGTATGAAGCTTTTGATGATGATGTTTATAGGCCTGAAATTTTGCTATATTGAAATATTGCTATGAGAATTATGAATACAATGCCAATATTGATGCGGTTATTGAGAAGGTCTCCATTGTCCAAGAAGAGACTAATATTTTGCAGGAAACTATGGAAGAAGAAATTGATGACACCGTGAGCTCATTTGATGAAAAAGATGACGAGGAGAGCAAAGAACAAGAGGAGGAAGAGTGGATTAGCTACCCGTGCCCACCTTCTAATGAGAGTAACTCTTCAACTCATACATTGTTTAATTTCCCTTCGTGCTTACCAAAGGATGATTGCTATGATCCCTTCGATTCGTTTGAAATATCCCTTTTTGATGAACTTGATGCTTGCTATGCTTGTGGCCAAGATGCCAATATGAATTATGCCTATGGAGATGAACTTGCTATAGTTCATTATGTTAAGAATGAAATTGCTGTTATTGCACCCACGCATGATAGTCCTATTATCTTCTTGAATTCTCCCGACTACACTATATCGGAGAAGTTTGCACTTATTAAGGAATATACTAATGGGTTGTGTTCTACTACTACACATGATGATTTTGATAGATATAATATGCATGTGCTTGCTGCTCCTACTTGCAATTATTATGAGAGGGGAACTACATCTCCGCCTCTCTATGTTTCCAATATGATAAAATTGCAACAAACTGTTTATACTATGCATTGGCTTTACAATTGAAAGAACATGCGGTGCCCCCATGTTTGGTTTTGGTAATTGATGACAATCTCTATGGACTAATGGTTGCCTTGAGTTATATTTGAACGGTTTGTCCATAGGCTTTTCTTGGAGTCCATTTGTGGGTTTCAAGGAGAGTTTGTAATTACCAAGGTGCTATTAAGGAATTATCCAAAGATTGGTCTTGTGAGTGTTGAGCTTATTGCAAGCATGTCTTGAAGAAGAAGGGTGTGTGATCATTCATGTTTACCTTCAAGACATCATCCAAATGAAGAGAGTTGGAAAGATTCAAGGTTGATAAAGACTAAGTCAAAGAGTTAATCAAGTTGATCAACACGCAAAGCATAGAAGATGTACCGAGAGGGATCAAGTGATCCCATGGTATGGTAAGCATTGACAATTACACTTTGTGTACAAACCCATGGTCTACATGAGATTTCTATGTGGGGTTAGGTATATTTCCATGGGCTTGCGTCAAGAGGAAGATATTATACAACCCATGGAGGATAAGATCAAGTGGTGATCGTCATCAAGTTTGCGGTGTGCAAGTTCAAGTGGAGCATCACAAAGAGATCAAGTGCTTGAAGCTTCCCGTACATTGTGGTGACAATGGACTTGTGAAGATGTGTCGAAGAGTAGCTCACCCAGAGTGGAGTATGGGGGAGCAATCTACTAGTCTTCACTGAGCCAACGCAATCAAGAAAGGTGGTCCAACTTGAGGGAGTCAAGATCATCATCATCCAGCTCAAGTGGACTATGTGCAAGGCAAAGGTTTGCCCTTGATAGATTTTCTATTTTACCGGTCTCATGGTGGTAGTTGGGAGGCCGGATTATAGGATCGATTGCCGTACTATCCAGGGGGCTCTCGATGAGTAGCTTGATCGTATCGTTCGTAGAGAGCTCAAACCATTGCATGCTTGCATCATCTTTATTGGTTCTTGTTTGGTTCTTCTCCTTGTGAGATTTGGAGCTTATGGTCATTTTCATGACAAGCTCGAATTCATCGAAAACGGAGTTCACATGCATCTTCTATGATGTTTTCCATGTTGGGGTTTTTGCCGGTTCTCTTTGTGAGTCTTAGAGTTTATGATCATCTTCATGAAAAGCTCGAGTTCATTGAAAACAGAGTTCACATGCATATTCTATGATGTTTTCGATGTTGGAGGTTATGTCGGTTCTTCTCGGTTGGAGGTTTCACTCCTCTATATCCTAGGCATACCTCCCTGCCTCTTCTTACTATAGTCAGTCACTGATTTGATCCTACTCGTATTTTTCTATCCAACAAGCTTGAGTTTGCTCAATTCGGAGCTCATATGAAGAAGTTATGGCAGTTCTGTTTTTCTCCCTGTGGTAGTACCGTGGTGGCAGCAGTAGTATCGCTTGTAGCGTTAAGCGGTAGTACCGCTCCAGTACCGCTATACTACCGCCTCGATTTTGGGTCTGCTCTTTTTGTGTCGGGTTCAGCAATAGTCGCGCGGCAGCAAGGCATGGCAGTTCCGCCTCTAAGCGGTAGTGCCGCCCAGAATGGGCGGTACTACCGCCTATAAGCGGTAGTACCGCTCCGGCCGGGCGGTAGTACCGCTACTGCACTAATGCTATCGTACTCTGCTCTGTCCTGCCTCCTTTGGCCCTGTGTTCTACTCCTCCAGCGGTAGTACCGCTGGGTGAGCAGTAGTACCGCTTATAAGCGTCACTACCGCCCCAAGGTTCATTCTGTTGCTCTATTTCCTGCTTCTACCGCCCGAGCGATAGTACCGCTCGTGGAGAGGTAGTAACGCTCGTGTGCGGGCTTAGCACATAATGGTTGGATTTTTCCCTCCTATAAAAGGGGATCATCTTCCCCAATGAACCTCATCTCTTAAGCTCATTTTCTTCCCCCATTATTGACCTTCTTCGAGCTTGCTATCTCTCAATCCCTCCATGGATTCTTGCTAGTTTTGGGGGGAAAAGAGAGAGGAGATATAGATCCACATTTCCACCAATCACTTTCTCCTCTATGTGAGCGGAACCCCTTGGATTTAGATCTTGGAGTTCTTGGTGTTCTCCTTCTTGTTCTTCCTCTATTTTCCCTCCCTAGCATTACTTGCTTTGGTGGGATTTGAGAGAGAAGCACGTGGGCACTCTGTGTGCCCTTGCCATTGCATTTGGTGCATCGGTTTGAGTTCTCCACGGTGATTCGTGGAAGTTACAAGTTGAGAAGCTTATTACTCTTGGGTGCTTGGTACCCTTGAGCTTGTTCCTCTTGGGTGCTTGGGCGCCCTAGATGATTGACGTCACCGTGGAGCCATATTCCATTGTGGTGAAGCTTCGTGGTGTCGTTGGGAGCCTCCAATTAAGTTATGGAGGTAGCCCCAACCTTGGTGGTGTTCGGAGCTCAATCATTGTGGTGCAAAGCTCCGGGCAAGCGTCGGGGTCTCCAATTAGGTTGTGCAGATCGCCCCGAGCAACTTGTACGGGTTCGGTGACCGCCCCCAAGGGTTTCCATTTGTACGGGTTTGGTGACCGCCCTCAAGGGTCCCTTAGTGGAATCACGGCATCTTGCATTGTGTGAGGGCGTGAGAGATTACGGTGGCCCTAGTGGCTTCTTGGGGAGCATTGTGCCTCCACACCGCTCCAAACGGAGATTAGCATCCGCAAGGGTGTGAACTTTGGGATACATCGTCGTCTCCGCGTGCCTCGGTTATCTCTTACCCGAGCCCTTTACTTATGCAATTTATTTTGTGATAGCCATATTGTTTCTTGCTATATATCTTGCTATCACCTAGTTGTTTATATTGTTTAGCATAAGTTGTTGGTGCACATAGGTGAGCCTAGTTGTTGTAGCCTTTGTGCTTGACAAATTAACTTCTAGGTTTATTCCGCATTTGTTCAAGCCTAAACAATAATTATTTTAAAAGCGCCTATTCACCCCCCCCCCCTCTAGGCTACATCGACGGTCTTTCAATTATGTGTGCATGAATTGTTATTTTATGACATGCCGATGCATAGGAAGAGAGTTAGACTTCGTTGTTGCAAGATATATGTTACTTTGTGCTCACTACTAAATCACAAATCATTGTTAATTAAAATTGGCTTTGATATACCTTGGGATCCGAGTGGATCCATTACTTGAGCACTATATGCCTAGCTTAATGGCTTTAAAGAAAGCGCTGCCAGGGAGACAACCGGAAGTTTTGGATAGTCATTTTTTTTGTGCTTTTATAAAGTTTTAAAACAAAAAATAAAGAGGGGAACCTAATAAAATTTCAAAAAGCAAAGCAAAAGTGGGAAAGACGAGCATTGTTAAAGTGGGAGCTCGCCTTGAACTTTGTTCATGCCCATGGAAACTTTGTGAACCTTCATTACAAAAACTTTTCAACCAAAATAATTATCCCCTTGTACAATTCCATTATATTATAAAAATAATGTGCCAAGAGTTTCCTTTAGGATGATTAAACTGCTTGTTGGTTTGTGCGGTGCAAAAGCAGAAACTTTGACTGTAGTGCACGATTTTACATTTTTTACTGGAACGTCGAAAGGATCTGAAACTTCTTGCATAGTCTTCCTATACAATGTTTTGAGTTTTCCTAATTTTTGCAGAATTTTTAGAGTTACAGAAGTATGGTCAATGTTCAGATTACTACAGACTGTCCTGTTTTCACATATTGGTGTTATAGCTTCGTTATTTGCATATGTTTGAATTCTTGTTGAAGCTTCCTTGACTTGGGGTCATAGAATTGTGATAATATACAATGGGTAATGTTTGTTCATATTTATACAATAATGTTAGAGCAGTACATGATGGGATTTCATTGATCATATGCACTAACCCCGCCACTAAAAGTTCGGTTACGTTTTGTGTGGATGAAGTGTTCGAAGATCGAGGAAGTCTCGATATGTGGAGAAGGAGGAGATGCAAGATCTCAAGCTTGGGGATTCCCAAGGCACCCAAAGTAAATATTCAAGGAGACTCAAGCATCTAAGCTTGGGGATGCCCCGGAAGGCATCCCATCTTTCTTCAACAACTATCGATATGTTTTCAGATTCGTTTCGTTCACGTGATATGCGTAAATTCTTGGAGCATCGTGTGGTTTTTCTTTTTCTTTTAATAAATGCACCATGCTAGTATGAGGTAGTCCTTGGTTGATTTATAGAATGATCCTTGGACTTCACTTATAACTTTTGAGTATGGCTTTATAGAATGCTTCATGTCCTTCGCTTATATCATTTGAAGGATTGCCTGTTTCTCCTCACTTAGAAAACTGCCATTTGTAGAATGCTCTTTTGCTTCACTTATATTTGTTAGAGCGTGGGCATATATTTTGTATTAACAATTAAAGCTCTCTTGCTTCACTTATATCTATTTAGAGAGTTGACAGGAATTGGTCATTCACATGGTTAGTCATAAAATCCTACATAAACTTGTAGATCGCTGAATATGATATGTTTGATTCCTTGCAATAGTTTCACGATATAGAGATGCTAATATGTGGGAGGTACTAGTGAATGATTGTGGTTTAGTAAAAATATTGGTGTTAAGGTTTGTGATTCCCTAAGCATGCACGTATGGTCTCCTAACTATGTAACCAAATTGGCGCGCATTGTATTTTGATTGTTTATCTTTGTGTGAAGGTTGGGGGAGCGCGATGGTTAACTCCTACCAACCTCCCCCCTAGGAGCATGCGTCGTAGTATTTTGCTTCGAGGGCTAATAAATTTTTCGCAATAAGTATGTGAGTTCTTGATGACTAATGTTGAGTCCATGGATTATATGCACTCTCACCCTTCCACCTTGCTAGCCACTCTAGTACCGCGCAACTTTCGCTGATACATCAAACCACCGTATATCCTTCCTCAAAACAGCCACCATACCTACCTATTATGGCATTTCCATAGCCATTCCGAGATATATTGCCATGTAACTCCACCGTTCCGTTTGTTATGACACGCACCATCATTGTCATATTGCTTTGCATGATTGTAAGATAGCTAGCATGATGTTTTCATGGCTTGTCCGTTTTTTGATGTCATTGCTATGCTAGATCATTGCACATCCCAGTACACCGCTGGAGGCATTCATATAGAGTCATATTTTTGTTCTAGTATCGAGTTGCAAGTAAATAAAAGTGTGATGATCATCATTATTAGAACATTCTCCCATGTGAGGTTATAAAAAAATAAAAGAGGCCAATGAAGCCCAAAAAAAGAGAGGTCAAAGAAGCCCACCAAAAAAGAGAGGCCAAAGAGCCCAAAAAAAAGGAAAATAAAAAATGAGAGAAAATCTTTTTTCCACACTTGTGCTTCATCATAGCACCATGTTCTTCATGATAGAGAGTCTCGTATGATGTCACTTCTATATACGAGTGGGAATTTTCATTATAGAACTTGGCTTTTATTCCAATGACGGGCTTCCTCAAATGCCCTAGGTCTTCATGAGAAAGCAAGTTGATGCACACCCACTAGTTTTCTTTTGAGCTTTCATACACTTATAGCTCTAGTGCATCTGTTACATGACAATCCCTACTCACTCACATTGATATCAATTGATGGACATCTCCATAGTCCATTGATTTGCCTAGTCGATGTGGGACTTTCTCCCTACTTTTGTCTACTACCACCTTCTATTCCACCCATAGTGCTATGTCCATGGCTCACGCTCATGTACTGCGTGAAGAGTTGAAAAGGTTCGAAAAAGTAAAGTATGAAAACAATTTCCTGGCTGACACCGGGATGGGCATGAGGGGTACCTTGCGTTAAGAAAAGGGAGCATAAAAGACTATATGATTTTGTAGGGATAACGTTCTTTATCATTGATATTTTGAAAGACTTGATTGTTTGTTGGGATGCCTGAGTATTAAATTCTTTTATGTCAAATGATAGACTATTGCTTTGAGTCACTCGTGTCTTAATATTCATGCCATGATTAAATTACCTGATCAAGATTAAGCTATGTAGCATTCCACATCAAAAATTATCTTTTTTATCATTTACCTACTCGAGGACGAGCAGGAATTAAGCTTGGGGATGCTGATACGTCTCCATAGTATCTATAATTTTTGATTGTTCCATGCCAATATTATACAACTTTTACATACTTTTGGCAACTTTTTATACTACTAGCAAAAAGCCCGTGCGTTGCAACAGGAGAAAAAAATATTTATGCTAATGTGTTTTTTAAAGAAGATGCATGATTTCATATCATACCATGTTTCATAACGTAAAAAGAGCGGTCATTTTAAGAACATGGTGTTCTAAGATCACCAGACATGCCGCTAGTAACTCAAAGAATAGTACAAGATTATTTTTATATGTTCTTTTTGCTTTCTTAGAAAAACTCACATTTTGTGTGATATGCAAGATACCTTTATTTGTCCAAGATAACTGTGAAATAGGAACCTACAACGGTGACAAATAAGCGTACGAAGGCTTGAGATGCCTTTTGCCCTTTTGCGTAAGACGTCTTGGATTAAGTAGGAAATTATTGGATCTATGAAAAGAAAATATTGTATGAATTCATCAAATTGTAACCTACTCAAATGAACCAAGTATACAAAATATGTCTAAGTTCATGCGCCGCATTAATCAGGCTCTCTTTCCGTTATAATTTCTTCACTTTCATGACTACAAATCCATCAATTCCTAATCATGTGCACTAATTTCTTTTATTTGAATGTCTCGCTAGCCCATTAATTTCTTCCTTCTTTTTCTGGTTTCTTCATTTCCATGACTACGAATCCATTAATTCCTAATCATGTGCACTAATTTCTTTTCTTTGAATGTCTTGTCAACTCGTTAATTTCTTCCTTCTTTTCCTGGCTTCCTTCTTTTATTGGCCTCTTCTCATCATTCCACCATGCACATGAATCACCAATCCCATGTCTCCTTCTCAAAGGCATTTCTTATTGATTCTTGAGTTGGCTTACCGAGTTCAACCTGCATATGTATTTAAATTGGTCGAATTTTGTGAAAGGGGGCGAGATGGGACTAAATATGTATGAATCCTATTTTCTTTTTACAGGAACGTAGTGGTGTATGCCAGTTTGACAAACGTATAAGTAGGGTCAGCAACTCAATTTCTATCAAAAACAGTAAGCTAGCCGAGTGGTTCACCACGCTATTCTTTAGAGGGCAGATCTTGTGTTCGAATCTCATGAGGAGCATGTTTGTTTCAGCGTTGTTTTTTTTTCCTGTAATACACTTACGCATGACTGCGGGTTGAATATCGAAAACGACAGGTGCGTTTATGCAAAACCGAAACGTTATCCTATTTGGAACACTTGAAAAGGTACCGCGGGTTGATTTCGTGTAAACCAAGGGGCTTTTTTGTAAAAATGGCTAGCGACGACGGACGACCAGAAACCGAATATTCTTTATTATTAGGTAAAAAAAATTGGGACTAACATATTGATCCAGTGCCCAGTGTCAGTTCCTGTTTGTTGCATGTTTTTTGTTTCGCAGAATATCCATATCAAACGAAGTCCAAACGGGATAAAAACGCCCGAAGATTTTTTTGGAATATATGTGATTTTTGTGAAGAAGAATCAACATGAGACAATGCCCGATGGGGCCACGAGGTAGGGGGTGCACCCCTGACCCTCGTGGCCACCCCGTAAGGCGGTTGGTGCCCTTCTTTCGCCGCAAGAAAGCCAATATCCGGATACAAAACATGTCAAAATTTCAGCCCAATCGGAGTTACGGATCTTTGGGAATATAAGAAACGGTGAAAGGCCAGAATCTGGAACGCGGAAACAGAGAGAGACAGAGAGATAGATCCAATCTCGGAGGGGCTCTCGCCCCTCCCATGTCGTGGAGGCCGTGGACCAGAGGGATAATCCTTCTCCCACCTAGGGACAAGTCCTAGGAAGAAGGAGAAGGAGGGGGCTCTCTCCCCCTCGCTTTCGGTGGCGTCGGAGTGCCACCGGGGCCATCATCGTGCGACGGTGATCTACACCAACACCTCTGTCATCTTCACCAACATCTTCATCACCTTCCCCCATCTATCTACAGTGGTCCACTCTCCCGCAACCCGTTGTACCCTCCACTTGAACATGGTGCTTTATGCTTCATATTATTATCCAATGATGTGTTGCCATCCTATGATGTCTGAGTAGATTTTCGCTGTCCTATCGGTAATTGGTGAATTGCTATGATTGGTTTATTTTGCTTGTGGTTATGTTGCTATCCTTTGGTGCCCATCATATGAGCGCATGCGTGGATCACACCATTGGGTTAGTTGTATGTTGATAGGACTATGTATTGGAGGGCAAGAGTGACAGAAGCTTCAACCTAGCATAGAAATTGATGCATACGGGATTGAAGGGGTCCAATATATTTTAACGCTATGGTTGGGTTTTACCTTAATGAACATTAGTAGTTGCGGATGCTTGCTAATAGTTCCAATCATAAGTGCATAGAATTCCAAGTCAGGGATGGCATGCTAGCAATGGCCTCTCCCACATAAAACTTGCTATCGGTCTAGTGATGTAGTCAATTGCTTAGGGACAATTTCGCAACCCCTACCACCACTTTTCCACACTCGCTATACTAACTTTATTGCTTCTTTATCTAAACAGCCCCTAGTTTTTATTTGCGTTCTCTTTATTCTTGCAAACCTATCCCACAACACCTACAAAGTACTTCTAGTTTCATACTTGTTCTAGGTAAAGTAAACATTAAGCGTGCGTAGAGTTTTATCGGTGGTCGATAGAACTTGAGGGAATATTTGTTCTACCTTTCGCTCCTCGTTGGGTTTGACACTCTTACTTATCGAAAGAGGCTACAACTTATCCCCTGCACTTGCGGGTTATAAATGGCAAAGTGAACAAAGGTATACTTGATATACATATGTACCTCACTAGTGTTCATAGTAGCCCATGGGTATTTGATACTTGTTCGGTTGCTAAGATTAGTAACTCGAAACTGGAGTTGCAGAATAAATAGAGACTAGTTGAGGGTGAGGTGACCATGGGTGTTGGAAGTAGTTCCAATATTGATATGATCATCATCGCACACTCCCTGTACTTTCGGGATTAGTATTAAACCTAAATAAATGTTATTTGGTGTTTGAGTTGAGCATGAACAATATTGGATCATGTTTGTTGCAATACGATTATTCATTTAAGTGAGAGAATAATTGTTATCTTGTTTACATGAATAAAACCTTCTATGGTCATACACCCAAGGTGAATGCTTTATTGAATCTCGATCGTAGTAAATACACATATTCATAATATTGAAGCCAAAAGATGTAGAGTTGATAATGATAGTGCAACATACTTGTGGCACTGCCATTTAGGTTATATTGGTGTAAAGCGCATGAAGAAACTCCATACTGATGGACTTTTGGAATCACTTGATTATGAATCATTTGATGCTTGGGAACCATGCCTCATGGGCAAGATGACTAAAACTCCGTTTTCTGGAACAATGGAGCGAGCAAGTGACTTATTGGAAATAATACAAATGATGTATGCAGACCAATGAGTGTTGATGCTCACGGAGAGTACCGTTATTTTGTCACCTTCACAGATGATTTGAGCAGATATGGGTATATCTACTTAATGAAACACAAGTCTGAAACATTTGAAAAGTTCAAAGAATTTCATAGTGAAGTAGAGAATCGTCGTAATAAGAAAAACAAAGTTTCTACCATATGATTGCAAAGGCGAATATTTGAGTTACAAGTTTGGTCTTCATTTAAAACAATGTGGAATAGTTTCGCAAACTCACGCCACCTGGAACACCACAGTGTAATGGTGTGTCCGAACATCATAACCGCACTTTATAAGATATGGTGCGATCTATGATGTCTCTTACCAATTTACCACAATCGTTCTAGGGTTATGCGTTAAGATAGCTGCATTCATGTTACATAGGGCACCATCTAAATTCGTTGAGACGACACCCTATGAACTATGGTTCCTAAGTTGTCGTTTCTGAAAGTTTGGGGTTGCGATGCTTATGTGAAAAATCTTCAGCCTGATAAACTCGAACCCAAATTGGAGAAATGCATATTCATAGGATACCCAAAGGAAACTGTTTGGTACACCTTCTATCACAGATCCGAAGGCAAGATATTCTTTGCTATGAATGGATCCTTTCTAGAGAAGGAGTTTCTCTCGAAAGAAGTGAGTGGGAGTGTAATGCCTAGGATGGGACTATACCTCCTACGTGTCGAGGCACGACTTAAAGGTATAAGCCCATTCTGGAATGATCTCAAGTTCGGTATCTTTGCACGACTCATGTAAAAATAGGGATGAAAATGCAAAAGGATAGTTGGCTTACACTTGCCACGTCACACAATACATTACATAAGAAAATCATCATTCAAAACATCACAACCCGACTACGGGTGAAGATCCAAATGAAAGATACCAAATACTTAATGCCACAGGTCCGAATCGCCCCTAGTAGAAACCACTACTGATCGTCGAAAACGTCACATACATACGGCTACGCTCTTCATCGAACTCCCACTGAAGTTCTGATCCATCTCCTGCATCGTACACAACTGTACCTGCATATGGTGTTGTAGTATCTATGAGCCACGAGGACTCGGCAATCCCATAACCATGGGTATCAAGACTAGCAAAGCTTTATGGGTTTGGAAGAGGGTAGTGGTGAGGTTGCAGCAGCGGCTAAGCATAATATGGTGGCTAACTTACGAGTACAAGAATAAGATGAGCATCTATGCAAACGGTCGCAAACTAGTAATGATCGCTAAAGATCCTGAACTACCTACGAGTCAAACATAACCCCACCGTGTTCTCTTCTCAAAGTGAAAAGAGACAGTCACGGTTACTCACACAGTTGTGTGTTTTACTTCGGATTCTCTCTCAAGTTTTCTACAACCGGACATTAACAAATTCCAATCTGCCACATAACCGCGGGCATGGCTTTCGAAAGATCATAACCCTACAGGGGTGTCCCAACTTAGCCCATCACAAGCTCTCACGATCAGCTGAAGTGATAAATATAATATCATCACCCCTTATCTTAGGGAAATCCGATCAGGCTAGGTATCCCGGTGCACAAGACATTTCGACAATGGTAAAACAAGTCCAGTAAGACCTCCCGGCATGCCAACACCCTGATAGTAGCCACGCATATCTCGTCTCAGGCCACGACCGGATGAGCACAGCGTACAGCAGCCAAACCCCAAGTTTCCAAGGGGGGGCGCCGCAAACGACTCTATTTGGGACCAACACCATCAGCACT
Organism: Secale cereale; assembly: GCA_902687465.1. Classification (NCBI taxonomy): domain Eukaryota; kingdom Viridiplantae; phylum Streptophyta; class Magnoliopsida; order Poales; family Poaceae; genus Secale; species Secale cereale. Next base: position 420,486,879 of record LR738709.1, read on the forward strand.
GGCCCCCCCTGCTATGTAGAAAAGAATCTCCAAGGAGCGTCCCCCTTATGCAAATTAATTAATTAATTAAGTTGTTATTATGAGGCAAATTAAAACCAATGTTGGGCCTTGCTGGAGGAGTTTTATTCAAGACGAAGTGTCAAGGGGTCCCCATATACCCAACCGTGTAAGGAACGCAAAATCAAGGAACATAATGTCGGTTTATCGGCACCTAAGGTGGCATGAGTGGAACAAAACACTGAGCAAAAGTCCAAGCCTTCCACCCATGCCCAGTATATAGGTGTGTTAATAATAATAATAGATATTGTGATATTCCAACAACAAGTTCCCACCTGGAACGATCTTCATCTTCACCTGCAACTAACAACGCTATAAGAGGGGCTGAGCAAGCGGGTAACATAGCCAAACAATGGTTTTTGCTAGGAAGGTTTCAAAGGTTGGAGGTTTCATGGCAACAAGGAGAGGCTGACATAAATGATGGGTAGCGCGACATATAACGATAGCATCGAGACAACTAAGCATGGCAATGGTAGTAAAGGTATCCAAGGGTATGGTCATCCCGCAAAGAAGAAGAATAGAACCGTGAAGAAGACGAAGAAGAAGCCTTGAACAAGAACCATGGGTGGACGAACGAATCCTCACGAACGCAACGAAACAAGCACTAACGAGAAGAAGCAAGCAACACGGTAAACACACAACACAAGAACATGACAATATGCTCAACCAGGTATGATGCAAAACAAGTCTACATATGAAGCACAACAAGTCTATACAGGAAGCACAACATGGCAAGGTAGGAAGCACAGAAAACAACACAAGTCTATATAGGATGCAATACATGGCAAGGTATGATGCATGACAAGTCTATACAGGAAGCATTACATGGCAAGGTAGGAAGCACAGAAAACAACACAAGTCTATATGATGGAATACATGGCAAGGTATGATGCATGACAATTCTATATAGGAAGCATTACATGGCAAGGTAGGAAGCACAGAGAAACAACACAAGAAACAAGTTTAAATGAGGCAAGGTATGATGCAAGACAAGATTAAATGTTTGTTAACATGGCAAGAGGTGAAGCATAATAAAACTACAATATTTAGGCATTTTATATGAGGTCGGAAATAACAACAACAATTCTGATAAAACCCCATATGTCATATTTAGCAATTCTTAAAGCAAACAACATTTTAAACATATTAATGTTGTTATCATGATGCGGATGACATATGCAAGTTTTATGCAAATTTTATTAAAAGTTGACATGAAGATGATAAGGAGTATTTGTCGCCACGACGGAAAGAAAAGAGGGTCGTGGCGGCGAGAACGGATATGATGCCACGACAACGTTCTGATGATCCGACACTCATCGAGATGCCGGTGCAAAAGCAAGGTAGCGTGAGTGAGTCGAACAAGATGAAAGGTGGGGTGATCCCGTCACCGGGTTCCCACGGGTCGCCACCAAGGCAAACGAGGGAACAACGGACACGATACAAACATCCAATTCATCTCATACAACACATGTAGTTCACGGGTCATTGTCTCGGGGTTATACCTTCAGAACATTCGTTTCGGGGCGGTTCGAGGTCATAGAGGAAGTAGTGGTACTCGCGGGTCGTGGTACATGTTCGTAGAGGGATGTAGCCGTTCCGTTCGTACACGGGGCGTCGGGGTCGTCGTTGACGTAGAGGTACTCGTTCCGTTTCGGAGAGGTACTTGGCACATCCACGGGTCTTGCCGGTCTCGTTTCTTGCGATGGTAGTTGTACTCGGTCGTCGTGGCGGCGATTCCGGAAACGCAGAAGAGGTACTTGACGCTTGAGGTTAGGTTCCAATCCGGTCTCGAATGCGCCCACGCAAGACATCACAGGAACAAGAGGCAACACCTTGGTGTGGCTCTGGCCACGCCTGATGATCTCGAAAGCAAGGCGAACATGACCTGCCTGGGAAGGCAAACGACGGCGGCGTCGGAGCATGAACAGAGGCCAAGGAGCTCGAGGGCAAAACCACATCAGAAAGGACAAAAGAGGCCTCGACATGGCAGGACGAGGGAGCAACGGCTTGGCTTGAGGCCATGGCCGTGGCTGGCATGGCCGGAGGAGGCCGCAGGTGGAGCACGCGAGGGAGGTGGCGACGCGGCGGCTCCTGGCCGGCCGGTGATGCAGAGCAGCTCAACTACGCGAGATGCGGTTCCTGCGCGAAGACGGAGGAGGGCCGGCTCTAGGCAAGCTCCTGGCGGCGCCATGGAGGAGGCGAGCCGGTGAGCCAGGCGGAGAGGGCGCGGACGCCAGACAACGGCGCGGAGGAGTAGAGGAGCGAGGGCTCGGCGCCGGGGCGGCGGCTCGCCGGGCAGAGCAGTGCAGCGAGTTGGCGCTCAGGTTGTCGGGCGCGGGCGCCTGGAGGAGGCGAGGCACGGGAGGACGGAGACGGCAGCTAGGCGGCTCTGGCGACGCACTGGAGCGGGGCAACGCGAGGGAATCGGGCGAGAGAGGTGGGGGATCGAGAGGAGAGGAGCTGGGGATCGGGCTGCGAGGCGACCTGGCGGCGCGACGGGGAAAAGGGACGAGGGAGAGGCTCGGGGTCGAGGGACCTGGTGCTAGGGTTAGGCTGGAGCGGCTGGCCTTGGCCCAAATAGGGAGGCCGATGGGCCGGCTAGGCCACAGGCAGTCTTAAGCAGGCTGCAGGGAGCCCTTTCCCTTTACTTTAAAAGAGAAGAAGGTTCAAACACCCCGATGAAGAAAGGAAAAGGACAGGGTGTTATATGAAGAATAAGAAGGAAGTAAAAAATATACTTGAACTCCTAGATTTATGCACAATTTTAATAAACTAGTTTGGACATTTTTAAGGATATAAAAATAATTCAAGTTTGAATTAAATTCAAACTTGAGCAATTTTTGAACCCAACCAAAACAAGTCCAAAGGAACTAAAAATTGGCAAAGATGTTGAAGGCATGGTCGAGAATTGATAGGAAAAGAATGAACATTAAATTGGTGCAGGAAAATAGAATGCCACAAATTAAAAGGACTAACAAAGAAGGAGAAGAAGATGATCAAGCAAGGTTGTGGAAGTCAAAACTTGGAGTGAAACAGACATGGGGAATATTATGCAAGTGTGTGATGGTTGCTTCCAACAATGGAATATTTTTCTAATAGCTCCATAAATATTAGGAGGATATATATATGTTATAAAGAGAAGTCATCCTTCCCTCGATTTAAATGGACCGAAGGTCCACACGACTTATTTGGTTGAGTTGCAGAATTAAAGTCATGATGGCATGATGCAATGCAAAAAATAAATAACACAAGCACAAATGAAACACACGGGAGAACCCGGAACATCTGGAATCTTCTGGGACGTCGGTCTTCGGGCATCACAGGGAGGAAAGTAGAACTTGATGAGGTAATTGTACCTTCTCCCGAATTGGAAAGTAGTTCATCACAGAAATCAGTTCCAGTGATTCCTACACCAATTAATGAGGAAGCTAATGGTGATGATCATGAAACTTCAGATCAAGTTGTTACTGAACCTTGTAGGTCAACCAGAGTACATTCCGCACCAGAGTGGTACTGTAACCCTGTTCTATAAGTCATGTTACTAGACCATGATGAACCTACGAACTATGAGGAAGCGATGATGAGCCCAGATTCCACAAAATGGCTCGAGGCCATGAAATCTAAGATGGGATCCATGTATGAGAACAAAGTGTGGACTTTGGTTGACTTGCCCGATGATCGGCAAGCAATTGAAAATAAATGGATCTTTAAGAGGAGGACCGATGCCGATGGTAATGTTACTGTCTACAAATCCCAACTTGTTGCGAAAAGGTTTTCGACAAGTTCAAGGAGTTGACTACGATGAGACCTTCTCACCCGTAGCGATGCTTAAGTTTGTCCAAATCATGTTAGCAATTGCCGCATTTTATGATTATGAAATCTGGCAAATGGATGTCAAAACTGCATTCCTTAAATGGGTATCTCAAAGAAGAGTTGTATATGATGCAACCAAATGGTTTTGTCGAACCTAAAAGTGCTAACAAAGTGTGCAAGCTCCAGTGATCCATCTGTGGACTGGTGCAAGCATCTCGGAGTTGGAATATACGCTTTGATGAGGTGATCAAAGCCTATGGTTTTATATAGACTTACGGTGAAGCCTGTATTTACAAGAAAGTGAGTGGGAGCACTACAACATTTCTGATAAGTATATGTGAATCAGAAATGATGTAGAATTTTCTGTAAAGCATAAAGGATTGTTTAAAAGGAGTTTTTTATTAAAAGACCTCAGTGAAGCTGCTTAACCAAGATCTATAGAGATAGATTAAGACGCTTGATAAGATTTTCAATGAGTACATACCGTAAATAAGATTTTGAAGGAGTTCAAAATGGATCAGTCAAAGAAGGAGTTCTTGCCTGAGTTCTAAGGTATGAAGTTGAGTAAGACTCAAAACCTGACCATGGCAGAAGATAGAGAAAGAATGAAAGTCATTCCCTATGCCTCGGCCATAGGTTCTATAAAGTATGCCATGCTGTGTACCAAACCTGTTGTATACATTGCCATGAGTTTGGCAAGGAGTTACAATACTGATCCAGGAGTAGATCACTGGACAACGGTCAAAATTATCCTTAGTTACTGGACAACTAAGGAAATGTTTCTCAATTATGGAGATGATAAAGAGTTCGTCGTAATGAGTTACGCCAATGCAAGCTTTGACACTAATCCAGAAAACTCTAGGTATCAATCTGGATGCGTATTGAAAGTGGGAGCAATTATCTAGAGTAGCTCCATGCAGAGCATTGTAGACATAGAAATTTGCAAAATACATACGGATCTGAATGTATCAGACCCGCTGACTAAACTTATCTCACAAGCAAAACATGATCCCATATTAGTACTCTTTGGGTGTTAATCACATGACGATGTGAACTAGATTGTTGACTCTAGTAAACCCTTTGGGTATTGGTCACATGGCGATGTGAACTATGGGTGTTAATCACATGGTGATGTGAACTATTGGTGTTAATCACATGGTGATGTGATCTAGATTCTTGACTCTAGTGCAAGTGGTAGACTGAAGGAAATATGCCCTAGAGGCAATAATAAAGTTGTTATTTATATTTCCTTATACCATGATAAATGTTTATTATTCATTCTAGAATTGTATTAAACGGAAACTTGATACGTGTGTGAATACATAGACAAAACAGAGTGTCCCTAGTATGCCTCTACTAGACTAGCTCGTTAATCAAAGATGGTTATGTTTCCTAACCATAAACATGTGTTGTCATTTGATCAAACGGGATCACATCATTAGGAGAATGATGTGATGGACAAGACCCATCCGTTAGCTTAGCACTATGATCGTTTAGATTTACGGCTAGTGCTTTTTTCATGACTTATACATGTTCTTCTAACTATGAGATTACGCAACTCCCGAATACTGGAGGAACACCTTGTGTGCTATCAAACGTCACAACGTAATTGGGTGATTATAAAGATGCTACATAGGTGTTTCCGAAGATGTTTGTGGTGTTGGCATAGATCAAGATTAGGATTTGTCACTCTGAATGTCGGAGAGGTATCTCTGGGCCCTCTCGGTAATACACATCATAATAAGCCTTGCAAGAAAATGACTAATGAGTTAGTCACGAGATGATGCATTACAGAACGAGTAAAGAGACTTGCCAGTAACGGGATTGAACTAGGTATGATGATACCAACGATCGAATCTCAGGCCAATAACATACCGATGACAAAGGGAACAACGTATGTTGTTATGCGCTTTGACCGATAAAGATCTTTGTAGAATATGTGAGAGCCAATATGAGCATCCAGGTTCCGCTATTGGTTATTGACCGGAGATGTGTCTCGGTCATGTCTACATAGTTCTCGAACCCGTAGGGTCCGCACGCTTACATTCGATGATGATCGGTATTATGAGTTTATGTGTTTTGATATACCGAAGGTTGTTCGGAGTCCTGGATGAGATCACGGACATGACGAGGAGTCTGGAAATGGTCGAGAGGTAAAGATCGATATATTGGAAGGCTATATTAGGACATCGTAAAGGTTCCGAGTGATTCGGGTGTTTTTCGGAGTACCAGAGAGTTACGGGAATTCGCCGCTGGAAGTAGTGGGCCTTAATGGGCCATACGAGAAAGGAGAGAAGGGCCTCATGGTGTGGCCGCCCCCCCCCATGGGTTGGTCCGAATTGGACTAGGAAGGGGCGGCGCCCCCCTCCTTCCTTCTCCCCTCCTCCTCCTTCCCCCCTTCTCCTAGTTGGACTAGGAAAGGAGGAAACCTACTCCTACTAGGAGTAGGAATCCTACTCCCTTGGCGTGCCCCTCCTAGGGCCGGCCTCCTCCTCCCTCCCTCCTTTATATACGTGGGGAGGGGGCACCCCATAGATACACAAGTTGATAATTTTTTTTGCCGTGTGTGGTGCCCCCCTCCAATGTTACACACATCGGTCATATTGTCGCAGTGCTTAGGCGAAGCCCTGCGTCGGTAACTTCATCAACACCGTCACCACGCCGTCGTCTGACGAAACTCTCCCTCAGCCTCAACTGGATCAATAGTTCCAGGGATGTCACCGTGTCGGGGAAACTGATCGCCCACGAACACCTATGGGACCGGAGCCCCTTTTCAGTACGGCAAGGGGGCGGAGGATGCACGAAGAGCAGATCGAGGCAAACACGCGAGCAGTTTACCCAGGTTCGGGCCGCACGGGGGCGTAAAACCCTACTCCTGCCTTGGTTTATATTGCGTTCTGGGCTCGGGAGCAAGAAGAACTACAGTGCTTGATCGCTAACAAGACCGAGCGTGAGAGTGATCGAGGATCGGAACCCCCTCTACGCTGCGCATGGGCCTCCTTTTATAGGTCAAAGGGGTCACCGACAGGTGGCAACGCAGTCGAGGGTAAAAATGTAAAATGGGTGGTAGTTGGAACAGTGTATGCATAGTGCTCTATACCTAACTCTGACGGCAGGGGACAAGGGCATTAAATGCCCGTCGCCGTCGCTCCAAACAGTGCAAAAAGCGTCCGTCAGGGCGCCACCGTCCGCCACGACGGTGGCCTTGTCATTGCAGCTTGCCACCGTGTACCCCAGGCTGCACAGCCTTTCTCCACGTGTGCCTGGAAAGGTCCCAGGGCGACGCGTGGGCGGATGAGCTGGAGCGCGGGTACTTAGTGGAAGTTTGCCGCGGCAAGCACCTTGCCGCGGCTGCTATCTTGTCGCGCCCGAAAGCTTGTCGCTCTCCGGGCCTTGCCGGGACGCGTGGCGCGTCGCAGCAAGTCTCTTGAAGTGCCATATTTGGGCCTTCCCGGCAAGCTCCTCTTGCCAGGGTCCTGTACCAAAGAAGTGGTCTTGAGCCTTGAGTGGCCTTCCCGGCAAGCTCCTCTTGCCGGGGCCTTGTCTCTTTAACTTGAATACTTTGTTCTTGAATGGCTCCAAAGGAACCACAGTGAGCCTTGTTGGTCGCGCGGCAAGCCCCGCCACGGGACGCTGCAACTGCCCGTGTACAAGTTCGGGATACTAAGGTACCCCTACTTTAGTACACCGACAGGAGCCCCTGGGCCTGGGCCACACACGGTGCCGAGCGTTGTTGGGCTAGGCCCAAAACAGTGCACGGGCACGCGCGGCCCGCGACACGCCATATCCCACTCCGTATCCGCCGCGTCCCTCCCTAACGGCACGCGTCGATCGCGGCGTCGTGGCAGAGATCGTGGCCTGTTTCTTTAATGGGGAAATGCGGAACGTCCCACCTCCCCCCCTTAAAAGCAGGGGAAACAGGGGGAGTTCCTTACATTCGCCCGTTGCTTCTTCATCCTCCAGAAACCCCTGCCGCTCCCCTCCTCCCCGAAGGTCGAAAGAGAGCAGGTTTCTGCCCCCCCCCTTCCGCTGCCGCCAGCATCACCAGCGTCGTAGACTTCCCCCATCGTCCCCGCCATGGCCCCGAAGGGCGAGAAGGCGAAGGCCGCGAAGACTGCCAAGGCGCTGCGGCTAGCAGCAATGCGGAAGAAGATGGCGGTCTTCCCGCCACAGCTTAGTGCGGAGGAGCTGAAAGACGCCTTCTACCTCTTCTGGTCGAGGGAGACAAAGGCGCATCCGCGCACCAAGGTACTCCCCGCCGTGGCCTGCGAGATGTTTCCGGATGGCTATGCCTATTTTGCTCTATTCTTCTACTGCGGGCTCTGCCCGCCCTTTTCGGAGTTCTTCTGCGACGTCATGAATACCTACGGGTTCCATCTCCTTGACTTTACCCCAAACGCCGTCTTGACCATGGCCATTTTCGCACATCTGTGCGAAAATTTCGTCGGAGTTTACCCCAATGTAGCTCTCTTCTGCCATTATTTCATACCTCGAGTCGAGTCGGGATCACCTCTGTCTGGCGAGATCTCTTGGATCTTTAGGCTCCATAAGAAAGAGGCTTACTTGACGGGGGAGCTCCGCGGCAAGTGGGATGAGTGGAGGGCCAACTGGTGTTGGATCATAGAGGACGACCCGCAGCCGTTTACTTCCCGGCGTCAAGTAGCAGCAGTGCGCGGCAATGATTGGAGTGACCTGGCCCCTGAGGACGACAAGCTGAAGATAGCCACCACTCGGATCCTTCGCCTCAGGCAAGCCAGGCTCACTGTAGGTGCCGTCGGGGCAGACTTTCTCTACCGCCGCATCGCCCCCTTGCAGGAGAGGAAGAGGGCTGCTTGGGAGTTCAAGAACGCGGCAGACAACATGAGACTGCGCCCGGGCCTCAATTACAACTTCACTGTCCTGGAGCTCAACGCAATGCTCCAAGCGCTATTTAAGTACGACTCCGCCCATCCTGAGTGGTTCGCGTTGCTGCCGGGCGTAGTTCCATTGTGCAATAGCTCTGCGCTCAGTAACGTCCGCGTGGCGATGCCATTGTGTGATTCCCATGGGATCAACCCCACTTGGCGGGAACCTTCCGAAGAAACCGTGCAGACGTTCTTTGACAACCTAGTGGAGTCGCCAATCAACGCCGATGAGAAGAGGGGACTCACCCACGACACCACCGACGAGGAGATGGCAAATATTGCCACCAGGTTGGAAGAGGCAGCTGCAGCCAGGGCCGCGGGTGAGTTTGGGTACACTGTGGAAGAAGCGGAGGCAGCGGAGGCGACAAGCCTCGCCGAGGAGGAAGAGCTTCGCAAAGCGGGAAAGCTTGCCGGGCGACTTGCTGAGACAAGCGAGCCCACTGAACAAGGCGCCGAGTCGAGCGGGCTCGCCGAGCAGGGCGTCGGGTCAAGCGACCAACAGGGCATCGGGTCAAGCGACCCTGCCGAGGACTCGGGCGGCTCGCTGGGCCTCGACTCCTCTTCTTTGTCCTCGGGTAGCTCACCGCCACCAGCGAGCCCTCCAGCTGCGCCGAAAAGGCGCCTTCGCAAGGCCCCCGACGTGACGGGGCGGCAGGTGACCCAGCAGCCGCAGTGTCGCCCGACACGCGCCACCGCGACGGGCAAGGCCGCCAAGGGAGCGCCCCGTGCCTCAGCGGCAACAGGAGGGGGATCTTCCCGGACTGGCGCCCCTGTGCCCGTCGCCCCTCGCGCTTCGGTAGCAACCGGAGCGGGGTCCTCTCAGACCACCGTCCCGGCTCCCGCCAAGCGGCCAAGGGAGCCCACTCCCCCAGCTCCCCGCGCCGGGACACACGCGCCAAACTTTGACTTTTCGGCGCTCAGCTCCGACGACGAGGAGGAAGAAGAGTAAGTCTTCGCGATTCTTGTTTCTCTCTGGCTTTCTGTTGACTCTTGCATTGTATCTTTTTTGCCTGATTCTGATCCTGTCTCTCTTCCAGGACTCTGGCCCAGAGGGCGGCGAAGAGGGCCAAAGTCCCAGTAATCGTCATTGAGGACGAGCCCGCTGCCGCAGCAGGGGGTGCACCTGCGACAAGCTTGCCGGACCCGGCAGCTGTTCCCCGAAGCAGCCCCCAGCGCAGCCCCCAGCGTAAGTCTTCTGTCCACTCTCCGCTCGTCGGGTGCGCGTGGGCCTTCTATCCTTGTTGATGTTTTGTTTGTTGACTTGTGCAGAAGCAGAGCAGCAGCATCAGGAGCGCCAGGAGGCCGCCCCCGACGCGCCGCACGTCTCGACCGTACCGCCAAGGGGGAGCTCCCCGGCAAGGGAGGACACTCCGCCAATGGCGAGTACTCCGCCAAGGGCGAGTACCCCGCCAAGGGCGAGTACCCCGCCAAGGGCGAGTACCCCGCCAAGGGCGAGTACTCCGCCAAGGGCGAGCACACCGCCAAGGGACGGCGCCAGCGGCCCTCCGCCGGTGGGAGCTACCACCACGCCGCCGAGGGAGAACTCCCCGGCGAGGAACCCCACCGAAGAGGAGGCCCGCGCAGGTAACCCCTTGACTTTTCTTCTCTTGAATTTTTCTTTTTGGATATTTGTTTGATAGTTCTTCTCTTCTTTTCTTCTGTCAGATCCGTCCGCCGCAGAGCCGATGGAGAGGGAGGCCGCCACCGAGGAGGACGCGCACGGCAACACTGGTGATGCCGCAGCTACTGAAGGGATGGCTGGTGCTGACGAGCCCGCCACCGCCGAGGCCGCCAAGGCTGCCGGCGCGGCGGCTGAGGAGGGATCCGGCAGTCGCACTGACGGCCCTGAGGCCGCAGGAGCGTCAGACGCTGCGCCGGCTGTCGATCCCCCTACCGCCGCGGCCGAGCCAAGCGCCTATCTGGAGGCCGGCAAAGGAGTTTTTATCCAGCTCCCGTGGGCGTCCACGTCGAGGGCGCCCGCGGAGGGAGAGGTCTTCGACGGGGAGGTTCTTGACTCCGCCGGATTGAAGCTCGTCGATGCGCCAAGCAGCAGCAGCGAGCCCGAGGAGGAGCGGCTTCTGCGGAGGCTTCTATCCCTGTACCGCGCCAGGCAGGCCAAGTTGGAGTCCCGAGAGGCTCTAGCCGCCAAGGCGGGTGCTGACTTGGAGAAGCGCGCTGAAGAGCTCCGGGCCGCCAACCAGGCGGCTCTCCAATCCTTGGCGGAGGAGCGGGAGCAGCTCGTCGAGGCACATCAAGCGTTCATCTTGGAGAAAGCCGAAGCAGAAGAGCAGCAACAGCTTTCCGCCGAGGAGTTGTCCCGGCGAGAAGGCGAACTGGCGCAACGGAAGGTCGACCTCGATAGCCACGAGGACGAACTTGCCGCGCGCGAACAGTCTCTTGGCGGAGCTCTGCAGGAAGCAAAGGATGCTGCTGCGGCCGCTGAGACCTCTAAGAGGGACTTGGAGGCGAAGGTGGCGCAACTGGAGGCCAACTTGAAGACGAGCGACGAGAAGATTGCCGCACTTGTGCTTGAGAGGGAGAAGGACGCCCACAGTCACTCCGAGCTGCAGGTCCGCCTCTCCGACAAGGGTAAAGAGCTCGCCGTCGCCAAGGACTCCATCGCCGATCTGGAGCTGAAGTTGTCCACCCTCACCACGACGCTTGACGGCGCCAGAGGGCAGGAGACGGACCTGAAAGAGGAGCTCAGGGCCGAGAAGGGGCTGTTGGAGAGCGCCGACATCTCCCAAAACAACTTCAGGCTGACGGTGGAGCACTGGACAGAGGGTCTTGTTGCCGCCGCTGCCGACGTCGACAAGGAGCTGGCGGAGCTGGGGGCGGAGCACCTTGGGTACTCCACCGACGAGAATCTCCCTCACAGCGCCAAGCTGAGTTTGTTCTTCAGGGGGGTGGCGCCGGCCCTCCAGCAGCTCCGGGAAAGGATCCCAAAGCAGCTGGCGGACGAGTCACGCAGGCTCTGCGCGGGGGCCCTCGAGAAGGTGTTGATGAAGATAGTGCACCGCAACCCAGGCCTCAACCTCACCAACGTCCTCAGGACCTTGCTGCCGGACGTTGACCAGGAGGCGCTCAAGGCCCTTGTCACCCCTATCGTGAACAAGGTGGGCGGCATCAAGAGGGTCGAGGGCGACCGCGCGGATTAGTCTTGTTTACTTTCTTCTTTCCTTGTCGCTGCCAACTATGTTATGAACAATTGTCTATTAGTGCCGCGACAAGTTGCTTTGTAATATAACTTTATTTTGGGTAGTCAATGCAAAGTTATTTCCTTTACTTGACTTCCTCGCTTTGTATGTTTTCACCCTACGCTTTTAGGGAACTTGCCGGCGTAGGGACCCTTGCCGCGAGCGCTGAGTGCGGAACTTCAGCAGCCTGCTGGCAATGCCGTTGCCGACAAGAAACCTTGTCGCAGCTAGTCGCAGCACACTTAAGCTGTTGAGTGAACTCGAAAACGAAGTAAGGGCGCGACACTTGTCGCAGCACACTTAAGCCATTGAGCGTGCTCGAAACAAGGTAAGGGCGCGGCTAGCCACGAGTTGGTTCCTCCGCGCACAGGTTTTCCATACAAAGTGCGGTCGTTCAAGGAAGATAACTCAAAAAATTTAAAAATTTGATTGCTCAAACTCTGGCAACTTAGCTTTTGTGTCGTTTGCTTCCTGGCAAGGCAAGGCTCTCTTGAACGGCACTTGGTCCATACCACTGTCTCCTCCTCCCCCCCGGCAAACTTGTGCGCGAGGAAACTTCTTCTGCTAGAGAAAAGAAAAGAGAGAAAACGGAGATATGGAGTCTTGTGGCTCGTTATTGCTTACCGGGAATAGGTGCTGCACAAAGTGTCAGATGGTACATGGAAGAAAGTAAAAAAGAGCATGAATTGACAAGTTGTGCGAGGCACGTAAGCGTTACTGATGCACGGGGTCTGCGCCCGGCTTTGTACACAGGATTACATGCAATAGCGGCAAGACTTGTACAAAAGGTGGTTGCCGGAGCGGATCACGGCAACCGCGCCTTATGGGTAAAACTTGCGAAGATGCTCAATGTTCCAGGAGTTGCTCACCGGTAAGCCTTCTTCGGTCTCAAGGCGGACAGCGTCGGGCCTTGTGACTTGTTTCACCCGATAAGGGCCTTCCCACTTCGGCGTCAACTTGTTGGAATTCTTGGCGGACTGAACGCGCCGAAGAACAAGGTCGCCTTCCTCGAGACTTCTGGCTTTAACCTTGCGGCTATGGTAGCGGCGCAAGGCTTGCTGGTATCGAGCAGCTCGTACAGCAGCCTGAAGAAAGTCCTCCTCAAGGAGCAGTGCGTCATCTTGCCGCAGCTGCTCTTGCTCGAGCTCATCATAAGCGAGCACTCGAGGCGACCCGTATACGAGTTCTGTGGGGAGAACTGCCTCTGCTCCATAGACAAGAGCAAAGGGTGTCTGTCCAGTGGCTCGATTCGGTGTCGTCCTGATCGACCAAAGAGCCGCTGGCAACTCCACGATCCAGTTTCTTCCGCACTTGTGCAGCCTGTCGAAAGTTCTTGTCTTGAGTCCGCGCAGCACTTCAGCGTTTGCCCTCTCCGCTTGACCGTTGATCCTCGGGTGAGCAACAGAAGCGAAGCAGACCTTGGCGCCAAGGTCTTGGACGTACTGCATGAAGGTGCGACTTGTGAATTGTGTGCCGTTGTCGGTGATGATCCTGTTAGGGATTCCGAAACGGCAAACAATTGACCTGAAGAACTTGACTGCTGATTGTGCGGTCACCTTTCTCACTGGTTCCACTTCCGGCCACTTTGTGAACTTGTCGATGGCGACGTACAAGTACTCAAAGCCCCCGGCTGCGCGGGGAAAGGGTCCGAGGATGTCGGGCCCCCAGACCGAAAATGGCCAGGATAAAGGGATCGTCTGGAGAGCTTGAGCTGGTTGATGTATCAGCTTGGAATGGAACTGGCATGCTTCACACTTGGTTACTTGCGCAGTTGCATCCTGGAGGGCTTCTGGCCAAAAGAAACCTTGCCGGAATGCTTTTCCGGCAAGTGCTCTGGCGCCAATGTGGTGGCCACATATGCCTCCGTGTATCTCTGCCAACAACTTTTGTCCATCTTCCCGGGAAATGCATTTCAATTTCACACCGTTGAGTCTTCTTCTATACAGTTCGTTGCCGACAAACTGATACATACTTGACTGCCGAGTTATTCTTTCTGCTTCTTCTGGCTCTTCGGGAAGTTCTCCTGTCTGGAGGAAGTGGACGATCTGTTGTGCCCAAGCCGGAGCCTGCGGCTCGACGACAAGGACTAAAGGCATCTGTGCTGCTGCGGGAACGTCAGCTTCTACGGCAAGAACCTACGGTTCAGCCGGAGCCTGGCGTTCCCCGGCAAGCTTGCCGGAGCAAAACTTGTCGGGAGCGTTTGCTTCAACTGTACAAACCCTTGGGCTTGCAGGAGCAGACTGCTCCTCAGCAATCTTGTCGTTGATCTTGGGGACTTTGTTGGCGGCGGCTTCGGGAAGTTCAGCCGGCAAGTAGTCACCAGAAACCAACTTTCTCTTCTTACTTTGTCCGGTCGATGGTGTTACGGATGGTTGAGTTAGATTGAGCACAAAGATCCCCGGTTCCACAGGTAGCTTTAGTGCAGCACACTTTGACATGCCGTCTGCTATGTCATTCTGAGCTCTTGGAACGTGTTCCATCCGTAAACCTTCAAAGTCCTCTTCAAGCTTTCTCACTTCGTTGACATATGCTTCCATCAACGGACTCTGGTAGCTCTTGTTCACTTGGCGGACGACCAACTGTGAGTCACCCCGCACAATCAGCTTCTTGATCCCAAGCTCTGCTGCGATTCTGAGGCCGGCAAGCAAACCTTCATACTCTGCAGTATTGTTTGTTGCTTGCTCCTTGGGAAAGTGCATTTGGACGACGTACTTGAGGTGCTCCCCGGTGGGCGCGACAAGCAACACGCCGACACCGGCGCCTTGCAGCGAGAAGGCACCATCAAAGTACATCATCCATTCTTTGCTTGCTTCTTTGACGGGAATGCTCGTCTCCGGAATCTCTTCGTCTGGCGTTGGCGTCCATTCTGCTATGAACTCATCCAATGCTCTGCTTTGGATAGTTGAAGTGCTTTCAAACTTGAGGCCAAAGCTTGACAACTCCAGTGCCCACTCGACAATCCTGCCTGTCGCTTCTGGATTTTGCAGTATCCTCTTCAGCGGAAAGCGAGTGACCACTGTTATCTCATGTGCTTGGAAGTAGTGGCGCAGCTTTCTCGAGGCCATGAGAAGGCCGAAAAGCAGCTTCTGCACACCAGAGTACCTTGATCTAGCCCCCTGCAGAAGGGAGCTGACAAACTAGACTGGGCGTTGCACCATCTTCTTCCGCACTTCCTCTTGCATCTGCGCAGTTCCATCCTTGTCGGGACCAGAGCTTGCCGGAGAAGCCCCCTGCTTGTCGCTGG
The DNA here is from genome assembly GCA_902687465.1 of Secale cereale. Taxonomy (NCBI): domain Eukaryota; kingdom Viridiplantae; phylum Streptophyta; class Magnoliopsida; order Poales; family Poaceae; genus Secale; species Secale cereale. Next base: position 420,502,094 of record LR738709.1, read on the forward strand.
ATGTGCTTGCCGGGGCTGTTGGCTCATCATCTGCCTCCCTTTCCGCTACTAACGCAACACTAACCACTTGATTGGTTGCTGCTAAGTATAGCAGCAACTTCTCTTGCGGCTTAGGTGCGACAAGTATTGGAGTGGTGGACAGGTACCTCTTCAAGTCTTGCAGCGCTGCCTCCGCTTCCGGAGTCCATTTCATTGGACCTGCCTTTTTAAAAAATTTGAAAAACGGCAGGGCGCGTTCTGCTGACTTAGAGATGAATCTGCTGAGAGCAGCCACGCAGCCGGCAAGCCTTCGTACATCCTTGACGCGCTTCGGTGCTTCGATCTGCTCGATGGCTTTAATCTTGTCGGGATTGGCTTCAATCCCTCTCTGGGATACAAAGAACCCGAGAAGCTTGTCGGAGGGGACTCCAAACACGCACTTCTCGGGGTTGAGCTTGAGTTGGATCTTGCGCAGATTCGCAAAGGTTTCATCTAGATCTTGAATCAGAGTAGCCCTGTCCTTGCTCTTGACCACTATATCATCCATGTAAGCTTCTACATTTCTATGTATTTTTGGCTCAAAAGCTGTATGGACTACCCTTGCAAACGTCGAACCGGCATTCTTCAATCCAAAGGGCATGCGTATAAAGCAATAAGTGCCACATGGAGTGATGAATGCGGTCTTCTCCTCATCTTCTTCAGCCATAAATATCTGGTGGTGCCCTGAATATGCATCAAGAAACGAAAGCAACTCACATCCAGCCGTGGAGTCAACGATCTGGTCAATGCGCGGCAAGGGGAATGGATCTTTGGGACAAGCTTTATTCACATCGGTGAATTCTATACAAAGCCTCCACTTCCCGTTCGCCTTGCGCACGACAACAGGGTTGGCCAACCACGTGGGATGGAGTACACCTCTGACAAGGCCTGCCGCTTCCAGCTTCTTGATTTCTTCTGCTATGAACTCTTGGCGCTCCATTGCTTGTTTCCTAACCTTCTGCTTGACGGGCCGCGCGTGAGGACAAACGGCAAGCTTGTGCTCAATTACTTTCCTGGGAACACCGGGGATATCAGACGGTTGCCGTGCAAACACGTCAACATTCGCGCGCAGGAAAGCAACGAGCGTGCTTTCCTATTTAGGATCGAGCGTGGCACTGATGGTGAAAGTACCACCAGTGTCGTCCTCCTTGGCGGACACCTTCTTGGTTGCGGGTACAGCCGCCATCGCCTTCTTGTACTTGCCGGTGGAGCTCGATGGTGCGTCCTCGACGGCAGCGCAGCACTCCGAAGAGGTGCGTTTGCCGGAGTGGGCCCCAGAGCTCTTGCCGGACTTGGTCTTGTTCTTCCCCCCGGGAGCTTCAGCGGCAAGTGTTTTGCTATCTATTGCGGCTGTTGCATCCCGGTAAATCTTGTCGGCACAGATAAGGGCGTCCTTCTTGTCGCCGGGGACAGAGATGACGCTTATCGGGCCTGGCATCTTGAGCATGTTGTAGGCATAGTGAGAGGCTGCCATGAACTTGGCGAGCGCCGGACGGCCAAGTATCCCATTATAAGGTAATGGGATATCGGCAACGTCGAAGGTGATCCTCTCGGTTCTGAAGTTCAGCTCTCCGCCAAATGTCACTGGCAGTGTGATCTTCCCCTTCGGCTTGCTCCTTCCCGGTTTGATTCCTTGGAATGTGCCGGTTTCCTCGAGCTCGCTGTCGGGGATCTGGAGTTTCCGGACCACAGCAGAGGAGATCAGATTCAGGCCGGCCTCGCCGTCAACTAACATCTTGGTGACCTTGAGGTTGCGGATGGTTGGCGAAACCAACATCGGCAAACACCCGACCGCAGTGGTGCGATCAGGGTGGTCCTCAATGTCGAAGATGATAGGCGTGCTGGACCACTTCAGAAGCTTGCGCGACTCGATGGGCGGCTCTGCTGCATTAACTTCCCGCACCCATTGCTTGAGTTGGTGGTGGGAAGTATGCAGAGAAGCACCGCCGTCTACGCACAAGACCTTTGTTGCCTTCTGGAACTCCTGCTCGCTGTTATCTCCGTCATCCATGTCTTTGTCGTCGTCTTCGTCTTCGTCCTTGTCGCGGCCGCGGGGAGGTCTGTCTCCTTGCCGCTGCTTGGCCTTGCCGCGGCGTCCTCCCCGGACATTGAATGGCCGCTTCTTGTCGGACTCTCCACCACCTCCCTGGGCCTTCTCCTTGTCGCGTCGCTCGTACTCAGCTTTCTGCTGCTCGACGAGGTACTCGACCCTTTTGCAGTTCTGGAGGTCGTGGCCCTTGGTGCAGTGGATCTTGCAGTACTGCTTGTCGGAGCCGTCCTGCTTGTCGGCGGCTGCCACAGTCTGGCAGTTGGTGCATGCGGCAGCCTCCTTGCCGGAGCCACCAGTCTGGGCTTTCTTGGCGCCAGCCTCCTTGCCGGACTGCTCAACGACCAGCACTTCTTTGTTCTTCTTCTTTCTATTGTTCCGTCGCCAGTTCTTCTTTGCCAGGGTGGCGTCCTCGTTATCTGACCCCCCTGCTCCAGTATCCTCTTCGGGGAGTTTCCTCCCCTCCTGAGCGTGTGCGCACTTGTCGGCCAGGGCATAAAGCTCACTGACGTCTCGGATCTTGCACATCGCCATCTCCTCCCTCATCCTGCGGTTACGCACGTTCTGGTGGAACGCGCTAATAACCGCGGCAGGGTGGACGTCTGGGATGTTGTGTTGGACGCGACTGAATCTTTGGATGTACTTTCGCAGGGACTCTCCTTCTTTCTGGGCAAGTATGTGAAGGTCGCTCTCCTGGCCATGGGGCTTGTGGCCACCCGTGAAGGCGCCGACAAACTGATGGCATAGGTCGGCCCAAGAAGAGATGGAGTTCTTTGGCAAGTGCATGAGCCAAGATCTGACGTTTGGCTTGAGCACTAGCGGGAAGTAGTTCGCGAGCATCTTCTCGTCTCGTCCCCCGGCAGCCTGCACCGCGATGGTGTAGATGCTGAGGAACTCCGACGGATGAGCCTTGCCGTCGTACTTCTCGGGTACATCGGGCTTGAAGTTCTTCATGCTGGGCCACTGGACTTGCCGCAGCTCACGGGTGAACACAGGGCATCCTGCCGCGTACGGCAGGTCGCCTGGTCCCCCGGGCGCGTGCATGTCAACAGCAGGCCCAGCGCGCTGGTCAGATTGACGCCGCGCTACTCTTCGACGCTCGATGCGGGTTCGAGCGTCCTCTTGCCGTCGGTCGTCAAGGACTTGGCGCTGATCGCGACGAGCTTGCGGATCTGATGACGCTGTGGAGTCGTCGTCGAGGTTGATCCAACGAGTCGGCGACTTTGGCCTTCGGGGCGGGGAGTGCACGGTGGTTGCACCCCCGGCAGTCTTGTCGCCATCAGCCCGCGCCTGGCTAACTTGCCGCGGCCGCGATGTCGTCGGCTGCTGCGGAGTGTCGTTGTTGGCGAAGGCGATGAGGCTCTAGATGGTGGCCCTCCAGTCGTCGGCCTTGTCTGTCACTGGAGGGAAGTCGAGGAGCAGTTGAGCTCGAGCTAGAGCTTCTGCTGGGGTGGCGGGGAGCGGTGCGAGCAGCGAGATATGCTCGGACTTCTAACTGCGTTAGAAGGAGCAGCGTCTCGTCCCGGCGACCGCGCCTTGCTCGTGCCAGCGTGTTGGCCATGAGCGTCCCGCGAACCGCCAGCTTGACCTTGACCCAGCAGGCGTATGGTACCTTGTGTACCACGTCGCTGCCGGTCCCGCGCCTCCTAAGAGGGGCGCGGTGCGTGCACGGACGCCGAGGTCTTGGAGTGCGCTCGGTCGTCCGTCTTGTCCTTGGACTTGGCGGCGCCGTGAGTTTCCTCGCCGACGCCCGTCCTCCCGCCGGCGTCTACCCCACCGGTCGTTGGCTCCGGTGCCGGTGGGATCGACGCGGACGGGCCTGCTACCTCAGAAGCTTTCTTCTTCGGCGGCATGTCGATGAAGCTGACGAAGCTGATGGAGATTTCGCTCGCGTGAACGCCGGATCAGGTTCACACAACCTCGACGCGCCCCCTACCTGGCGTGCCAAAGATGTCGGGGAAACTGATCGCCCACGAACACCTATGGGACCGGAGCCCCTTTTCGGTACGGCAAGGGGGCGGAGGATGCACGAAGAGCAGATCGAGGCAAACACGCGAGCAGTTTACCCAGGTTCGGGACGCACGGGGGCGTAAAACCCTACTCCTGCCTTGGTTTATATTGCGTTCTAGGCTCGGGAGCGAGAAGAACTACAGTGCTTGATCGCTAACAAGACCGAGCGTGAGAGTGATCGAGGATCGGAACCCCCTCTACGCTGCGCATGGGCCTCCTTTTATAGGTCAAAGGGGTCACCGACAGGTGGCAACGCAGTCGAGGGTAAAAATGTAAAATGGGTGGTAGTTGGAACAGTGTATGCATAGTGCTCTATACCTAACTCTGACGGCAGGGGACAAGGGCATTAAATGCCCGTCGCCGTCGCTCCAAATAGTGCAAAAAACGTCCATCAGGGCGCCACCGTCCGCCACGACGGTGGCCTTGTCATCGCAGCTTGCCACCGTGTACCCCAGGCTGCACAGCCTTTTGCCACGTGTGCCTGGAAAGGTCCCAGGGCGACGCGTGGGCGGATGAGCTGGAGCGCGGGTACTTAGTGGAAGATTGCCGCGGCAAGCGCCTTGCCGCGGCTGCTGACTTGTCGCGCCCGGAAGCTTGTCGCTCTTCGGGCCTTGCCGGGACGCGTGGCGCGTCGCGGCAAGTCTCTTGAAGTGCCATATTTGGGCCTTCCCGGCAAGCTCCTCTTGCCAGGGTCATGTACCAAAGAAGTGGTCTTGAGCCTTGAGTGGCCTTCGCGGCAAGCTCCTCTTGCCGGGGCCTTGTCTCTTTAACTTGAATACTTTGTTCTTGAATGGCTCCAAAGGAACCACAGTGAGCCTTGGCGGTCGCGCGGCAAGCCCCGCCACGGGACGCTGCAACTGCCCGTGTACAAGTTCGGGATACTAAGGTACCCCTACTTTAGTACACCGACACACCAAGCTGAACGTGTGCAGATTGCTGAGGTGTCGTGCGTTCGGTGCTTGATCGGTTGGATCGTGCAAACGTTCGACTACATCAACCGCGTTACTAAACGCTTCCGCTTTCGGTCTACGAGGGTATGTGGATACACTCTCCCCACACGTTGCTATGCTTCTCCTAGATAGATCTTGCGTGATTATAGGATTTTTTTTGAAATACTACGTTCCCCAACAATGGTCTCCTTGCCGGTGGCGTCCTTGGTGGTGAGGACTTTGGCCGGTTCGGTTGTCGTGCCATCGACGTAATGGAAGACGTCGGCACCCCGCAGCTGTGGCGTGATCGGTATTCGCCACAGAATGTAGTTGGTGCGGGAGAGCTTTTCCGGGACTCCGCCGCTGAGCGTCGGCTGAAGGACGCGAAGGAGGAAGACATGGCTGCGTGCACTTGATGGAGATGGAATAGCTAGGGTTTAATGGAAGAAGAAGGCTCTGTATACCATTTGCGACTTGCGGTAAACGTCTTGCCTATCCCGGCCGACGTGCTTCGTGTTATATAGATGGGTTGCGAGCCCAGATACGCGTACAGGTTGTTGAGGAATACATCTTGGAGGAGAAGAATACAAGAGATAAAAGAAGATAAACATTACATGAGTATCCTGCCTAACTCATCCTCCTTTGGTTAGCAAAGATCTCCTCTTGTTGTACGCATAGGTGCATGCACAATATCATGTCATGTTTAACATAATTAAATTTAAACTTCATGGTATACACGTTTGTAGAGAGTCCCCTCACTAGCATATTATATTTGTTTCAGAATTTTTGAAACTCTTGTAACATATTTTTTACTTGGTTTTCACCTACTTTCACCATAACTTGGTTTTCATCCTAAATAAATTGGTTCAGCAAATCATATTTTCACCCGCTCACAAGTTATTTTGGGAAATTCAATGAATAGTCGATTGTGGAGTTGGCTGTTTTATCCAAGGTTGTCAGAATCGCGATTCTGTTGTACGATTCTGCGACTTTACGATCCAAACTAACCCCTCTGATTCTACGACTTTAGTTCATAGAATCTACGTTTCTACGATCCTGATAGTGAAGATTCCACGATTTGCGATCCGACCATCAGGGCTCCGATCCGATTAAAAATCGTGATTCTGACAACCTTGGTTTTATCCATGTAACACGCACAACTTTTAAATATGAGCAGTTATTAGTCTAAAATAAAAAGAAAGGAAAACAAAAGGCATTTGTTTGTGTGTCGCCTCTGCTTTACTACTCTGTTTTCCACTACTTTTGGTGAGTCCTTCAACTTAAAGGGCGTAGGGCAGATGTAACGAACATTGTTGTCTCCTGCTGAGAAACTGAGAAAAAAGAGCTTAAAAAACTGAGAGAAAAAAGAAGGACTTCAGCCAACATTCTTGGCCAGATGAGGATGGAGCAGCTTGGCGAGCGGCCACACGCCCACGCCCGTAGGACTTGCCAACCTAGGAGTGTCGGGCTGCGGACAACCGATCACAAGCTGTTCGAATTAAGCATAGTAACATCCCATCAACTACCTGTTGTAGGGTGGAACCCTAAGTGGAGATCTTTCACGAATTGGAGGGGAATCCCCAAGAACACGATGAACACAAGAGAGGGAAAACACTCAAATTGACTAGATCCAATCACACATATGCTAGATTCAAGAACATGCAAGAGTTCACAATGATTCAAGAACAACAAATGGAAAGATACAAGGTAGCTAGTTCATCCCACTCCTTGAGGAGGTGAGGTCTTGCAATCCACAAGGATTCTTCTCCCGTGGGAGGTCTTGCAATCCCACAAGGATTCTTCTCCCTTGGGAGGTCTTGATCTCCTAGAGGAGGGGATACAAGGAGCAAAGCTCTCAATGTCTATCAAATACTTTGCTAAACTTTCCAAGGAAGTGGGGAAGGTCTATTTATAGTTTATGCTACGAAGGGGTATGAGAAGAGAGGGATACATGGCCAAGGGCCGAGGGCTGCGCGCAGGCAGGGCGGTAGTACCGCCAGCTCGAGCGGTAGTACCGCTTGTAGGGCGGTAGTACCGCTTAAGGGGCGGTAGTACCGCTGGTGCCGTCCTGTCCAGGTGCGGTAGTACCGCTTGGCGGAGCGGTAGTACCGCTAGTTCCGGGTCGAGCAGGTCTTCATTTGCTTCTACGCGATCCGGGCTGAATGGGTTCTCCTTTGCGTCCACGGGATCACCTCCTTGGTAACTGAGGATGCACAACATCTCCTTGTGAGGTAGAACCCAATCCTCATGCGAATCCAAACGAAACTCGAAGAGGAGAGAATTCACCTCGTGCTTGATAGCGCGTGCGCGTGCTCTAGTCATTGGTCCCTTGAGTGCTTGTGCCGAAGGATGCTCCGCATCATCTCCTCCCCCTTGGGAAAGATCCGTCCTCGGATCGTGAACCATATTGCCATGTTCACGGTAGGCATGGATGAACTTGGAGGTGGACGAATCCAAGATGTCGTCGGAATGGTAGACATGCAAAACGAGCAAACACAAGGGACACTTGGAGATACAATGGTTAGCGGACGCAAGGTGTCCATCATTTAAGCATGAGTCCGTCCAAACAAATCGGTAGTGGCAATGAGCATGAATTGTAGCAAAATGAAAGAGCATGGCATACAATGCATCCATGTGATCAAGCTCATTGTGCAAGAAGTTGGAAATGCTACCATTGTGCAAAATGATGTCGTAATGGGATTGTGTATCAAAAGCATGAACGTAGTAAATGATGCTCAATGTGAGTATGTGATCATGCAATTGATGCTTGGCGATGTGATCAATATGTATGAAGAGTCCATCAAGAAAGATCACAACAAATTTGCTAAGAAAATGCACAAGCTCATATATCATGGATGACATGGGAATACAAGATGCAACAAGGCAATCATAATGGGAGTCAATCCATGCGCAAGATGCAAATTTGTTATGGGAATGATATGTCCATGGAGCATGGCATGTGAGCGCACAATCAATAAATATGAAGGTTTGGGTGCAATGTGCCAAAGGAGTGTTGATATACTCATGCTCAAAGTCATGGCAATAGTGGTAGACCGGTGGTGCATCCATGAAATCCAAGCGTATGTGAGGATGGCTCACTAGGAAGGAATGCACCTTGATGAGGATGTCGAAAACGGTGTTGTTGTCGCGCAACGTGTATGCCTTCACATGCTCAAGGTGCCTCGTGATGGTACCGCCTTGTGAATCCTTCAAAATGAAAGAACATGACAAACACTCGGAAAAACAAATGAGGTTAGCGAAGATGCAAAACCTATTCGTGTGGTTAGTCACCCAACAAGTATGTTCGTCATTCTTATCATAAGAAAGGACAAGGGGACAAGGCAATGTATGGAAGCATATGATGCGATAACAACCAAACGCATTAAGCTCAAATAAGCGAGCATGCATCACAAGTAAGGTGTCCGAGTCTCCGAGATCAACAAGTATAGCATGGTTGCACTCACAACAAGTGAATATGAGAGATGCAACTATTGGAGACAAGTGACAATGATCAAGATATATCATGTGAAAAGCATGAACATAGATGTCATCAACCCAAGAAAGCAAGTAAGAGTGGAACATGGGTGATGCAACATAGCAAGCAATCATGGCAATCAAGTAGTGTAAGCTAGTAGTGCGAAGATGCAATCTACTAGAGGTAATCATGGCAATCATAGCATGTGTGCAAATAGTGGGCATGAACAATGCACATGGCATAAAACAATCATGAAAGCAAGATGTGAGCAAAGTCTCATCAATAGCATGAGGCACAATGTAAACATGGAAATAGCAACAAGTATCTCCACCAAGCATGCAAATACACATAGAAGTAGCATAATGGTGAATCATGTGTAAAGGCAAGCAAGGGTCACAATTGCATGGCAAATTCATAGCAAGAGGCATAACATGCAAAGTGAACACGATAGAATGGGCATAAGATGACAAGTGGTAAATAGCCCATAGTCGTGTGAGAGCCAAGTAAAAGAGATGTGCGAAGAGGTTGTACGAAGAGAACGGCGGTAAGGATAGTCCACGGGATCCCAAGTCATCGTTGCTCTCTAGAGCTCGTTTTGTCAACTCATGGGATTGTGCGGCTGACAAATGTTCATGAGTACCTACACAAAGCAAAGACAAAGGAAAAATCGTGTGTGCGTGGTATATGTACACATCATCCATCATGATGCGCACGTGCATGTGTTCGTTAGCACAAAATAACCAATGCTCAAATAAATGAGATGCGTGATATAGAAACATGTCATCCATCATGAGAGGTTTGTTATTATGTATAGCATAATGGAGACTCAAATGGTGTAAAGCATCATGACAAATATGTAGGGCATTGTTATTCATGGAATGCATATGGTGCACACAAGTAGCGAGATCATGCAATGGATAGGATGAATCAAAATCCCCGAACATGTATGAGGAAACTATGGGGGTCTCCTCATTAGCAATAGTGGAAACATCATATGGAGAAGTGGAACAACATCCAAAACAATGCATGTCCAAAGCTAGGTTGTCATGGCATGGCATATGATGGATATGATGCAAAGGAAGCATGTCAATATCATCGCAAGAAAAACAAATGTCAATAACCATAGGCTTGTCATCTATGCCATATGTGCACATTGGGTTTATCTTAATGGCATATGCATAGTTACTACGATGAGATTGCAAATATGACATACGAGTGATCTCATGCATAGCATATGACAAGTCAAGCGGATTATCAAACATGATGTGACCTAAAGAATGATCACAAGAGATCCTATGCAACATGGCATCACAACTAATAGACTCCACATGGCAATCATCAAACTCATCATAAATGGGTAAATCATCACATGGGGAAATCATACTAGCACGAAGCATGGCAATAGGTGGATCAACATCATGCAAGCAATCAATGTTGACATAGTCCACTAGTAGGACGAGAGCATCACCTTCACCTTTGTTACCTTTCTCATTCCACTCATGTGGTGTAGGTGAGGTGGGAAAGACCAAATGGTGGTCATCATCATCAACTTGATGGAACCATGTGGGGGCGCATCATATTCCACCATGGCCATCGTCTTGTCCATAGGAAGGACGAAGTCGTCGTGGATCGGCGCGTCATCAAATGTTGGACCTAGCACCAATTGAGAAGACACAATAGAGGTAGAGGTCAAGTCGTTAGAAATGCGAATGGCCTCACGTGCCCTATCAACTTCCTCACTCTCTCTATGTGATGGTGGCTCACTCACTCCCTCAAGGTAGGTGCACGCAAACTCACATATGGTGGAGTCACTCATCTCACTCAAGTGGTGGGGGTTGTGGCTCTCCTCACATGGGAATTGGGGCAACTCGTCATATATGGGGCTAGTAGTGAACTCACTCTCACTCTCCATATGGTGGCAAAGGTCACTCAAGTCATCATATATCGCCATGGTCGAAGGGAAAATCCCATGCTCAACCATCTCGTCGTCGTCGTCGCGGATGAAGGCCGAAGATGGCACATCATCACTCTCGCCTCAAAAGATGGAAGCATCGTCCTCGCTCGCCACCTTGTCGCTCGCCTCCAAAGCTTGGTCTTCGAATGGCTCCGTAGTCGTAGTCGGTGCCGCACCATCTTGAAAAAGAGTCGAAGTAGACTCGGCATCATCAATGCCACAAAGGGGGATGGCGGTGGAGTCGAACTTGGGAGCATCATCTTGGAGCTCGTTGGGCTTGGACATCGTGGTGGTACTAGCCTCATGCTCGCCATCTTGGAGCTTGGTCTTCGAGAAGTGTGCTTGCGGTGGAGAAGCCTTGGCCTTCATGAGTTCTTGTTCCGCCTTGAGAGCACCAACGTAGTTGTCGTCGAGGGACTTGTAGTTCTCGAGGAAGATAGTCTTGGAGATGTCATTGTCCAATCCCATCATGAAGTAAAACTTCATCCAAATGGGGTCGTCCACGCCGGCTCGTCGCAAGGCATTCTTCATCTCGTTGAAGTACTTGTCGATGGACTTGGATCCTTGTATGGTGTTCTCCAATTGGCGTAGAAGATGTTCCGTGTAAGTAGGAGGCACGAACTCTCGCCGCATAGCTCTCTTCGTCTTGGGCCAATTCATGTTGTAGCTCGCCGAAGGTGTGTGAAGCCACCATGTCGACGCGCGGTCGTGGAAGTTTCTTGTGGCGCACTTCACTTGATCTTCGTGAGGAACTTGATGTAGCTTGAGGTAGTCGTCCATCTTGCGCTCCCACTCAAGATACTCCTCGGGGTCTTGAGTCCCATAGAAAGGGATCTCGTGGTCGTTGACGAGGTCGAAGTAGCTTGTGGAAGTCGCGTACTTGAGCTTGGGGAGCTTCTCTTGAGGTGCGGGTCGGCGAAGATGCCGCAAGTCCGAAGGCGAAGATGCCTTGAAGCCACTTGGCGAAGATGCCAAGGTAGATGGTGAAGTCATTGAGCGGTTGTTGATGTTGAGCTCGTGACCTTCACGTTCTTGTCGTTGATGGTGTCGATGCCGATGTGATCTAGACATGGCACCGAACTCGTCGTTGTTGTTGTAGATCGGAGATGAAATGCTTTTCCTATCCATCACAAGACTCGAGCAAATGTGAGTCGGAGAAAGGAAAGAACTAGACCAAATGTACCTTTCCAATGTTGAAGATGGATCAATGATCACTCAATAATGTATCAAGGAAATAGCACAATTGGTACCGGATCTTGTCAATTCTCACACCTACACAAGTAAGGCTTATGGTGGAGCTCGGTGAGGATAGTGGCACAAAAAATTGATGCAAAATGTTAGAAAGAGTCAATAATGTTGAAAGAGATTCACAAATTTGCAAATGTAACAAGTAGACCAATAGCAAAATGTGGCACACGGAAACACACACACGGATAGATAAATGGGGTCGTGCAACCAAGGAATGAGCACAAAATGTGGAGTCCACGGAAAACGCTCGTGTTGCACAACTCAAGAGAGACGCTAGCACGATTGCTCAATAGGCGGATGCGACACTTGTGCACAACCTATAGGATGCAAAATGTATGAGCTTTCTATCCCAAGTATGCTATGTGTATGATGTTCCGGTGCTTTTAGCACAAGATGATCCAAGATGATCAAGTATGATATGATATGATGCGATGCTATGGCTCTTGCTTACAAGCTCTTTGCTCTCTTTTGCTTAAAAGCTTAATCTTCTTCTCTTTTTTTTTTGAAATGGCCACTATGCGAAATGCACAAACCAAGATAGCAATTGTGTATATGTGGGAACAATCTTGTGACACAAGGGATGATATGATGATACCAAGATGATATGGTATGTATACAATGGAAGGGCGGATCGATGATTACTAATGTGCACAAGTAACGTTGCCGGCAATACTCAAAGGCTAGTCTCGATAGGCAAGTGACGCAAAATGGGCTAGGGGTTAACAATGCAATTGCAAGGAGAATATACAACGGTGTCGTCGAGGTTACCGTCCGATGATGATGATGAGAGGCGGTGTTGTCGATGGCGACCCGTTCCTAATTAGCCGAAACACCTTAGGAAACGGAAAAACCACAACTCAAAATCTCAAAGGCCAAAGTCAAATGGTGGTAGCGGAAAGCGATGGTGGTGGTGTCGAAGATGACAATGATGGTCTATACACGATGTTGGAGTTGAGGTCACGGTCCCTAAGTAGCCGAAACACCTTAGGAGACACGAGCCACAACTCAAACAAGCTCACACAAAATTGGGTTAAGTTTCGTTGGCTATGTATAGTGGACAAGGTTATGCGGAAGTGGTGGTGGTGGTTGATGAAGAAGCAATGGTCCCTAAGTAGCCTAAACACCGTAGGAGACTCAAATCACTACTCAAGCAACCACAAATACTATGGGGGACAAAATGGTTAGGTTGCGGAAGTCGGTGGTGGTATAGCGGATGATGTGGTGGAAGCCCTAGGAAGAGATGTCAAAATTCACAAAATATGATGGAGTGAAATGGTGGTAAAACCAAGATGAGCAGCTCGGGCACGTCTCTAGCTTTCCAACGAGCCGAAGAACACTCAAATCGGAGTTCGGGAGTAAAAGTTATGGTCAAAACGGTGAAACTCGGAAGGCTGAAAAAGTGCGGGGCGGTAGTACCGCTTTGGTTGAGCGGAACTAAAAAATTACTACTGCTTGTAGGGCGGTAGTACCGCTTGGATGAGCGGTAGTACCGCTGGTGTCGGGAAAAACTTCGCAGATCGCGATCGGGGCGAATTTGGGGCGGAAATGGATGATTTCGGGGGCGAAATTGGATGGATTTCGTGGATGGAAAGTGGTGAAACTTGGGGAGATGCTAGATCCACTCGAAACCAAGCAAATCCATGGATCAAATCCAACAAAACATCATCAAACCAACAAATCACAGAAAAATTTGGGGCTATTTTTGGTGGGGATTTTCGAAATTGGGCAAGAACACAACAAAACAAGGCTAGAAAACACGAAGGGGGGCTCCAATTTCGTGAGAAACCATAGCTCTAGATACCATGATGTTGTAGGGTGGAACCCTAAGTGGAGATCTTTCACAAATTGGAGGGGAATCCCCAAGAACACGATGAACACAAGAGAGGGAAAACACTCAAATTGACTAGATCCAATCACACATATGCTAGATTCAAGAACATGCAAGAGTTCACAATGATTCAAGAACAACAAAAGGAAAGATACAAGGTAGCTAGTTCATCCCACTCCTTGAGGAGGTGAGGTCTTGCAATCCACAAGGATTCTTCTCCCATGGGAGGTCTTGCAATCCCACAAGGATTCTTCTCCCTTGGGAGGTCTTGATCTCCTAGAGGAGGGGATACAAGGAGCAAAGCTCTCAATGTCTATCAAATACTTTGCTAAACTTTCCAAGGAAGTGGGGAAGGTCTATTTATAGTTTATGCTACGAAGGGGTATGAGAAGAGAGGGATACATGGCCAAGGGCCGAGGGCTGCGCGCAGGCAGGGCGGTAGTACCGCCAGCTCGAGCGGTAGTACCGCTTGTAGGGCGGTAGTACCGCTTAAGGGGCGGTAGTACCGCTGGTGCCGTCCTGTCCAGGTGCGGTAGTACCGCTTGGCGGAGCGGTAGTACCGCTAGTTCCGGGTCGAGCAGGTCTTCATTTGCTTCTATGCGATCCGGGCTGAATGGGTTCTCCTTTGCGTCCACGGGATCACCTCCTTGGTAACTGAGGATGCACAACATCTCCTTGTGAGGTAGAACCCAATCCTCATGCGAATCCAAACGAAACTCGAAGAGGAGAGAATTCACCTCGTGCTTGATAGCGCGTGCGCGTGCTCTAGTCATTGGTCCCTTGAGTGCTTGTGCCGAAGGATGCTCCGCATCACTACCTGTCTACTAAATAGAAAGCTTCCATCTTGATGTAATTTTCTGGAGCTTAATCCTACTTGCTTGTTTGATAAACCTTGTCATATGCTTCATGTGAGGTTTCTTGTATTGGTAGCAGGCAATGAGTTACTATATATGGTATCATATTCCAAATACAATTATTCAACTCATCAGTTCTGCAGATCCTACATAAAAGGTAAAGTGAACAGACATCATGCATTTGCTTTGGTTTATGGTTTTTCAGAGCATCACCGAGTTTGCCAAAAGAAATTCGCACAAAACAAATGCTACTTCTCGAGCTTGCGTTGTATTCCCTCGAAGAGGAAAGGGTGATGCAGCATAGTAGCGTAAGTATTTCCCTCAGTTTTTTAGAACCAAGGTATCAATCCAGTAGGAGACCACAAGCGAGTCCCTCGCACCTGCGCAAACAAATAAGAACCTCGTAGCCAACGCGATAAGGGGTTGTCAATCCCTTCACGATCACTTAAGAGAGTGAGTTCTGATAGATAGGATAAGATAATATTTTTGGCATTTTTGGTATAAGAACAGAAAGTAAATAAAGCAAAGTAAAGTAGATGGAATATTAATATGATGAGAATAGACCCGGGGGGCATAGGTTTCACTAGTGGCATCTCTCATGATAGCAAAATTCTACGGTGGGTGAACAAATTACTATCGAGCAATTGATAGAAAAGCGCATAGTTATGAGAATATCTAGGAATGATCATTGTATATAGGCATCACGTCTGTGACAAGTAGACCGAAACGATTTTGCATCTACTACTACTACTACTACTCCACACATCGACCGCTATCCAGCATGCATCCAGAGTATTAAGTTAATAAGAAAAGAGTAACACTTTAAGCAAGATGACATGATGTAGAGAGATAAACTCAAGCAATATGATATAAACCCCATCTTTTTATCCTCGATGGCAACAATACTATACGTGCCTTGCTACCCCTACTGTCACTGGGAAAGGACACCGCAAGATTGAACCCAAAGCCAAGCACTTCTTCCATTGCAAGAACTAAAGATCTAGTAGGCCAAACCAAACCAATAATGCGAAGAGACTTGCAAGGATATTATAATCGTACATAAAAGATTTCAGAAAAGAATCCAATATTGTTCATAGATAATCTTGATCATAAACCCACAATTCATCGGATCTCGACAAGCACAGCGCAAAAAGATTACATCTAATAGATCTCCTCGAAGATCAAGGAGAACTTTGTATTGAGATCCAAAGAGAGAGAAGAAGCCATCTAGCTAATAACTATGGCCCCGAAGGTCTGTGGTAAACTACCCACAACTCATCGGAGAGGCTATGGTGTTGATGTAGAAGCCCTCCGTGATCGATGCCTCCTCTAGCGGAGCACCGGAATAGGCCCCAAGATGGGATCTCACGGGAATAGAAGGTTACCGCTGTGGAATTAGGGTTTCTTCGTGCTCCTCGAGGTTTTCAGGGTATATGGGTATATATAGGAGGAAAAGGTACGTCGGTGGAGCAACGTGGGGCCCGTGAGGGTGGGGGCGCGCCTACCCCCCTTGGCGCGCCCTCCCCCTCGTGGGCACCTCATTTCTTCTCTGACTTGTACTCCAAGTCTCTCGTGAAGATATCGTTACAAAAATAACTCTCCCGATGGTTTCATTCCGTTTAGACTCCGTTTGATATTCCTTTTCTGCGAAACACTGAAATAGGCAAAAAAACAGCAATTTGCACCGGGCCTTGGGTTAGTAGGTTAGTCCCAAAAATAATATGAAAGTGTATAATAAAGCCCATTAAACATCCAAAACAGAATATATAATATCATGGAACAATAAAAATTATAGATATTGTGACGCCCCCGATTTGACCGTACACTAATCATGCACGCAAATGTGTACGGCCAAGATCAGGGACTCACTAGAAGATATCACAACACAACTCTAGACACAAATTAAAACAATACAAGCTTTATTACAAGCCAGGGGCCTCGAGGGCTCGAATACAAAAGCTCGAAAACACAAGAGTCAGCGAAAGCAATAATATCTGAGTACAAACATAAGTTAAACAAGTTTGCCTTAAGAAGGCTAGCACAAAACATCAATGATCGAAAAGGCAAGGCCTCCTGCCTGGGACCTCCTAACTACTCCTCGAAGCCGAACTCTACGTAGAAACATCCTCGGGATCCTTTGGGTCCTGGGCTCCACCATCTGGTTGCATCATCCGAGAAGAAGGGACAAAAGGGGAAACGGGGGAGAAAAGCAGCCGTGAGTACTCATCCAAAGTACTCGCAAGCAAGGATCTATACTACATATGCAATGGTATATGTGTAAAGGGGTAATATATGTGGGTTAAACTGCAGAATGCCAGAATAAGAGGGGGATAGCTAATCCAATCGAAGACTATGCTTCTGGCCACCTCCATCTTGCAGCAGTAGATGAGAGTAGCTGG
This sequence comes from Secale cereale, assembly GCA_902687465.1. Lineage (NCBI taxonomy): Eukaryota > Viridiplantae > Streptophyta > Magnoliopsida > Poales > Poaceae > Secale > Secale cereale. The sequence continues at coordinate 420,518,856 of LR738709.1, forward strand.
AAAATAACAAGTATCCTCGCTTCTCGCAGCCTCCGTCTTGCAGCAGTAGAATAGAATAGATGGTATGTTCACCAAGTAACATCGTATAGCATAATCCTACCCGGCGATCCTCCCGCACATCACCCTGTGAGAGAGCAACCATCGAGTTATATCTGGAACTTGTCTGGGTGTGTTTTATTAAGTATCCAGTTCTAGTTGTCATGAGGTCAGAGTACAACTCCGGGTCGTCCTTTTACCGAGGGACACGGCTATTTGAATAGATTAACTTCCCTACAGGGGTGCGCCAGATAACCCAGCACGCTCGATCCCATTTGGCCGGACACACTTTCCGGGGTCATGCCCGGCCTCGGAAGATCAACACGTCGTAGCCCTACCTAAGCACAACAGAGAGGTCAGCATGCCGGTCTAAACCCTAAGCGCACGGGGGTCTGGGCCCATCGCCCAATGCACACCTGCACGTTGTGCGGGCGGCTGGTGAGCAGACCTAGCAACTTCCATTACTAAGGAAGTTACGTTACACGGTCCAACCCGGCGCGCGTCGCTCAGTCGCTCACGTCAAGAAGGCTTCGGCTCATACCACGACATCGAGTACCCATAACTATTCCTACGTAGCTGGTTAGTGCGTATAGGCCAATGGCCAGACTCAGATCAAATACCAAGATCTCGTAAACGTGTTATTATGAAATAACCGCGGACAACGACCAGGGCCAGGCCCACCCGTCTTCTAGGTGGTCGCAACCCGCCCTGTCGCTCCGCCACAAAGTAACCATCAGGGGGCTATCGAGAACCCAGGCCCACCACTACCGGTGTGGAACCACCTGCCCCTTCAGCCCCCATCTCCGAATCATCATCATGTGTAAGTAAAGTATGTATATAGTATATACATGTGATCACCACCCGAGTGATCACGGCCTGATAGTATAGCATGGCAGACAGACAAGGATGTGGGGCCACAGATAGAATACTAGCATCCTACACTAAGCATTAGGATAACAGGTAAAGGTATCAACAGATGTAGCAACAATGACAGGCTATGCAACAGAATAGGATTCATCGAAAGCAGTAACATGCTACACTACTCTAATGCAGGCAGTAGAGAGAGGAATAGGCGATAACGGGTTGATCAAGGGGGGGCTTGCCTGGTTGCTTTGGCAAGAAGGAGCGGTCGTCGTCGACGTAGTCGATCACAGTGGCACCGTCAGCAGTCTCAGTCCCAGAGTCTATTAGAGAGAAGTAACAGAGGGGGAACATAATAAATAACAGAGCAATCAAAGCATCACAAAGCGTAACATGGAAAATCGCGGTGCTATGTGTGACCTAACGCGGTACTGAGTGATACTGGCGAGGATGGAAAACATCCGGGAAGGTATTCCCAGTGTTAGGCGTTTTTGGGCAGATGAAACGGAGGGGGAATGTTGCATGTTCGGTATGATAGAGATGAGTGGCGGACGAAGGGACCACGTATTCGGATTCATCTCGTCGTTCTGAGCAACTTTCATATATAAATTATTTTCATCCGAGTTACAGATTATTTTATATTAATTTTCAAAGTTTTAATCATTTTCTAGAATTAACAGTTTATATTAATTCAAAATTACATTAATGACGTCAGCCTGACGTCAGCGGTCAACTCTGACCGTTGACTGGTCAAACTGACACGTGGGACCCACTGTCATTGACTGAGTCAACTAAACTTGCTTAATTAGTTTAGCTAAACGATTAGGTTAACTAGACAAGGTTAATTAAGTTAATTAATTAATTAATATATATTTTTAATTCTTCTAATTAATATATTTTTGAAACTTCCAGGGGCGTGGGCCCAGGGGCCCGCTGGCAGTGGCTTGAGGCCAGCGGAGCGGGGCGGGCGTTGACGGGTGCGGGCGCCCGCGCACCCACACGGGGTGACAGAGGGAGCGGGGCCATGCCCGTGGACAAGGCGCGGCTCGCCGGCCGGCCGTTTCCGGTGATCGAAGCTGGTGCGGCGAGGCGCATAGGGAGCACCGGGGCAAGCCCTTGCACGGGGG
>LR738709.1:420520986-420534461 GCA_902687465.1 Secale cereale
GCCACAACGCGGCCAGGGGATAGCGTCGACCGGCCTGAGCCGTGGCTGGCGGCGGCGGCGAGGCTCGCCGGCCGGCTGCGGCCAGGCGACAACGGGCCTAGGGGGCGGCGGCGCCGAGGGACGAGGCGAGACTGCGCGGGGAGGCGAAGAGCAGAAGTGGCAGAGCGACGGGGTGGTGCTGGAGGCGCGGGAGCGGCAGAGAGTAGCGCAGCGAGCGGGGGCACAGCGGGGCACCGACGAGCACGGAGCTTGCGAGCGGGCGTTGCCATGGGTGAGCTCGCGCGCGGCGCGATGCGCGGGGCGAGCGTGCAGTCGCGCGGCGAGAGAAGCAGTGCGCGGCAACGGCGGGAGCTAGGGGCGGTGAGCGCGGCCAGATGAGGCGTCGGATGCGTGGTGCGCGGCACGGGGGTCGAGCGCGTGCGCAGGAAAGGAAGAGAGGGGAAAGTGCGGTGCTTACGGCGGGGTAGTAGGGGGATGGCAGTGCGCTCGAGGAGGAGCACGAGGTTGAAGAAGAGACGATGGCGACGGGGATGAGGCCATCTGGCGACGACGCGGTCGCGGACGGGGCGGTGAGGTCCAGAGCGACGGTGGCGAGGTGGTGGGGCGGCTCCAGGCGGCGGCGTCGGGGCCCCGTCGGGGGCGTGCAGCAGAGGGGTGGGGAAGGGGCGCTCAGGGGAAAAAGGGGATTGCGATTTAGGGTTAGCAGGGAGGGTAGGGAATATGTAGGTGGGGGTGGACCGGCCCATTCGAGCGGTTGTGGCCAGTTGGGCCACTTGGCCCAGCGGGGGAGTCTGTTTTCTTTCTTTTCTTTTCTTTTTGTTTGTTCATTTTTCTTTTTACTATTTTATTTCTAGTCTCATCTTAGTTAAGTTTTATTGAAACATAATAGTTGTACCAAAATCAGTATTACTAATGATACATCTATGTCCAAAGTTTAAACCCGCAATAAAATAGTTAACAATTTATAAAAAGGCATTTGGTTAATCATTTTTTTGATGTTTTAACTACTTTAGTGCATTGAACTCTCTTATAGATGATGATCTCTTCACCATAAATACTTGTGATTTGTTTGACACATTTAAAACACTTTAGTGTTGACTTTTGAAAACTTTAACTGTTTGACGTGATTTTAAATTTGAAATTTTAACGGGATTGTATCATCGCAAGATTAGCAACAGTAATCGTGCTGACGTGGCATCATTAGCGGAGGGTTACTGTAGCTTAACTATCCGGGCGTCACAATTCTCCTCCACTACAAGAAATCTCGTCCCGAGATTTAAGCGGTGTAGTAATGGGGAAGTTCTGGTTGCGAAATTCTAACGAGTCTTCTTGGTCTTGGTTGCCCTTCCCGAAGAGGTTGGTCATTTTGTTGTTGTTGTTGTTGTTGATGTCTTCATTTCTCTGCTTCAAGTCATCATGATCAAGTCGTCGTCCTTTCTTCGGGATCTCCATCGTCCTACGAACGCGACTAGGGGGGAAAACTCCAGAAGAACGCATCTCCACAAAGATGGAAATCTGACGGTGAACTCAATGGGAAACACACGAGGTACCCCACGAGTTGTATTTCAGTGAATTTCTTGAGTGCAATAAATGATGGTACCAAAGTTTCAAATGTAGGCAATCATTTGATGCCTAGACAGAAGCTGGAATGGGGGCATTGGACAACGGGAATAACATGGTGTTTGATTCTAGGATGAATAATGGTAAATAATTTAGCTCGTGAATCACATACGAAGCCAGGTGCAAAGGATGCTTTAGAATCCGGGTTGTACACGAGAGTCAGGTTTCGATCCCGTGGACCTGTGGGTTAAGAGTAGGAAGGGCAATGACATCTTGCACAAAAAGCAGGGCATGTCAGAGGATAGTCTGTCAGCTAAGTTGGCAACAATGTCGGTACCAAGGACGAGGGACGAAGAGAACCATTTTCTTGCTCGTTAAAATGAGGCGAACTGGTAGGCAATGTTTTCTTCCATCGGTGGTTACCAGAATGTTACCAACCATGGTAACAGGGTCTTACCGATAGAGTTGTACAACAAGGTGTTTACATAAGCAGGGATTATTACTGCTTAGATTATATGTAGATCAAGGAAAGGTTAAACAAACAAATGGAAATAAAAATTGTGATTACACACAATTTTTAGGAGTATATCCATCCCATGGACAAGAAGAATCATGGCAGACGGGGTAGGAGATCAAGCACCCAACCATTCAGATAAAGAGGCCAGGATTAATCAAGATGTTACCCATTCAACGGTGTTTGGATAACTAACCAAGAAACATTTAGCATTGGGCTCCAAATGCTCTTGTTGAAAATCGAAGTACCATAGACATGCTTCGAGATAGCATTGGCATGGTCTTGAAGCAAAGGTCGGACTTGGATGCACAAAGGATTCATCAAGAACAACTTATAGAATAAGTCTTACAATTTCCTCCTGGAAGAATGGTTATCCTTGCAAAAGAGATTATAATGTTAGGTCCTCCAGCCAGGGGTGCTAGGCATGACATCATATTACCGAGTCATCAAAGGACCAATATTATAACTCCTGGAAGTAGTCCCCACCATCATATCTGACCGAGATTCATACCCGATTGGTGTCATGATACCTCAGACTAAGGATGTTCGAGAAGAAAATGTGCAACACAAATCGACGAAATGACATTGCAAGATTCTCGGGAAATGAACTATGGGAGCGGGTTCCCGAAACAATAGTTCATCATTAAACCAAGGAGAGGATGAGGAGGTGGCTGATGGGCTCAGCGACAATTCATCGAGAATTCCAAACGGAGGGATTTCCACAATAATGTGAAAAAGAGGATGACACTTATCAATTCAAATGATATAACGTTGTATGCTCGAGAAAAACATACACCATTAATCATTAGGTGAAAGGTGTGCCCGAAATATGACCTTAGGCAGCAAGATCAATGTTAGAGTGACGATTCAATAACCAACAGTCTAAGAACGAACTGTCGATCGTTAACTTCATAGCAATAGGGTTGCTAGAAGTGCAGAACTCAAGTAGCATCTTTAGCATATTGGTATCCCGGTTGAAAACAACACGAGGACCAAGGAAGAATGGTGATGGGGAGTGGTATCACTATACCAAGAATTCTGATGAGGTGGAGCAGTCTCGCAACATTCTTGACATAAAAGATGGTAATACTTCAAGATAGAACATATTACAAGTTGGAGAGTAAGTTTTAATCATAACGTGGACAAGCTCGCGATGAAAGGAAGTCAAGGGTGTTGTCGATGATAATAAAAATCATCGAGGGCAAGGAGGGTATTTCTCATCATAAACTCCGTTGACGTCTCAGAAGAAGTCAAAGTGTTGAAGGTGATCACGACACATTTGTCAGGAGGTCTCAAGAGGATGCAATCGAAGATCGGCTGCATCAAGCAAGTGAATGATGAAGTGGCAAGTTATTGGATCAATATAGAAGATGCAAGCTCGGAATCAAAGTTGCCTTACTGAACAAGCAACCAGATGCTGAAAGCTCGACGTAAGTTGTGCTCAATCTCTGAAGAATTCGTGCACCAAAGAAGGACGAGGTAGCACAGTCAAAGATTGCTAGACAAGGGATGTACCCGATAGTCTAGGAATAAACCAGCTTGAGTTTAAAAATTTCCTAGTAACATCTACTAGGGGTGTTTAATTTTTAGAACAGATTTGATTTACTAAACGGTGTCCTCGGTTGACGGCAACCTAGAACCCGTAGAGTGATTACGACAAGAAAATGTATTACTTCATCAAAAGTTCAAAAGGTGTAGTGCAAAGGCATGATATCCTCGAGATATCAGAGGGTAAAACTCGAAGGTAGAACACGATAGAAGTTGAACTAGGTCATTGACCTATGACAGTAGATGCTTTAACCTTGTCAAAAATTGACGAGGCCTGGAATGCATTTATTCCAGATATATTGAATAAGGACAGCATGGTCGGAACCATAACTCTAAGGAATCAATTCAAGAATACCGAAAGAATCATACAGCTGGATAATCATTTTGCAAGAAGCTTCCGAGACAGCCTACATCATTATCATGGGCATGAACACAAAGTTCAAGGTCGACTCCCACTTCTCTAATGCATATCATTTCATTCACCTCTCGCTTTGATAAAATTGTAGTGTTGGAATTTTATTTGGTAGAACACCGGAAGAGTATGACTTGTGAAAACTTTCAGGTTCTCACGGATTAGGTGAAGGCATAGGTTCAACCCATTGGGCATCTTAGTAACATATACCACAAGTTTCAAAAGTAAAAACACAAGCTCGAAAGTAGAGCATGGTTGGCCAAGCAGAGGATACAATTTACGAAAGGCATTATGTATCAGGGGAAGAACTCACAAGGTGATTGAATATGAAGGACACTGTCGGTAACAATCCAACAATGGATCGGGTGATCCACAATGGAGCTGATGTGAGTATCGGTACTCACTCAGAGGAAGAAAGAATGCAGAGGCATCAGATCCAAGAATCGCATGATTAGTCTGATGCTTAAATACAAAGAAATTATGGTTTCCATAATGAAGGATCAGAAGCAGACGCTCTGATCAAGGAAGGATAAGTTGAAAACACTTAGTTGGACAATCAATAACGGTTTGAATTGCCGAGAACCAACTCATGTCCGGAATGACGTCTGAGCCGGAAAGATAATTTTAAAAAGGATGACCTGATGACTTCGTGCATACGCACACATTGAATCAATAGGCTCAAAATGGCTAAGACAAGGGATATTAACAAAGACTACCAGTCATTTGGAATTAACCATAATGCAAGCAGGCAAGAATTTCAAGAGTAACCGGCTGCAGATGATTTTCGAAAGATCGAATAGTATTCCGAAGAATATTGTGAGATACATGAACAATCGAGAAGAACAGATTCTCGATAAATGTTAGGAAATAACCGTAAGGGTTTTTATGCAAAATAAAACTGCAAGACAGTAATCTTAAAGGATTCTCGAGACAACGGAGAATATCTCGAGGCATCTTGTAACAACAAGAGCGAATATGAATGATCATGAGAATGGCAAGTGCATGCAGATATCCAGATATATCGGTGGCAGTGAATTGCAAAGGCGATGACCATAAGGGTCTCGGGAAAATATCGAGGGATATCCTCAGAACCTTCTAACGAAGCAGGTGATCTTCCGGAATGAGGGCTCTCCGAGAGAAATAGTTACGAGGACCTAGAGTCAGAGTTAGTAAAATATTTTTACTCGAATAAAAGAGAGATCAGAGTCCCAAAGTATAGACAAGGAATAAAAGATCCTAATACCATCCATTGGTGTTGTGGTCCCGTAAGCCAGACAACAAGTTAGTAAATTTGTTTTTCAAAGACTAGACTCAACTTCGGCCAAGGAGTTGGAAAGGGGGATTCCTACAGGCAGTCGGCTCCGATACCAACTTGTGACGCCCTTGATTTAACCGTACACTAATCATGCACGCAAATGTGTACGACCAAGATCAGGGACTCACTGGAAGATATCACAACACAACTCTAGACACAAATTAAAATAATACAAGCTTTATATTACAAGCCAAGGGCCTCGAGGGCTCGAATACAAAAGCTCGAAAACACAAGAGTCAGCGGAAGCAATAATATCTGAGTACAGAAATAAGTTAAACAAATTTGCCTTAAGAAGGCTAGCACAAAACATCAATGATCGAAAAGGCAAGGCCTCATGCCTGGGACCTCCTAACTACTCCTCGAATCCGAACTCCACGTAGAAACATCCTCGGGATCCTCTGGGTCCTGGACTCCACCATCTGGTTGCATCATCCGAGAAGAAGGGACAAAAGGGGAAAAGGGGGAGAAAAGCAACCGTGAGTACTCATCCAAAGTACTCGCAAGCAAGGATCTATACTACATATGCAATGGTATATGTGTAAAGGGGTAATATATGTGGGTTAAACTGCAGAATGCCAGAATAAGAGGGGGATAGCTAATCCAATCGAAGACTATGCTTCTGGCCACCTCCATCTTGCAGCAGTAGATGAGAGTAGCTGGAAAGTAACAAGTATCCTCGCTTCTCGCAGCCTCCGTCTTGCAGAAGTAGAATAGAATAGATGGTATGTTCACCAAGTAACATCGTATAGCATAATCCTACCCGACGATCCTCCCGCACATCACCCTGTGAGAGAGCAACCACCGAGTTATATCTGGAACTTGTTTGGGTGTGTTTTATTAAGTATCCAGTTCTAGTTGTCATGAGGTCAGAGTACAACTCCGGGTCGTCCTTTTACCGAGGGACACGGCTATTCGAATAGATTAACTTCCCTGCAGGGGTGCACCGCATAACCCAGCACGCTCGATCCCATTTGGCCGGACACACTTTTTGGGGTCATGCCCGGCCTCGGAAGATCAACACGTCGCACCCCTACCTAAGCACAACAGAGAGGTCAGCACGCCGGTCTAAACCCTAAGCGCACGGGGGTCTAGGCCCATCGCCCAATGCACACCTGCACGTTGCGAGGGCGGCCGGTGAGCAGACCTAGCAACTTCCATTACTAAGGAAGTTACGTTATGCGGTCCAACCCGAGGCGCGCCGCTCAGTCGCTGACATCAAGAAGGCTTCGGCTGATACCACGACGTCGAGTACCCATAACTATTCCCACGTAGCTGGTTAGTGCGTATAGGCCAATGGCTAGACTCAGATCAAATACCAAGATCTCGTAAACGTGTTATTATGAAATAACTGCGGACAACGACCAGGGCCAGGCCCACCCGTCTCCTAGGTGGTCGCAACCCGCCCTGTCGCTCCGCCACAAAGTAACCATCAGGGGGCTGCCGGCAACCCAGGCCCACCACTACCGGTGTGGAACCACCTGCCCCTTCAGCCCCCATCTCCGAATCATCATCATGTGTAAGTAAAGTATGTATATAGTATATACCCGTGATCACCACCCGAGTGATCACGACCCGATAGTATAGCATGGCAGACGGACAAGGATGTGGGGCCACTGATGGAATACTAGCATCCTACACTAAGCATTAGGATAACAGGTACAGGTATCAACATATGTAGCAACAATGACAGGCTATGCGACAGAATAGGATTCATCGAAAGCAGTAACATGCTACACTACTCTAATGCAAGCAGTAGAGAGAGGAATAGGCGATAACGGGTTGATCAAGGGGGGGGCTTGCCTGGTGGCTTTGGCAAGAAGGAGCGGTCGTCGTCGACGAAGTTGATCACAGTGGCACCGTCAGCAGTCTCAGTCCCGGAGTCTATCGGAGAGAAGTAACGGAGGGGGAACATAATAAATAACAGAGCAATCAAAGTATCACAAAGCGTAACATGGCAAAACGCGGTGCTACGTGTGAACTAACGCGGTACTGAGTGATACTGGCGAGGATGGAAAACATCCGAGAAGGTATTCCCAGTGTTAGGCGTTTTTGGGCAGATGAAACGGAGGGGGAATGTTGCATGTTTGGTATGATAGAGATGAGTGGCGGACGAATGGACCGCGTATTCGGATTCGTCTCGTCGTTCTGAGCAACTTTCATATATAAATTATTTTCATCCGAGTTACGGATTATTTTATATTAATTTTCAAAGTTTTAATCATTTTCTAGAATTAACAGTTTATATTAATTCAAAATTACATTAATGACGTCAGCCTGACGTCAGCGGTCAACTCTGACCGTTGATTGGTCAAACTGACACGTGGGACCCACTGTCATTGACTGAGTCAATTAAACTTGCTTAATTAGTTTAGCTAAACGATTAGGTTAACTAGACAAGGTTAATTAAGTTAATTAGTCAATCAATTAATTAATATATATTTTTAATTCTTCTAATTAATATATTTTTAATACTTCCAGGGGCGTGGGCCCAGGGGCCCGCTGGCAGTGGCTTGAGGCCAGCGGAGCTGGGCGGGCGTTGACGGGTGCGGGCGCCCGCGCACCTGCACGGGGTGACAGAGGGAGCGGGGCCATGCCCGTGGACAAGGCGCGACTCGCCGGCCGGCTGTTTCCAGCGACCGAAGCCGGTGCGGCGGGGCGCATAGGGAGCACCGGGGCAAGCCCTTGCATGGGGGGGGGGGCGACCGAGGCGCCGGCCGGGCGAGGCTGTGGTCGCAGCGCGGCCAGGGGATAGCGTCGACCGGCCTGAGCAGTGGCTGGCGGCGGCGGCGAGGCTCGCCGGCCGGCTGCGGCCAGGCGACGGCGGGCCTAGGGGGCGGCGGCGCCGAGGGATGAGGCGAGACCGCGTGGGGAGGCGAAGAGCAGAAGTGGCGGAGCGACGGGGTGGTGCTGGAGGCGCGGTGGCGGCGCCGATGGGCAGCGGGAGCGACAGAGAGCAGCGCAGCGAGCGGGAGGGACAGCGGGGCGCCGGCGAGCACGGAGCTCACGGGCGGGCGTTGCCATCGGTGAGCTCGCGCGCGGCGCGATGCACGGGCGAGCGTGCAGTCGCACAGCGAGAGAAGCAGTGCGCGGCAACGGCGGGAGCTAGGGGCGGTGAGCGCGGCCAGATGAGGCGTCGGGTGCACGGTGCGCGGCACGGGGGTCGAGCGCGTGCGCAGGGAAGGAAGAGAGGGGAAAGTGCGGTGCTCACGGCGGGATAGTAGGGGGACGGCAGTGTGCTCGAGGAGGAGCACGAGGTTGAAGAAGAGACGATGGCGACGGGGACGAGGCCGTCCGGCGATGACGCGGTCGCGGACGGGGCGGTGAGGTCCAGAGCGACGGTGGCGAGGTGACAGGGCGGCTCTAGGCGGCGGCATCGGGGGCGTGCAGCAGAGGGGTGGGGAAGGGGGCGCTCGGGGGGAAAAGGGGATTGCGATTTAGGGTTAGCGGGGAGGGTAGGGAATATGTAGGTGGGGTGGACCGGCCCATTCGAGCGGTTGTGGCCAGTTGGGCCACTTGGCCAAGCGGGGGAGTCTGTTTTCTTTCTTTTCTTTTTGTTTGTTCATTTTTCTTTTTACTATTTTATTTTTAGTCTCATCTTAGTTAAGTTTTATTAAAACATAATAGTTGTACCAAAATCAGTATTACTAATGATACATCTATTACCAAAGTTTAAACCCGCAATAAAATATTTTCACATTTTATAAAAAGGCATTTGGTTAATAATTTTTTTTGATGTTTTAACTACTTTAGTGCATTGAACTCTCTTATAGATGATGATCTCTCCACCATAAATACTTGTGATTTGTTTGACACATTTAGAACACTTTAGTTTTAACTTTTGAAAACTTTAACTGTTTGACATGATTTTAAATTTGAAATTTGAACAGGATTGTATCATCGCAAGATTAGCAACAGTAATCGTGCTGACGTGGCATCATTAGCGGAGGGTTACTATAGCTTAACTATCCGTGCGTCATAGATACGTTGGAGACGTATCAAGCATCCCCAAGCTTAATTCCTGCTCGTCGTCGAGTAGGCAAATGATAAAAACATAATTTTTGATGCGGAATGCTAACCAACATAATTATCAATGTAATTTTCTTTATTGTGGCATGAATGTTTAGATCCGAAAGATTCAAGACAAAAGTCTATACTGGCATAAGAATAATAATACTTCAAGCATACTATCAAAGCAATTGTGTCTTCTCAAAATAACATGGCCAAAGAAAGTTCTCCCTACAAAATCATATAGTCTGGCTATGCTCTATCTTCATCACACAAAATATTTAAATCATGCACAACCACGGTTTCAGCCAAGCAATTGTTTCACACTTTAATTCTTTCAAACCTTTCAACTTTCACGCAATACATGAGCGTGAGCCATGGAAATAGCACTATGTGGAATAGAGTGGTGGTTGTGGAGAAGACAAAAGAAGAAGATAGTCTCACATCAACTAGGTGTATCAATGGGCTATGGAGATGCCCATCAATTGATATCAATGTGAGTGAGTAGGGATTGCCATGCAACGGATGCACTAGAGCTATAAGTGTATGAAAGCTCATCAAAAGAAACTAGGTGGGTGTGCATCCAACTTGCTTGCTCATGAAGACCTAGGGCATTTGAGGAAGCCCATCGTTGGAATATATTAGACAAGTTCTATAATGAAAATTCCCACTAGTATATGAAAGTGACAAAACAAGAGACTCTCTATCTTGAAGATTTTGGTGCTACTTTGAAGCACATGTGTGGAAAAGGATAGTAGCATTGTCCCTTCTCTCTCTCTTTTGGAGGGGCTTTTTTAAGCCCCCCTCTCTTTTTTTGGGGCCATCTCTCTTTTTTTATTTGGCCTTTCTCTCTTCTTTTGTTTCCTCGCATGGGACAATGCTCTAATAACGAAGATCATCACACTTTTATTTACTTACAACTCAAAGATTACAACTCGAAGCTAGAACAAAATATGACTCTATGTGAATGATGATGATGAAGAATGTCATATGAAAGGAACGGTGGAAAGTTGCATGGCAATATATCTCGGAGTGGCTATGGAAATGCCATGATAGGTAGGTATGGTGGCTGTTTTGAGGAAGGTATATGGTGGGTGTATGGTACCGGCAAAAGTTGCGCGGTACAAGAGAGGCTAGCAATGGTGGAAGGGTGAGAGTGCGTATAATCCATGGGCTCATCATTAGTCATAAAGAACTCATATACTTATTGCAAAAATCTACGAGTTATCAAAACAAAGTATTCAACGCATGCTCCTAGGGGAAGGGTTGGTAGGAGTTAACCATCGCGCGATCCTGACCTCCACACAAAGGATGACACTCAATAAATAAATCATGCTCCAACTTCATCACATAACGGTTCACCATACATGCATGCTACGAGAATCACCAACTTTAACACAAGTGTTTCTCAAATTCACAATTACTCCACTAGAATGACTCTAATATCACCATCCTCATATCTCAAAACAATCAACAAGTATCAAACTTCTCATAGTATTCAATGCACTTGTATGAAAGTTTTTACTATACTCATCTTGGATGCCTATCATATTAGGACTAGTTTTATAACCAAAGCACATTACCATGTTGTTCTAAGAGACTCTCAAATAGATATAAGTGAAGCATGAGAGTTCAATAATTTCTACAAAATAAAACCACCACCGTGCTCTAAAAGATATAAGTGAAGCACTAGAGCAAAACTATCTAGCTCAAAAGATATAAGTGAAGCACATAGAGTATTCTAATAAATTTTAAATCATAATTATCTCTCTAAAAAGGTGTGTCCAGCAAGGATGATTGTGGCAAACTAAAAAGCAAAGACTCAAATCATACATGACGCTCCAAGAAAAACACATATCATGTGGTGAATAAAAATATAGTCTCAAGTAAAGTTACCGATAGACGAAGACGAAAGAGGGGATGCCTTCCTGGGGCATACCCAAGCTTAGGCTTTTGGTTGTCCTTGAATTTTACCTTGGGGTGCCTTGGGCATCCCCAAGCTTAGGCTCTTGCCACTCTTTGTTCCATAGTCCATCAAATCCATACTCAAAACTTGAAAACTTCACAACACAAAACTTAGCCAAAAAACTCGTGAGCTCCGTTAGTATAAGAAAAAAAACACCACACAAAGCTACTGTAATGAACTCATTCTTTGTTTATATTGGTCTTAAACCTACTCTATTCCAACTTCTCCATGATTCATACCCCCCGATACTACTCATAGATTTATCAAAATAAGCAAACGACACACGAAAAACAGAATATGTCAAAGACAAAACAGTCTGTAGTAATCAGTAACTTTTGAATACTTCTATAACTCTAAAAATATTGAAATAAATTGGTGGACGTGAGTAATTTGTCTATTAATCATCTGCAAAAAGAATCAACTAAAAAGCATTCTCCAGTAAAAAATGACAGCCAGTCTCATGAGCGCTGAAGTTTCTGTTTCTTACAACATGATCACATAAACTTCACACAAGTCTTCCCAAAGGTTCTACTTGGCACAAACACTAATTAAAACACAAAACCACATCTAAACAGAAGCTAGATGCAATATTTATTCCAAAACAGAAGCAAAAGCAAATAAAATAAAATTGGGTTGCCTCCCAACAAGCGCTATCGTTTAACGCCCCTAGCTAGGCACGATACAGGAATAGATCTAGGTATTGCCATCTTTGGTAGGCCATCCATAAGTGGCTCTCATAAAAGATTCATAAGGTAATTTTATTTTCTTTATAGGAAAGTGTTCCATGCCTTTCCTTAACGGAAATTGCAATCTAATATTTCCTTCATTCGTATCAATAATTGCACCAATCGTTTTAAAGAAAGGTCTACCAAGAATAATATGACATGAAGGATTGCAATCTATACCAAGAACAATGAAATCTACGGGCACATAATTCCTATTGGCAACAATAAGAACATCATTAATCCTTCCCATAGGTTTCTTAATGGTAGAATCCGCAAGATGCAAATTTAAAGAAGAATCATCAAGTTCATGGAATCCTAACATATCACAAAAAGTTTTTGGAATTGTGGAAACACTTGCACCCAAAATACACAAAGCAAAGCATTCATGATCTTTAATCTTAATTTTAATAGTGGGTTCCCACTCATCATAGAGCTTTCTAGGGATAGAAACTTCTAATTCAAGTTTTTCTTCATAAGATTGCATTAAAGCATCAACTATGTGTTTGGTAAAAGCCTTATTTTGACTATAAGCATGTGGAGAATTTAGCACGGATCGCAACAAGGAAATACAATCTATTAAAGAGAAATTATCCTAATTGAATCCCTTGAAATCCAAGATAGTGGGTTCATCGCTATGCAAAGTTCTGATCTCTTCAATCCCACTTTTAACAATTTTAGCATCAAGATCTAAAAACTCCGAATCATTGGGACGCCTTTTAACTAAAGAAGACTCATCTCCAGTCCCATCTTTATCAAGATTCATACTAGAAAACAAGGATTTAATACGAAACACATCAATCCCTTTCAGATCTTCATCTTTATTCTCATGATAACTAGAAGAACACGCTTTCATAAAGCAATCTCTTTTAGCACGCATCCTAGCGGTTCTTTCTTTGCACTCATCAATGGAAATTCTCATGGATTTGAGAGACTCATTGATATCATGCTTAGGTGGAATAGATCTAAGTTTCAAAGAATCAACATCAAGAGTAATTATATCCACGTTTCTAACCATCTCATCATTCTTAAGCAATTTTTATTTAAGCAAATCATTGAAATTCTTTTGCAAATTCATAAATTCTTCAACACTAGTCTCAAATTCAGAGGGCATCTTACCAAAATTTCCATAAGAGTTATTGTAGGAATTACCATAATTATTAGAGGAATTACTAGGAAAAGGCCTAGGATTAAAGTTTCCTCTATAAGCATTATTATTTTCAATCAACGTGGACAAAGGCATATCATTAGGATCAGAAGAAGCACTCTTAGTAGCAAATAATTTCGTAAGTTCATCCATCTTTCCACTCAAAACACTAATCTCTTCAATAGCATGCACTTTTTTACTAGTAGATCTTTCGGTGTGCCATTGAGAGTAGTTAACCATAATATTATCTAGGAGTTTGGTAGCTCCTCCTAAAGTGATTTCCATA
>LR738709.1:420534524-420583806 GCA_902687465.1 Secale cereale
CCGCCCACGGCCGAATCTAAAAGATTTCTAGAAGCAAAATTCAAGCTAGCATAAAAGTTTTGTATAATCATCCATAAGTTCAAACCATGTGTAGGGCAATTATGTATCATTAATTTCATTCTCTCCCAAGCTTGTGCAATATGCTAATGATCTAGTTGCTTAAAATTCATAATATCATTTCTAAGAGAGATAATCTCAGTGGGAGGAAAATACTTAGAGATAAATGCATCTTTGCACTTATTTCATGAATCAATACTATTTCTAGGCAAATAGGAGAACCAAGTTTTAGCACTATCTCTAAGTGTAAACGGAAATAGCTTCAATTTAACAATATCATTATCCGTATCCCTCTTCTTTTGGATATCACACAAGTCAACAAAGTTGTTCAGATGGGTAGCAGCATCTTCACTTGGAAGGCCAGAAAATTGATCTTTCATGACAAGATTCAACAGAGCAGCATTGATCTCACAAGATTCAGCATCTAAGATAGAAGCAATCGGAGTGCTAATAAAATCATTATTGTTGGTATTGGAAAAGTCACATAATTTGGTATTATCTTGAGCCATAGTGACAAGCAAGCAATCCAACACACAAGCAAACAAGAGGCAAACGAACGGTAAAATACACGAAGGAAGAGGGGCGAATAAAATGGCAAGGGTGAAGTGGGGGAGAGGAAAACAAGAGGCAAATAATGTAGTGCGAGGGATAAGGGTTTGTGATAGGTACTTGGTATATGAATTTTGCATAGATCTCCCCGGCAACGGCGCCAGAAATTCTTCTTGCTACTTCTCGAGCTTGCGTTGTATTCCCTCGAAGAGGAAAGGGTGATGCAGCACAGTAGCGTAAGTATTTCCCTCGGGTTTTTAGAACCAAGGTATCAATCCAGTAGGAGACCACGCGCTAGTCCCTCACACCTGCACAAACAAATAAGAACCTCGCAGCCAACGCGATAAGGGGTTGTCAATCCCTTCACGGTCACTTACGAGAGTGAGATCTGATAGATAGGATAAGATAATATTTTCTGTATTTTTGGTATAAGAATAGAAAGTAAATAAATCAAAGTAAAGTAGATGGAAGATTAATATGATGAGAATAGACCCGGGGGGCATAGGTTTCACTAGTGGCTTCTCTCATGATAGCAGAATTCTACGGTGGGTGAACAAATTACTGTTGAGCAATTGATAGAAAAGCGCATAGTTATGAGAATATCTAGGCATGATCATTGTATATAGGCATCACGTCCATGACAAGTAGACCGAAACGATTCTGCATCTACTATTATTACTCCACACATCGACCGCTATCAGCATGCATCTAGAATATTAAGTTCATAAGAACAGAGTAACGCTTTAAGCAAGATGACGTGATGTAGAGAGATAAACTCAAGCAATATGATATAAACCCCATCTTTTTATCCTCGATGGCCACAATACTATACGTGCCTTGCTACCCCTACTGTCACTGGGAAAGGACACCGCAAGATTGAACCCAAAGCCAAGCACTTCTCCCATTGCAAGAACTATATATCTAGTAGGCCAAACCAAACCAATAATTCAAAGATACTTGCAAGGATATTATAATCATACATAAAAGAAGGAGATGGTGGAGGAGGAAGCCAGGGATCCTGTGAAGCCCGTGATGCCTCCTGGAAAAATGAGGGGCTGGAGCTTTGGGGGCGGGCGCGTCGTCGTGCGAGGGATGGTTACGAAGATGGGTACTTCATGAGGAAGGTCAAAGACGCTAGGTGCCTCATCGTTGGGTGGTGGTGGGCCCAAAATCTCCAGCGTGCCACCGATCAGGAGCTCCGGGGGCGCCCAACGAAATGGCAAGATCATTCGCACTCGTCCGCCAGCAAGAGGCAGATCGGTACGTCAAGCGCTGCGAGACGGAGTAGGCGGAGTACTGCCTCTGCGCTGGGAAGACGCCACGCACCAGGGAGCTGCTGGCGAGGGGCTGCCAGAATACTGCCCCTAGGAAGGATTGTTATTTTTAGTATTGTTCGTTTAATTTTATGCATTGTACCTAATAATTAAGTATCATCACGTATATCTGATAATATTATATATATTCTGTGATGAACTAATGGACAATTAATATATTATGAATTCCATTTTCTATATGTTTACGTATACTAATTTTTAGCTAGTTGTTCGCATCCACATATACAGACTGGAAAGCATACACACACATTCAAACATAACATATAAGAACGAAAACAGAGTACACACATTGAAATAGAGCAATAAACATAACAATATTATGATTGCTGTGAATACATAGCGATCCACGTCGAAATTGAAGGAAATATGCCCTAGAGGCAATAATAAAGATGTTATTTTGTATTTCCTTATATCATGATAAATGTCTTTTATTCATGCTAGAATTGTATTAACCGGAAACTTGATACATGTGTGAATACATAGACAAAATAGTATGTCCCTAGTATGCCTCTACTAGACTAGCTCATTGATCAAAGATGGCTATGTTTCCTAGACATAGACATGAGTTGTCATTTGATCAACGGGATCACATCATTAGGAGAATGATGTGATGGACTAGACCCATCCGTTAGCATAGCACTATTATCGTTAGTTTTACTGCTATTGCTTTCTCCATGACTTATACATGTTCCTATGACTATGAGATTATGCAACCCCCGAATATCGTAGGAACACCTTGTGTGCTATCAAACGTCACAACGTAACTGGGTGATTATAAAGATGCTCTACAGGTGTCTCCGAAAGTATTCTGGTGTTGGCATAGATCAAGACTAGGATTTGTCACTCCGAGTGTCGGAGAGGTATCTCTGGGCCCTCTCGGTAATGCACATCATAATAAGCCTTGCAAGCAAAAATACTAATGAGTTATTCACGAGATGATGTATTACAGAACGAGTAAAGAGAAGTGCCGGTAACGAGATTAAACTAGGTATAGAGATACCGACGATCGAATCTCGGGCAAGTAACATACCGATGACAAAAGGAACAACGTATGTTGTTATGCGGTTTGACCGATAAAGATCTTCGTAGAATATGTAGGAGCCAATATGAGCATCCAGGTTCCGCTATTGGTTATTGACCGGAGATGAGTCTCGGTCATGTCTACATAGTTCTCGAACCCGTAGGGTCCGCACGCTTAACGTTTGATGACGATCGGTATTATGAGTTTATGAGTTTTGATGTACCGAAGGTAGTTCGGAGTCCCGGATGAGATCACGGACATGACAAGGAGTCTCGGAATGTCCGAGACATAAAGAATGATATATTGGACGACTATATTCGGACTCTGTAAGTGTTCTGGAAAGTTTCGGAATTTACCGGAGTGCCGGGAGGGTTACCGGAACCCCCCGGGGGAATGGTGGGCCCTGGTGGGCCATAGGGGAGAGAGAGGGCAGCAGCCAGGAGGTGGCGCGCCCCCTCCCTAGGAGGAGTCCGAATAGGACTAGGGGAGGGGGGCGCGGCCCCTCTTTCCCTCTCCCTCTCCCTCTCTTTCCTTCCCCCCTTTTCCTTCTTTGGTATGTTCCTACTAGGAATAGGATTGCAATCCTATTCCTAGTAGGATTGCAGCCCTAGCCGCACCATAGGAGGGCCGGCCGGCGTCCCCCCTTGCTCCTTTATATACTGGGGCAGGGGGGCACCCAAAGACACACAAGTTGAATTGTTCTAGCCGTGTGCGGTGCCCCCCTCCACAGAAACACACCTCGGTCATACCGTCGCAGTGCTAAGGCGAAGCCCTGCGCCGGTAGATACATCATATCCGTCACCACGCTGACGAAACTCTCCCGTGAAGCTCAACTGGATCAAGAGCTCGTGGGACGTCATCAAGCTGAACGTGTGCTGAGCGCGGCGGTGCCGTACGTTCGGTGCTTGATCGGTTGGATCGCGAAGAAGTTCGACTACATCAACCGCGTCACTTGACGCTTCCGCTTCCGGTCTACGAGGGTACGTAGACACACTCTTCCCTCTCGTTGCTATGCATCTGGTAGATAGATCTTGCGTGATCGTAGGAAAATTTTAAAATACTACGTTACCCAACAGTGGCCTCATGAGCCAATTCTATGCGTAGATGATATGCACGAGTAGAACACAATGAGTTGTGGGCGATACTAGTCATACTGCTTACCAGCATGTCATACTTTGCTTCGGCGGTATTGTGAGATGAGGCGGCCCGGACCGACATTACGCGTACGCTTACGCGAGACTGGTTTCACCGTTATGAGCACTCGTTGCTTAAAGGTGACTGGCGGGTGTCTGTCTCTCTCACTTTAGCTGAATCAAGTGTGGCTACACCCGGTCCTTGTGAAGGTTGAAACAGCACATACTTAACGAAACATCGTTGTGGTTTTGTACGCGTAGGTAAGAACGGTTCTTGCTAAGCCCGTAGCAGCCACGTAAAACTTGCAACAACAAAGTAGAGGACGTCTAACTTGCTTTTGCAGGGCATGTTGTGATGTGATATGGTCTAGACATGATGAGTTATACGGTTTTGTATGAGATGATCAAGTTTTGTAATGTTATCAGCAACTGGCAGGAGCCATATGGTTGTCGCTTTATTGTATGAAATGCAATCGCCATGTAATTGCTTTACTTTATCACTAAGCGGTAGCGATAGTCGTAGAAGCAATAGTTGGCAAGACGACAACGATGCTACGATGGAGATCAAGGTGTCGCGCCGGTGACGAAGGTGATCATGACGGTGCTTTGGAGATGGAGATCAAAAGCACAAGATGATGATGGCCATATCATGTCACATATTTTGATTGCATGTGATGTTTATCTTATTATGCTTCTTATTTTGCTTAGAACGACGGTAGCATTATAAGATGATCCCTTACTAAATTTCAAGGTATAAGTGTTCTCCCTGAGTATGCACCGTTGCGAAAGTTCGTCGTGCCGAGACACCACGTGATGATCGGGTGTGATAAGCTCTACGTTCAAATACAACGGGTGTAAGCCAGTTTTGCACACGCAGAATACTCGGGTTAAACTTGACGAGCCTAGCATATGCAGATATGGCCTCGGAACACTGGAGACCGAAAGGTCGAGCGTGAATCATTTAGTAGATATGATCAACATAAGATGTTCACCATTGAAACTACTCCATCTCACGTGATGATCGGGCATGGTTTAGTTGATTTGGATCACGTGATCACTTAGATGACCAGAGGGATGTCTATCTAAGTGGGAGTTCTTTAAATAATATGATTAAATTGAACTTTAATTTATCATGAACTTAGTCCTGATAGTTTTTGCATATCTATGTTGTTGTAGATCAATGGCCCGTGCTACCGTTCCTTTGAATTTTAATGCATTCCTAGAGAAAGCTAAGTTGAAAGATGATGGTAGCAATTACATGGACTGGGTCCGTAACTTGAGGATTATCCTCATTGCCGCACAGAAGAATTATGTCCTTGAAGCACCGCTAGGTGACAAGCCCCCTCCCGCTAATGTAGACGCTTTGAACGTCTGGCAGTCGCGGTCTGATGACTACACGATAGTTCAGTGTGCCATGCTTTACGGCTTAGAACCGGGACTTCAACGACGTTTTGAACGTCATGGACCATATGAGATGTTCCAGGAGTTGAAGTTAATATTTCAAGCAAATGCCCGAATTGAGAAATATGAGATTTCCAATAAGTTCTACAACTGCAAGATGGAGGAGAATAGTTCTATCAGTGAACACTTGCTCAGAATGTCTGGGTACTACAATCATATGACTCAACTTGGTTGCAAAGTTGATGAAGATAGTGTTATGGATAGAGTTCTTCAATCACTGCCACCAAGCTATAAAGGCTTCGTGATGAACTATAATATGCAAGGGATGCAAAAGACAATTCCCGAGCTCTTCGCTATGCTCAAGGCTGCGGAGGTAGAAATCAAAAAGGAGCATCAAGTGTTGATGGTTAACAAGACCACTAGTTTCAAGAAAAAGGGCAAGGGAAAGAAGGGGAACTTCAAGAAGAATAGCAAGACAGTTGCTACTCCCACGAAGAAACCCAAGTCTGGAGCCAAGCCTGAAACTGAGTGCTTCTACTGCAAGGGGACTGGACACTGGAAGCGGAACTGCCCCAAGTATTTGGCGGATAAGAAGGATGGCAAGGTGAACAAAGGTATATGTGATATACATGTTATTGATGTGTACCTTACTAATGCTCGTAGTAGTACCTGGGTATTTGATACCGGTTCGGTTGCTAATATTTGTAACTCGAAACAGGGACTACGGATTAAACGAAGATTGGCTAAGGACGAGGTGACAATGCGCGTGGGAAATGGTTCCAAAGTCGATGTGATCGCCGTCGGCACGCTACCTCTACATCTACCTTCGGGATTAGTTTTAGACCTAAATAATTGTTATTTGGTGACAGTGTTGAGCATGAACATTATATCTGGATCTTGTTTGTTGCGAGACGGTTATTCATTCAAATCAGAGAATAATGGTTGTTCTATTTTTATGAATAATATCTTTTATGGTCATGCACCCTTGAAGAGTGGTCTCACTACAGGAAACTGCTAGTTTGCCGTCTGCGGATTACAGACGGCAAAGACGCAAATCCAGACGGCAAAGAGTTTGCCGTCAGGAAGTAGACGGCAAAGTCAGACGGCAAAGATAAATCGGCAAAGAATTCTTTGCCGTCTGCTATTTTTTTGGATGACGGCAAAGTATTTGCCGTCAGTGCATGACGTTTGCCGTCAGCACGTATACTCAGACGGCAAAAAAAGGGAGCAGACGGAACAGGCGAACTAACCGACGGTGTCAAGTATTTCGCTGTCTACCAATTGACAAGCCAGACGGCAAAGTCTCACAGCTTTGCCGTCAGCCTACAGTCGGCCCAGACGGCAAAGCGCCACCTCTTTGCCGTCAGTCTGTATCCGCCCAGACGGCAAAGCGCCACCTCTTTGCCGATAGCCTACTGTTGGCCAGACGGCAAAATATCATGCCAACCAGCAACATGTGCCAGGTTTGTCGTCTGTCCCTAGACGGCAACGATCCTTTGCTGGCTGCCTCCTGACGGCAAAGGGTGCGCTGTTTTAAAAAAAAATAGAAATTCAACAATTTAATACATAATAGGACAGCACAGAACCTTAACAGGACAACATAGTTCCATGGAAAATATAATATACAATTAACAAAGTTCCATAGCACAGAACAAAATATAACAGGACAATTAACACAGACAAAATATAATATACAATTAACAAAGTTCCATAGCACAGGCAAATATAATATACAATTAACAAAGTTCCATAATAGGACAGCACAGAACCTTAACAGGACAGCAATTTCATAGCAAATATAATACAAAATGAAAGTTCCATAGCATACAATAAAACACAGCATAGTTCCATACATATAATCCCACAACAGAGTTCCCTACATATAATCCCATAACAGAGTTCCGTAGCATACAGCATAGCACAGCATATAGTCCCACAACAAAGTTCCACAGCATATAGTCCCATACATATAATACACAATGAACAAAGATGGCATCACTACTTAAGATTTGGCACTACAATAAATGCCTTCATGTCCATGTCGTATTCCAAAAGCATCCAGGTGGCAACCTACAAGATTGAATGGCGTCTGTCACATTTTGGCCCAAGAACAAAATGTGTTTGAAATCATCAATATGCCAAATAGAATAAAGAAAGTACTTCAACGCAACAAAATAAATAGTGATCCATATTCCATATTGAGTTTTCAAAATAAATAGCTTCTACTACATATGGAGTTTCTTGAACACTTATCAAATTTTGAACATGTTAATTTAACACTAGATCATGAAGATCTTCAAGAATGGTCTCTAAATCATGAAAACAAATAGCTACTTGTCTTACTTATAAGATTGGTTCAATTCAACACTCTAAATCATGAATATCTTCGAGTGCTCTCTAAATCATGAAAATAAATAGCTTCAAGTGGTCTCTAAATCATGAGAATAAATGTACCATGGTTTCAAATGGTCTATACTTGTCTCTACTTATAAGTCTGATCTTTAAATGGTTCAAACGGTCTCTACTTACAAGTTTCTAAAACATGGAGATCTTCAAATGGTCTCTAAATCATAAAAATAAGTATCTACTTGTCTCTAAATCATGAATATCTTCAAGTGGTCTCTATATCATGAAAATAAATAGCTTCAAGAATGCATATAGTTAATTAAGATCATGGTTGAAATTGTTCAAATGTATCATAGTTTGAAATGTTTCAAATGGTCTCTACTTATAAGTTTGATCTTCAAGAATCCATATAGCTACTTGTCTCTACGTTGACAAATTTAAGACCTATGTAAATGAGATATGTAGGCACTAACCATACTCGATCTCAAACATTCGGAGAACCACCAAGGTTGTTGCCGCTTGGGCCTCGTGCTTGTGAAGATCCATCAGTATTAGATCCATGGCCTGATTGATGAGGCATCTGCATAGCAGGCATACCATTCTGGGCACAATAAGCCTGCAAATTATGTTTGAGTGAAGATTAAGTACGGGTAGTAGAAGAGTTCATGTATGTGTTTGGCAATTAAGGAACTAACCGCAAACATTGCAAAGCATTGACTAGTTTGTGCCAACACCGCCTGCTGCGTCCTCTCATCAGCCAATCGCCTCTCCTCGGCCAACACCGCCTGCAACTTCACCTCCGCCAGTCGCCTCTCCTCCGCCCTCTCCTCGGCCAACACCGCCTGCAACTTCACCTCCGCCAGTCGCCTCTCCTCCGCCCTCTCCTCCGCCGCCACTCGCCTCTCCTCCGCCCTCACTCGCCTCTCCTCCGCCAGTCGGGCCTGCAGAATATGGCATGGCAATCGCATCTTCAATCGAACAATAAGTATGAATTTAAAAAAAACATATATAGAAGGACTTGTATAGAATACCTCCACCTCAACCATAGCTGGAGTCGAGCGTTTACATGTAGAAGATTTTGAGATACCTAACCTATCTTTGTATTCGGGGAGAGAGCTACGGGAGGAGCTAGGAAACATGCCTCCTGCAATTGCTTCCTTGCCATGTTTCCTGCCTTCTCCAGAGATCATAACCAACGCGTGGTCAAGGGGCTCTGTTGTCACATCATACTTGGGCCCTTTCAACTCTTTTGCCGTCGCTTTATATTTCTCCATCCGATCGTAGGCGGTCTTGCTGGAGTACGCGGACGCTGTGTCATTCTCGTCGTAAGGCGTGGCTGATCTGTACGGTGCCTTATGGGCCAATCCATACAAGACGAAAAGGTTGGGCAATGGAGCACTATGGTGAGACGCCTGCAACCAAAGCAACATGATTAAGATTTCATCACAAGGATTGGCAACATGTATGACAAGAAAAAGCTTATGAAGAACAAATCGATATGGGAATATATACCCAACGTTCACCGAACTCCATAAGGTTCAAGTTGCCTTGATGGTGTGGTGGATCCTGCATTGCGGCTCGCCGATTTCTATAATCTTTGTTTTTCGCCCTATACTCTTTGGAACACCAATAGTCCACGATCCGCTCCCAACACTCCCCCTTATCGGCGCACCATCTCGGAGTAACCTAATTGATCAATTTCATCTCATATACGTCGAAAAGAAATTAAGTGATAGGCTGTTGAGGAAATAACAAGCATGAATATGGTTTACCTCCATGAACTTGTCCTTCTGAAGACGGAGTCTCCTACCGGCTTTCTTATCAAGACTCTTATAGCCTTGAGTTGCCATATAAGTGCGGACGGCTAAAGGGCGCGCCTCATGCATCAAATTATGCACAAGCTTCGGGCAATGTCTGTTGACGACCGCTCGTGCCTCCTCCAACTTTCCATCCTCACATCTATAGAAATCCTGCAAATACAATATAGAGAAAATTAGTTTGGTGCAGTAATTTTCACACCTATATCTGGCCCTGTTTGATAACAAAGTATTTTCTATGTATTTTGTGAATATTATAGTTTTTTAGATTTCCACAGTATTAATTACAGCGAGCTGTTTGGTCACCCCTAAAAACTCTTTGTGCGTTATGTGTACAGCTTATAATCAATCAAAACTTCTGTCATACTACAGTTTACAAAACTACAGTTTACAAAAAAACCATAGTTTCTGTCATAGTTTATGTGTACAGCTTATAATCAATCAAAAATTCTGTCATACTCTATTTTCTTTCATATACTGCAAAAAAAACATAGTTTTTGTCATACTACAGTTTACAAAACTTCTGTTTTTAGGGGCAACCAAACAGTTTTTAGGGGCAACCAAACTGTAGCATTAAAGCTACAATTTTTAGGGGCAACCAAACAGTTTTTAGGGGCAACCAAACTGTAGTATTAAAACTACAGTTTTTAGGGGCAAAACTGTAGTCTCAAAACTGAGATTTCCGACTTGTTAAAAAATACTAGAGTTTTTAAATACTTTAGTTTTACAATACTTTCCTATCAAACATAGCCTAAGTTTTCAACAGACTGCAGTACTATTATAAACTGCTAGCCTATGTATGCACACTTTTCTAGATAGTTCCAGTCTAGCGGTTTTGCTACTACAAGACGGTGGAGGGGTAGTCCCGTGTTCCTTGATTTTAGAACGTCCCGACGTTCCTCGTTCCCATGTGTGCGGAAGCGATACCCATTGATGTCATATTTATCAAATGTACCGACCTTATAGTCAAACCCATCAGCAACTTGTTTCAACTCTTTGTCCAATATTGACGTACCCTACAAGTTTAAGAGGGAAGGATAGGTGTATTAGTCGCACGTAATACCAACTTCAAGTGTTCCAAGTATACCTTACCTTTTCTTTGAACCAAGAAATGAAACCGTAATTGCCGTCTCCTTCGCCAGCAAGAAGCTCATACTCTTCGAGTGAATCACGTTCTACCCCTCCATTCGAGAATTGGGCAATGAATTCACTATCCAATGAGAAATAAGCGGAATTAAGAGAGAAACATGTGAGTAAATGTTACATAATGTACCAACACTTACTCAATGTACGGCCGCACTTCTTGAAGGTTGGTGAGGATATATAACGTAAGCGATTTCCACTCTTTCGGATCCAATTTCTTTGAACCAGAAGCACCCACAGGTCCGAGTTGCCCTTTGAAGAGGCTGAGCTTGGATTCATGTTTAGGGTCGCCAGTATTGTATCGAGACTTTACATTATGCAAGCTTGGAATATTGGCCGCATAGCGTGATGTCGTGAAGTTTGTAATCTCCTCCACCAAGAATGCCTCGGCTATGGAGGCTTCAATTCTACATTTATTTCTACATTTAGCTCGAAGAGTCTTCTGCATTCTCTTAAGTCCATAGCACCAACGATTCTGCACAGGGCCACCCATTCTTACCTCGGAAGGGAGGTGTAAAATCATATGTCCCATCGGATTAAAGAATCCTGGTGGAAAGATCTTTTCTAGCTTGCAGAGCAACTCGGCGGCCCGTTCTTCCATCTCATCTATCACAGTAGGAGATACTTCTTTAGCACAAAGAACACGGAAGAAATAGCTAAGCTCTGCCAATACTTCCCAATCGTCCTCAGGGATATAGCCTCGAATCATCACCGGCATCAACCGCTCAAGCCATATGTGCCAATCATGACTCTTCATCCCGTTGAGCTTCAATTTATCAAGATTCACTGCCCTCATAAGGTTCGCTGCATACCCATCAGGGAATAACAAAGTTTTGAACCACATGAGTATCTCCTTCTTTTGTTCCCTAGTAAGAACAAACCTCGCCTTTGGCGTCCTCCAGTTTTTCTTGCCCTCGGGATGTCGCAAGTTTTGGTCGGGTCTATCACATAGCTTCATTACATCAAGTCTAGCCTTAGTATTATCCTTCGTCTTCTCAGCAATGTTGAACAATGTGCCAAAAATGGCCTTGGCGATATTCTTTTCGGTGTGCATTACATCAATGTTATGTGGAAGCTCAAGCTGGTGAAAGTAGGGGAGATCCCATAAGCATGGCTTATGCGTCCACGCGTGTTCTTTGTTATATCCCAAAAAATACCCTGGACGTTTGGGATCAGGATGGAGAGCATTTAGTTGATCACCAATTTGTTCACCCGTCATCTCAGGTGGTGCCGAGTGTTCAACGACTTCACCTTTCGTGAAGTTCTTCTTGTCTTGTCTGAATGGATGGTCAGGACGCAAATGTTGTCTATGAAAATCGAAGCAAGAATACTTGCGACCATGCTGCAACCAACGGCACTGCATGCTTGCCTTGCACCTTGGGCATGGGAACCTCCCATGCACAGACCACCCCATGAAAAGTGAATACGCCGGTAAGTCATGAAGTGAGTACTGGTACCAAACATGCATTGTGAAGTTCTTTTTGCTAGCAGCGTCGTATGTCTGTATCCCGTTCATCCAAGCTTCTTTCAACTCATCTATCAGTGGTTGCATGTACACACTTATATTCTTCCCTGGATACTTGGGCCCTGGAATTATCAACGACAGGAACATGTGCTTGCGTTGCATTATGGCGCCAGGGGGGAGGTTGAGGGGAAGAACAAACACGAGCCAACAACTATATGTCTTTGACACCATACCAAACGGATTGAACCCATCGAGTCCGATGGCAACTCGTGCATTCTTTGCCTCTTTTGCTTTCTCATGATGTATTCGATCAAAATTCTTCCATGATTGGGCACAAGACGGATGTATCAGCATCGGTCTCCCATGATCATCTTTGTCGCGTCTTATCCTATATTTGTGCCATGTCATCTGTTTGGCTGTATTTTCGTTCACGTAAAGACGTTGAATTCTTGGAAAGATTGGAAAATATCGAAGAACATTTGCAGGGACGTTGCTCTGCTTCTTCGTACCATCACTGAGGTCTCTCTCGACATACCTAGAGGCTTTGCACTTGGGGCAATACTTGTCATCGGCATACTCTTTCGTAAATAAGACACATCCGTTTGGACAAGCATGTATCTGCTCATAGGGCATCTTAAGTGCACGAAGGATTTTCTTTGCTTCATACCAGCTTTTAGCCAGTTTGTGACCTTCAGGGAGAGAGCGACCCCAAGAGGTCATCATCGAATTAAAGCAATCTCTGCTCATGTTGAACTGGGTCTTTAAAGACATTGCTTGTGCAATGGCATCCAGCTGACATTGGTTTGTGTGGTCGTGAAGAGGTTGTTGTGAGGAATTCAACATTTCTAAGAAGGCACATGCAGACTCCTCCGGTTCTTCCTCTGATCCCTCTTCACGTGCATCGTTGAAGTCAGCTATGATGTCAACGATCCCGGTACCATTGTCGTCGGTTCGCCGACGCACCACCTCCTCTCTGCTACGTTTAGGCTAGCCATGAAGGGTCCATCGGGTATACCCACGCTTAAACCCATGCTTCTGCAGGTGCACACACATCGTCTTCTTCGACTGTTCTCTGCCGTTGCCACACTTCAAGCAGGGACACCAACTTTTTCTTTGGCCACTAGCAAATGCTGCCTCTACGAATTCATTGGTCTTCATCATCCATTCTGTGGTCATGCCAGCCTGACTAGGGTGGCCAGCGTACATCCACTCACGGTCATCCATACTGGTACTTGCACTGACAGTAGGGGCACCAAATTCATATTCATCAAGTTATGTATAATGTAATTAAGACTAGATACACAACTAATTACCTTTGTCATATTATTTACGCCATGGTTTTAATTATTTACCATACAAAAGGGAAACGGGCATTGGGTTGAATCCTATCTCTAATAGGTAAAGATGGGTCCTAATCCCACCCGAGTACGTGTAGATTGGGTTCATTTCCCATGCTCTACTCCGGTCCGAGGCAAAATTTCGGCAGCACCTCCCCGCTGTTCTCCAGATACACGTCTCGACAACAAGCCAAGAGAATGTGCACCCGGAGAACAACGAGGTGGCGCTGACAAAATTTTGCCAAGGACCAAAGTAGAGCACGGGAAACGAAACCCAATCTACACGTACTCGGGCTGTCCATGGATAACGTGGACAATTCGAAAGGACGACGGTTATAAATATGCAAAGACATGCATATTTATAGATGCCACCCTTTCGAACGGGAGACGCCTAGGTTACGAGACTTGACATGAAAATAAAATCTAGTGGCATCGGCATGACGACCGGAACGAAGCAAATAGGGGACGGGGAGGAGATGACAGTCAAGCTCACCCCTAGACCGTAGAGGCGGTAGTCAAACAACGGGACGGACAATGCTCCTGGAGGTGAAGAGAAAATCCCTGCACATGAAAAGCACCGGCACAACCAACATAAGTACTCGCAGAACAATCTATATAAAAACATCTCAACAAAATATAGGAAATGAGGTGGCATGCATCTGAAATCCTACGAATGCTCAGACTATAGGAATAGGAAATTAAATGTCATTTGGTTCACGGGATAGGAACACACATCCATAAAGAAATAATGTCATTTGGTTCATGGTTAATAATGTGAACAATAATATATACAAAGTGCAAATATAGACCCTGGTAGCAAAGTATTTTCAGATTACTATAGTTAGCCAAGAATTAGCTTATATAAAGCCCCGTTTGATAGCAAAGTATTTTTAAAATATTCTAAGAATACTATAGTTTTTCAGATTACTGTAGTTTTATTTATAGCAGGCTGTTTGGTTCGGTGTAAAAACTGTGGTTTTAATACTAGAGTATTTGCCAAACCACAGTATTTTCTCTGCATAATAAAAACAACGCCAGACCTCTTTTTTTTTAAAACTGAGCACGGTGAGAAAACGGGCAAGTTTGCTTCCTCATTTCCAAGTAGCACAACTCGATCCACTCAATTCAGCTTCGCTGCGTGGTGCACCGTCGGCACCGCGGTGGATGTTCGTGTGGACCGCGGTGACCCTTGAGGGCGATGCTGAAGATGGCCGAGGCTGTGTTTGATAATAAAGTATTGAAAAAACTTTAAGTATTGAAAACTACAGTATATTAACCTGTTGGTGCAAGATACTGCAGTTTTTATATATCAAAGCATTTTGAAGTATCATCAATACAGAAGACCTGTTTGGCTAGCGCCGTGCGTAACAACGTAAATATTGCTGGCTAGCCGTTAACTATTGAAAACGTGCGCAATCTTGAAGCTAGCTAACCGGGCGCATGCAAACTGTTTGGTAGCTAGCCGGGCGCATGCAAACCGTAGTAGGAGTAGCTCATATGCCTAAACTGAACTGGCATGCACAAGGATTGTAGATTTTCTATTAGAACGCCCAGCAACACGCCGTAGGCATCTTGATCACCATGGGCGGAGCTGCGCATGAATGGCTTGGCCATCTTCCACGACATGGCCACTTCCTTCCAATAATCCACGGTCTGCTTAGAGTAGCTTCCGCCGCTGTCATGGCCAGACAAGAGTATGGATCCTGCGGGCGCTGAAGTCAAGGCCGACGACCGATGCAAGAGGTGGGAGAAGAAGAAAAGGGAGGCGCCTTTGTTCTTGTTGTTGTCGTCCACCTATGGAGATTGTGGTGCTATCCATCTAAAAAGAATGAACAGAGGAGGAGTGGTGCTCACCGTGGGGTGGGACAGAGATGGCTGAGGGCAGAGGCGGAGGTGGTGCCCGGCTTCGGCGGCGACCAGCGGCGGCGGTGCTGCTGCCAACGGCAGCCGTGGCGCTAGGGCAGGGGAGGACGGCCCGGCGGCGGTCGCGCCATTGTAGGAGGAGGGGTGGGGCGCGAGGTGGATAAGGGCCCCGAGACGGCGGCGTGGTGGTGGCGGAGACAGGCGGCGGCGGCGCGCAGAGATGGGCGGCGGCGGCGCGGTGGTGGCGGAGGCGGGCAGCGACGGCGCTGTGGAGGAGGAGACTGGCAGGATGCGCGGTGTGGATAAGTCGATGGATAAGTGCGGTCGGGGCCTTTTTTCGTTCATTTGCTCGCAAGGGGATCCTAAACGAGACGGCAAAGAAGGCCCGGTGTGAATATTTTTTTTTGCTATAGGTTTGCCGTCAGCAGTTAACAAAACAGACGGCAAAATATATACTTTGCCGTCAGTAGGCAGCAAAAACAGACGGCAAAATTACGGCGCCATTACCCACCGTCAGACTGGACACGTGTCCATGATTTGCCGTCAACCAAATAAACAACAGAGGGCGAAGAGCAGGTTTGCCGTCTGTGTTTCTTTGCCGTCTTCCGTTTGCTAGATTTGCTGTCAGCAATCAACAACCCAGACGGCAAAGCAGTGATTTGCCGTCAGGCTAACTTTGCCGTCTGCAGTTGACGGCAAAGCTATCTTTGCCGTGTACCCCGACGAAATGCTGACGGCAAAGACACTCACAGACGGCAAACTAGCAGTTTCCTGTAGTGTCTATTCTTATTGGATCTCGATTGTGGTGATACACATATTCATAATATTGAAACCGAAAGATGCAAGGTTAATAATGATAGTGCAACTTATTTGTGGCACTGTCGTTTAGGTCATATTGGTGTAAAGCGCATGAAGAAACTCCATAGTGATGGACTTTTGAAATCACTTGATTATCAATCACTTGGTGCTTGCGAACCATGCCTCATGGGCAAGATGACTAAAACTCCGTTCTCCGGAACTATGGAGCGAGCAACAGATTTGTTGGAAATCATACATACTGATGTATGTGGGCCAATGAGTGTTGAAGCTCGCGGCGGGTATCGTTATTTTTTGACCTTCACTGATGATTTGAGCAGATATGGGTATATCTACTTAATGAAGCACAAGTCTGAAACATTTGAAAAGTTCAAAGAATTTCAGAGTGAAGTAGAGAATCATCGTAACAAGAAAATAAAGTTTCTACGATCTGGTCGTGGAGGAGAATATTTGAGTTACGAGTTTGGTCTTCATTTAAAACAATGTGGAATAGTTTCACAACTCACGCCACATGGAACACCACAACGTAATGGTGTGTCCGAACGTCGTAACCGTACTTTATTGGATATGGTGCGATCTATGATGTCTCTTACCGATTTACCACTATCGTTTTGGGGTTATGCTTTAAAGACAGCTGCATTCACGTTAAATAGGGCACCATCTAAATCCGTTGATACGACACCTTATGAACTATGGTTTGGCAAGAAACCAAAGTTGTCGTTTCTTAAAGTTTGGGGTTGCGATGCTTATGTGAAAAGCTTCAACCTGATAAGCTCGAACCCAAGTCGGAGAAATGTGTCTTCATAGGATACCCAAAAGCGACTGTTGGGTACACCTTCTATCACAGATCCGAGGGCAAGATATTCGTTGCTAAGAATGGATCCTTTCTAGAGAAGGAGTTTCTCTCAAAAGAAGTGAGTGGGAGGAAAGTAGAACTTGATGAGGTAATTGTACCTTCTCCTGAATTGGAAAGTAGTACATCACAGAAAATTGTTCCAGTGATTCCTACACCAATCAGTGAGGAAGCTAATGATGACGATCATGAAACTTCGGATCAAGTTTCTGCTGAACGTCGTAGATCAACCAGAGTACGTTCCGCACCAGAGTGGTACGGCAACCCAGTTCTGGAAGTCATGTTACTAGACCATGATGAACCTACGAACTATGAGGAAGCGATGATGAGCCCAGATTCCGCAAAATGGCTTGAGGCCATGAAATCTGAGATGGGATCCATGTATGAGAACAAAGTGTGGACTTTGGTTGACTTGCCCGATGATCGGCAAGCCATCAAAAATAAATGGATCTTCAAGAGGAAGACCGACGCAGACGGTAATGTTACTGTTTACAAAGCTCGACTTGTTGCGAAAGGGTTTCGACAAGTTCAAGGAGTTGACTACGATGAGACTTTCTCACCTGTAGCGATGCTTAAGTCTGTCCGAATCATGTTAGCAATTGCCGCATTTTATGATTATGAAATCTGGCAAATGGATGTCAAAACTGCATTCCTGAATGGATATCTCAAAGAAGAGTTGTATATGATGCAACCAGAAGGTTTTGTCGATCCAAAAGGTGCTAACAAAGTATGCAAGCTCCAGCGATCCATCTATGGACTGGTGCAAGCATCTCGGAGTTGGAATATACGCTTTGATGAGGTGATCAAAGCATATTGTTTTATACAGACTTTTGGAGAAGCCTGTATTTACAAGAAAGTGAGTGGGAGCTCTGTAGCATTTCTAATATTATATGTGGATGACATATTATTAATTGGAAATGATATAGAATTTCTGGATAGCATAAAAGGATACTTGAATAAGAGTTTTTCAATGAAAGACCTCGGTGAAGCTGCTTATATATTTGGCATCAAGATCTATAGAGATAGATCACGACGCTTAATTGGACTTTCACAAAGCACATACCTTGATAAGATTTTGAAGAAGTTCAAAATGGATCAGTCAAAGAAAGGGTTCTTGCTTGTATTACAAGGTATGAAGTTGAGTAAGACTCAATGCCCGACCACTGCAGAAGATAGAGAGAAAATGAAAGTCATTCCCTATGCCTCAGCCATAGGATCTATCATGTATGCAATGCTGTGTACCAGACCTGATGTGTGCCTTGCTATAAGTCTAGCGGGAAGGTACCAAAGTAATCCAGGAGTGGATCACTGGACAGCGGTCAAGAACATCATGAAGTACCTGAAAAGGATAAAGGATATGTTTCTCGTATACGGAGGTGACAAAGAAGTCGTCGTAAACGGTTACGTCGATTCTAGCTTTAACACTGATCCGGATGACTCTGAGTCACAAACCGGATATGTATTTTTATTGAACGGTGGAGCTGTTAGTTGGTGCAGTTCCAAGCAGAGCGTCGTGGCGGGATCTATGTGTGAAGCGGAATACATAGCTGCTTCGGAAGCAGCAAATGAAGGAGTCTGGATGAAGGAGTTCATATCCGATCTAGGTGTAATACCTAGTGCATCGGGTCCAATGAAAATCTTTTGTGACAACACTGGAGCAATAGCCTTGGCGAAGGAATCGAGGTTTCACAAGAGAACAAAGCACATCAAAAGACGCTTCAATTCCATCCGCGATCTAGTCAAGGAGGGAGACATAGAGATTTGCAAAATACATACGGATCTGAATGTTGTAAACCCGTTGACTAAGCCTCTTCCACGGACAAAACATGATCAGCATCAGGACACCATGGGTGTGAGGATCATCACTTTGTAATCTAGATTATTGACTCTAGTTCAAGTGCGAGACTGAAGGAAATATGCCCTAGAGGCAATAATAAAGATGTTATTTTGTATTTCCTTATATCATGATAAATGTCTTTTATTCATGCTAGAATTGTATTAACCGGAAACTTGATACATGTGTGAATACATAGAAAAAATAGTATGTCCCTAGTATGCCTCTACTAGACTAGCTCATTGATCAAAGATGGCTATGTTTCCTAGCCATAGACATGAGTTGTCATTTGATCAACGGGATTACATCATTAGGAGAATGATGTGATGGACTAGACCCATCCGTTAGCATAGCACTATGATCGTTTAGTTCTACTGCTATTGCTTTCTCCATGACTTATACATGTTCCTATGACTATGAGATTATGCAACTCCCGAATACTGTAGGAACACCTTGTGTGCTATCAAACGTCACAACGTAACTGGGTGATCATAAAGATGCTCTACAGGTGTCTCCGAAAGTATTCGTGGTGTTGGCATAGATCAAGACTAGGATTTGTCACTCCGAGTGTCGGAGAGGTATCTCTGGGCCCTCTCGGTAATGCACATCATAATAAGCCTTGCAAGCAAAAAGACTAATGAGTTAGTCACGAGATGATGTATTACAGAACGAGTAAAGAGACTTGTCGGTAACGAGATTAAACTAGGTATAGAGATACCGACGATCGAATCTCGGGCAAGTAACATACCGATGACAAAAGGAACAACGTATGTTGTTATGCGGTTTGACCGATAAAGATCTTCGTAGAATATGTAGGAGCCAATATGAGCATCCAGGTTCCGCTAATGGTTATTGACCGGAGATGAGTCTCTGTCATGTCTACATAGTTCTCGAACCCGTAGGTTCGCACGCTTAACGTTTGATGGCGATCGGTATTATGAGTTTATGAGTTTTGATGTACCGAAGGTAGTTCGAAGTCCCGGATGAGATCACGGACATGACGAGGAGTCTCGGAATGTCCGAGACATAAAGATTGATATATTGGACGACTATATTCGGACACCGGAAGTGTTCTGGAAAGTTTCGGAATTTACCGGAGTGCCGGGGGGGTTACCGGAACCCCCCGGGGGAATGGTGGGCCCTGGTGGGCCATAGGGGAGAGAGAGGGCAGCAGCCAGGAGGTGGCGCTCCCCCTCCCTAGGAGGAGTCCGAATAGGACTAGGGGAGGGGGGCGCGGCCCCTCTTTCCCTGTCCCTCCCCTCTCTTTCCTTCCCCCTTTTTCCTTCTTTGGTATGTTCCTACTAGGAATAGGATTGCAATCCTATTCCTAGTAGGATTGCAGCCCTAGCCGCACCATACGAGGGTCGGCCGGCCTCCCCCCTTGCTCCTTTATATACGGGGGCAGGGGGCACCCAAAGACACACAAGTTGAATTGTTCTAGCCGTGTGCGGTGCCCCCCTCCACAGAAACACACCTCGGTCATACCGTCGCAGTGCTTAGGCGAAGCCCTACGCCGGTAGATACATCATATCCGTCACCACGCCGTCGTGCTGACGAAACTCTCCCGTGAAGCTCAAATGGATCAAGAGCTTGTGGGACGTCATCAAGCTGAACGTGTGCTGAACGCGGAGGTGCCGTACGTTCGGTGCTTGATCGGTTGGATCACGAAGAAGTTCGACTACATCAACCGCGTCACTTGACGCTTCCGCTTCCGGTCTACGAGGGCACGTAGACACACTCTTCCCTCTCGTTGCTATGCATCTGGTAGATAGATCTTGCGTGATCGTAGGAAAATTTTAAAATACTACGTTACCCAACAGAAATGACTCAACAAAATAAAACACGTCCATGAGACCATGACCAGCAGCCCTTCCCTACGGTAGCTCTTGGCTCTGCCTGAACTCCTGCAGGCATTCATCCAAGCGATCGACACGCTCGCGGTACATATGGAGTACGATCTCGACCTCTAAGTTGGCAATTTCATCGGAGATCACCAGCTCGAGAATGCGACGGCCATTTTCCTCTACTGCGCCCAGGTGGACACCTGGGCCAAGGAGGCGGTCGAGCCTAGTGACCAGCGCGTTGGCATCAAGCAGGCCGCAGACAAGGCAAACGACGCGACCCATGCGAACAGCGCGGCAGGCGTCCGGTGCAAGTACGGCGTGGCCGACCTCTGGTGCAAGTACATCGCAGATAGCCTCCGCCCACTCCTGGCGAGGAATGGGGGTGCTGACGGGACGTGTACCTAGCTGCGACACCCTGTCGACGACATGCAAGCGTTGATGGATCCGCTCTTGTTGTGTGACGTGTTGTGCCTCTCGCTCTGCGATGCTCCAACGGTCTCGCCGTGCAGCGAGCCGTAGCCTATCGGCGTGTACGTGCCTAGCTGGCTCTGCAGTGCTCCATTGATCATTTTATGTGGCGA
The DNA here is from genome assembly GCA_902687465.1 of Secale cereale. NCBI lineage: Eukaryota > Viridiplantae > Streptophyta > Magnoliopsida > Poales > Poaceae > Secale > Secale cereale. The sequence goes on from LR738709.1 coordinate 420,555,919, forward strand.
GCTACAGCCTCTCAGCGTTGACATGCCTATCTTGATGTGCGGCGCTGAAGCACCATGCGCCAAGGGTCTGCTCAACCCTGGCGATGAGGCGCATCACGACGTTGTCCATCGCGTTGCTGGGGAGTGCCTCGACCTCAACGGGCCGTGGCGCCTTCTTGTTTTACTCATTGAGGAGGTTGATGGCAGAGACGGCTCTTTGGTGGGTTGGCATGCTTGGAAAAGGTGTTTATGCTACAGGTTGTGCTTGTTGCCTCCATGCACCGCGCGCGGCCTAGGTTTATGCGCAATATCACTGGATGCGGCGGTAAACCGGTGAGGAAATGGTGGGAAACGGTGGCGTGTTCATAAAACGCCATCAATTAATGAAAACTTAGCATAGAACGAACATCGAGCTAGCATGACGCGTGCGGGCATATTGCTCCCCCAAGGCTATTATCCATATACTTGTGTGCCCAACATAGCACACTATTCACAATAAATAATACTGTTCCGTTTATCCTAGTAGAGTAGTGGCGGCAAGCGTTACAAGAAGTAGATGATGATTAGATGATCGTTTATCCTAATTAATTATGCATGTAATAATTTACTTTGGTGTGTGAAAATGTCATGCGTTTACTGGCCACCTATGTAATAGGATGTTTGCCGTGTATCACACATATCTTGTTTATTTGAAACGTTTCTGTTCTTTTGGCTCATTTATCGAAATGAACTGTATGCCGTCCATTGCACACACCTTGAACGGGCTGAACCGTTTTTGTTGTGTTGCCTAATCGAAAACAGTTTATCTGAGTGAACCGTATGCCGTATATCGCACACACCTTGATCTGTCTGACCATTTCTCTTGTGTTTATTAATCACAAACAATTCATCTGAGTGAACTATATGACGCATATCACCCACGCCTTCATCTGGATGCCCATTTCTGTTGTTCTATCTCATCACAAACAGTTCATTGAACTGAACCGTATGCCCCGCATCGCACACGCAACTAAAATCTGAACCGTGCTTGATGTATCCTTCATCACAAACGTTTTGCATCTTTTTTGACATTTTTTTTACATCACCGTTTGTGATTAATGCATCGCACACAGTTTTGTCGAATGGTCTCTGATCATAGTGTCGTGTTAGCAGCATCTTGCAGTAGTGATAATTTCATAGAGTTTGAGCTCCTTCGATATCTATTTGTCCCTTGTTGACATAGTGGGCATTGACCACTAGTGCCAATGTGACGATTTGCAAGGGTTGACATGAAGGGTATTGTGTTGTTAAGGCATCGCCACATTTTTTTTCCTTTTTCTTGGCATTTTCAAGTTCTAAATCTTTTTCCATAGTGGATGATTTGGAGAGCTAGATTGTCCCTTGTCACCTTTTGTTTTGCTTCCAAACTGGTCAATCCACTCTACATAATTGGCAGACTGTACTGTGAAAGCACCACTTTTAGTAAAATGACACGCTATGTTACCCTCAACCGCATGCTCAACTATTGGCGTTGCATGATATGCTCTGCATCAACATGCCAAAATTTGTGATAAATTAACTGTTCGTCCCAGTCGCCCGTAATGGGATCAATAAGTACATTTACATATGTAGAACACAATTACCTCGAACATTAATGATTTTCCTTTAGGGGCTATTTAGGATCCAATTGTCATCCCATAAGTTGATTTTCACACCATTCCCCACTTGCTAGATGCATCCCTTTCTGAATGTATGAATTGAAAATATACTCCGGCGAACAAATGAGGACATGTTGTTCAAGATATCACCCGAAGGATAGTATCGAGCTCGAAGAACTCTGGCACATAAAGAATGATAAATTTCAATTAATCTCCAACATTGTCGGGCTAGCATGACCAAGTTAAATGAGTTAATGTCTCAAAATCCCATATCAAATTTATCCTTTGGGATGCACATCTTCCACCATGCAAACCAATGCATTCTTCGATGATCATTCTCATGACCCCACAAATAGCACGACATTGCATCGGTGATTCCCTTACATTTTTTCTTTGGAAATTTAAACACACTCATCTTATATGTTGGGATTGCTTGGGCCACTTGCTTTAAAAGCACCTCATTTCCTCCAAAGGACAAAGTTCGCTCCTTCCATCCATTCACCATTTTCTTCTCCCAATAAGATGACAAAAGCAATCTGTATGATCAACCCCAGTCATAGATGGTAACCCTAGATATTTATCTGATAATGACTCGGTCATAATATCCAAAATTTTGTCATACCTCTGCTTTCACATCCACATGTGTATTTGGACTGAAGAAAATTGATGATTTAGATAGACTCACCATTTGCCCTGAAGCTGCACAATAATCTTCCAGAATTCTCTTTAGTGACATTAAATTTGTAGTGCTTGCACTCATCAAGATCAACGAGTCGTCAACAAATAAGATATGAGAATTTCTTGGTGAATCTCAACATACTTCCACCCCCATCAACTTGCCTTGTGTCTCCTCATTTCCAACGAGTGATGATAACGCTTCCGCACAAAGAAGGAAAAGTTAAGGGGACAAGGGGTCCCCTTTCCGCAAGCCTCTAGAGGGCTTAAAAGCAAGGGTTTCATTCAAATTATATCATACCTTATGCTACACAGAAGAAACACATGCCATGATCAACTGTACCCAACGGTCGGCAAAACACAGTTTAGATAATATAGCCTTGAGAAATACCCACCCCACTCCGTCGTCGTCTTGTGCATGTCCAAATTTATGTATTTATTACGGGGGTTGTGCATGTCTACTTTAACTGCACACGTCCCATTCTTCCCTTGTTTCCTTTTCTTCATTGTATGGAGGCATTCATATGCCGCAATCACATCATGAGTTATAATTCTCCCATGTGCAAAGGCACTCTGGGTTTCACTTATAATCTCAGGTAAGAAGACTTCCAATTTGGCAGCCAACAACTTAGAAAAATGCTTAGTGGAGCAGCACGGATTAACCGTTCGTCGTCTCCCCGAACTTGAAAAGTTCAAGCTGGGCAAGCGCCGTCCATATGAGAACATATCTGGTGCACCGGAGCTTCTTGTGCTACCGGTGCACCAGACTCGCTTAGCATATTTTTAAATGTTCAAAAAAATCTAAAACATTACAGCACATTCACATAATATTAATGTACATCGGCACACAAATTCAAATCAAAATTTGGAACGTAACTTAAGCTATAAAAATGACAAATTCGACATTGAATAGTGCATAACACAAGTAGGGCTTTAGATTTGGCCCATTATTACATTGATGTTAAATTTGACATTTTTTATATCTTGAGCAATATTTTAACTTTTAGTTTGAAATTTTGTGACAACAGAGATTGATATTTTGTCAATACATCAATTTTTTCTTGGATTTTTTTTAACATTTTTGTATGCCCGGTGACTGGTAGCACAAGAAGCTCCGGTGCACCAGATACGTCCTCCCGTCCATATGGAAGTGTGTGTTCCATAGAGTAAAAATCTTAAGATGGCCGGCCTGGTGGTCTGAGTTAAATAAAGCAGATATAGGAATGCGAAGATTGAGTCCAATATATATGATCCATTTATGATTCTCAAAAAATAAATATATAATCCATTTATAACCCCTAAAAATCCATTTATTTCCCTGAATGCCTAAAAAACCTGGAAAAAATCATTCATTCATGATTTACATCGATCGATAGGAGAATCGACAATTCCTTTCAGCAATTCTGGGGGAGAGGGGTTTACAGGGTGACGATGCATTCTTTCATTGGTCAATTTGTGGGGCACCGGTCCACCCCTGAAAATCAGGGGGCGGACGTTTGATTAGAAGAGAAGGGAGGTCCGTAACTCTCTGTTAATTACCCATAGGTGTAGGATTATTGCTTATTTATTTACAGATACAGTGGGAAAATGATAACCAAGCCTCTCCCGTAATCAGCTAAAAAAAACTCTACTGTAATCAGCTTGACCGAGGACACACACGAGGGAACTAAAATGATCAAACAGAAGAACTAATTCTGGCAAAGAAAAAAAAAACCATGATGAAAGCCATGCATGGTTGGGATTTGGGAACTGCATCTACTGGTACTAGTAGTATTTTTTGCTAAGAAAAATAGAGTAATTAACCGGGAGATCTGGAGCTCAGCCAGCCTTGCATGCCTGCATGCGTTGCGACGTACGTCGACGAATTGTCCTGCATGCATACATGCACCGGCCAGGCCAGTCAATCCTTCACCTCTCTTGTCTCTGCACGTACGTACGAAGTCCCCGAAATGAAGCAAGATGAGAAAACATGAAGAAAATAAAGACAAACTAGCTCCGATTATTGCATGGATCAATGCGTCGTGATCGATCATCGCCTAGTTCATGCATGTCGATTAAGTTAACTGGTAATCCGGATACGCCGTTCTCATTGCCTCCACCATGGACGGGGAGAACATCCCCACAGAGGCGGCGCCGTCGTGCATGTTCGCCGGGCCGCCGAGCGACACGGCTTCCACCGTCGGCGGGAAGTGGCCGTAGAGGCCGCCCCTGGAGGCGCAGAGCATGTGCTGCTGATGCTCCGAGGGGGCGAACAGCGGCATGTCCGGCATGAAGTGCGCGTGATCCAGCTGCGCCGGAGGCGGCATCAGCTGAGGTGGATCCATGTACTGGGGCAGCGGCGGTGGCGGCGGCACGGCACTGGCGTGGGCATTGGCGCAGCTTTCCGTTGACGAGGACGACGACTCGTCCTGCGCGGCGCCGGTGACGGCTGACGCGGCGGTGGCGCTCTCGAGGCCGGTGAGCTTCTGCACGATGGACATGAAGTCGCGCGGGCTGGTGCGGATCACCTTGGGGGAGTGCGTGTAGATGATGACAGGCTGCTGCTGCTGCTGCTGCTGCTTCGGCCTCGGCGCCGGCCGCTGCTGGCCGACGCCGGGGGAGGAGGAGACGGAGGAGTTGGTGGACGAGGAGGAGGGCGGCGAGGACGCGGATGCGCCGGCCGCGGCGCCCTTGTGTATGAGGTGGGAGTCCCTGTGGATCTTGAACGGAGTGGTGGTGGCGGCGGCGGCTTGCTGGCGCTGCCCGCCGGCGCCGAAGCCGGGTTGCCGAGGCGACGTGGGGCTCATCGACGGATCGGCGGAGGTGGCAGTTAGGTAGCGAGTGGACGCGCGCGCGCGGTGCGTGTATAAATAGGGGGCGCTGGGGATTGGTGTTCGCGCGTACATGTCGGGGATATTTCGTTGGTTACGCAGTTGTTCGTTACACACTTTTTTGTTTGAGGGAAGTTCGTTACACACTTGTACACTAGCGGATTGAAGGACGGGATGGGATCAGAAACCGTCGACGACGCGTGGCCCATCATGCCCGTGAGCAACATCAGTACAGCCGCCTCTGTTCGGGTAAAGGAACAATATAAGATCATACGAAATTGCTCTTCACACGACGGTGCATGGACGAAATCTGAACGAAGATCATATTTCAAACTAACATAACTTGAAAATCACACCTATAATCCTGAAGAAAACACATTTATATTGTTTATGACGGACCTCGTGAGAGGGCCGGGGTTCCCGCAATGCATATAGAAAAAGAGAGTTGGTCCAGTTAATTGTTAGAATAAATCCAAGGCATACCGTCGATCATCCGAGGACCAAGCAATCACACGAGCACGACACCGAGATTTGTTAACGAGGTTCACCGATATGGCTACATCCCCGGGGCTTGACTACTGACGCTCCTCCCCGTGACACCGTCACAATACCTCACACCGGCCACCCGGACGTCGGCACATGCCGCCGGCTCCCCCTTGCGCGCCTGTGATATTATGTTGGCATAGGTTACATCGTGTGTCTACCTTCGCTATATAAGAGAGACCTAGGATACAAGTGTCCTACTAGGACACGACTCCATATCCTATCTAAACACAATACAACTACAAGTCCAACTGTAACCTACCTTGTACATAATATTCGACACAACTCTAACAAACTCCACCTTGGCGAATATTCTCCACCACCTTGAATTCGTTAATGCGTCGAACTTTCATGTACATTGGACTTGAGTTTATCCCATGAGTACCGCTGCTACTCCAAAGACTCCATATGACTCCCTCCACCTGCAACTTGTAGTCCCTTATTTTCTTGATCACAATCAACACTCGAGCAAAATTAAGTTCCTTGTTACTCTAATTTGTGCTCCTAACTTCCAGAGTATCAGTCCAACGCCATCACACACTGATCACTGACCTGCGTGAAAGTGAACAACTCACATATTGGGTGTCACACATAAGAGTTATCTGTGAAGGAAATGTGCCCTAGAGGCAATAATAAAGTTGTTATTTATATTTCCTTATATCATGATAAATGTTTATTATTCATGCTAGAATTGTATTAACCGGAAACTTAGTACATGTGTGAATACATAGACAAAACAGAGTGTTCCTAGTATGCCTCTACTAGACTAGCTCATTGATCAAAGATGGTTATGTTTCCTAACCATAGACATGAGTTGTCATTTGATCAACAGGGATCACATCATTAGGAGAATGATGTGATGGACAAGACCCATCCGTTAGCATAGCACTATGATCGTTTAGTTTTACTACTATTGCTTTCTTCATGACTTATACATGTTCCTATGACTATGAGATTATGCAACTCCCGAATACCGTAGGAACACCTTGTGTGCTATCAAACGTCACAACGTAACTGGGTGATCATAAAGATGCTCTACAGATGTCTCCGAAAGTATTCCTGGTGTTGGCATAGATCAAGACTAGGATTTGTCACTCCGAGTGTCGGAGAGGTATCTCTGGGCCCTCTCGGTAATGCACATCATAAAAAGCCTTGCAAGCAAAAAGACTAATGAGTTAGTCACGAGATGATGTATTACGGAACGAGTAAAGAGACTTGCCGGTAACGAGATTGAACTAGGTATAGAGATACCGACGATCGAATCTCGGGCAAGTAACATACCAATGACAAAAGGAACAACGTATGTTGTTATGCGGTTTGACCGATAAAGATCTTCATAGAATATGTAGGAGCCAATATGAGCATCCAGGTTCCGCTATTGGTTATTGACCGGAGATGAGTCTCGGTCATGTCTACATAGTTCTCGAACCCGTAGGGTCCGCACGCTTAACGTTTGATGACGATCGGTATTATGAGTTTATGAGTTTTGATGTACCGAAGGTAGTTCGAAGTCCCGGATGAGATCACGGACATGACGAGGAGTCTCGGAATGTCCGAGACATAAAGATTGATATATTGGACGACTATATTCGGACACCGTGAGTGTTCTGGAAAGTTTCGGAATTTACCGGAGTGCCGGGGGGGGGGGGGGTTACCGGAACCCCCCGGGGGAATGGTGGGCCCTGGTGGGCCATAGGGGAGAGAGGGGGCAGCAGCCAGGAGGTGGCGCGCCCCCTCCCTAGGAGGAGTCCGAATAGGCCTAGGGGAGGGGGGCACGGCCCCTCTTTCCCTCTCCCTCTCCCTCTCTTTCCTTCTCCCCTTTTCTTTCTTTGGTATGTTCCTACTAGGAATAGGATTGCAATCCTATTCCTAGTAGGATTGCAGCCCTAGCCGCACCATAGGAGGGTCGGCCGGCCTCCCCGCTTCCTTCTTTATATACGAGGGCAGGGGCACCCAAAGACACACAAGTTTAATTGTTCTAGTCGTGTGCGATGCCCCCCTCCACAGAAACACACCTCGGTCATACCGTCGCAGTGCTTAGGCGAAGCCCTGCGCCGGTAGATACATCATATTCATCACCACCCCGTCGTGCTGACGAAACTCTCCCGTGAAGCTCAACTAGATCAAGAGCTCGTGGGACGTCATCAAGCTGAACGTGTGCTGAACGCGGAGGTGCCGTACGTTCGGTGCTTGATCGGTTGGATCACGAAGAAGTTCGACTACATCAACCACGTCACTTGACGCTTCCGCTTCCGGTCTACGAGGGTACGTAGACACACTCTCCCCTCTCGTTGCTATGCATCTGGTAGATAGATCTTGCGTGATCGTAGGAAAATTTTAAAATACTACGTTCCCCAACAGTGGCATCAGAGCCAGGTCTATGCGTAGATGATATGCACGAGTAGAACACAATGAGTTGTGGGCGATACTAGTCATACTGCTTACCAGCATGTCATACTTTGCTTCAGCGGTATTGTGAGATGAAGCGGCCCGGACCGACATTACGCGTACGCCTACGCGAGACTGGTTTCACCGTTATGAGCACTTGTTGCTTAAAGGTGACTGGCGGGTGTCTGTCTCTCTCACTTTAGCTGAATCAAGTGTGGCTACACCCGATCCTTGTGAAGGTTAAAACAGCACATACTTGACGAAACATCGTTGTGGTTTTTGTATGCGTATGTAAGAACGGTTCTTGCTAATCCCGTAGCAGCCACGTAAAACTTGCAACAACAAAGTAGAGGACGTCTAACTTGTTTTTGCAGGGCATGTTGTGATGTGATATGGTCAAGACATGATGAGTTATACGGTTTTGTACGAGATGATCATGTTTTGTAATGTTATCGGCAACTGGCAGGAGCCATATGGTTGTCGCTTTATTGTATGAAATGCAATCGCCATGCAATTGCTTTACTTTATCACTAAGCGTTAGCGATAGTCATAGAAGCAATAGTTGGCGAGATGACAACGATGCTACGATGGAGATCAAGGTGTCGCGCCGGTGACGAAGGTGATCATGACGGTGCTTTGGAGCTGGAGATCAAAATCACAAGATGATGATGGCCATATCATGTCACATATTTTGATTGCATATGATGTTTATCTTATTATGCTTCTTATTTTGCTTAGAACGACGGTAGCATTATAAGATGATCCCTTACTAAATTTCAAGGTATAAGTGTTCTCCCTGAGTATGCACCGTTGCGAAAGTTTGTCGTGCCGAGACACCACGTGATGATCAGGTGTGATAAGCTCTACGTTCAAATACAACGGGTGTAATCCAGTTTTGCACACACAGAATACTCGGGTTAAACTTGACGAGCCTAGCATATGCAGATATGGCCTCGGAACACTGGAGACCGAAAGGTCGAGCGTGAATCATATAGTAGATATGATCAACATAAGATGTTCACCATTGAAACTACTCCACCTCACGTGATGATCGGCTTGGTTTAGTTGATTTGGATCACGTGATCATTTAGATGACTAGAGGGATGTCTATCTAAGTGGGAGTTCTTAAGTAATATGATTAAATTGAACTTTAATTTATCATGAACTTAGTCCTCGTAGTATTAGCATATCTATGTTGTAGATCAATAGCTCACGATGTTGATCCCCGTTTTTTTATATGTTCCTAGAGAAAACTAAGTTGAAAGATGTTAGTAGCAATGATGCGGAATTGTTCCGTGATCTGAGGATTATCCTCATTGATGCACAGAGAATTATGTCCTTGATGCACCGCTAGGTGACAGACCTATTGCAGGAGCAGATGTAGACGTTATGAACGTTTTGACAAAAGCTCGGTATGATGACTACTTGACAGTTTAAGTGCACCATGCTTTACGGCTTAGAACCGGGACTTGAAAAACGTTTTGAACGCTACGGAGCATATAAGATGTTCCAAGAGTTGAAATTAGTATTTCATACTCATGCCCGTGTTGAGAGGTATAAGACTTCTGACAGTACTTTGCCTACAAAATGGAGGAGAATAGCTCAACCAGTGAGCATGTGCTCAGATTGTCTGGGTACTACAATTACTTGAATCAAGTGGGAGTTAATCTTCCAGATAAGATAGTAATTGACAAAGTTCTCTAGTCACTATCACCAAGTTAGTAGAACTTCGTGATAAACTATAATATGCAAGGGATGACGAAAGGAATTCCCGAGCTCTTCGCGATGCTGAAGTCGGCGAAGGTAGAAATCATGAAAAAGCATCAAGTGTTGATGGTTAACAAGACCACTTGTTTCAAGTAAAGGGCAAAGGGATAGAAGGGGAACTTAAAGAAGAATGACAAGCAAGTTGTCACTCCCGTGAAGAAACCCAAAGCTAAAACTCAAGCCTGAAACTAAGTGCTTCTACTGCAAAGGAAATGGTCACTGGAAGTGGAACTGCCCTAGATACTTGGCGGATAAGAAGGATGGCAAAGTGAACAAAGGTATATTTTGATATACAGATTATTGATGTGTACTTTACTAGTGTTCATAGCAACCCCTGGGTATTTGATACCGGTTCAGTTGCTAAAATTAGTAACTCGAAACGAGAATTTCAGAATGAACAGAGACTAGTTAAAGGTGAAGTGACGATGTGTGTTGGAAGTGGTTCCAAGATTGATATGATCATCATCGCACACTCCCTATACTTTCGGGATTAGTGTAAAACCTAAATAAATATTATTTGGCATTTGCGTTGAGCATGAATATGATTTGATCATATTTGTTGCAATACGGTTATTCATTTAAAGTCATAGAATAATTGTTATTCCGTTTACATGAATAAAAGCTTCGATGGTCATACACCCAATGAAAATAGTTTGTTGGATCTCGATCGTGGTGATACACATATTCATAATATTAAAGCCAAAAGATGCAAGGTTAATAATGATAGTGCAACTTATTTGTAGCACTGCCGTTTAGGTCATAATGGTGCGCATGAAGAAACTCCATAGGGATGGACTTTTGGAATCACTTGATTATGAATCACTTGGTGCTTGCGAACCATGCCTCATGGGCAAGATGACTAAAACTCCGTTCTCCGGAACAATGGAGCGAGCAACAGATTTGTTGGAGATCATACATACAGATGTATGTGGACCAATGAGTGTTTAAGCTCGCGGCGGGTATCGTTATTTTCTGACCTTCACTGATGATTTGAGAAGATATGGGTATATCTACTTAATGAAGCACAAGTCTGAAACATTTGAAAAGTTCAAAGAATTTCAGAGTGAAGTGGAGAATCATCATAACAAGAAAATAAGAGTTTCTACGATATGATCGTAGAGGTAAAATATTTGAGTTAGAGAGTTTGGCCTTCAGTAAAAACAATGTGAAATAGTTTCACTACTCACGCCACCTGGAACACCACAGTGTAATGGTGTGTCCGACCGTCATAACCGTACTTTATTAGATATGGTGCGATCGGTGATGTCTCTTACCGATTTACCACTATCGCTTTTGGGGTTATGCATTAGAGACAGCTACATTCACGTTAAATAGGGCACCATCTAAATCCGTGGAGATGACACCGTATGAACTGTGGTTTGACGAGAAACCTAAGCTGTCATTTCTTTAAGTTTGGGACTGCGATGCTTATGTGAAAAAGTTTCAACATGATAAGCTCGAACCCAAACCGGAGAAGTAAATCTTCATAGGATACCCAAAAGAAATTGTTGGGTACACCTTCTATCACAGATCCGAAGGCAAGGTCTTTATTGCTAAGAGTGGATCCTTTCTAGAGAAGGAGTTTCTCTCGAAAGAAGTGAGTGGGAGGAAAGTAGAACTTGATGAGGTAATTGTACCTTCTCCCGAATTGGAAAGTGGAACATCACATAAACTAGTTCCAGTGATTCCTACACCAATTAGTGAGGAAGCTAATGATGATGACCATGAAACTTCAGATCAAGTTTCTGTTGAACTTCGTAGATCAACCAGAGTTCGTTCCGCATCAGAGTGGTACGACAACCCGGTTTTGGAAGTCATGTTACTGGACCATGATGAACCTACGAACTATGAGGAAGCAATGATGAGCCCAGATTCCGCAAAATGGCTTGAGGCCATGAAATCTGAGATGGGATCCATGTATGAGAACAAAGTGTGGACTTTGGTTAACTTGCCCGATGATCGGCAAGCCATCAAAAATAAATGGATCTTCAAGAGGAAGACTGACGCTGACGGTAATGTTACTGTTTACAAAGCTCGACTTGTTGCGAAAGTTTTTCAACAAGTTCAAGGAGTTGACTACGATGAGACTTTCTCACCCGTAGCGATGCTTAAGTATGTCCGAATCATGTTAGCAATTGCCGCATTTTATGAAATCTGGCAAATGGATAACAAAACTACATTCTTTAATGGATTTATTAAAGAAGACTTGTATATGATGCAACCAGAAGGTTTTGTCAATCCTAAAGGTGCTAACAAAATGTGCAAGCTTCAGCGATCCATCTATGGACTGGTGCAAGCATCTCGGAGTTGGAATATATGCTTTGATAAGTTGATCAAAGCATATAGATTTATACAGACTTGCGGTGAAGCCTGTATTTACACGAAGTGAGTGGGAGCACTACAACCTTTCTGATAAGTATAGGTGAATGACATATTGTCAATCGGAAATGATGTAGAAATTTCTGGAAAGCATAAAGGAGTGTTTGAAAGGAGTTTTTCAAAGAAAGACCTTGGTGAAGCTGCTTACATATTGGGCATCAAGATCTATAGAGATAGATAAAGACGCTTGATAAGACTTTCGATGAGTACATACCTTGATAAGATTTTGAAGTAGTTCAAAATGATCAGTCAAAGAAGGAGTTCTTGCCTGACTTGTAAGGTGTGAAGTTGAGTAAGACTCAAAGCCAGACCACGGCAGAAAAATATAGAGAGAATGAAAGTCATTCCCTATGCCTCAGCCATAGGTTCTATAAAGTATGCCATGCTGTGTACCAAACATGTTGTGTACCTTGCCATGAGTTTGTCAAGGGGGTACAATAGTGATCCAAGAGTAGATCACTGTACAGCGGTCAAAATTATCCTTAGTAACTGGATGACTAAGGAAATGTTTCTCGATTATGGAGGTGATAAAGAGTTCGTCATAAAGGGTTACGCCGATGCAAGCTTTGACACTAAATCCAGATGACTCTAAGTATCGATCTGGATGCGTATTGAAAGTGGGAGCAATTAGCTAGAGTAGCTCTATGCAGAGCATTGTAGACATAGAAATTTGCGAAATACATACGGATCTGAATGTGACAGACCCGTTGACTAAACTTCTCTCACAAGCAAAACATGATCACACCTTATTACTCTTGGGTAATAATCACATAGCGATGTGAACTAGATTATTGACTCTAGTAAACCCTTTGGGTGTTGGTCACATGGCGATGTGAACTATGGGTGTTATTCACATAACGATGTGAACTATCGGTATTAAATCACATGGCGATGTGAGCTAGATTATTGACTCTAGTGCAAGTGGGAGACTGAAGGAAATGTGCCCTAGAGGCAATAATAAAGTTGTTATTTATATTTCCTTATATCATGATAAATGTTTATTATTCATGCTAGAATTGTATTAACCGGAAACCTAGTACATGTGTGAATACATAGACAAAACAGAGTGTCCCTAGTATGCCTCTACTAGACTAGCTCATTGATCAAAGATGGTTATGTTTCTTAACCATAGACATGAGTTGTCATTTGATCAACAGGGATCACATCATTAGGAGAATGATGTGATGGACAAGACCCATCCGTTAGCATAGCACTATGATCGTTTAGTTTTACTGCTATTGCTTTCTTCATGACTTATACATGTTCCTATGACTATGAGATTATGCAACTCCCGAATACCGTAGGAACACCTTGTGTGCTATCAAACATCACAACGTAACTGAGTGATCATAAAGATGCTCTACAGGTGTCTCCGAAAGTATTCGTGGTGTTGGCATAGATCAAGACTAGGATTTGTCACTCTGAGTGTCGGAGAGGTATCTCTGGGCCCTCTCGGTAATGCACATCATAATAAGCCTTGCAAGCAAAAGAATAATGAGTTAGTCAGGATATGATGTATTATGGAACGAGTAAAGAGACTTGCCGGTAACGAGATTGAACTATGTATAGAGATACCGACGATCGAATCTCGGGCAAGTAACATACCAATGACAAAAGGAACAACGTATGTTGTTATGCGGTTTGACCGATAAAGATCTTCGTAGAATATGTAGGAGCCAATATGAGCATCTAGGTTCCGCTATTGGTTATTGACCGGAGATGATTCTCGGTCATGTCTACATAGTTCTCGAACCCGTAGGGTCCGCACGCTTAACGTTTGATGACGATCGGTATTATGAGTTTATGAGTTTTGATGTACCGAAGGTAGTTCGGAGTCCCGGATGAGATCACGGACATGACGAGGAGTCTCGGAATGTCCGAGGCATAAAGATTGATATATTGGACGACTATATTCGGACACCGGAAGTGTTCTGGAAAGTTTCGGAATTTACCGGAGTGCCGGGGGGGTTACCGGAACCCCCCGGGGGAATGGTGGGCCATAGGGGAGAGAGAGGGCAGCAGCCAGGAGGTGGCGCGCCCCCTCCGTAGGAGGAGTCCGAATAGGACTAGGGGAGGGGGCGCGGCCCCTCTTTCCCTCTCCCTCTCCCTCTCTTTCCTTCCCCCCTTTTCCTTCTTTGGTATGTTCCTACTAGGAATAGGATTGCAATCCTATTCCTAGTAGGATTGCAGCCCTAGCCGCACCATAGGAGGGCCGGCCGGCCTCCCCCCTTGCTCCTTTATATACGGGTGCAGGGGGGCACCCAAAGACACACAAGTTGAATTGTTCTAGCCGTGTGCGGTGCCCCCCTCCACAGAAACACACCTCGGTCATACCGTCGCAGTGATTAGGCGAAGCCCTGCGCCGGTAGATACATCATATCCGTCACCACGCCGTTGTGCTGACGAAACTCTCCCGTGAAGCTCAACTGGATCAAGAGCTCGTGGGACGTCATCAAGCTGAACGTGTGCTGAATGCGGAGGTGCCGTACGTTCGGTGCTTTATCAGTTGGATCGCGAAGAAGTTCGACTACATCAACCGCGTCACTTGACGCTTCCGCTTCCGGTCTACGAGGGTACGTTGACACACTCTTTCCTCTCGTTGCTATGCATCTGGTAGATAGATCTTGCGTGATCGTACGAAAATTTTAAAATACTATGTTCCCCAACAATCTGAACTCAACATCACCGCTCCTTTCTTGACCGCATGTCTGAAACTTGAAGGAAATTCACCATTGCTTGTAGTCATCCCGAGTCAAATTCGCAGTTGTCTCACCACATGTAACACCAGAGCCCTGGGCCGTCTCCATATCCCGTGCATACCGCACGCCTCACCGCTATTACCGCGTCGAGCCTCCGTTGTCTCGGTCGAGTCTCAAGGGTAGTGAAACCACACCACTCAACCCCCACTTCAGAGTATCATCGATCATCACCGACCGATGACGAGTTTCACGCTTTCATCAGACCACTGGGCTCCAGTCTGAATTACGTGTCCCTCGGTTTTCCCCGCTGAATAGGCTTCGACTCTCTGTCGACTTACGTCGCAGCCCCTCAATCAGCACCGAGTGACGTCCTCCAGACTCCAGCTCCACCTTCAACATGACTCCATGGTAGATGATCAGTCCACCCCCGCGCCCTGTCGACTTTAAGCTCCGTGTGTACACCACCTTAAATCAACCCCGCGCTATAGTATTGTCGAAGTCACACAAGCCCTCGGGGCCTGCACCACGTGTTTCCACGCCCAGAAGTCGGTCATCATCCGCATCACGCTCCTATGTCGCTGTCGCCGATCCCACCACCGTCTTCTGTTCCAACCGACTCGCGTCGATCCGTTAGACTGTCCAGTCCAACCCAGCCGAACTTGTCCGGCTGTATGACACGCTTGAGGCTCCCAAATCGCCTTCTGGGAATTCTCATCCATCACATAATATTTCCATCTTAGCTGGCTTGGCTTCCCGCAACGCCTTCAAGCATCTCTGTTGTGCCAACAATTCTTTCATCCGTGTCTGCCATAACCCAAGGTTTTCAGTTTCGTAAACTTCTCCACCTCAAATTTGGTATCCGTTGACGCCATAGTTCTTTGTAAGGCTGACCTTGCGAAAAAAATACCCGAGCTATCCTCGCGACGCCGAAGTACACAAGCACTTCCGTGCATAACTCCAGCCGAAAAAGACCTCCTGGTCCTCACGCGATGGGCAGCTCCCTTGGCACTAATTGCTATGCTGGCTATTGCCTTACTTTGCCAAAGCTCCCGCTATATCAATGGATAATCTGATGGATTTTATTTCCGCCGATTCGGTCTGTTGCTTTTGCTTCCACGTCATATACGAGGACCCGGTCCTATTTTGTTTCAAAACAAATCTGGGGTACGTAGCTCGCTACTGAGCAGCCAGCCAGGCGTACGTGCCTGGGCCTCGCCCCGGACCCCGCTGCCGGATCGGGCAGCCCCACCTGTGCCAGCCCGCCAGCACACACAGAGGCAGATCCCTGTTAGGCCACGTGCCTAGCCACGTCTGTGTCGTCCGTCCGACTGCAAGTCTCCTCTTTGTGACGCCCCCGATTTGTCCGTACACTAATCATGCACGCAAATGTGTACGGCCAAGATCAGGGACTCACTGGTAGATATCACAACACAACTCTAAAAGTAAAATAAGTCATACAAGCTTCATATTACAAGCCAGGGGCCTCGAGGGTTCGAATACAAGTGCTCGATCATAGACAAGTCAGCGGAAGCAACAAATATCTGAGTACAGACATAAAGTTAAACACGGTGCCATAAGATGGCTAGCACAAACTGGGATACAGATCGAAAGAGGAGCAGGCCTCCTGCCTGGGATCCTCCTAAACTACTCCTCGTCGTCGTCGGCAGACTGCACGTAGTAGTAGGCGCCTCCGGTGTCGTAGGAGTCGTCGTAGGTGGCGTCTGGCTCCTGGGCTCCACCATCTGGTTGCATCATCCGAGAAGAAGGAATAGAAGGGGGAAAAGGGGGAGCAAAGCAAACGTGAGTACTCATCCAAAGTACTCGCAAGCAAGGATCTATACTACATATGCAAGGGTAACAATGATATGGGTAATATCGGTGGACTGAACTGCAGCAAGCGGGAATAAGAGGGGGATAGCTAATCCAAACGAAGACTACGCTTCTGGCAGCCTCCATCTTGCAGCAGTAGAAGAGAATAGATGGTAAGTTCACCACGTAACATCGAATAGCATAATCCTACTCGGCGATTCTCTCGCACATCACCCTGTGAGAGAGCAACCACCGAGTTATATCTGGAACTCATCTGGGTGTGTTTTATCAAGTGTCCGGTTCTAGTTATCATGAGGTCGGAATACAACTCCGGGTCGTCCTTTTACCGAGGGACACGGCTATTCGAATAGATTAACTTACCTGCAGGGGTGCACCACATAACCCAGCACGCTTGATCCCATTTGGCCGGACACACTTTCCAGGGTCATGCCCGGCCTCGGAAGATCAACACGTCGCAGCCCTACCTAAGCACAACAGAGAGGTCAGCACGCCGGTCTAAACCCTAAGCGCACGGGGTTCTGGGCCCATCGCGCAATGCACACCTGCACGTTGCGAGGGCAGCCGGTAAGCAGACCTAGCCTCTCCTAATACTAGAGTAGGCTTTCCAGTACAATCCGGCGCGCACCGCTAAGTCGCTGACGTCAAGAAGGCTTCGGCTGATACCACGACGTCGAGTGCCCATAACTGTTCCCACGCAGCTGGTTAGTGCGTATAGACCAAATGGCCAGACTCAGATCAAATATCCAAACTCGCTAAGCGTGTTATTATGAAACAACCGCGGACAACGACCAGGGCCAGACCACCTGTCTCCTAGGTGTCTCAACCTGCCCTGTCGCTCCGCCACAAAGACCCACACAGAGGGCCGTCGGGAAAGTATGTCCTTTCAGCCCCCAATCCGTGAATCAACCGCGGGTACTCAACGAGCCGACCCGACTTTAGTCACATCAAGTATCATGTATAAGTGTATGTAATATATACCCGTGATCACCCCCAAGTGATCACGGCCCGATATAATAGCAGGGCAGACGGACAAGGGTGTAGGGCCACTGATGGAATACTAGCATCCTATACTAAGCATTTAGGATTGCAGGTAAAGTATCAACAGTGATAGCAACAAAGACAGGCTATGCAGCAGAATAGGATTATCGAAAGCAGTAACATGCTACACTACTCTAATGCAAGCAGTAGAGAGAAGAGTAGGCGATATCTGGTGATCAAAGGGGGGGGCTTGCCTGGAAGCTCGGCAGCCAAAGTGGGGTCGTCAACACCGTAGTCGATCGGGGCAGCAGCAGCGTCGGTCTCGTAGTCTACCGGAGAGAAGAGGGGGAAGAAACAGTGAATACAATGCAAGCAGATGCATGATGATGCATGACATGACATGTAACGGTGCTAAGTGTGCCCTAACGCAGTATCGGGTGATACTGACGAAGGGGGGAAACATCCGGGAAAGTATTCCCGTCGTTTCGTGTTTTCGGGCAGATGAAACGGAGGGGGAAAGTTGCGGGTTGGGTATGCTAGGGATGTGTGGTGGACGAACGGTCTGCGTATTCGGATGCGTCTCGAAATTCTGAGCAACTTTCATATATAAATTATTTTCATCCGAGTTACGGTTTAAAAGATATGATTTTCTAAAGGTTTTATTAATTTCTGGTATTTATTATTAATTTAATTAATTCGAAAAGAATATATGACATCAGCATGACATCATGCTGACGTCATCATGGTTGACTGGTCAAACTGACCAGTGGGGCCCGTGTGTCATTCTGCGATAAGCCTAATCTGGGTTTAACTAATCTAATTACTATTTAGTTAATCTAACTAGTTAATTAGATTAATTAAACAGGATTAATTAACTTAATTAATTAATTAATTAATATAATTATTTATCTATTAATTTTTTTATTATTTTTTTCCTTCTTTTTTTGTTTAAAAACGTTTCTAGGGGGCGGGCCCCCCTTGTCATTGGCCCAGAGGGGCCAAGCGGGTTCGGGCACTAGGGCGGGTCGGGCGGACCCGAGCGAGCGCTCGCCCGCAGTGGCGCGGGACGAGGCCGCCGGGGCGTGGCGGGGCGGAGGCAGGCCGCCGGCGCGGCGGGGCGGAGGCAGGCCACCGGCGCGGCGGGGCGGAGGCAGGCCACGGCAGGGCGAGGCCGTGGCAAGCGCCGGGGGGGGGGGGACGGCGACGCTGTTGGGGAACGTAGTATTTTAAAATTTTCCTACAATCATGCAAGATCTATCTACCAGATGCATAGCAACGAGAGGGGAGAGTGTGTCTACGTACCCTCGTAGACCGGGAGCGGAAGCGTCAAGTGACGCGGTTGATGTTGTCGAACTTCTTCGCGATTCAACCGATCAAGCACCGAACGTACGGCACCTCCGCGTTCAGCACACGTTCAGCTTGATGACGTCCCACGAGCTCTTGATCCAGTTGAGCTTCACGGGAGAGTTTCGTCAGCACGACAGCGTGGTGACGGATATGATGTGTTCACCGGCGCAGGGCTTCGCCTAAGCTCCGCGACGGTATGACCGAGGTGTGATTCTGTGGAGGGGGGCACCGCACATGGTTAAAACAATTCAACTTGTGTGTCTTTGGGTGCCCCCCTGCCCCCGTATATAAAGGAGCAAGGGAGGAGGGCCGGCCAACCTCCTATGGTGCGGCTAGGGAAGGAATCCTACTAGGAATAGGATTGCAATCCTATTCCTAGTAGGAATCACCAAAGAAGGAAGAGATGGAGTAGGAAAAGGAAGAGGTGGCGCCTCCCACCAATCCTAGTCCAACTAGGAACTAGGTGGGGCACCGGCCAGCCCTATGGGCTGCCTCTCTCCTTTCCACAAGGCCCACTATGGACCATCCCCCTTCGTAGGAGGTTCCGGTAACCCCCTTCGGCAATCCCGATAAATCCGAAACTTTTCCGGTATACTTCCGGTGTCCGAATATAGCTGTCCAATATATCAATCTTTATGTCTCGGACATTCCGAGACTCCTCGTCATGTCCGTGATCTCATCCGGGACTCCGAACTACCTTCGGTACATCAATACTCATAAACTCATAATACCGATCGTCATCAAACGTTAAGCGTGCGGACCCTACGGGTTCGAGAACTATGTAGACATGACCGAGACTCATCTCCGGTCAATAACCAATAGCGGAACCTGGATGTTCATATTGGCTCCTACATATTCTACGAAGATCTTTTATCGGTCAGAACCGCATAACTACATACGTTGTTCCTTTTGTCAAACGGTATGTTACTTGCCCGAGATTCGATCGTCGGTATCTCTATACCTAGTTCAATCTCGTTACCGGCAAGTCTCTTTACTCGTTCCGTAACACATCATCTCGTGACTAACTCATTAGTCTTTTGCTTGCAAGGCTTATTGTGATGTGTGTTACCGGGAGGGCCCAGAGATACCTCTCCGACACTCGGAGTGACAAATCCTAATCTCGATCTATGCCAACACCACGAATACTTTCGGAGACATCTGTAGAGCATCTTTATGATCACCCAGTTACGTTGTGACGTTTGATAGCACACAAGGTGTTCCTACGGTATTCGGGAGTTGCATAATATCATAGTCATAGGAACATGTATAAGTCATGAAGAAAGCAATAGCAGTTAAACTAAACGATCATAGTGCTATGCTAACGGATGGGTCTTGTCCATCACATCATTCTCCTAATGATGTGATCCCGTTGATCAAATGACAACTCATGTCTATGGCTAGGAAACATAACCATCTTTGATCAATGAGCTAGTCTAGTAGAGGCATACTAGGGACATACTGTTTTGTCTATGTATCCACACATGTACTAAGTTTCCGGTTAATACAATTCTAGCATGAATAAAAGACATTTATCATGATATAAGGAAATACAAATAACATCTTTATTATTGCCTCTAGGGCATATTTCCTTCAGTCTCCCACTTGAACTAGAGTCAATAATCTAGATTACAAAGTGATGATCCTCACACCCATGGAGTCTTGGTGCTGATCATGTTTTGCCCGTGGAAGAGGCTTAGTCAACGGGTCTGCAACATTCAGATCCGTATGTATTTTAAAAATCTCTATGTCTCCCTCCTTGACTAGATCGCGGATGGAATTGAAGTGTCTTTTGATGTGCTTTGTTCTCTTGTGAAACCTGGATTCCTTCGCCAAGGCTATGGCTCCAGTGTTGTCACAAAAGATTTTCATTGGACCCGATGCACTAGGTACTACACCTAGATCGGATATGAACTCCTTCATCCAGACTCCTTCATTTGCTGCTTCCGAAGCAGCTATGTATTCCACTTCACACGTAGATCCCGCCACGACGCTCTGCTTGGAACTGCACCAGCTGACAGCTCCACCGTTCAATAAAAATACATATCCGGTTTGTGACTTTGAGTCATCCGGATCAGTGTCAAAGCTAGAATCGACGTAACCGTTTACGACGAGCTCTTTGTCACCTCCATATACGAGAAACATATCCTTTGTTCTTTTCAGATACTTTAGGATGTTTTTGACCGCTATCCAGTGATCCACTCCTAGATAACTTTGGTACCTCCCTGCTAGACTTATAGCAAGGCACACATCAGGTCTGGTACACAGCATTGCATACATGATAGATCCTATGGCTGAGGCATAGGGAATGACTTTCATTTTCTCTCTATCTTCTGCAGTGGTCGGGCATTGAGTCTTACTCAACTTCATACCTTGTAAAACAGGCAAGAACCCTTTCTTTGACTGATCCATTTTGAACTTCTTCAAAATCTTATCAAGGTATGTGCTTTGTGAAAGTCCAATTAAGCGTCTTGATCTATCCCTATAGATCTTGATACCTAATATATAAGCAGCTTCACCGAGGTCTTTCATTGAAAAACTTTTATTCAAGTATCCTTTTATGCTATCCAGAAATTCTATATCATTTCCAATCAACAATATGTCATCTACATATAATATTAGAAATGCTACAGAGCTCCCACTCACTTTCTTGTAAATACAGGCTTCTCCAAAAGTCTGTATAAAACCATATGCTTTGATCACCTCATCAAAGTGTATATTCCAACTCCGAGATGCTTGCACCAGTCCATAGATGGATCGCTGGAGCTTGCATAATTTGTTAGCACCTTTTGGATCAACAAAACCTTCTGGTTGCATCATATACAACTCTTCTTTGAGATATCCATTTAGGAATGCAGTTTTGACATCCATTTGCCATATTTCATAATCATAAAATGCGGCAATTGCTAACATGATTCGGACAGACTTAAGCATCGCTACAGGTGAGAAAGTCTCATCGTAGTCAACTCCTTGAACTTGTCGAAAACCTTTCGCAACAAGTCGAGCTTTGTAAACAGTAAAATTACCGTCTGCGTCGGTCTTCCTCTTGAAGATCCATTTATTTTCGATGGCCTGCCGATCATCGGGCAAGTCAACCAAAGTCCACACTTTGTTCTCATACATGGATCCTATCTCAGATTTCATGGCTTCAAGCCATTTTGCGGAATCTGGGCTCATCATCGCTTCCTCATAGTTCGTAGGTTCATCATGGTCTAGTAACATGATTTCCAGAACTGGGTTGCCGTACCACTCTGGTGCGGAACGTACTCTGGTTGATCTACGACGTTCAGTAGAAACTTGATCCGAAGTTTCATGATCATTATCATTAACTTCCTCACTAATTGGTGTAGGGATCACTGGAACAATTTCCTGTAATGTACTATTTTCCAATCCGGGAGAAGGTACAATTACCTCATCAAGTTCTACTTTCCTCCCACTCACTTCTTTCGAGAGAAACACTTTTTCTAGAAAGGATCCGTTCTTAGCAACGAATATTTTGCCTTCGGATCTATGATAGAAGGTGTACCCAACAGTCTCTTTTGGGTATCCTATGAAGACACATTTTTCCGACTTGGGATCGAGCTTATCAGGTTGAAGTGTTTTCACATAAGCATCGCAGCCCCAAATTTTAAGAAACGACACCTTTGGTTTCTTGCCAAACCATAGTTCATAAGGTGTCGTATCAACGGATTTAGATGGTGCCCTATTTAACGTGAATGCAGCTGTCTCTAAAGCATAACCCCAAAACGATAGTGGTAAATCGGTAAGAGACATCATAGATCGCACCATATCCAATAAAGTACGGTTACGACGTTCGGACACACCATTACGCTGTGGTGTTCCAGGTGGCGTGAGTTGTGAAACTATTCCACATTGTTTCAAATGAAGACCAAACTCGTAACTCAAATATTCTCCTCCACGATCAGATCGTAGGAACTTTATTTTCTTGTTACGATGATTCTCTACTTCACTCTGAAATTCTTTGAACTTTTCAAATGTTTCAGACTTGTGCTTCATTAAGTAGATATACCCATATCTGCTCAAATCATCAGTGAAGGTCAGAAAATAACGATACCCGCCGCGAGCATCAACACTCATTGGTCCACATACATCAGTATGTATGATTTCCAACAAATCTGTTGCTCGCTCCATAGTTCCGGAGAACGGAGTTTTAGTCATCTTGCCCATGAGGCATGGTTCGCAAGCACCAAGTGATTCATAATCAAGTGATTCCAAAAGTCCATCATTATGGAGTTTCTTTATGCGTTTTACACCAATATGACCTAAACGGCAGTGCCACAAATAAGTTGCACTATCATTATTAACCTTGCATCTTTTGGTTTCAATATTATGAATATGTGTAAAACTACGATCGAGATCTAATAAGAATAGACCACTCTTCAAGGGTGCATGACCATAAAAGATATTATTCATTAAAATGGAACAACCATTATTCTCTGATTTAAATGAATAACCGTCTCGGAATAAACAAGATCCAGATATAATGTTCATGCTCAACGCTGGCACCAAATAACAATTATTTAGGTCTAAAACTAATCCCGAAGGTAGATGTAGAGGTAGCGTGCCGACGGCGATCACATCAACTTTGGAACCGTTTCCCACGCGCATCGTCACCTCGTCCTTAGCTAATCGTAGTCCCTGTTTCGAGTTACAAATATTAGCAACCGAACCGGTATCAAATACCCAGGTACTACTACGAGCATTAGTAAGGTACACATCAATAACATGTATATCACATATACCTTTGTTCATCTTGCCATCCTTCTTATCCGCCAAATACTTGGGGCAGTTCCGCTTCCAGTGTCCAGTCCCCTTGCAGTAGAAGCACTCAATTTCAGGCTTGGCTCCAGATTTGGGTTTCTTCGTGGAAGTAGCAACTGACTTGCTATTCTTTTTGAAGTTCCCTTTCTTTCCCTTGCCCTTTTTCTTGAAACTAGTGGTCTTGTTAACCATCAACACTTGATGCTCCTTTTTGATTTCTACCTCCGCAGCTTTGAGCATAGCGAAGAGCTCGGGAATTGTCTTTTGCATCCCTTGCATGTTATAGTTCATCACGAAGCCTTTATAGCTTGGTGGCAGTGATTGAAGAACTCTATCAATAACACTATCCTCGTCAACTTTGCAACCAAGTTGAGTCATATGATTGTAGTACCCAGACATTCTGAGCAAGTGTTCACTGATAGAACTATTCTCCTCTATTTTGCAGCTGTAGAATTTATTGGAAATCTCATATTTCTCAATTCGGGCATTTGCTTGAAATATTAACTTCAACTCCTGGAACATCTCATATGCTCCATGACGTTCAAAACGTCGTTGAAGTCCCGGTTCTAAGCCGTAAAGCATGGCACACTGAACTATCGTGTAGTCATCAGACCGCGACTGCCAGACGTTCAAAGCGTCTGCATTAGCGGAAGGGGACTTGTCACCTAGCGGTGCTTCAAGGACATAATTCTTCTGTGCAGCAATGAGGATAATCCTCAGGTTACGGACCCAGTCCGTGTAATTGCTACCATCATCTTTCAACTTAGCTTTCTCTAGGAATGCATTAAAATTCAAAGGAACAGTAGCACGGGCCATTGATCTACAACAACATAGATATGCAAAACTATCAGGACTAAGTTCATGATAAATTAAAGTTCAATTTAATCATATTAATTTAAAGAACTCCCACTTAGATAGACGTCCCTCTGGTCATCTAAATGATCACGTGATCCAAATCAACTAAACCATGTCCGATCATCACGTGAGATGGAGTAGTTTTCAATGGTGAACATCTTATGTTGATCATATCTACTATATGATTCACGCTCGACCTTTCGGTCTCCAGTGTTCCGAGGCCATATCTGTATATGCTAGGCTCGTCAAGTTTAACCCGAGTATTCTGCGTGTGCAAAACTGGCTTACACCCGTTGTATTTGAACATAGAGCTTATCACACCCGATCATCACGTGGTGTCTCGGCACGACGAACTTTCGCAACGGTGCATACTCAGGGAGAACACTTATACCTTGAAATTTAGTAAGGGATCATCTTATAATGCTACCGTCGTCCTAAGCAAAATAAGAAGCATAATAAGATAAACATCACATGCAATCAAAATATGTGACATGATATGGCCATCATCATCTTGTGCTTTTGATCTCTATCTCCAAAGCACCGTCATGATCACCTTCGTCACCGGCTTGACACCTTGATCTTCATCGTAGCATCGTTGTCGTCTCGCCAACTATTGCTTCTACGACTATCGCTACCGCTTAGTGATGAAGTAAAGCAATTACATGGCGATTGCATTTCATACAATAAAGCGACAACCATATGGCTCCTGCCAGTTGTCAATAACTTTACAAAACATGATCATCTCATACAACACCGTATAACTCATCATGTCTTGACCATATCACATCACAACATGCCCTGCAAAAACAAGTTAGACGTCCTCTACTTTGTTTGTTGCAAGTTTTATGTGGCTGCTACGGGCTTTAGCAAGAACCGTTCTTACCTACGCATACAAAACCACAACGATGTTTCGTCAAGTATGTGCTGTTTTAACCTTCACAAGGACCGGGCGTAGCCACACTTGATTCAGCTAAAGTGAGAGAGACAGACACCCGCCAGTCACCTTTAAGCAACGAGTGCTCGTAACGGTGAAACCTGTCTCGCGTAAGCGTACGCGTAATGTCGGTCCGGGCCGCTTCATCTCACAATACCACCGAAGCAAAGTATGACATGCTGGTAAGCAGTATGACTAGTATCGTCCACAATCTCATTGTGTTCTACTCGTGCATATCATCTACGCATAGACCTGGCTCATTATGCCACTGTTGGGGAACGTAGTATTTTAAAAATTTCCTACAATCACGCAAGATCTATCTACCAGATGCATAGCAACGAGAGGGGAGATTGTGTCTACGTACCCTCGTAGACCGGGAGCGGAAGCGTCAAGTGACGCGGTTGATGTTGTCGAACTTCTTCGCGATTCAACCGATCAAGCACCGAACGTACGGCACCTCCGCGTTCAGCACACGTTCAGCTTGATGACGTCCCACGAGCTCTTGATCCAGTTGAGCTTCGCGGGAGAGTTTCGTCAGCACGACGGCGTGGTGACGGATATGATGTGTTCACCGGCGCAGGGCTTCGCCTAAGCTCCGCGACGGTATGACCGAGGTGTGATTCTGTGGAGGGGAGCACCGCACACGGCTAAAACAATTCAACTTGTGTGTCTTTGGGTGCCCCCCTGCCCCCGTATATAAAGGAGCAAGGGAGGAGGGCCGGCCAACCTCCTATGGTGCGGCTAGGGAAGGAATCCTACTAGGAATAGGATTGCAATCCTATTCCTAGTAGGAATCACCAAAGAAGGAAGAGATGGAGTAGGAAAAGGAAGAGGTGGCGCCTCCCACCAATCCTAGTCCAACTAGGAACTAGGTGGGGCACCGGCCAGCCCTATGGGCTGCCTCTCTCCTTTCCACAAGGCCCACTATGGACCATCCCCCTTCGTAGGAGGTTCCGGTAACCCCCTTCGGCAATCCCGATAAATCCGGAACTTTTCCGGTATACTTCCGGTGTCCGAATATAGCTGTCCAATATATCAATCTTTATGTCTCGGACATTCCGAGACTCCTCGTCATGTCCGTGATCTCATCCGGGACTCTGAACTACCTTCGGTACATCAATACTCATAAACTCATAATACCGATCGTCATCAAACGTTAAGCGTGCGGACCCTACGGGTTCGAGAACTATGTAGACATGACCGAGACTCATCTCCGGTCAATAACCAATAGCGGAACCTGGATGTTCATATTGGCTCCTACATATTCTACGAAGATCTTTTATCGGTCAGAACCGCATAACTACATACGTTGTTCCTTTTGTCAAACGGTATGCTACTTGCCCGAGATTCGATCGTCGGTATCTCTATACCTAGTTCAATCTCGTTACCGGCAAGTCTCTTTACTCGTTCCGTAACACATCATCTCGTGACTAACTCATTAGTCTTTTGCTTGCAAGGCTTATTGTGATGTGTGTTACCGAGAGGGCCCAGAGATACCTCTCCGACACTCGGAGTGACAAATCCTAATCTTGATCTATGCCAACACCACGAATACTTTCGGAGACATCTGTAGAGCATCTTTATGATCACCCAGTTACGTTGTGACGTTTGATAGCACACAAGGTGTTCCTACGGTATTCGGGAGTTGCATAATCTCATAGTCATAGGAACATGTATAAGTCATGAAGAAAGCAATAGCAGTTAAACTAAACGATCATAGTGCTATGCTAACGGATGGGTCTTGTCCATCACATCATTCTCCTAATGATGTGATCCCGTTGATCAAATGACAACTCATGTCTATGGCTAGGAAACATAACCATCTTTGATCAATGAGCTAGTCTAGTAGAGGCATACTAGGGACATACTGTTTTGTCTATGTATCCACACATGTACTAAGTTTCCGGTTAATACAATTCTAGCATGAATAAAAGACATTTATCATGATATAAGGAAATACAAATAACATCTTTATTATTGCCTCTAGGGCATATTTCCTTCAGACGCGGCCGGCGCGGCGCCGCGAGGCGTTGCGGCCGGCACGGGGCGTCGGCCGTCGGCGAGGAGCTAGTTGCGGTCGGCGCATCGGCGGACGGCGGACGGCGACGAGGCTGCCGGGGCGGGCGCGCAGCCTGGCGGAGGGAGGAGCAGGGGGAAGGGCGTGGCGCAGCGGCGGAGCAGCAGGAGCGGCGATGGCCGGCGGCTCGGAGGGGCGGGCCTGCGCGGGGCTGTAGTGAACGGGGGGGCGCCGGAGCGGCCAGCTGCAGGGACCGCAGCGCGGCAGGTGC
>LR738709.1:420593288-420610542 GCA_902687465.1 Secale cereale
GAGGAGGGGGAGAGGCTCACGAGGGGAGGGAGAGGACTTGGCAGCGGGGCGCGGGGAGGAGGCCGGAGACGACGGGGACGGAGAGGGAGCAGTCCGGCGGCGGCGATCCGGCGGCGAGCGTCGAGCGGCGTCGGGGCCGATGGGGTTCTCCCCTCCGATCCAGTCGAGGGAGAGAGGGGGGGGGGAAGGTGTCGGTGGAGAAAGGTGTCGGTGGGATATTTCCCACCGAGGGGTGGGGTTATAGGTAGTCTAGATGGTAGTGGGCCGAGGCCCAGTAGGTTAGGTTAGGTTAGTTTTTATTTTATTTTGTTGTTTGCTTTTCCTTTTCTTTTATTTAATTATTCCTTTTCTGTTTTACTTTATTTAAAATACTTAGGCAATTTTAAAAATTGTAATAACTAGTCCATAATTGATCTTGCAATATTTAGCACCGCCCGAACATTTTTAATTATCATTTTGAAAACTTATTCTGTTTATTTCTTTTTCGGGTTCTTATTTCGAACGGGGTTTTCGATTAGCGTGATGCTATCAACAGTAACACGATGACGTGGCATCATTAGCAGGGAATTACTGTAGCGTGATTACCCGGGCGTTACACTCTTGCTGCATGATTACGCCGCCGCCGCTCTAGCTCCAGGATGCAGGCAATGCTCGCCCGGTCGATCCACAATCGCCGCACGTCTCACCTGCCGCCACTGCCACCAATTGCTTTTCCCGATCTCATTGAGAACCACACCATAGCCATGACTGCATCTCAAACTCGATACTTCCTCTAGATCAACATCAACAGCCTTTGCACGACCTAGTTCATGATACCACTTGTTAGAATAAATCCGAGGCATGCCGTCGATCATCCGAGGGACCAAGCAATCACACGAGCACGACACCAAGATTTGTTAACGAGGTTCATCGATATGGCTACATCCCCGGGGCTTGACTACGGGCGCTCCTCCCCATGACACCGTCACAATACCGCACACCGGCCACCCGGACGTCGGCACATGCCGCCAGCTCCCCCTTGCGCGCCTGTGCTATTATGTTGGCATAGGTTACATCGTGTGTCTATCTTCGCTATATAAGAGAGGCCTAGGATACAAGTGTCCTACTAGGACACGACTCCATATCCTATCTAAACACAATACAACTACAAGTCCAACTGTAACCTACCTTGTACATAATATTCGACACAACTCTAACAAATAAGGGGAACCGGACGCAATAATCATACAAGGCAGGGTTAATTTGAGAAAAAGCGGCAGAAAACCACACACACGTACACACCTCACGATTGATTAAGGGACAACCATGAAAAAAAAGAAAACACACACACACGAGATTGATGAAAGGACAATCTTGCAAACACCCCAGGACCGAGATGACAAACTTGCCACCCTCGCAGCACAAGGTCGCCACCCATGCCATGCAGAGCCACATGTCTACCTCATAGAGCCATCGTTGCATGGTCATTCGAGGCCGCCACCTCGACGTACATTCACCTTTCGGAGCCGCCACCTCGTCATCCACCTCCCGGACCACACAGAACCCTGCACAACTGCCATAAACCCGCCGCTCCACAAGGGTCATGAATTCCAAGGCGGTGCCTCCAAGAAGGTAACAACATAGGTGTCGCCACTGCCTGCTCCAAAAAAACTTGGATTTTCACTCGGAGGCCGCCTGACATTCGCAGTTGTAGAATGGACTCGTTGAGAAAGCCTTCAGGAAGGAATGCGCCACACAGGGCCGCCGCCATCATCGGAACCAAGTGCTAGACTATCGGCCAAGTACCAAATCCACTGTGAGGCTCTACATGTTGGAAATATGCCCCAGAGACAACTTTGTATTATTATATTTCTCTGCTCATAATTAAAGATTTTATATTCTATGCTATAACTGCTATGATCTTGGAATATGTGATTCTGTGGAAAACGCATATGTACGTGTGGAATGATAAACAGTTAACTAAAAGTTCCTAGTCTTGCCTCTAGGACTAGCCCAAGTGTTCTTGGTGATCACGTTTTCCGGATCTTAGGATATCGTTAAGTGTAACGATAGTCCTAAATCAACATTGAGATTATGAAGTTGGATGGACGATCATATTGACTCGACCCAAACTTGTTTGTTATGAATTAAGTTTATATCATCTATAATCAATTGTAATAGTAGGGAGTGTTAACATGTGATTTTGCTCCTTGGACCATGTGATTATCATAGTCACTTCTTACCCTACGGTGGACTTTGGGGTTGCTCAAATGTCACCTGTAACCAGGTAATCATAAGGACACCATGCATGCTCATCGGGAAGTTTGACAAGGGACTAGATAGCTCAAGAGTGAGATTTGTTCCTCCAATGACGGAGAGATATTCTTACGGGCCTCTCGGTGCGATGGTATCCATCATCATCTGGATAAACACAAGTGACTTTGTGAACACGATAACGAGAAAGAAGAACAAAACCGGTAACGAGGATAACGGTACAGTGAGCATGTGATGACCCGGAAGAATACCGATGCATCCCGGGTATTGTGTGTTGGGAAACGTTGCAAGGAAAACAAAAAAATCTACGCACACGCAATGATCTATCCATGGAGATGCATAGCAACAAGGGGGAGAGTGTGTCTACGTACCCTCGATCGTAGACCGTAAGCGGAAGCGTTTCACAACGCGGTTGATGTAGTCGAAATTCTTAGCGCTTCAACCGATAAGTACTGAACGCACGACACCTCCGCGTTCTACACACATTCAGCTCGGTGACGTCCCTCGCCTTCTTGATCCAGGAAGACGTAGAGGTAGTAGATGAGTTCCGTCAGCACGACTGCGTGGTCGCAATGATGGTGAAGTGATCTCCGCATGGCTTCACCTAAGCACTACGAAATATGACCGGGGGTGTAAACGGTTGAGGGGGGCGCCGCACAGGGCTAAGAAATTGTCTGGGGTGTGCTAGGGTGCCCCCCCCCACAATTTATATAGGTGGGAGGGAGAGGGGAGGCTTCCATGGGGCGCCCCAAGTAGGCCGAATCCTACTTGGGGTCATCCTAGGACGCGCCCCGTGCCATGTTTGTTGGAGTGGGGAGGAAAGAGGGGGGAGGATGGGGGAATCCTATTCCTCTCTTTCATTTCCTTTCCCCTCTTTCCTTCTCCTCTTAGGCTGGCCCATATGGGGGGCGCACCAGCCTCTTGTGGCTGGTGTGTTTTGCTACTTCTCGAGCTTGCGTTGTATTCCCTCGAAGAGGAAAGGGTGATGCAGCATAGTAGCGTAAGTATTTCCCTCGGTTTTTGAGAACCAAGGTATCAATCCTGTAGGAGACCACGCGCGAGTCCCTCGCACATGCACAAACAAATAAGAACTTCGTAGCCAACGCGATAAGGGGTTGTCAATCCCTTTACGGTCACTTATGAAAGTGAGATCTAATAGATATGATAGTTTGATATTTTTGGTATTTTCGGATATAAGAACGGAAGGTAAAAACGGAAAAGTAAAGTAGATTGTAGATCGATATGTTGAGAATAGACCCGGGGGCCATAAGTTTCACTAGTGGCTTCTCTATTGATAGCAGAATTCTATGGTGCGTAAACAAATTATTGTCGAGCAATTGATAGAAAAGCAAATAATTATGAGAATATCTAGGCATGATCATTACATATAGGCATCATGTAATGCCCCAGATGTAACACCTTCCATTGATGGCAATATATGAACGTTGACTTGAACAATTCCACTCTGGGATCTTCTTTCATTTCGGGCTTCTTTGTTTTGTCGTGTGCGTGTGTGCATTTCATCCATGTCATTTTATCATGTGCATTGCATTGCATTCGTGTTGTCACTTGCACCCGGTCCCACTCATCTCTTCTCGTTGTCCGTTTCCAGTTCCGTCACTCACACACGTGCCCGTGGCACCCCCGAGTCCTTCTTTCGTGTGTGGCCGTGTAACGTTCCCGGAATGAGGTGAGACTTGTCGTGCGTTGTTGTTTTAGTACGTGTAGTCCGCGTGTCAAGTTTCATCGCGTTTGGATCTCGTTTGGTACTCCAACGGTTAACCTAGTGGGCTAAAAGCACCTCTTCCTTTTGGCCCAAGACCCCCTCCACAACAGCCCACTAACCCAGCACAACCCCTCCCATCATCTCGGTCGTCGGATCACGAACGTGTGGCCGAAAACCGCACCCCATTTGGAGTCTCCTAGCTCCCTATGCCTATAAAAAGGCCCCATCCCCTCCATTTTCGGGCGAAACCCTAGTCCTCTCCTTTTTTTTCCTTTTTTCGCCGCGCCCCGCAGCTCCTCCGGCCGCCGGACACGTCCGGACGGCGCCGGACGCGTCCGCCCGGACGCGCCGGACCAACCAGAGCGTGCCACGTGGCTCCCCGCCGCCGGTTCTTCCACCGCGCCGCCACCGGGCCCGCGAGCCCGAGGCCAGCCCGCCCCGGGCCGCGCTGGGCCTCTCCGCCCCGGCCGCCACCAGGCGCCATCCCGTCGCCCGCGCTCGAGGCGCTCGAGCCGCCGGCCGCCGGTCGCCGCGGACCCCCGTCGCCGCCGCCGCGGGTTGCCGGCGCCGCCCCGGCCGCAGATCGCCGGCGCCGCCCCGGCGTGCCTCACCGCTGCGGCCTCCACCGCCATCCCTTGCCGTCGCCTCGCCGCCTCCGGCGAGCCGTCGCCTCCGCCGTCGTCTTCTCCGCCTCCGGGAGTCGATCCCGATCCGGATCTGGAAGCCGGACCAGATCCACTCATCCCTCCGTCCAAACGCCCCGCTCCGTCCCAGATCCCTCCATCCCGGATATCCTCGTCCACGTTTGACTTTTCGGAGGGTAAAAATCCACTAAGTCCCCAGATCTGCTATATTTTGTTGCCTCCTTCGCATGGCTGTAACTTCGTGCTCGTAGATCCGTTTTGGGCGTGTAATATATCAAAATGATCGTGGTGATGTGCTCTACATTTTTCCACTGTGGCATGTTTGTTTGAGATCATCCTGATGACCTAATCATCGTGACAAGAGTGCTATATGTTTAAGACTGATGTTACTTGTTATTTTGTTGCCATGTTTGAGATGTGATAACTTGGTGCATGTTTATCCAAATGGAGCATATGATAGGTCAAAATGTTCATTGTGAAGTGCTCTACATGATGGTTGCTATAGCATTCATGTTAGGTGTCATATTGCCATGTTAATCACTGTTGCAAAAGTGCATGTGGCTGTTAAGTGCTGAAACTTGTTGTGAGATGCTGTTTTGACATGCTCATTGCTATTGATGTGTTTGTCTTCATGCCACATGTCAATATGTTTTAGAAGCACCATCATATGGTCTTTGCTGTTGTGCAAACCACTTTCCATGATATGCCTTGAGGTGACTTAAACAAGCTTGTAAACATGCCATGCCAGTATAACTGTTTTATACTTAGTGAAAAAACTGTTAAGTCTGGAATCTGTTTTAACCTGATGCTATGTTTGCTTGATGCCCCACTCAATTCCATGCTTGTTTTGGAGTGGCCTTTGGTCATATCTTGTTGTCCATGTTATGCTCTATCCCTCCATGCCCTCACTTGCACATATGGCCTGCTGTAGCTTATTTATTTCTTGCTCTCAAGTTGCTATAAATTATACCTGTCAGGTTTTTATCAGCATGATCAATTTGGTGTAGCTTGTTGCTATTGATCCATGCCTCCTATGGAGTTGCTCCAATGGAGTTGTTTGCTGTATGATATGTCTATTTCATGTCCATGATCTTCATATCCTTAGTGGATTTGATATGCATGTTGTTTTGTGCCTCCGAAGGCAGCACCGTGATGATGTTTTTGCCTTCCCAGATTTTGACTAAGTCTGGGTAATTTTATTGCAACTTGCCATGCTTGGTTAATTGTGTTCCAGTAGGTTTTTGGGTGTGTTCTAAGTTCATGCTTGTTAAGTAACATGTCTACTTCATGTCCATGCCATTTGTCTCCATATTGGAGTGTTGTAGCATAATTATTTCTTGCTTCAAAGATGCCATGTGGCTGTTATCTGCAGCTTTGTGTGTATATTGTTTTGCTTGCCTTTTGCAAACCGTGTGTCCGTTTCCAGCGATCTTTATATCGATTTCAACCGAAATCTTCCCCTCTATCCAATGGCATGCTTGGTTTTCCAAGATGAGGCCTTCTTCATCATCTTCTCCTTAGGTTCAAGTGCTTCCACATGCATACACGCATCATACTTGCATCATGTTGATTGTGCATTGCACCGTGTTTGATATTGTGCCATGTTGTGTTCTTGTGTTGAGTAGAGCCGGGAGCCCAGACCAAGAACGAGGGTCCTACCGAGGTTGAGTACGAGGAGCCGTCTTGCGATCCCATCGACGACTCAACAGGCAAGATGACTTGACCCAGATATCATTACTATATTTGCCTATTGCTAGATGTCTCGCTCTTTAGCTTATTGCCTCGATGCCCATGTTTGTTTGTCAGCCTCCTATTGTAGCCATGAAACTCTCTAACCACCCAACCTAGCAAACCTTTGATTGGCTACGTAAGCTTCGCTCAGCCCCTCTTATAGCATTGCTAGTTGCAGGAGAAGATTTGAAGATTCTTGCTTCATGTTGAAGTTATTGTTGGGATATCACAAAATATAAACTGTTAAACTAAATCATCTATATATTGGTAATGGGTGGAAGGCTAAGCCTCTTGCTTGGTGTTTTGTTCCACTCATGCTGCCCTAGGAACCGTTTAAACCGGTGTTATGTTCCTTGATTTTGTGTTCCTAACACGGTTGGGGTTATGGGACCCCCTTGATAACCCGCTTAGCGCTAAAGCTTTTCCAGCAAGGCCCGACATTGGTACCCCATTTGCCTAATAACTAAAACTTGCATAGGGACTAGCTATCGCATGGACTTAATTAACAACCCCCGGGCCAGTGCTCCACATGAGTGTTGGTCCAAACTAGAGCCACTTGCGGTGCCACCCAGCTGTTGGAAATATGCCCTAGAGGCAATAATAAAAGTATTATTATTATATTTCTTTGTTCATGATAATCGTCTGTTATTCATGCTTGAATTGTATTGTACGGAAACAGCGATACATGTGTGAATATATAGACCACAATGAGTCCCTGGTAGGCCTCTAGTTACCAGCTCGTTGATCAGCAGATGGTCACGGTTTCCTAACCATGGACATAGGATGTCAGTGATAACGGGATCACATCATTAGGAGAATGATGTGATGGACAAGACCCAATCCTGAGCATAGCACGAGATCGTTTAGTTCGTAATGCATAAGCTTTTTGGTGTCAAGTATTTATTCCTTAGACCATGAGGTTGTGCAACTCCCGGATGCCGTAGGAATACTTTGGGTGTGCCAAACGTCACAACATAACTGGGTGGCTATAAAGGTACGCATCGGGTATCTCCGAAAGTGTCTGTTGAGTTGGTACGAACCAAGACTGGGATGTTGTAACTCCGTATGACAGAGAGGTACCTCTGGGCCCACTCGGTAAGACATCATCATAATGAGCTCAAGGTGACTAAGGAGTTAGTAACGGGATGATGGATTACGGATCGAGTAAAGAGACTTGCCATGACGAGATTGAACAAGGTATCGGGAATACCGACGGTCGAATCTCGGGCAAGTACCGTACCGATGGACAAAGGGAATAACGTACGGGATTGAGTGAATCCTTGACACAGTGGTTCATCCGAAGAAGATCATCGAGGAACACATGGGAACCAACATGGGTATCCAGATCCCGCCGTTGGTTATTGACCGGAGAGTGGTCTCGGTCATGTCTACGTGTCTCCCGAACCCGTAGGGTCTACACACTTAAGGTTCGGTAACGCTAGGGTCGTAGAGATACATGCACGTGGAAACCCGAAAGTTGTTCGGAGTCCCGTATGAGATATCGGACGTGACGAGGAGTTCCGGAATGGTCCTGAGGTAAAGAATGATATATAGGAAGTCCAGTTTCGGCCATCGGGTGAACTCCGGGGGTTACCGGGAGTGTCCCGGGACCACCGGAGGGGTCCCGGGGGTCTAGCAGGTGGGGCCACCCATCCCGGTGGGTCCCCTAGGCCGCAAGGGGAAGGGGGCCAGCCCCTGGTGGGCTGGCGCACCCAACTAGGCCCCCCTCCATGCGCCTAGGGTTGAAACCCTAGGGGTAGGGGGCGCCCCCTATGCCTTGGGGGGCAAGTCTCCCCCCTAGGCCGCCGCCCCCCCTTGCAGATGGGATCTGCCAGGGCCGGCGCCCCCCTGGCCCCTATATATAGTGGGGGGGAGAGGGCAGCCGCACCAAAGTCTCTGGCGCCTCTCCCCCTCCCGTCACACTTCATACTCTTCACGCAGGGCGCCGGCGAAGCCCTGCAGGATTTACCGCTGCATCCACCACCACGCCGTCGTGCTGCTGGATCTCCGACGACCTCTCCTCCCCCCTTGCTGGATCAAGAAGGAGGTGACGTTGCTGTACCGGACGTGTGTTGAACGCGGAGGTGCCGTCCGTTCTGCGCTAGATCATCGGTGACGAAGAACGCGAAGAGTACGATTACTTCATCCACGCTTCTTCGAAAGCTTCCGCTCGCGATCTACAAAAGGGTATGTAGATGCACTCTAATATGCTCATTGCTAGATGTCTCCTTAGATGGATCTTGGTGAAAGCGTAGAAATTTTTTGAATTCTGCTACGTTCCCCATCAGTGGCATCTGAGCTAGGTCTTTTGCGTAGCATCTTGCACGAGTAGAACACAAAGCAGTTGTGGGCGTTGAGTTTGCTCAACTTTCTTGCCGTTACCAGTCTAATCTTGATTCGGCGGTATTGTGGGATGAAGCGGCCCGGACCGACCTTACACGTACGCTTACGTGAGACTGGTTCCACCGACAGACATGCACTAGATGCATAAGGTGGCTGGCGGGTGTCTGTCTCTCCTACTTTAGTCGGATCGGATTCGATGAACAGGGTCCTTATGAAGGGTAAATAGAAATTGACAAATCACGTTGTGGTTTTGGCGTAGGTAAGAAACGTTCTTGCTAGAAAACCTATAGAAGCCACGTAAAACTTGCAACAACAATTAGAGGCCGTCTAACTTGTTCTTGCAGCATGTGCTATGTGATATGGTATGGCCAAGAAGATGTGATGAATGATATATGTGATGTATGAGATTGATCATGTTCTTGTAATAGGGAATCACGACTTGCATGTCGATGAATTTGACAACCGGCAGGAGCCATAGGAGTTGTCTTAATTATTGTATGACCTGCGTGTCACTGAATAACGCCATGTAATTACTTTACTTTATTGCTAAACATTAGCCATAGTAGTAGAAGTAATAGTTGGCGTGACAACTTCATGAAGACACGATGATGGAGATCATGATGATGGAGATCATGGTGTCGAGCCGGTGACAAAGATGATCATGGTGCCCCGAAGATGGAGATCGAAGGAGCAAGATGATATTGCCTATATCATGTCACTTTAATTGATTGCATGTGATGTTTATCATGTTTATGCATCTTGTTTACTTAGAACGACGGTAGTAAATAAGATGATCTCTACTAAAATTTCAAGAATTGTGTTCCCCCTAACTGTGCACCGTTGCTAAGGATTGTTGTTCCGAAGCACCACGTGATGATCGGGTGTGATAGGTTCTAACGTTCGCATACAACGGGTGTAAGCCAGATTTACACACGCAACACACTTAGGGTTCACTTGACAAGCCTAGCATGTACAGACATGTCCTCGGAACACGGAAGACCGAAAGTTCGAACACGAGTCGTATAGAAGATACGATCAACATGAAGATGTTCACCGTTGATGACTAGTCCGTCTCACGTGATGATCGGACACGGGCTAGTCGATTTGGATCGTGTATCACTTAGATGACTAGAGAGATGTCAATCTGAGTGGGAGTTCATTAAAATTTGATTAAGATGAACTTAATTATCATCAACTTAGTCTAAATTCTTTACAATATCTCTTGTAGATCAAATGGCCCATGCTCATGTCACCCTCAACTTCAACGCGTTCCTAGAGAAATCCAAGTTGAAAGACGATGGTAGCGATTACACGGACTGGGTCCGTAACCTGAGGATCATCCTCATAGCTGCCAAGAAAACTTATGTCCTAGATGCACCGCTAGGTGACGCTCCCGCCCCGGCAAACCAAGATGTTATGAACGCTTGGCAGTCGCGTTGTGATGATTACTCCCTGGTTCAGTGCGGCATGCTTTACAGCTTAGAATCGGGGCTCCAAAAGCGTTTTGAGCACCACGGGGCATTTGAGATGTTCCAAGAGCTGAAAATAGTTTTTCAAGCTCATGCCCGAGTCGAGAGATATGACGTCTCCGACGCATTCTACAGCTGTAAGATGGAGGAAAACAGTTCTGTCAGTGAGCACATCCTCAAGATTTCTGGATTGCACAACTGCTTGTCTCAGTTGGGAATGAATCTCCCAGACGAAGCAGTCGTTGACAGAATCCTCTAGTCGCTCCCACCAAGCTACAAGAGCTTCATGTTGAACTTCAATATGCAGGGGATGGAGAAGTCCATTCCCGAGGTGTATTCGATGCTGAAATCATCGGAGGTGGATATCAAGAAAGAACATCAAGTGTTGATGGTCAATAAAACCACTAAGTTCAAGAAGGACAAGGGTAAGAAGAACTTCAAGAAGGACGGCAAGGGAGTTGCCGCGCCCGGTAAGCCTGTTGCCGAGAAGAAGCCAAAGTATGGACCCAAGCCTGAGACAGAGTGCTTTTATTGCAAGGGAACGGGTCACTGGAAGCGGAACTGCCCCAAATACTTAGCGGACAAGAAGGCCGGCAACGTCAAAGGTATATGTGATATACATGTTATTGATGTGTACCTTACCAGCACTCGTAGTAGCTCCTGGGTATTCGATACCGGTGCAGTTGCTCATATTTGTAACTCTAAGCAGGAGTTGCGGAATAAGCGGAGACTGGCGAAGGACGAGGTGACGATGCGTGTCGGGAATGGTTCCAAGGTCGATGTGATCGCCGTAGGCACGCTACCTCTACATCTACCCTCGGGATTAGTTTTAAACCTTAATAATTGTTATTTAGTACCAGCTTTGAGCATGAACATTGTATCTGGATCTCGTCTTATGCGAGATGGCTACTCATTTAAATCTGAGAATAATGGTTGTTCTATTTATTTGAGAGATATGTTTTATGGTCATGCCCCGCTGGTCAATGGTTTATTTTTGATGAATCTCGATCGTGATGATACACATATTCATAGTGTGAATGCCAAAAGATGTAAAGTTGATAATGATAGTCCCACATACTTGTGGCATTGCCGCCTTGGTCATATTGGTGTCAAACGTATGAAGAAGCTTCATGCTGATGGACTTCTGGAGTCTCTTGATTATGAATCATTTTACACGTGCGAACCATGCCTCTTGGGCAAGATGACCAAGACTCCGTTCTCCGGAACAATGGAGCGAGGAACCAACTTATTGGAAATCATACATACCGATGTGTGCGGTCCAATGAG
Source organism: Secale cereale (assembly GCA_902687465.1). NCBI lineage: Eukaryota > Viridiplantae > Streptophyta > Magnoliopsida > Poales > Poaceae > Secale > Secale cereale. Next base: position 420,604,742 of record LR738709.1, read on the forward strand.
TGTTGAGGCTCGCGGAGGCTATCGTTATGTTCTCACCCTCACGGATGACTTGAGTAGATATGGGTATATCTACTTGATGAAACACAAGTCTGAGACTTTTGAAAAGTTCAAGGAATTTCAGAATGAGGTTGAGAATCAACGAGACAAGAAAATAAAGTTCTTACGATCGGATCGTGGGGGTGAATATTTGAGTCATGAATTTGGCACACACCTTAGGAAATGTGGAATTGTTTCACAAATGACACCGCCCGGAACACCTCAGCGTAACGGTGTGTCCGAACGTTGAAATCGTACTCTGTTGGACATGGTGCGATCTATGATGTCCCTTACCGATTTACCGCTATCTTTTTGGGGTTATGCTTTAGAGACTGCCGCATTCGCTTTAAATGGGGCTCCGTCGAAATCCGTTGAGACGACACCGTATGAACTTTGGTTTGGCAAGAAACCGAAGCTGTTGTTTCTGAAAGTTTGGGGTTGCGATGTCAAGAAACTTCAACCTGAAAAGCTCGAACCCAAATCGGAAAAATGTGTCTTCATAGGATACCCAAAGGAAACGATTGGGTACACCTTCTACCACAGATCCGAAGGCAAGGTCTTTGTTGCCAAGAATGGATCCTTTCTGGAGAAAGAGTTTCTCTCGAAAGAAGTGAGTGGGAGGAGAGTAGAACTTGATGAGGTGACAGTCACCCCTCCTGGACTGGAAAGTAGCGCAGCGCAGGAAATTGTTCCTGAGGTGCCTGCATCGACAAGGGAGGAAGTTAATGATGATGATCATGAAGAAACATATCAAGTTACTACTGAACTTCGAAGGTCCACAAGGGCACGTTCCGCACCAGAGTGGTACGGCAACCCTGTCATGAATATCATGTTGTTAGACAACGGTGAACCTTCGAACTATGAAGAAGCGATGGCGGGCCCGAATTCCAATAAATGGCTTGGAGCCATGAAATCCGAGATAGAATCCATGTATGAAAACAAATTATGGACTTTGGTGGACTTGCCTGATGATAGGCACGCCATAGAAAATAAATGGATATTTAAGAAGAAGACAGACGCGGATGGTAATGTGACCATCTATAAGGCTCGGCTTGTCGCTAAGGGTTATCGACAAGTTCAAGGGATTGACTACTACGAGACTTTCTCTCCCGTAGCGATGCTGAAGTCAGTCAGAATCATGTTAGCTATTGCCGCATTCTATGATTATGAGATATGGCAAATGGACGTCAAAACGGCATTCCTTAATGGCTTCCTCAAGGAAGAGTTGTATATGATGCAGCCGGAAGGTTTTGTCGATCCAGAGAATGCTAACAAGGTATGCAAGCTCCAGCACTCGATTTACGGGCTGGTGCAAGCATCTCGGAGTTGGAATATTCGCTTTAATGATGTGATCAAAGCGTTTGGCTTTATACAGACTTATGGAGAAGCCTGTATCTACAAGAAATTGAGTGGGAGCTCTGTAGCATTTCTCATATTATATGTGGATGACATATTGCTGATGGGAAATGATATAGAATTCTTGGAAAGTGTAAAGGCCTACTAGAATAAGAGTTTTTCAATGAAGGACCTTGGAGAAGCAGCTTACATATTAGGCATCAAAATCTATAGAGATAGATCAAGACGCCTCATCGGTCTTTCACAAAGTACATACCTTGACAAGATATTGAAGAAGTTCAATATGGATCAGTCCAAGAAGGGGTTCTTGCCTGTTTTGCAAGGTATGAGATTGAGCAAGGCTCAGTCGCCGACCACGGCAGAAGATAGAGAAAAGATGAGTGTCATACCCTATGCCTCGGCCATAGGTTCTATCATGTATGCCATGCTGTGTACCAGACTTGATGTGAACCTTGCCATAAGTTTGGTAGGGAGGTACCAAAGTGATCCCGGTATGGAACACCGGACAGCGGTCAAGAACATCCTAAAGTACCTGAAAAGGACTAAGGATATGCTTCTCGTTAATGGAGGTGACGAAGAGCTCGTCGTAAAGGGTTACGTCGATGCTAGCTTCGACACAGATCTGGATGACTCGAAGTCACAAACCGGATACGTGTATATTTTGAATGGTGGAGCAGTCAGCTAGTGCAGTTGCAAGCAGAGCGTCGTGGCGCATTCTACATGTGAAGCGGAGTACATAGCTGCTTTCGAAGCGGCACAGGAAGGAGTCTGGATGAAGGAGTTCATCACCGACCTAGGAGTCATTCCAAGCGCGTCAAGCCCGATGACTCTCTTTTGTGACAACAATGGTGCTATTGCCATTACCAAGGAGCCCAGGTTTCACAAGAAGACCAAACACATCAAGCGCCGTTTCAACTCCATCCGGAATTATGTTCAAGATGGAGACGTAGATATTTGTAAAGTGCATACGGATCTGAATGTTGCAGACCCGTTGACTAAACCTCTTCCACGGGCAAAACATGATCAACACCAGGACTCTATGGGTGTTCGATTCATCACAATGTAACTAGATTATTGACTCTAGTGCAAGTGGGAGACTGTTGGAAATATGCCCCAGAGGCAATAATAAAAGTATTATTATTATATTTCTTTGTTCATGATAATCCTCTGTTATTCATGCTTGAATTGTATTGTATGGAAACAACGATACATGTGTGAATATATAGACCACAATGAGTCCTTGGTAGGCCTCTAGTTACCAGCTCGTTGATCAGCAGACGGTCACGGTTTCCTGACCATGGACATAGGATGTCAGTGATAACGGGATCACATCATTAGGAGAATGATGTGATGGACAAGACCCAATCCTGAGCATAGCACGAGATCGTTTAGTTCGTAATGCATAAGCTTTTTAGTGCCAAGTATTTATTCCTTAGACCATGAGGTTGTGCAACTCCCGGATGCCGTAGGAATACTTTGGGTGTGCCAAACGTCACAACGTAACTGGGTGGCTATAAAGGTACACATTGGGTATCTCCGAAAGTGTCTGTTGAGTTGGTACGAACCAAGACTGGGATGTTGTCACTCCGTATGACGGAGAGGTACCTCTGGGCCCACTCGGTAAGACATCATCATAATGAGCTCAAGGTGACTAAGGAGTTAGTCACGGGATGATGGATTACGGATCGAGTAAAGAGACTTGCCATGACGAGATTGAACAAGGTATCGGGAATACCGACGATCGAATCTCGGGCAAGTACCGTACCGATGGACAAAGAGAATAACGTACGGGATTGAGTGAATCCTTGACACAGTGGTTCATCCGATGAAGATCATCGAGGAACACGTGGGAACCAACATGGGTATCCAGATCCCGCTGTTGGTTATTGACCGGAGAGTGGTCTCGGTCATGTCTACGTGTCTCCCGAACCCATAGGGTCTACACACTTAAGGTTCGGTGACGCTAGGGTCATAGAGATACATGCACGTGGAAACCCGAAAGTTGTTCGGAGTCCCGGATGAGATCCCGGACATGACGAGGAGTTCCGGAGTGGTCCGGAGGTAAAGAATGATATATAGGAAGTCCAGTTTCGGCCATCGGGTGAACACCGGGAGTGTCCCGGGACCACCGGAGGGGTCCCGAGGGTCCACCAGGTGGGGCCACCCATCTCGGTGGGGCCCCTAGGCCGCAAGGGGAAGGGGGCCAGACCCTGGTGGGCTGGCGCACCCAACTGGGCCCCCCTCCATGCGCCTAGGGTTGAAACCCTAGGGGAGGGGGCGCCCTCTATGCCTTGGGGGGCAAGTCTCCCCCCTAGGCCGCCGGCCCCCCTTGCAGATGGGATCTGCCAGGGCCGGCGCCCCCCTGGCCCCTATATATAGTGGGGGTGGGAGAGGGCAGCCGCACCAAAGTCTCTGACGCCTCTCCCCCTCCCGTCACACCTCATACTCTTCACGCAGGGCACCGGCGAAGCCCTGCAGGATTTACCGCTGCATCCACCACCACGCCGTCGTGCTGCTGGATCTCCGACGACCTCTCCTCCCCCCTTGATGATCAAGAAGGAGGTGACGTTGCTGTACCGGACGTGTGTTGAACGCGGAGGTGCCGTCCGTTCGGCGCTATATCATCGGTGACGAAGAACACGAAGAGTACGACTACTTCATCCACGCTTCTTCGAAAGCTTCCGCTCGCGATCTACAAATGGGTATGTAGATGCACTCTAATATGCTCGTTGCTAGATGTCTCCTTAGATGGATCTTGGTGAAAGCGTAGAAATTTTTTGAATTATGCTGCGTTCCCCATCACCAGCTTGCTGGGATCTTTGGTATATGTACGTAGTGCTCATCCGGCCGTGGCCTGAGACTAGATACGCGCGCCTACTGTCAGAGTGTCGGCACGCCGGGAGGTCTTGTTGGATTAGTTTTACCTTAGATGGAATATCTTGAGCACGGGATTCCGAGAATACTCGGGTCTTCCCACCTTGGAGTTGTGACTCCACAGATCGTGAGCTTGTGATGGGCTAAGTTGGGTCACCCCTGCAGGGTTTGATCTTTCGAAAGCCGTGCTCGCGGTTATGTGGCAGATGGGAATTTGTTAATATCCGGTTGTAGATAACTTGACACCATGTTCAGAATACACTACCAGTGTGATTAACCGTGACGGTCATTTTCCGATGGGGTTCGGGAAGTGAACACGGTGGGGTTATGTTTGACGTGCTTAGATAGGATCACTTCGTGATCATTTGGACGCTCGTGGGACTTCTCTTCTCGCTCTAAACACGTAAGCTAGTGCTAGTGCAGCTGCAACCTTTGTTCTACAGCCTTGTTCCACACCCAAGGCTTAGATAGTTTTGCTACACGGGAACAGGATTGCTGAGTCCTCCGTGGCTCACAGTTTTTACACAACACCAGATGCAGGTACGATGGTGAACTACACAGGCGATGGCACAGAGTTGTACTGGGAGTTCTACGAAGAATGTGGGCGATACTACGTGTCTTACCCAGAGGATCAGTAGTGGCTTCTACTAGGGGAGATTCGGACCTTGTGGCTTTATTTATGGTATCTTTCATTTGGATCTTCGTCCGTAGTCGGACTGTGATCTTATTTGGATGATGATTGCTTATGTAATGTATTGTGTGACGTGGAGAGTGTAAGCCAACTATTCTTTTGCAATTTCATCCCTCTTTTACATGAGTCGTGCAAAGATACCATACTTGAGATCATTCTAGTATGAGCTTATTCCTTTAAGTCGTGCCTCGACACATAGGAGGTATAATCTCATACTAGGCATTACACACCACGTCCGTAACAAGTAGACCGAAACGATTCTGCATCTACTACTATTACTCCACACATCGACCGCTATCTAACATGCATCTGGAGTATTAAGTTCATAAGAACAGAGTAACACCTTAAGCAAGATGACATGATGTAGAGGGATAAACTCAAGAAATATGATATAAACCCCATATTTTTATCCTCGATGGCAACAATACAATACATGCCTTGCTGCCCCTACTGTCACTGGGAAAGAACACTGCAAGATTGAACCCAAAGCCAAGCACTTCTCCCATTGCAAGAACTATAGATCTAGTAGGCCAAACCAAACCCATAATTCAAAGAGACATGCAAGGATATTATAATCATACATAAAAGAGTTAAGAAAATAACCAAATATTTCTCAAAGATAATCTTGATCATAAACCCACAATTCATCGGATCTCGACAAACACACCGCAAAAAGAGATTACATCGAATAGATCTCCTCAAAGATCAAGGAGAACTTGGTATTGAGATCCAAAGAGAGAGAAGAAGCCATCTAGGTACTAATTATGGACCCGAAGGTCTGTGGTAAACTACTCACAACTCATGGTGAGGCGATGGTGTTGATGTAGAAGCACTCCGTGGTAGA
>LR738709.1:420610664-420711014 GCA_902687465.1 Secale cereale
CCCCCCCGTCGGCGGAGCTCCGGAACAGGCCCCACGATGGGATCTCATGGAACAGAAGGTTGCGCCGGTGGAATTAGGGTTTTCTTTCTTGTTCTCATGTTTTCGGGGTACATAGGTATATATAGGAGGAAGGAGGGCACCGGGGGCCAAACGTGGGGCCCACGAGGCAGGGGCGCGCCCTGTAGGGGGGGCACGCCCCCACCCTCGTGGACGCCATGTGTGCCCTATTCCATGGTTCTCAAGTCTCCCGTGAAGATTTTGCTCCAAAAATATCTCTCCCGAAGTTTCATTCCATTTGGACTCCGTTTGATATTCTTTTCTGTAAAACCCTGAAATAGGCAAAAAACAGCAATCTGGACTGGGCCTTTGTGTGAATACGTTAGTCCCAAAAATAATATAAAAGTGTATGACAAAGCCCATTAAACATCCAAAACATCATAAATAATAGCATGGAACAATCAAAAATTATAGATACGTTGGAGACGTATCAAGCATCCCCAAGCTTAATTCCTGCTCGTCCTCGAGTAGGTAAATGATAAAATCAGAATTTTTGATGTGGAATGCTAACCAACATAATTTTCAATGGAGTTCTATTTATTGTGGCATGAATGTTCAGATCTGAAAGATTCAAGACAAAAGTCTATATTGACATAATAAATAATAATAATACTTCAAGCATACTAACAAAGCAATCATGTCTTCTTAAAATAATATGGCTAAAGAAAGTTATCCCTACAAAATCATATAGTTTGGCTATGCTCCCTCTTCATCACACAAAATATTCATATCATGCACAACCCCGGTTTTAGCCAAGCACTTGTTTTCATACTCATTTTTTTCAAACCTTTCAACTTTCACGCAATACATGAGCGTGAGCCATGGATATAGCACTATGGGTGGAATAAAGTGGTGGTTGTGGAGAAGACAAAAAGGAGGGAGATAGTCTCACATCTACTATGGGTGGAATAAAGTGGTGGTTGTGGAGAAGACAAAAAGGAGGGAGATAGTCTCACATCGACTAGGCGTATCAATGGTCTATGGAGATGCCCATCAATGGATATCAATGTGAGTGAGTAGGGATTGCCATGCAACGGATGCACTAGAGCTAAATATGTATGAAAGCTCAACAAAAGAAACTAAGTGGGTGTGCATCCAACTTGCTTGCTCACGAAGACCTAGGGCATTTGAGGAAGCCCATCGTTAGAATATACAAGCCAAGTTCTATAATGAAAATTCCCATTAGTATATGAAAGTGACTAAACATGAGACTCTCTATTATGAAGAACATGGTGCTACTTTGAAGCACAAGTGTGGAAAAAAAGATAGTAGCATTGTCTCTTCTTCTCTTTATTTCTTCTTTTTTTTTGGAGGGGCCTTCTCTTTTTTTGGCCTTTCCTCGCATGGGACAATGCTCTATAACGATGATCATCACACTTTTATTGATTAACAACTCGATACTAGAACAAAGTATGACTCTATATGAATGCCTCCGGCAGTGTACCGGGATGTGCAATGAATCAAGAGTGACATGTATGAAAAATTATGCATGGTGGCTTTGCCACAAATACGATGTCAACTACATGATCATGCATGGCAATATGGCAATATGAAGCGTGTCATATGAACGAAACAGTGGAAAGTTGCATGTCAATATATCTCGGAATGGCTATGGAAATGCCATGATAGGTAGGTATGGTGGCTTTTTTGAGGAAGGTTTATAGTGGGTGTATGGTACCGGCGAAAAGTTGCGCGGTACAAGAGAGGCTAGCAATGGTGGACGGGTGAGAGTGCGTATAATCCATGGACTCAACATTAGTCATAAAGAACTCATATAATTATTGCAAAAATTTACGAGTCATCAAAACAAAGCAATCAACGCATGCTCCTAGGGGGGAGGTTGGTAGGAGTTAACCATCGCGCGCCCCCGACCTCCACACAAAGGATGACACTCTACAAATACTTCATGCTCTAACTTCGTCACATAGCGGTTCACCATACGTGCATGCTACGGGAATCACAAACTTTAACACAAGTATTTATCAATTTCATAATAACTCCACTAGCATGACTCTAATATCACTATCCTCATATCTCAAAACAATTATCAAGCATCCAACTTCTCATCATATTCAATGCACTTTGTGTGAAAGTTTTTACTGCATTCATCTTGGATGCCTATCATGTTAAGGCTAGTTTTATAGCCAAAGCACATTACCATGCTGTTCTAATAGACTCTCAAATGGATATAAGTGAAGCATGAGAGATCAACAATGTCTAAAAAATAAAATTACTACCATGCTCTAAAAGATATAAGTGAAGCACTAGAGCAAACTATTTAGCTCAAAAGATATAAGTGAAGCACATAGAGTGTTCTAACAATTCCGAGGCCATATTTATCTCTCTCAAAAAGGTGTGTCCAGCAAGGATAATTGTGGCAAACTAACAAGAAAAGACTCAAGTAATACATGACGCTCCAAGTAAAACACATATCATGTGGTGAATAAAAATATAGTCCCGAGTATAGTTACCGATAGATGAAGACAAAAGAGGGGATGCCTTCCCGGGGCATCCCCAAGCTTAGGCTTTTGGTTGTCCTTGAATTTTACCTTGGGGTGCCTCAAGCATCCCCAAGCTTAGGCTCTTGCCACTCTTTGTTCCATAGTCCATCAAAGCAATACTCAAAACTTGAAAACTTCACAACAAAAAACTTAGACAAAAATCTCGTCAGCTCCGTTAGTATATCTATACTACTATATAGTGTACGAGTTTTGAATGGAAGCTGGCCATCAATCCTAACCATTTATGTCCTAAATCCAATGGCTAAAAGTAGTGGGATTCGCAGTGAACAGTGTATGGTTATTGCATCCACCATGTTCTAGAATGAACCGCGTGATACTTCTCAAGAGATAAGGCCCAAACTGATTCCTCTTGGGCCAGACATGTTGTAGCTTGAGGTTGGCAATGAGTTGAACCCAAAAAGTGATTTCGAGGGAGAAACATAAAGTAAAGTTAAATTCCATTTTTTAATTCTTTTCTTTATTAACATTTTTTGCGGGATTCTTTATTAACAAATTCTGGGGATTGCATATATTAATTCCTACTTTCTTTATAATACTCCCTCCGTTCCTATATTAATTCCACTATGGACTACATACGGTTCTATATAGACATGAATTAGAGTGTGGATTTACTCATTTTACTCCGTATGTAGTCCATAGTAGAATCTCCAAAAAGACTTATATTTACTATTTAGGAACGGAGGTAGTGTAATTTATTTCAGCATCTATAAATCAGGATTTTTTTTGCTTTGAATCAATCAGCGAGTCTATGTTTTTTCCTACCAAAAATCACGCCATAAAGATAAAATATGCATTGCACGTGCATACATACTAGTAAGAAAACAAACCACCACTCAAAGGTACTGTAATGAACTCATTCTTTGTTTATATTGGTGTTAAATCTACTGTATTCCAATTTCTCTATGATTCATACTCCCCAATACTACTCATAGATTCATCAAAATAAGCAAACAACACACGAAAAATAGAATCTGTCAAAAACAGAAGAGTCTGTAGTAATCTGTAACTTTCGAATACTTCTGTAACTCCAATTTTTTAGAAATAAATAGGTAAACGTGAGGAATTTGCCTATTAATCATCTGCAAAAAGAATCAACTAAATAGAACACTCCAGTAAAATATGGTGACTATTCTAGCGAGCGCTAACGATTCTGTTTTACACAGCAAGATCATATAAACTTCACACAAGTCTTCCCAAAGGTTCTACTTGGCACAAACACTAATTTAAACACAAAACCACATCTAAACAGAAGCTAGATGCAATATTTATTCGTAAACAGAAGCAAAAACAAAAAATTATAAAATTGGGTTGCCTCCCACCAAGCGCTACCGTTTAACGCCCCTAGCTAGGCAGGATACAAGGATAGATCTAGCTATTGCCATCTTTGGAAGGCAATCCATAAGTGGCTCTCATCATAGATTCATAAGGTAATTTAATTTTCTTTCTAGGAAAGTGTTCCATGCCTTTCCTTAACGGAAATTGGAATCTAATATTTCCTTCCTTCATATCAATAATTGCACCAATCGTTCTAAGGAAAGGTCTACCAAGAATAATAGGACATGAAGGATTGCAATCTATATGAAGAACAATGAAATCTTGATACGTCCAAAACGTATCTATAATTTTTGCTTGCTCCATGCCACTTTTGGGTGATATTGCTATGATATTCATACACTTCCATACACTTTTGATCATATTTGTACTAATTTACTAATCCAGTGCACCCCAGTGCCAGTTTCTGTTTTTGGCTGTTTTTGTATTTCAGGTTTTCACGTTTCGAGAACTGCCCAGAAAAATCCAGAAAAAATATATAAAAAATCAGCGTTCCGGAAACAACACTGCGTCCGAAGGGCAGCCTGGGGGGGCCACAGGGGCTCCAGGCGCCCTGTGGGCGCGCCCCCCTGGGCCGCGCCGGGGGGGCGCCTCGGCCCCCCGAGAGCCCCCCGGTGCCCTACTTTGGCATATATTTAAAGGACTCTCCGAAACCCTCGAAACAGGACTTCTTTTCGCGATCCCATCTCTGTTCCGCCGCCGCCGCCGCTTCCAAGATCGGGAGCACCAGGAGAACTCTTCCCGGCACCCTGCCGGAGGGGAGGATCACCACCGGGAGCTTCTCCACCACCATGGACGCCTCCCGGATGACTCGTGAGTAGTCTCCCTTGGACCATGAGTCCATGACCAGTAGCTATGTGATGTTCTCCTCCCGTTCTTGTGCTTCACTAATTAGTCCTCGTGAGCTGCCCTACATGATCGAGGCACCTATGTAATCCTTATGCTGTTGCTATGTTGAGTTTGCTCGGATCCGATGGATTATGAGATTATGTTCAGATTGATCTTGAGTAATATATTTGATTCACCTCTTTTATATTTTAGTTCATAAGTAATTCTTGCATGTTCTCCGTTGTTATTTATTGCTTTGGCCGAGTAGTAAGTAGTGACTCCAGGAGGGAACGTTATGCTCGATTGTGGGTTCATGCCCCTTGATGACTAGCTTGAGTGACAGAAACATGAGTCTAGGGGATGTGATGTTGCCACAAGGGGGAAAACAACGGTGCTTGTGCCCGCGGGTACAAGGATTGTTTACTTTACGCAAAGTTCTTTTAATGCAGTTGTCTGTTGCATTGAGTTTACACTATGGGTGGGACTCGCAACTTAATAACAACGAGATGTTCTGGATAGATATCTCAAGGTGGATGATTAGTAGTAGATGCAGATGGATTTCGGTCTACTTACTTTGGCGTACCGCCCATGCTTTGAACCTCAACCTTTCTTGCAATGTAGTCAGCATTGGTTTGCGTTCGTGGTCCTGTCAATTGCCCAGCTGTAATTTGTTACCTCACATAGCTGTTTTATCGTCTTTTGGGAGAGAGACATCACTAGTGAACATCATGAGACTCCGGTCCATATTACTATCATTGATCACATACACTATTTACCTTTCCGCTATTTTATTTACTATTGCAAAAACTATCTATCACTACTATCATATTGCTTTTAACCCTTTGTGAACTACAAGGCCGGAGAGATTGACAACCTCTCTGTACTCGTTGGGAGCAAAGTTATTTGTATCTGTGTGCAGGTCCATGCTGATTGCTAATTGCGCAGTTAGCAGTTGACACCTACCTGTTGAACCTAGGAGTCTCTGGGGATTCGATCCTTGGCATCTTTGCTAGGGGAAAACACTTCTACTTACTGCATCTTACACCTTCCACTTGGGGTAACCAACGAGGGGTTCGAGGCCCATCAAGGAGTATTTTCTAGCGCCGTTGCCGGGGACTCCACTCTTCAGGATAGGGGAGTTGCATGCTATCTTTTACCTTTGCTTTTTAGTCTTGTTAGTTTACCTTTCATATTTGCTTTAGTTTCTTTTATCGAAAATCACAAAAATAGTTATCTTGCTTGCTTGCTACTATGGGTTCCACCGAGAACACCAAGTTGTGTGACTTCACTAGTCACAACAACGATGACTTTATCAGCACACCTATCACTACACCTGCCACTTCAGCACCTTCATATGAAATTAAACCTGCTTTACTGAACTTAGTTATGAAAGAACAATTCTCCAGTGCTGGAGATGATGCTGCTTTACACTTGAACAACTTTGTCGAACTTTCTGATATGCAAAAGTACCAAGAAATAGATGGTAATATTGTTAAGCTTAAGCTTTTTCCTTTCTCTTTGAGAGGAGGGGCTAAAATTTGGTTTCTGTCTTTGCCTAGAAATAGCATAGATTCATGGGACAAGTGCAAAGATGCTTTTATCGGAAAATACTATCCACCTGCTAAAATTATCCAACTTAGAAGTAACATCATGAATTTTAAACAATTGGATAATGAACACGTTGCCCAAGCTTGGGAACGTATGAAGTCTCTTATCAAGAACTGCCCTACTCACGGTTTGACTACTTGGATGGTTATCCAAACTTTTTATGTAGGTTTGAACTTTACCTCACGGAACTTGTTAGATTCGGCCGCCGGAGGAACTTTTATGTCAACTACACTTGGTGCTTCCACAAAGCTTCTCGATGAGATGATGACCAACTATTCCCAATGGCACACCGAACGCGCTCCAACAGGTAGGAAGGTAAACTCTGTCGAGGAGATTTCCTCCCTTAATGAAAAAGCTGACTTGATCATGTCTCTACTTTCGAAACAATCTTCTGTTGATCCTCGTTATGATCCTTTGGATTCAGTGATTGCCGATGCTTATAGGAGTAACTTTGGTAGTAATTCTAGATCGTATGACAATGCTTATCCTACTACCAATAACTCTTTCCAAAAAGACAGAGATTTACCTGGCTATGAGAAACTGCTAGAAATAGAGAAGGCCACTAAGAATTACATGCACAACCAATATGAGCAAAACAAAACCTTCTCGAGGCAATTAAATGAGCATACTGCTATCTTGCAAGACATTAGTAGACGATTAGAGAACATAAATATTGAGATTTCTAACCTCCAGACTAGACTCACTATCATTGAGACCCAAGTTTCCAATATGTCCCACACACAAGCTACTTTGATAAACCAAATGGCAGCTAAACCCGAAGTGGTTGCATCCCTAAGGCAGGAAGAGGAAAGAATTAAGAGCCTTCCTACCCACCACACTGTTGCTACTATCCAAGTTATTGAGGATGTTCACACTCTTAGCACCCAATGTACTCCTGGTCCCAATGGACCTATTAATGGTGATGCTATAGAAACTACCAAACAGGTGAGCCTTAAGGACACCACTACTACTTTACTTGATGCTCGTGACCTTGATTTTGATAATTGCACTCTTATAGATGTTATTGATTTCCTTCACAAAATGTCTAGAGATCCCCGCACTAGCACGCTTAACCTTGCCTTCCAGAGCATATCACTAATGCTCTCATCAAATCTAGGGAGGAGAAACTTAGAGTAGAAGCCTTCATACCTAGAAAGCTAGAAGATGGCTGGGATCCTATGATAAAAATTTATTTGAATGACTTCTCTTGTTATGCATTATGTGATGTTGGTGCTAGTACCTCTGTTATGCCCAAAAGGATATATGACATGCTTAAATTGAAACCTTATGATTCTTGTTCTTTTGGTGTTCGTCTCGTTGATTCTTCCATAAAGAAACCTTTGGGGAGGATCGACGATATTCTTATTGTTGTCAATGATAATTATGTGCCCGTTGATTTCACTATTATGGATATTGAATGTGATCCTTCATGTCCAATTATTTTGGGACGTCCCTTTTTGCGCACCGTTGGTGCTGTCATTGACATGAAAGAGGGTAATATAAAATTTCAGTTTCCTCTCAAGAAAGGGATGGAACACTTCCCTCGTAAGAAGGTCAAGTTACCTTTTGAGTCCGTTGTACGGGCTAGCTATTCTTTTGCGTTTGATAAAACTTGATCTATGCATTATGCCTAGCTTAAAGGCATAAAAGAAAGCGCTTTTGGGAGGCAGCCCACATGAATAAATTTTTGCCTTTTGTTGTGTCTAGATGTTGTTTACTGCTGTAGCATCATCATTGTATCTTTGCTTTTCGTATTTGTGCCAAGTATAGCCTCTGATTGCTAGAAAGTTCAAAAGTTGTGAGGTGCTGTCCAGGAAACAGATTCTGTCCTTGGATAGAAAAATTCGTATAAAATCACCAGATCATCTTTTTGGTCTGAATTGTTTCGACAGCGTTCTCTATAAAATTGTCTTTCGTGCGTCAGTTCTGAGTTTTTTGATTTGAGTTGCAGAAGTATCCCGAACAGGTCAATTACTGCCTATTGTTCTATTTTTCACAGATTCTGTCCTGTTTTGCCTTACCTTCACTTTGCAAATTAAGAACTTGCTTTTTCTTTGCAAAAACCTTTTGGAAATCTTGAGAAACAGTAGAACTTCAAGAATATCCTTATTTCCAGCAAGGTATAATTATTTTATTAAGGGTACTAACCTCGCTAATCAGATTATGATGAGTTGTGTATGAAGGGAGTTTTCAAGTGTGCGAGGGAAGATGATAAAAAGATTCAGGAGTGTCAAGCGCTCAAGCTTGGGGATGCCCCCGTGCACCCCCAAGAAATATTCAAGGAGACTCAAGCGTCTAAGCTTGGGGATGCCCCCCGTACATCCCCTTCTCCATCAACATTATCAGTTCGTCTTTCGTTTCGCTATATTTTTATCACTTCATGTGTTATGTGCTATGCTTGGAGCGTCTTGCTTTTAGTTTTCTTCTTAGTTTTCATAACGAGTCGGAACCCAGCATTCCTTTATGTGGGAGAGAAACACACTCCACCTCTACCTAGAACATTACATAGAATTTTCATGTCTATCTATGCTGTGTGTGTTCTTTGTTCTTTAAATAGCTAATATCGTGCTTTGCTCTTAGTATTCATGCCTATCTTTTCAAGAGCTTTTATTTAGTTGGTTGCTTGAACTCTCTTTAATTACCATGCTCACCTTATTAAGAGAGTTTGCTTCCGTTTCATTGGTTAATGTGTCTATGATAAAGATGCTACTTTCATGATGGTGCTTAGTAGTTCAGGTTTTCTTATGGTTAATCTCAAATAGCTGGGGGGTTCCCAATATGTTATTGGAGTACCAACTTGGTTTGTTTGCCTATGATGTGGTATGGTTTAGTAATATCTTCCTTCGAGAATTTATTTTGATTGACTTGGCGTATGCTCACGCATATTCAAGACTGTAAAGAAAGTCTGTCAAGCCCTTGATGATCTTTTGTTTCTGAGTAGCGATATAACTACCATGCCTAATTCAATATTGCTTTGTCGCTCTGCATGATTATGACCGTCATTGCTCTCTTAGTTGGTCGCTCCCAGTCTTTTGCTAACCTACACCTGCACTAAGCAAATTAACCATGCAATACATAGCTCATGGGAAAGTAGCCTAAAAACTATTGTGGTAAAGAATATGTTGCCTATGTATCTTATTTCTTATGAGTTGCTTGCTGAGCGGTAACCATGTTTCTGGGGACGCCATCAACTATCACACTTTTGTTGAATATCATGTGAGTTGCTATGCATGTTCGTCTTGTCTGAAGTAAGGGTGATTTACCGTGGGTTGAATTAATATGCATATTGTTAGAGAAGAACATTGGGCCGCCAACCAAAGCCATGCATCATGGTGGAAGTTTTAGCTTGGACCTTAATCCTCAATCTCTCATGAGAATATGCTTATGCATTAAAGAGGAGTCCATCATCTATTTTCCATGTTGTCCCGGTATGGATGTCCTCAAGTTGAGATTTGTCAAAAACGAGAAATCAAATGTGATCTATCTCCTTGGACCTTTGTACAGGTGGCATAGAGGTACCCCTTTGTGACACTTGGTTAAAACATATGCAATGCAATGATAACCCATGGGGATCCGAGCTAATTAGGACAAGGAGCGAGCACTATTGGTATTCGATGCATGAGGCTTGCAACTTATAGGATGTTTTATACATGACACATATGAAGTACTACTACCGTTGACACAATTGCTTCCATGTTTCAAAAAGCTCTAGCACTTCAAGCATCAACTAGTGAGAGCATGATTGTCATTCTGAGTGTAATGTGCATTGTCCCAAAGTAGCATTGTCTTTTGCATGATTGTGATATCGTTTATCCTGAAATGATTGTATCTAGTCATCACTTAAACCTTGAAGGTGCCCCTGCACTTATGTTTTGCATCACTAAAGGGGGCAAGCTAGATATCACTTTATCATATTTGCACATCATGTTCATTGCAAATCTTTTTGATGTTTCAGTTTCATGTTGTAAAACTTTCAGTTATTTGTGATTTTCTCTTGAGGCAACTTAATTACTTTAGAATCATTGTCTCAGTAAGCTTTTGTCATATGACTATAAGAAAGTCTTATATGGTTAATAGCATGTCACCACAGAAATTATTCTTGTTATCATTTACCTACTCGAGGACGAGCAGGAATTAAGCTTGAGGATGTTGATACGTCCAAAACGTATCTATAATTTCTGCTTGCTCCATGCCACTTTTGGGTGATATTGCTATGATATTCATACACTTCCATACACTTTTGATCATATTTGGACTAACTTACTAATCCAGTGCACCCCAGTGCCAGTTTCTGTTTTCGGCTGTTTTTCTATTTCAGGTTTTCACGTTTCGAGAACTGCCCAGAAAAATCCAGAAAAAATATATAAAAAATCAGCATTACGGAAACAACACTGCGTCCGAAGGGCAGCCTGGGGGGGCCACAGGGGCTCCAGGCGCCCTGTGGGCGCCCCCCCCCCTGGGCCGCGCCGGGGGGGCGCCTCGGCCCCCCGAGAGCCCCCCGGTGCCCTACTTTGGCATAATTTTAAAGGACTCTCCGAAACCCTCGAAACAGGACTTCTTTTCACGATCCCATCTCTGTTCCGCCGCCGCCTCCACTTCCAAGATCGGGAGCACCAGGAGAACTCTTCCCGGCACCCTGTCGGAGGGGAGGATCACCACCGGGAGCTTCTCCACCACCATGGACGCCTCCCGGATGACTCGTGAGTAGTCTCCCTTGGACCATGAGTCCATGACCAATAGCTATGTGATGTTCTCCTCCCGTTCTTGTGCTTCACTAATTAGTCCTCGTGAGCTGCCCTACATGATTGAGGCACCTATGTAATCCTTATGCTGTTGCTATGTTGAGTTTGCTGGGAACCGCTGGATTATGAGATTATGTTCAGATTTATCTTGAGTAATATATTAGATTCACCTCTTTTATATTTTAGTTCATAAGTAATTCTTGCATGTTCTTCGTTGTTATTTATTGCTTTGGCTGAGTAGTAAGTAGTGACTCCAAGAGGGAACGTTAAGCTCGATTGTGGGTTCATGCCCCTCGATGACTAGCTTGAGTGACAGAAACATGAGTCTAGGGGACGTGCTGTTGCCACAAGGGGGAAAACAACGGTGCTTGTGCCCGCGGGTACAAGGATTGTTTACTTTACGCAAAGTTCTTTTAATGTAGTTGTCTCTTGCATTGAGTTTACACTATGGGTGGGACTCGCAACTTAATAACAGCGAGATGTTCTGGATAGATATCTCAAGGTGGATGATTAGTAGTAGATGCAGATGGATTTCGGTCTACTTACTTTGGCGTACCGCCCATGCTTTGAACCTCAACCTTTCTTGCAATGTAGTCAGCATTGGTTTGTGTTCGTGGTCCTGTCAATTGCCCAGCTGTAATTTGTTACCTCACATAGCTGTTTTATCGTCTTTTGGGAGAGAGACATCACTAGTGAACATCATGAGACTCCGGTCCATATTACTATCATTGATCACATACACTATTTACCTTTCCGCTATTTTATTTACTATTGCAAAAACTATCTATCACTACTATCATATTGCTTTTAACCCTTTGTGAACTACAAGGCCAGAGAGATTGACAACCTCTCTGTACTCGTTGGGAGCAAAGTTATTTGTATCTGTGTGCAGGTCCACGCTGATTGCTAATTGCGCCGTTAGCAGTTGACACCTACCTGTTGAACCTAGGAGTCTCTGGGGATTCGATCCTTGGCATCTTTGCTAGGGGAAAACACTTCTACTTACTGCATCTTACACCTTCCACTTGGGGTAACCAACGAGGGGTTCGAGGCCCATCAAATCTACGGGCACATAATTCCTATTGGAAGCAATAAGAACATCATTAATCCTTCCCGTAGGTTTCTTAATGGTAGAATCCGCAAGATGCAAATTTAAAGAACAATCATCAAGCTCATGAAAACCTAACAAATCACACAAAGTTTTTGGGAGAGTGGAAACACTTGCACCCAAATCACACAAAGAAAAGCATTCACGATATTTGATTTTAATTTTAATTGTAGGTTCCCACTCATCATAAAGATTTCTAGGGATAGAAACTTCTAATTCAAGTTTTTCTTCATAAGATTGCGTCAAAGCATCAACTATGTGTTTGGTAAAAGCTTTATTTTGACTATAAGCATGCAGAGAGTTTAGTACGGATTGCAACAAGGAAATACAATCAATCAAAGAGCAATTATCATAATTGAATCCCTTGAAATCCAAAGTAGTGGGTTCATCACTATGCAAAGTTTTAATCTCTTCAATCCCACTTTTAGCAATTTTAGCATCAAGATCCAAAAACTCCGAATCATTGGGATTCTTTTTCATTAAAGTAGACTCATCTCCAATCCCATATTTATCAAGATTCATACTATAAAACAAGGATCTAATAGGAGAGACATCAATTACTTTCAGATCTTCATCTTTATTTTCATGATAACTAGAAGAACACGCTTTTATATAACTCTCTTTTTTAGCACGCATCCTAGCGGTTCTTTCTTTGCATTCATCAATGGAAATTCTCATGGATTTGAGAGACTCATTGATATCATGCTTAGGCGGAATAGATCTAAGTTTCAAAGAATCAACATCAAGAGTAATTTTATCCACACTTCTAGCCAATTCATCAATCTTAAGCAATTTTTCTTCAAGCAAAGCATTGGAATTCTTTTGCGAATTCATAAACTCCTTTACACTAGTTTCAAATTCCGAAGGCATCTTTCCATAAGAGTTATTGTAGGAATTACCATAATTATTAGAGGAATTACTAGGAAAAGGCCTAGGATTAAAGTTTCCTCTATAAGCATTGTTACCAAAATTATTCCTACCAACAAAATTCACATCCAAAGATTCATTATTATTTTCAATCAACGTGGATAAAGGCATATCATTAGGACCAGAAGAAGCACTCTTAGCAGCAAATAGTTTCATAAGTTCATCCATCTTTCCACTCAAAACACTAATCTCTTCAATAGCATGCACTTTTTTAGTAGATCTTTCGGTGTGCCATTGAGAATAATTAACCATAATATTATCTAGGAGTTTGGAAGCTTCTCCTAAGGTAGTTTTGTAACATCCCAAAATTTTCCAAATTTTGGAATGTTAATAAAAAGTTATGATTGAGTGAGTTGTTGTGATTTTCATGTAAAGGAAAAAAAACTTTATGAGACTTGTTAAAAAAAATCGATTGGGATTTCTTTGTTTTGGACTCCTATGAAATATTTTGAAACCACAAATAAAAAAAGGAGTGAGAATAAAATGACTTTCTCAAAATGTGGTGGAAGAATACTTTATGTGAAGTTCCATGAATTTTTGGAGTGCCATTTGAATTCGATCTTATTTGGAGTTTTAATGATATTTACATATTTCCAAATTATTTAAATTAAATGAGAGGAGATAATGTGACTTCTCCAAAAATATATTTGCAAATATTTAATACTACAAAATTATTGTTTCGGGAATTTCAAAACCTCTAAATTATTATTATTTGTGAGTAATTCAATTATGTCCATGAAGCGTTAACAGTAGTTGTGGACAAAATTAAATTTTGTTAAAAAAACAATTATTTATTTTTCTGGACTCTAAATACTGTTTAGGTTAACTTAAATATATTTTTTGTTTTCTGTTTTAAATATATAAAAAAATCTGTACGCTTACATTTTTTGGGGTGAGCACACTTACATGAGTAGTTAACTGCATTCTGTCATAAGCCCAATTGGACAAGCCC
Source organism: Secale cereale (assembly GCA_902687465.1). Lineage (NCBI taxonomy): Eukaryota > Viridiplantae > Streptophyta > Magnoliopsida > Poales > Poaceae > Secale > Secale cereale. The sequence goes on from LR738709.1 coordinate 420,624,741, forward strand.
ACCTCACTTCTAGTTTGTTATTTTTCTTCACCTTTCTCATCCCCTTGGGCCAAATTTCCCACTAAGGCCCATATCAGGCGCTGGCCTTCTTCTTCTTCCTCCCTCATGTAAGTTCACCTCACAACGCATACAAAGGCAAGAAACAGCCATGGACTCATCACTTTATCTCCTTCTCCCATTCACATCCTTGCCCGTTTCACTTCGGCGTCTACACGAAAAATGCGGAGGACATTATTACGAATCCATTCAGGGAATAAAAACTCAGCATTACTGCTTTAATTCGTCGAATGGATCTGTGAAACGTACATGCACAAATACCCATTAAAAGCCACCTTGAGCTCCCTTGATCTCCCCGTACCGGCTTCCTTGGCCACTATAAATTGATCCCGAGGACCGCACACAACCCTTCTCTATCTCAGGACCGAATCCCCTCTCCTAATCGCCCTCCTCCGCGAGCAATTGCTCGCTGGAGTTGACCCTCCGCTGCCACATCCAACGAAGCTCCGGCGAACTCCAGTGGGTTCACACGGCTTCCCGAGGATGAATTGGTCGTCTCCGGCGACATCACCTTCTTCTCCGCGTCGTGGGCTTCACTATCCGCCACTCCTACTCGCCGGAGCACGCCCGAACCACCATCTTCCTCATCGCCGACGACCAACTCCGGTGAGGTTTCTGTAAATCCCGTAATACATTTTCAGAAAAATAGCCCAACTTCGGAAATTCGTATCTCCCAAACCGTATGCCCGATTTCGACAAATTTTATATCCCCGGATTCCTTGGAAACATCTAGTTTATTATAAAATTTTGAAATCTCAATTTTGAGCAAATTAAAATTTAGTTCTGATTTAATTAGAATTGATGTAATTTTGCTATATCTTGTAATCTAGATATCATATGGAAATGTTCCAATTACCAAAGTTGGTCCCTAGAACCATACCCTTCTGTTAGAACTCAATTCTTATTTTTTCAACAATGTTTGGTTCCTGTTTTGACCACTGCACATGAATTTGACCTCCCTTAGTTATAATTTAACCACTTGATCCAATTAAATTCTATTCATATATAGATCTTCTTACAAGATCCCTAGAGGACCTCTCTGGTCATATGTTGCCACCACAAAAAATTTGGAGTTATAAATTATTAAATTAGTTTAATAACAAGAACTATACGCCCTTCATAAGAACCGAACAAATTGCATAAACTTGAATCATATGGTAATACTTGCTAGGGTTGTTTGGCATGACTTGTGTGTTGGATGGTTTTGCTTGAGCACTTTTTATATGGATGCTTGATGTGTGGTGTGTCTTACTTAAGTAACTTTATTGCGTTAGATTGCGACGAGTGCGACGGCGAATTCTATGCGGAGGTAGAACTGTGTTACCGAGAATCCAAAGGCAAGTTGCAATTTGATCATGCCCTGACCTATATTTTATATTATGCATAACTCTTTACATTTAATACTATGCATGTTTTACAAAAGTTTTGCAAAGTATTATTACTAGCTAGACACTTAGGTTCAAGACTTACTACCATGCTTGGCCGCGCTTGCATAAATGGGTGGGTTGAAAATCAAACTAGTTTTAAACAAATAAACTTGCCATCTTTTGAGGCAACGTTTTGTGAAAACTTTTGAAAAACAAAAAATATATGTTATTTTATTTCTTCTCTCTGGGCGGAATGGTATTGACGGGAGCGTCTACAAGTGATTGCGCCCATCGGGGTCTTGCAGTGAATGCGCCCGACTGGGGTCTTGCACACAGGTTTTGGTGGGGACCGCCGTCCAGGGAAATGAGATCTTCCATGTACAGTTTGATGTAGCTTCCAGTACAACCACATGCTACTATGGGCTCTGGCTTAGCTTAGTACTGACGGGAAACCCTTACCTCAGGACCGCCATCGGAGAGGGGCTTTCATTGCCTAAGTTGCGGGCGGCTTGGTCAGGTATAGGGGGCTGTTACGGAAAGGCGTTGTCCCAATCTTCTCCTAGTCATACATCCAAGTGTGTATGATAAACGGGGTTGGTTGTGTCATGTGGGGAACGTGTACGACCTCTGCAGAGGGTTAAACCTAATCGATTAGTCGTGCCGCCGGTTACGGGCAATTTGAGCAACTGAAGACTTGGACTGAAGAAGAATCTCCCCTCTCTTTTCTAAACATCTGTTTTAAGGGTTGGTTGAGGATTGAGCACAGTGATTGTGTTACACTTCAACTATATAAATGTTTTACTAAAATCAGAGAATGAACTTTGGTGCGTATATCCAAAGTCTCACTCCTACCTTTTATACTAAAGTTATTAATTTCAAAAGAAGTTTGCAAAATTTAGTATAGGACAAAATTGGCTTTACGCAAAGGAAACCTCCACCAATATTTACCCTGCATATATACATATTCTGTTAAATTTTTCCTTGCAACTTGCGAGTACATTCCACGTACTCATCTGCACCTGTCATGTGCAGATCTTGACAGATTAAGAGACAATAGGGTTATGGTCTACACTCAACGAGCCCAGTGGCGTTGATGGAGCCCTAACTTAGCGACTACGTATTATTTCGCTGTATGATGTGCCGACATTGAGCTATGCCTATGGTATGTATTTGCTTAATTCTGGATCTACCGTTGTAGTAAAATGATGTATGTTTTACTGATATTCATTCTTGTTACTGTGTGTGCTAGCTACGATCCAGGGATAGCACAGTAAGCACAGAGACTTGGATTTTGCCAAATCCGGGTTGTTACAAAATGGTATCAGAGCATACGTTGACTATAGGACGTGACCCTAGAAAATGGCTTAGAAATAGGAAGACCTTGATAGGAACAACTTATATTTTCAGTAGTATTAATAGCATTCTTGTATCCTCTTATTTTCCTTACTAAGATCTCGTCTTCTTTCAAAAAAAAAACTTAGATGACAACCTATAGACTTCTATGACCTTAACACTGATATGGATTTTCAAGAGTCTAAAGGTTACTTCATGGAAATGATGCTGGAACAAAGGCGTCTCCAGTACTAAAGTTTACATCCAAGAGGTTGAGAAGAACCGAAGACACTCAATACTAAGATGGCTATAAACAAGTTGAAGATTTACCCTATAATGGAATATCCCACATAATTCTAATAGTATACAAGCCCACCATGAGAGTTGTGGAATAAACAAAAGAGTGCGAGTAGTGTGCCCGACCATGAGAAATCATGTGGATGAAGGTACCATAGGAATTGTTTGTTTGAAATCTATGAGTGAAATTTGGATTTTTGTCGGAGTTCTTCGCCATTGATTTGATTTTGTTGTCCTTTGAGTTGTTTGAATTTTTTTTTGAAAAAAAAACTTGCGTTTTTAGGATACAAACTCTGTTGGTTGTATTATTTATTCAACCTCGAGAAGTGTTAATTACGGAAGATGGAAGATGTAATAGAAGACCTTTCTACGGGTGAAGCGTCACACACTGAAGACTTTCAAGAACCAAAGAAATGAAGACCCTATGACAAAATCATAGAAAACGAGTATTATAAACATTAAGATATGAGTTGTTTATTGATTGTTGTGTGTGTATCCATCTCTCTTTCTCTAAACTCTATCCTCTTCTCCGACCAAACCTTACACCCAAAGATGGAAGGAATTATTTTGATGGGACTAGTGACCCGTTCAGAAATAGAAGACTGGGTTTAGAATAAAGAAGTAATGGAAGATGCCAAGGTAAAACCCAAGAAGAAGGTGAATATGCTTCATGGTATTTCATTCGAGAGGTTGATACTTGGCTGAAGATGTGAATAGCCATCAATGAACCCCAAATGCAATTCTATGGGAACAATTCAAGAATCTCTATTTCAATCTCGTCTTGTCAGATGACATCCGAAGAAAACAAGTGAAGATGCAAGGAAAATTCCGTTATTTACGGCTGCAAGTTTTACCGTGACTTGAGTAGGATTAATGCCACCCAAAGATGTTTTATTAGTGTTGCAGGTGAAGACCTCTTAAAGAGGAGAGAGAATGACCGAGTGTTAGAACACGCGATTCACCAATCTACATATGGGGTAACGATTTGAGTACGGGATGGATTGATCACCATACCGGAGACTCTTATTATTTACTTTCATATGTTTGATGGGTAAGTCGGAGAGACCTGAGAACCTAGTTGAGTGTTGATGCGACAAGCCTAAAACCCTAGAATGGTAAGATGTATTATCCTTATAGATAGGCAGTCGAGCCTAACATAAGAATGAACGGTGAGGAAGAATGTGAAAATCTTCAAGGAGTTCCATCGGAAGATAATCCGTTGACCCCCATAAGAGTCCCGATAGGTAGTTCTAGAAATTCCTAATAGTTTGTTCTTAAGGGTGGTAGCACCCGGACACCCTCGAAGGAAAATTTGGTCATACGACAAATTAGCAGAGACTCCATAATGGTGCCAAAAGCCACATACATAGGCATGCTAAAGAATTGGAGTACATGAAACTGTAGCAACAGAAAACATTCTCTCAAGACAGGAAGCAAAAGGATAAAATGCAATCAAGTGGATGCCGTGACCAAACCCTCGGGAAGTAACCCAAGACACCAAACCCTAACCTACTTCTTGCAAACCTTTCCAAATCTCGAGGACGAGATTTCTTTTAAGGGTGGTAGTTTGTAACATCCCAAAATTTTCCAAATTTTGGAATGTTAATAAAAAGTTATGATTGAGTGAGTTGTTGTGATTTTCATGTAAAGGAAAAAAAACTTTATGAGACTTGTTAAAAAAAATCGATTGGGATTTCTTTGTTTTGGACTCCTATGAAATATTTTGAAACCACAAATAAAAAAGGAGTGAGAATAAAATGACTTTCTCAAAATGTGGTGGAAGAATACTTTATGTGAAGTTCCATGAATTTTTGGAGTGCCATTTGAATTGGATCTTATTTGGAGTTTTAATGATATTTACATATTTCCAAATTATTTAAATTAAATGAGAGGAGATAATGTGACTTCTCCAAAAATATATTTGCAAATATTTAATACTACAAAATTATTGTTTCAGAAATTTCAAAACCTCTAAATTATTATTATTTGTGAGTAATTCAATTATGTCCATAAAGCGTTAACAGTAGTTGTGGACAAAATTAAATTTTGTTAAAAAAACAATTATTTATTTTTCTGGACTCTAAATACTGTTTAGGTTAACTTAAACATTTTTTTGTTTTCTGTTTTAAATATATAAAAAAATCTGTACGCTTACATTTTTTGGGGTGAGCACACTTACATGAGTAGTTAACTGCATTCTGTCATAAGCCCAATTGGACAAGCCCACCTCACTTCTAGTTTGTTATTTTTATTCACCTTTCTCATCCCCTTGGGCCAAATTTCCCACTAAGGCCCATATCAGGCGCTGGCCTTCTTCTTCTTCCTCCCTCATGTAAGTTCACCTCAGAACGCATACAGAGGCAAGAAACAGCCATGGACTCATCACTTTATCTCGTTCTCCCATTCACATCCTTGCCCGTTTCACTTCGGCGTCTACACGAAAAATGCGGAGGACATTATTACGAATCCATTCAGGGAATAAAAACTCAGCATTACTGCTTTAATTCGTCGAATGGATCTGTGAAACGTACATGCACAAATAGCCATTAAAAGCCACCTTGAGCTCCCTTGATCTCCCCGTACCGGCTTCCTTGGCCACTATAAATTGATCCCGAGGACCGCACACAACCCTTCTCTATCTCAGGACCGAATCCTCTCTCCTAATCGCCCTCCTTCGCGAGCAATTGCTCGCTGGAGTTGACCTTCCGCTGCCACATCCAACGAAGCTCCGGCGAACTCCAGTGGGTTCACACGGCTTCCCGAGGATGAATTGGTCGTCTCCGGCGACATCACCTTCTTCTCCGCGTCGTGGGCTTCACTGTCCGCCACTCCTACTCACCGGAGCACGCCCGAACCACCATCTTCCTCATCGCCGATGACCAATTCCGGTGAGGTTTCTGTAAATCCCGTAATACATTTTCAGAAAAATAGCCCAACTTCGGAAATTCGTATCTCCCAAACCGTATGCCCGATTTCGACAAATTTTATATCCCCGGATTCCTTGGAACATCTAGTTTATTATAAAATTTTGAAATCTCAATTTTGGGCAAATTAAAATTTAGTTCTGATTTAATTAGAATTGATGTAATTTTGCTATATCTTGTAATCTAGATATCATATGGAAATGTTCCAATTACCAAAGTTGGTCCCTAGAACCATACCCTTCTGTTAGAACTCAATTCTTAATTTTTCAACAATGTTTGGTTCCTGTTTTGACCACTGCACATGAATTTGACCTCCCTTAGTTATAATTTAACCACTTGATCCAATTAAATTCTATTCATATATAAATCTTCTTACAAGATCCCTAGAGGACCTCTTTGGTCATATGTTGCCACCACAAAAAAATTGGAGTTATAAATTATTAAATTAGTTTAATAACATGAAATATACGCCCTTCATAAGAACCGAACAAATTGCATAAACTTGAATCATATGGTAATACTTGCTAGGGTTGTTTGGCATGACTTGTGTGTTGGATGGTTTTGCTTGAGCACTTTTTATATGGATGCTTGATGTGTGGAGTGTCTTACTTAAGTAACTTTATTGCGTTAGATTGCGACGAGTGCGACGGCGAATTCTATGCGGAGGTAGAACTGTGTTACCGAGAATCCAAAGGCAAGTTGCAATTTGATCATGCCCTGACCTATATTTTATATTATGCATAACTCTTTACATTTAATACTATGCATGTTTTACAAAAGTTTTGCAAAGTATTATTACTAGCTAGACACTTAGGTTCAAGACTTACTACCATGCTTGGCCGCGCTTGCATAAATGGGTGGGTTGAAAATCAAACTTGTTTTAAACAAATAAACTTGCCATCTTTTGAGGCAACGTTTTGTGAAAACTTTTGAAAAACAAAAATTATATGTTATTTTATTTCTTCTCTCTGGGCGGAATGGTATTGACGGGAGCGTCTACGAGTGATTGCACCCATCGGGGTCTTGCAGTGAATGCGCCCGACTGGGGTCTTGCACACAGGTTTTGGTGGGGACCGCCGTCCAGGGAAATGAGATCTTCCAAGTACAGTTTGATGTAGCTTCCAGTACAGCCACATGCTACTATGGGCTCTGGCTTAGCTTAGTACTAACGGGAAACCCTTACCTCAGGACCGCCATCGGAGAGGGGCTTTCATTGCCTAAGTTGCGGGCGGCTTGGTCAGGTATAGGGGGCTGTTACGGAAAGGCTTTGTCACAATCTTCTCCTAGTCATACATCCAAGTGTGTAATGATAAACGGGGTTGGTTGTGTCATGTGGGGAACGTGTACGACCTCTGCAGAGGGTTAAACCTAATCGATTAGCCGTGCCCCCGGTTACGGGCAATTTGAGCAACTGAAGACTTGGACTGAAGAAGAATCTCCCCTCTCTTTTCTAAACATCTGTTTTAAGGGTTGGTTGAGGATTGAGCACAGTGATTGTGTTACACTTCAACTATATAAATGTTTTACTAAAATCGGAGAATGAACTTTGGTGCGTATATCCAAAGTCTCACTCCTACCTTTTATACTAAAGTTATTAATTTCAAAAGAAGTTTGCAAAATTTAGTATAGGACAAAATTGGCTTTACGCAAAGGAAACCTCCACCAATATTTACCCTGCATATATACATATTCTGTTAAATTTTTCCTTGCAACTTGCGAGTACATTCCACGTACTCATTTGCACCTGTCATGTGCAGATCTTGACAGATTAAGAGACAATAGGGTTATGGTCTACACTCAACGAGCCCAGTGGCGTTGATGGAGCCCTAACTTAGCGACTACGTATTATTTCGCTGTATGATGTGCCGACATTGAGCTATGCCTATGGTATGTATTTGCTTAATTCTGGATCTACCGTTGTAGTAAAATGATGTATGTTTTACTGATATTCATTCTTGTTACTGTGTGTGCTAGCTACGATCGAGGGATAGCATAGTAAGCACAGAGACTTGGATTTTTCCAAATCCGGGTCGTTACAAGTTTCCATGAAAGTGCCTCCTGCGGCCGAATCTAAAAGATTTCTAGAAGCAAAATTCAAGCCAGCATAAAAGTTTTGAATAATCATCCATAAGTTCAAACCATGTGTACGGCAATTATGTATCATTAATTTCATTCTCTCCCAAGCTTGTGCAACATGCTCATGATCTAGTTGCTTAAAATTCATAATATCGTTTCTAAGAGAGATGATCTTAGCAGGAGGGAAATACTTAGAGATAAAAGCATCTTTGCACTTATTCCACGAATCAATACTATGTCTAGGCAAAGAGGAAAACCAAGTTTTAGCACGATCACTAAGCGAAAACGGAAATAACTTCAATTTGACAATATCATTATCCGTATTCCTTTTCTTTTGCATATCACACAAATCAACAAACTTGTTTAGATGGGTAGCGACATCTTCACTAGGAAGGCCAGAAAACTGATCTTTCATGACAAGATTCAACAGAGCAACATTGATCTCACAAGATTCAGCATCGGTAATAGGAGCAATCGGAGTGCTAATAAAATCATTATTGTTGGTATTGGAAAAGTCACACAGTTTGGTATTGTTCTGAGCCATCGTGACAAGCAAGCAATCCAACACACAAGCGAACAAGAAGCAAGCGAACGATAAACACACGGCGAAAAGAAGGGCAAATAAAACGGCAAGGGTGAAGTGGGGGAGAGGAAAACGAGAGGAAAATAAATGTAATGCGAAGGATAAGGGTTTGTGATAGGTACTTGGTATATGACTTTTGCGTAAGCCTTCCCGGCAACGGCGCCAGAAATTCTTCTTGCTACTTCTCGAGCTTGTGTTGTATTCCCTCAAAGAGGAAAGGGTGATGCAGCACAGTAGCGTAAGTATTTCCCTCAGTTTTTCAGAACCAAGGTATCAATACAGTAGGAGACAACGCGCGAGTCCCTCGCACCTGCACAAACAAATAAGAACTTCGCAGCCAACGTGATAAGGGTTTGTCAATTCCTTTACGGTCACTTACGAAAGTGAGATCTGATAGATATGGTAGTTTGATATTTTTGGATATAAGAACAGAAAGTAAAAGCGGAAATGTAAAGTAGATTGTAGATTGATATGTTGAGAATAGACCCCGGGGGCATAGGTTTCACTAGTGGCTTCTCTCATGATAGCAGAATTCTACGATGGGTAAACAAATTACCGCCGAGCAATTGATAGAAAAGCGAATAATTATGAGAATATATAGGCATGATCATTATATATAGGCATCACGTCTGTAACAAGTAGACCGAAACGATTCTGCATCTACTACTATTACTCCACACATCGACCGCTATCCAGCTCGCATCTAGAGTATTAAGTTCATAAGAACAGAGTAACGCCTTAAGCAAGATGACATGATGTGGAGGGATAAATGCAAGCAATATGATATAAACCCCATCTTTTTATCCTCGATGGCAACAATACAATACGTGCCTTGCTGCCCCTACTATCACTAGGAAAGGACACCGCAAGATTGAACCCAAAGCCAAGCACTTCTCCCATTGCAAGAACTATAGATCTAGGAGGCCAAACCAAACGAATAATTCGAAGAGACTTGCAAGGATATTATAATCATACATAAAAGAGTTCAGAAAAGAACCAATATTTCTCAGATAATCTTGATCATAAACCCACAATTCATCGGATCTCGACAAACACACCGCAAAATGAGATTACATCGAATAGATATCCTCGAAGACCGAGGAGAACTTGGTATTGAGATCCAAAGAGAGAGAAGAAGCCATCTAGGTACTAACTATGGACCCGAAGGTCTGTGGTAAACTACTCACAACTCATGGTGAGGCGATGGTGTTGATGTAGAAGCACTCTGTGCTAGATCCCCCCCTCCGGCGGAGCTCCAGAACAGGCCCCAAGATGGGATCTCATGGGAACAGGCCCCAAGATGTGATCTCACGGGATCCCCCCCTCCGGCGGAGCTCCAGAATAGGGTTTTCTCTGTTCGTTTGATAGTTTCGGGGTACATAGGTATATATAGGAGGAAGGAGGGCACCGGGGGCCAAACGTGGGGCCCACAAGGCAGGGGGGCGCGCCCTGTAGGGGGGGCACGCCCCCCACCCTCGTGGACGCCACGTGTGCCCTATTCCGTGGTTCTCAAGTCTCTCGTGAAGATTTTGCTCCAAAAATATCTCTCCCGAAGTTTTATTCCGTTTGGATTCCGTTTGATATTCCTTTTCTGTAAAACCCTGAAATAGGCAAAAAAACAGCAATCTGGACTGGGCCTTTGGGTTAATAGGTTAGTCCCAAAAATAATATAAAAGTGTATGACAAAGCCCATTAAACATCCAAAACATCATATAGCATGGAACAATCAAAAAATATAGATACGTTGGAGGCGTATCATGTTTCCCCTCTTGGCCCATAAGGCCCATATCTTTTGTCGGGTGTGCCTGGAACCCCTTCGGTGACCCGATAAGTACCCGATACCCTCCGGAACACTTCGGGTGTCCGAATACCATGGTCCTATGAATCAATCTTTACCTATCGACTATTTCGAGACTCCTACTCATGTCTGTGATCTCATCCGGGACTCCGAACAACATTCGGGCACCGAATCACATAACTCGTATAATACTATATCGTCAACGAACGTTAATTGTGTGGACCCTATGAGTTTGAGAACTATGCAGACATGACCGAGACACCTCTCTGGTCAATAACCAATAGCGGAATATGGATGCCCATATTGGCTCCTACATATTCTACGAAGATCTTTATCGGTCAAACCATTATGACAACATACTGTGGGGACCCCGACTTAGAAGTCGAGATCACCGAATGCACGTGTACAGTGATCCCAGAGATCAATGCTCACTGAACACACAGAAGCTGAAATAACAAGAGTCTTACATCCATACAAATAGTCTTACACGAATTAAGGCCATTATGGCCAAGTCTTACATAGATAGAGCCTCATGGCTGAATAGCAAGTAACTCAAATAGCGGAAGTCTTCGATAAATGGGTAGAACCCATGCCATCTGCCTTAACCCTACAGGCATTCTGACTGGGATAGCGTCCTAGTTCGCATGTTCGTCTCCAAAGAACTCTTCATCATATTCCTGTTCTTCCATGCCTGGCCAATTAAATAACCAGTGGCAAGCCAATGAGTACTTTGAATGTACTCGGAAGCAACCCATGATGTGGTTCAAAGTAACAGTGCAATTGAATAATAATGATCAATCTAGCAAGGCTAGAACAAATGTTCTACTATCAAGTTAATGCATCAATAAACTCGCGTAACCTCGAAGGCAGGTTACCGATATCAACATGAATAAGATTCATCTCATCGAGTCAAGTCACCACCCTTGACTTATCACACACATTCCAACACCGATGAAGTAAAATTCTGGACATAGTTTAAGTAGCACCACCCAACTGTCCATGACTGTGGACACGGCTATTCGAATAGTTTTACACTCTGCAGAGGTTGTACACTTTACCCACAAGATCCGGGGAACTTCCGTGTCATCCACGACCCGCGGTACCTCAAGTACCCGGGGTAAGCACCCGGTCATTACCTTTCCTTAGACGACACTAGCATAGAGTCCACTCGTTGGTACACGGCCCTCGGGTACAACAATAGATCACGGGACTTGCCCTAATTTCAATGTCACACGTACCCGAAGGGACCAACGGTGTGTCCGGTGCCCTGTGAAAACAGTCATGGTCGTCTATCCAAGCACGACCCCGTCCCAGGAAAGACCTCAAGTCTTCCCGTCACTAGTAATGCGGGCACCATGCTAGTATTGACCTAAGTAATCAATAAAGCCCCGTCCCATAAGGGGTAGTGTGGTTGCACATGTTTGGTTGGGACGGTAGTCACACATAAATCTAATCCATCATTCCACCATGCACATGATATTATCGGCACATCACTTCTTCCTCAAGTGATGACCTAACACATCATCACCCTCGGGCATTAGGGGCACCCGATGGGTTCATGCAAAGATTTCAACTACGAGGGTTCAAATCACACATGCAACATATAAGCATCATGACCAACTATTGCATGTCATCTAGCACATAGTAAGATCATCAATAAAGCATGCATCATGTGGTGGAATCAACTAGGTTACCATCGTAACCCTAATATCATGCATCGGAAACAAACGGGTTCCGAGGAACAAGTGTATCATGGTCAAAGGGCTGCTTTCCTGGATTGGCTTGGTCTTAAAGTCTTCAAATCCTTCTCCTTCTTCTTCCACAGCAACTTCGTCAAATACGGGATCTATACGTCGCATAATAACCACCGGAAAAATAAGAATACAAACAAAACAGAAAAATCAAAGTGCTCAGAAAAATGTCAACTCATTTTTGTAAAATACTAGAGGAATTTCTAAGGTGGGGAAAAATCTTAGTTGGAGTTTTGGATTTACAGAATGGAATCTACTGATTTTTGAACAGGAGTATTACTGCCCAAATTTGAATTTAAATTTGAACAGTACAGCAAAGTTTCATGGATTTGGATGAAAGTGGTACCATTAAATAGGTTGGAATATTACAAGATTTTAGGAGTTGGAATTATTTAATTTAGACCATTATTCTTTTCTGTAGAAATGTTTAAAGCATTTACAAAAAAGAAAAAGAAAAAGGGTCCTGTGCACTAGGCCAGAGGAGGCCACAGTGCACGGCCCAGGCGGTCCAGCCCAGCCGCACGGGAGCCTTCACGCGCACGTCAGGTTTTTAAACCTGACGGGCGGGGCCCGTGGGTCAGTGGCACAGAGGAGGGGAAGAGAGGTGAGGGTATGAGCGGGGGAGCGTTAGGAGCGTGCGCACGTGCGAGGCAGAGGAGTGGCCGCCGCGGGCGGCCAGCGCACGTGCGACGACGGCCACTGGAGGGCGCAGGAGGAGGGGGGACAGCGCCGGGGAGCTCGCGGACGTCGAGGGGCCTCGACTGGCGCGAGGGGAGGCCCGAGGCTGTCGGGGGAGGCCGATTGGCCAAAGCTACAGTGCTTGTCTGCACTGTTGCGTGCTCCAGAGCGCGCGTTTGGCTGGCATCGCCGCGCTCTCGCCGTCCTGGTCAAAGCTAGCGTGTCCAGCAGTGTCTAGCACGTTGAGGGAGGAGTAAAGAAATGGCCTGAGGCCTTGGATGCCCTGGAGATGCTGAGAGAGAGTGAGAGTGCTGGTGAAATGGTGAAAGCTTGCTGTACAGCAAGGTAAATCAGGGCTTTCACCCCTCAATCATGGAGCTGGGGTGCTGGGGGAGTTACTGGAGGTAGCTGGTAACTCAATGAGCATGTGGTAAGAAGTTGAGGCCATGGAGAAAAGTAAAAGTGATCAAGTTGGAGGTTTTAGCAATTCTGCAGAAGGTGTTTGATCAGTGTTTGGTCAAGTAAATGAACTCCACTTGACATGGCACTTGACAGGGTTGAAAGACATGAGAAAATAGGGTGCTTCACCAAATTTTTGCTCATTTGAAGAAACTAGCCAATGTAACTTTGGTGAACCCTAGAAATCAACAGAAACAGTTTCATATTGATTGAGTCAAGCTAATCATCTCCCCTTGATGCACCACTTTGTGTAGCATCATCATTTGGGGTATTGATCATGCCCACAAAGTTTGAAGCTCCAGATAAAAAGTTGGTAATGTAAAGTTGTTCAAATTTGCATTTGAACAAAAAGGGTTTTGAGGTGATCTGATCAAGTTGCTCTATTCCAAATCTTGTGCCATTTGGTCTAGATGCCTTATTAGACCATTCTAGCATGTGCACCAAGTTATAGAGCATTTGGACAAGTTTGGCAATGTAAAGTTGCTCAAACTTCAATTATGGACAGAATGGTTATGAAGGGGTTTGAGGATGTTTTCTTGCTTCCCAAGGCATGGTACTTGGCAAGATCATCAAATATGTCATATATGACATGATAGAATTTCCCTAGAATTTTTGGAGAAAATTTCCTTTGTAAATATTTCAAAAGCTTGAAATATCCAGAAAGGGTTTTAGAGGGTTTAGCCCATTATTTTGAACATGACCAAGTGTTGAAACTCTTATATATGGATAATATATGTCCTCTGAGTCTCTCTGAATTTTGGCAAATATTTTTGAAATATTTAAATAATTTTCCCCTATTAAAGACCATTTCTGGCCTTAAGAAAAAGCTTTTAAATAAAATAGGAAAATAACTTTTAAAATTATACCTTTGTGGTTTCTGGGAGTCCTATGACTACTAGGTCTTAAATAAACCTTTTGAAATAATTTTCTCACCCTAAATCAAGTACTTGCAGTGCAAATCTCAATTCAGGGGTTTTTGGAAAACTAAATTTATAAAATACTTTTTGGCCAAATTAACTTTGCAAGAAAATACTATACTGTTATATATCACTTGGCATGATCATTGGGCAGAAGTTTTGGGTATGGAGATGAAGTCTACAAGAGATCATAGTTGACTTGAATGAGCACAAGAAAAAGCATATGAAGAAAACTCAATTCCAAATAAAAGCCAAATGATGCTAAAAAAATTGCTGGTCCAAATTTTCATGCTTCAAATAACATGTTACAAAATGCAGGGTGTGACAGACCTACCCCCCTTACAAGAATCTCGTCCCCGAGATTCCTAAACTAGGGCTTAAAAGAGGTTGGGAAACTCGGATCTAAGATAGTCTTCTCGTTCACAGGTTGCTTCTGCTTCGGTGTGGTTGCTCCACTGGATCTTGAAGTACGTGATGGTACGGCTTCGCGTACGTCGTTCTGCTTCGTCCAGAATGCGAATGGGCTTCTCGCGGTAGGTCAAATCAGGCTGCAGATCAATGGCTTGGTGATCCACATCCTTGTAGAGATTGGGCTTGTCTGGAACTTGGAGACATTTCCGGAGTTGTGACACATGGAATACATCGTGCACATCGGATAGCTCAGGTGGTAGTTCCAACTGATAAGCCACTTCTCCTCGTCGTGCAGTGATCTCAAAGGGTCCAATGAACCTTGGTGCGAGCTTCCCCTTGACATGGAAACGCTTGGTTCCCTTCAGAGGAGTTACCCGCAGGTACACATGGTCCCCGACATGGAAACTCATGTTCCGATGGTGAGTGTCAGCATAACTCTTCTTCCTTGACTTGGCTGCCTTTAATCGCTCTCTGACTAGTTGGACTTGCTCTTCTGCTGCGCGGAGATTATCCGGTCCAAAGGCTAGTCCTTCTCCAGTCTCTGACCAGTTGAGGGGTGTGCGACATCTGCGTCCGTACAACACCTCAAATGGTGCCATCTGAAGGCTTGACTGGTAAATGTTGTTATAGGAGAACTCGGCAAAAGGGAGACAGTCTTCCCACTTGGCTCCATATGCCAGGACATAGGCTCGGAGCATATCTTCGAGAATCTGATTGACTCGCTCAGTCTGACCTCCGGTCTGTGGGTGGAAAGCTGTGCTGAAAGACAACTTGGTTCCCAGGGCTTCTTGGAACTTCTTCCAGAACCTTGAGGTGAACTGGGTTCCTCGATCTGACATAATCTCCTTGGGAACGCCGTGAAGACTTACGATTCGGTCGATGTAGAGAGCTGCCAGCCGGTTGCCATCATAAGTGGTCTTGACAGGAATGAAATGGGCCACCTTGGTCAAATGATCGACTATGACCCAGATAGAGTCATGTCCTCTATTCGACCTCGGTAATCCAGTGAGTCCATTCCGACTTTATCCCACTTCCACTCAGGAACCTTGAGTGGTTGAAGCAATCCAGCAGGTCGCTGATATTCAGCGTTGACCCTTTGGCACACGTCACACTTTGTAACATAGGTTGCAATCTCTCTCTTCATCCCGTGCCACCAGAATCGTGCCTTCAAGTCTTGGTACATCTTGGTTCCTCCGGGGTGGATGGAATACGGAGTGTCGTGGGCTTCTTGCAGAATCAGCGTCTTCAGCTCGGTGTTGTTTGGTACGTAGAGACGACCTTTGTACCAAACAATCCCGTGCTCGTCTTCGGAGAATCCTGGGGCCTTGCCCAGCTTCATCTTCTTCTTGATGCCTTCAATGCTGGCGTGTCCATCTTGAACCTTCTTGACGTCGTCCATCAGGGTTGGTCTGACTTCCAAATGATCCAGAAATCTAGGGGTGACCAATTCCAAACTGAATTGTTCGATCTCCTTAAACAAGGCTGGCTGCCTTTCTTGAATAACGGCATTCAAAGAGCAAGCCTTCCTGCTTAAGGCATCGGCCACCATGTTAGCCTTCCCAGGGTGATACTGAACACTGAGGTCATAATCTTTGATGAGTTCCAACCATCTCCGCTGCCTCATGTTCAATTCTTTTTGGGTGAAAATGTACTTCAGACTTTTATGGTCTGTGTAAATCTCACACCGTTTCCCTAGGAGGTAATGCCGCCATGTCTTCAAGGCATGAACAACTGCCGCTAGCTCAAGATCGTGAGTAGCGTAGTTCTCCTCATGGGGTCGTAGCTGCCTGGAGAGGTATGCTATGACGCGGCCTTCTTGCATCAGAACGCTTCCCAATCCGGTTCGAGAGGCATCACAATATATCACGAACTCCTTGTGAATATCCGGTGTTGCCAGAACTGGGGCGGTGGTCAATCTCTTCTTGAGCTCTTGGAAGCTCTCTTCGCATTTTGGCGTCCACTCGAACTTCTTGTCCTTTTTGAGGAGCTGAGTCATTGGTCGTGCAATGCTAGAGAATCCTTCCACGAACTTGCGGTAATAGCTCGCTAATCCGAGGAAGCTTCTGACTTCCTTGACGGTCGTTGGAGATTGCCATTGGGTCACAGCTTCGATCTTTGCAGGATCAACAGATAATCCTTCCTCGGTCAAGACATGACCTAAGAATCCAACTTTATGCAGCCAGAACTCACACTTGCTGAATTTGGCATACAGTTGGTGCTCACGAAGCTTGTCTAGGACCATCCTCAGATGCTGCTCGTGTTCTTCCTCCGACTTCGAGAACACAAGAATGTCATCAATGAAGACAACAACAAACTTGTCCAAATATTCCATGAAGACTTTATTCATGAGATACATGAAGTAAGCTGGGGCATTGGTCAACCCAAAAGACATGACCGTGCACTCGTATAGGCCATATCTGATTACGAATGCCGTCTTCGGAATATCTTGGGGTCTGATCTTCAGCTGGTAATACCCAGATCTGAGGTCGATCTTGGAGAATACCTTGGCTCCGCTGAGCTGATCAAACAGGTCTTCGATCTTGGGAAGTGGGTACTTGTTCTTGATTGTAACTTCATTGAGGGAACGATAGTCAATGCATAAGCAGATGGTACCGTCCCTCTTTGCCACAAACAGAACAGGAGATCCCCAAGGGGAGGCACTTGGGCGGATAAATCCCTTCCTTAGCTGCTCTTCTAGCTATTTCTTCAACTCGGCTAATTCTTCCGTCCCCATTCTATAAGGCTTCTTATAGATGGGTCCTGCTCCGGGCACGAGTTCGATGATGAACTCAATGTCACGGTCAGGGGGCATTCCCGGTAGTTCATCCGGAAAGACATCAGGATACTCACATACCACCGGTACTTGATCTAGCCCAACTTCAAACAGACAGTTGACTTTAGCGGCTTGAGCGGAAGAGGAGTTGGGAGCAAACTTGACTTCGACTCCTTGGTCATTGGTCACAGTGACTGTCCGATTGGCATAGTCTAACAAGCCTTGGTGCTTACTGAGCCAATCCATCCCTAAGATCACATCCAAGCCTTGCGATCTCAGGATGATAAGGTCTGCTAGGAAATCTACACCGTTAATGGTAATACCGACTCCTTTACATCCTATCTTGGCTCTCATCTCGGCTCCAGGGGTTTGTACCACCATAGGGTTATTCAGGGGTGTAGGGGTCATGCCACTTTTTAATGCAAATCTTTGAGTGACAAATGAATGCGTTGCTCCAGAATCAAACAAGACAGTTGCAGGTGCTGAGTTGACAAGGAACGTACCCAGCACGACGTCCGGGTCTTCCTGAGCTTCTTCAGCAGTGACGTGATTCACACGCCCCTTCCCATGGTTCGGTGGATTGCGAGGAGCTGGGTTCCTTGGTGGCATTCCACGGCCTTGTCCCTGGTTCTGCGCATTGGGGCGCGGGGCATCAGGCTTCTTGTTGGGGCACACCCTTGAGATGTGTCCGGGCTGACCACATCCAAAGCAAGTGACTTGGTTTGGATTGATCTTGTTGCCACCACTGGTATTGGGGTTGAAAGCTGGCCTGGGGTTGGCATACTTCTGAGGCTGAGGATTGGCACGAGGTGCAGGAGCTCTTGGATGCTGATAGGTTGGCTTGGCCGGGGCTGACTGCCACGGACGAGGTTTCTGGTTGCTGGAACTTCCCTTACTGACCAACTTGCGCTTGCGAGTGTCTTCCAAAGCACGCCGCTTGTCTTCAAGCATAAGTGCCTTGTTCACCAGGTCAGGGAAGGACGGGCAGTCGCACACGACAAGCGAGTATTGCAGAGTATGATTAAGGCCTTCCATGAAGCGCTCCCTTTTGGCAGCATCTGTGCTGACATCTTCAGGGGCATACCTTGACAGAACACTGAACTTCTGCATGTACTCCTTGACAGTGCCACTTCCTTGCTTCAGGGCTCGGAACTCATGCTTTTTGATAGCCATGATTCCGGAAGGAATGTGGGCCTTGCGGAATTCTGCCTTGAAGTTAACCCAAGTGATGTCTTGTTCAGCATGCATGACCTTGAATCCATCCCACCAAGCTCTAGCAGTTCCCCCGAGGCAGTGGGCTGCATAAGCCACCTTCTCGCGGTCTTCGGTGCATCCGACTAGTTCCAGAATTTCCTCAATGGAACGGACCCAGTCATCTGCATCCAGGGGTTCTGTAGTCTCGATGAAGGTTGGCGGTGCATGCTTCTTGAACTCTGCCAACGTGGAACGTCCATTGCCATTCCCCGCCGGCTGGCGGTTGTTGGTGACAGCTTGAGCAATCAGCTAGAGAGCTGCAGTGTTGGCTTGGCATTCCTCTCGGAAAGCTTGGAGAAGCTGAGCCATGTCCATGCTTGGAGGAGGTGGTGGTGGAGCTTGGTCGTTGGTTTGGTCGTGGCCTTCCTCTGGTTGAGAGGATGCTCCGGCTTCGGGCTGCTGGGTAGAGGTACCAGTACGAGTTACAACAGGCATCCTGTTGGAGCGGTAAAAAGGTCTCATGACTCGGAAGAGGGAAAGCAAGATAGATGGGTGCCTAGTAAGGGGGCGGGTGTGACACTAAATCAAATCATGCAAGGGCCGTAAGGCCAAAACACATCCATTAAAATCCAAATGGGTGATGTAGTCGTTTACACATTCCCGAAGGAGGATTACGACTTACATCCAGACACAACAAAAGCAAACACTAGATGGTTTCATATGAACCATACAAGGACTCGACTGCGCATAGGGGTTACACGACCTATCCTACCGTAGGGGTTACAACTGGCATATCCGAGTAGCGAATAATGCCTAAGCGGCGGAATGCTCGGTCGCGTATTCCGGCTCTTCTGGGTCTTCCTCCTTGTCTTCCTCCGTCTGGGCTCCCTTGTCGCTTGAGGGAGAGGGGGAGTGGAGGAGTTGGATACGACGGTGCTTCATCGGTGGTGCAGGGAAAAGCTTGCGATATTCCCTTGCTGTCATCCGGCGTCGTCGAGGTGGTTCTTCACCCTTGGAAGATACATCCTTGGAGGGCCTTCCGCCTGGATATGCGATAGCGGATTGTCCAGAAGGTGCTCCTTCCTTCTTGATCCTATTTGCCTTCTCTTGAGCTCGACGAAGAAGTGCCTTGGTCTTGTGAAGTTCTTCTCGAAGCTTCATTGATTCCGAGGCCAAGTCTTGTGCCAAGCTGTCGGCACATAGACTGAAGTAGGTCTGGAACCGAAGCGAGAGTCCTTCCTTCAGTGGAGGGGCTAGTGCGCTGCTTTCTTTGTCACCTTCCTTTCGGTAAGGTAGGAAGCGAGTTGCCATCTTGGCTGCCATCTCCGGAAGAAGCTCGCGGAGACGGGTTAATGCCTTGAGTGCAGCAGCCTCGACAGCGAGTGGTAGTGTTGCCATCTGGGGTCCCTCGAAGAACCAACTTGTGGGAGGATCGTTTGCCTTTACTATCACTTCCACATGGTACTCCACCTCAGTGTCGCTCACCCAATGCTCAAGGTAGGTGAGGATGGGTGCTCGGTGGAACTGACACTCCTGGAGGCTATCCTCGAGAAGTAAGGGAAACCCAGTGGTCAGGTGCTCTTCGGGTACAGCGGCCATCTACAAAGGTGGAATAGGAGGGGTTAATAAGCTGATGAAATCTCAGGTTTAGAAAAGAAGAGAGCTTCAGAAGGTTTTTGAAAAGGGGTCTCATCTAACTAACGCCCATGCTAACTAAGGCTTCCTACAGTCAGGATGGCTCTGATACCAGCTCTGTGGGGACCCCGACTTAGAAGTCGAGATCACCGAATGCACGTGTACAGTGATCCCAGAGATCAATGCTCACTGAACACACAGAAGCTGAAATAACAAGAGTATTACATCCATACAAATAGTCTTACACGAATTAAGGCCATTATGGCCAAGTCTTACATAGATAGAGCCTCACGGCTGAATAGCATGTAACTCAAATAGCGGAAGTCTTCGATAAACGGGTAGAACCAATGCCATCTGCCTTAACCCTACAGGCATTCTGACTGGGATAGCGTCCTAGTTCGCATGTTCGTCTCCAAAGAACTCTTCCTCATATTCCTATTCTTCCATGCCTGGCCAATTAAATAACCAGTGGCAAGCCAATGAGTACTTTGAATGTACTCGCAAGCAACCCATGATGTGGTTCAAAGTAACAGTGCAATTGAATAATAATGATCAATCTAGCAAGGCTAGAACAAATGTTCTACTATCAAGTTAATGCATCAATAAACTCGCGTAACCTCGAAGGCAGGTTACCGATATCAACATGAATAAGATTCATCTCATCGAGTCAAGTCACCACCCTTGACTTATCACACACATTCCAACACCGATGAAGTAAATTTCTGGACATAGTTTAAGTAGCACCACCCAACTGTCCATGACCGTGGACACGGCTATTCGAATAGTTTTACACTCTGCAGAGGTTGTACACTTTACCCACAAGATCCGGGGAACTTCCGTGTCATCCACGACCCGCGGTACCTCAAGTACCCGGGGTAAGCACCCGGTCATTACCTTTCCTTAGACGACACTAGCATAGAGTCCACTCATTGGTACACGGCCCTCGGGTACAACAATAGATCACGGGACTTGCCCTAATTTCAATGTCACACGTACCCGAAGGGACCAACGCTGTGTCCGGTGCCCTGTGAAAACAGTCATGGTCATCTATCCAAGCACGACCCCGTCCCGGGAAAGACCTCAAGTCTTCCCGTCACTAGTAATGCGGGCACCATGCTAGTATTGACCTAAGTAATCAATAAAGCCCCGTCCCATAAGGGGTAGTGTGATTGCACATGTTTGGTTGGGACGGTAGTCACACATAAATCTAATCCATCATTCCACCATGCACATGATATTACCAGTACATCACTTCTTCCTCAAGTGATGACCTAACACATCATCACCCTCGGGCATTAGGGGCACCCGATGGGTTCATGCAAAGATTTCAACTACGAGGGTTCAAATCACACATGCAACATATAAGCATCATGACCAACTATTGCATGTCATCTAGCACATAGTAAGATCATCAATAAAGCATGCATCATGTGGTGGAATCAACTAGGTTACCATCGTAACCCTAATATCATGCATCGGAAACAAACGGGTTCCGAGGAACAAGTGTATCATGGTCAAAGGGTTGCTTGCCTGGATTGGCTTGGTCTTCAAAGTCTTCAAATCCTTCTCCTTCTTCTTCCACAGCAACTTCGTCAAATACGGGATCTATACGTCGCATAATAACCACGGGAAAAATAAGAATACAAACAAAACAGAAAAATCAAAGTGCTCAGAAAAATGTCAACTCATTTTTGTAAAATACTAGAGGAATTTCTAAGGTGGGGAAAAATCTTAGTTGGAGTTTTGGATTTACAGAATGGAATCTACTGATTTTTGAACAGGAGTATTACTGCCCAAATTTGAATTTAAATTTGAACAGTACAGCAAAGTTTCATGGATTTGGATGAAAGTGGTACCATTATATAGGTTGGAATATTACAAGATTTTAGGAGTTGGAATTATTTAATTTGGACCATTATTCTTTTCTGTAGAAATGTTTAAAGCATTTACAGAAAAGAAAAAGAAAAAGGGTCCTGTGCACTGGGCCAGAGGAGGCCACAGTGGACGGCCCAGGCGGTCCAGCCCAGCCGCACGGGAGCCTGCGCGCGCACGTCAGGTTTTTAAACCTGACGGGCGGGGCCCGTGGGTCAGTGGCACAGAGGAGGGGAAGAGAGGTGAGGGGATGAGCGGGGAAGCGTCAGGAGCGTGCGCACGTGCGAGGCAGAGGAGTGGCCGCCGTGGGCGGCCAGCACGCGTGCGACGACGGCCACTGGAGGGCGCAGGAGGAGAGGGGACAGCGCCGGGGAGGTCGCGGACGTCGAGGGGCCTCGACTGGCGCGAGGGGGAGGCCCGAGGCTGTCGGGGGAGGCCGATTGGCCAAAGCTACAGTGCTTGTCTGCACTGTTGCGTGCTCCAGAGCGCGCGTTTGGCTGGCATCGCCGCGCTCTCGCCGTCCTGGTCAAAGCTAGCGTGTCCAGCAGTGTCTAGCACGTTGAGGGAGGAGTAAAGAAATGGCCTGAGGCCTTGGATGCCCTGGAGATGCTGAGAGAGAGTGAGAGTGTTGGTGAAATGGTGAAAGCTTGCTGTACAGCAAGGTAAATCAGGGCTTTCACCCCTCAATCATGGAGCTGGGGTGCTGGGGGAGTTACTGGAGGTAGCTGGTAACTCAATGAGCATGTGATAAGAAGTTGAGGCCATGGAGAAAAGTAAAAGTGATCAAGTTGGAGGTTTTAGCAATTCTGCAGAAGGTGTTTGATCAGTGTTTGGTCAAGTAAATGAACTCCACTTGACATGGCACTTGACAAGGTTGAAAGACATGAGAAAATAGGGTGCTTCACCAAATTTGGGCTCATTTGAAGAAACTAGCCAATGTAACTTTGGTGAACCCTAGAAATCAACAGAAACAGTTTCATCTTGATTGAGTCAAGCTAATCATCTCCCCTTGATGCACCACTTGGTGTAGCATCATCATTTGGGGTATTGATCATGCCCACAAAGTTTGAAGCTCCAGATAAAAAGTTGGTAATGTAAAGTTGTTCAAATTTGCATTTGAACAGAAAGGGTTTTGAGGTGATCTGATCAAGTTGCTCTATTCCAAATCTTGTGCCATTTGGTCTAGATGCCTTATTAGACCATTCTAGCATGTGCACCAAGTTTGAGAGCATTTGGACAAGTTTGGCAATGTAAAGTTGCTCAAACTTCAATTATGGACAAAATGGTTATGAAGGGGTTTGAGGATGTTTTCTTGCTTCCCAAGGCATGGGACTTGGCAAGATCATCAAATATGTCATATATGACATGATAGAATTTCCCTGGAATTTTTGGAGAAAATTTCCTTTGTAAATATTTCAAAAGCTTGAAATATCCAGAAAGGGTTTTAGAGGGTTTAGCCCATTATTTTGAACATGACCAAGTGTTGAAACTCTTATATATGGACAATATATGTCCTCTGAGTCTCTCTGAATTTTGGCAAATATTTTTGAAATAGTTAAATAATTTTCCCCTATTAAAGACCATTTATGGCCTTAAGAAAAAGCTTTTAAATAAAATAGGAAAATAACTTCTAAAATTATACCTTTGTGGTTTCTGGGAGTCCTATGACTACTAGGTCTCAAATAAACTTTTGAAATACTTTTCTCACCCTAAATCAAGTACTTGCAGTGCAAATCTCAATTCAGGGGTTTTTTGAAAACTAAATTTATAAAATACTTTTTGGCCAAATTAACTTTGCAAGAAAACACTATACTGTTATATATCACTTGGCATGATCATTGGGCAGAAGTTTTGGGTATTGAGATGAAGTCTACAAGAGATCATAGTTGACTTGAATGAGCACAAGAAAAAGCATATGAAGAAAACTCAATTCCAAATAAAAGCCAAATGATGCTAAAAAAATTTGCTGGTCCAAATTTTCATGCTTCAAATAACATGTTACAAAATGCAGGGTGTGACACATACATAATTCCCTTTGTCCATCGGTATGTTACTTGCCCGAGATTCGATCGTTGGTATCTTCATACCTAAATCAATCTCGTTACCGGCAAGTCTCTTTACTCGTTCTGTAATACATCACCTTGTGACTAACTCCTTAGCCGTTTGCTTTCAAGCTTATGATGTGTATTACCGAGAGGGCCCAGAGATACCTCTCCGATACTCGGAGTGATAAATCCTAATCTTGATCTATGCCAACTCAACAAACACCTTCAGAGATACCTATAGATCATCTTTATAATCACCCAGTTATGTTGTGACGTTTGATAGCACACAAGGCATTCCTCCAGTATCCGACAGTTGCATAATCTCATAGTCGAAGGAATATGTATTTGACATGAAGAAAGCAATAGCAATAAAACTGAACGATCATATGCTAAGCTAATAGATTGGTGTTTTCTATCACATAATTCTCATAATGATGTGATCCCGTTATCAAATTAAAACTCATGCCCATGGTTAGGAAACCTTAACCATCTTTGATCAACAAGCTAGTCTAGTAGAGGCTTACTAGGGACATGGTATTTGTTTATGTATTCACACATGTATTTTGGTTTCCGGTCAATACAATTCTAGCATGAATAATAAACCTTCATCATGAATAAGGAAATATAAAATAATAACAACTTTATTATTGCCTCTAGGGCATATTTACATCATTGTGAAGTATCGTGAAGCAAAGGGAACATCACATGATAACCAAAGGTTCACTTGAATATCATTTGTGTGCTCATAGGGATCGATATGGACGTCCACGGTTCCGCTGTCGGTCATTGAACGAAGGGGCTTCTTTCGTGGCTATCACCTTATATAAAGGAATGGAAGGAGTATATAAAAGGGTCTAAAAATATTTAGAACACTTTTATATTTAATTTAATATCAACAAGCCAAAAAAGGCCAAGTGTTGGCAGGAAACTTGGGCCCCAAAGGCCCAAGTGGGGAGGCGCCCCCTTTGCCATGGAAGGAGGAATCCTCCTCCCGCCCTTGGCCGGGGCCCCAAGAAGGGCCTTTCCATCCTTTTTTTGCTGCCTCTCCTTCCCCTCCAACCTATATATACTAGTTTTTTTGCTCTACGGCATACACGAGCCTCCTCTAGTTCTTCTAGTTCTAGTTCCTGTTGGTCCTAGTTGACTAATTAGAGGAAGGTCTAGTTCCTATAGTCGTCATAATTAGAAGTCCAGTGTGGTTCTAATCTCCTCCTCCTGATTCTCCGGTGACAATTATCTCTGGACGACGAAGTTTGCGGGATCGTTCATCGATTGTTTGAGGGACTCCAAGTACGATCTACACTGACGCGTTCTTCCTCCGCTGCAACTCGGTGATGGTAACGATAGTGATCTCAACATGTTACGCATCTTCATATTGATTTTGGGTGTGCGTAGGCACAATTTTTTTCTACTACATTTTCCCAACAGTGGCATCATGAGCAGTTATATGAGTAGGTGCAGGTTGCGATCTAGATCACATGTGGATGTGTGGGTTGATGTTCGTTCTATGCTTCGCTCGAGTGTTACTTCAGTTCAATGCATCGACAGTATGATGTAGTTTAGCTACAAGGTTCTAACAACCGATCGCCTCTGGCTGTCGACGATCTACTAAGAGTTCCTTGGGCTTAATCATAGTCGAGAATAGTGAACCGCCATGTACACGAGAGGGTGCCGAAGATGGATGGGTGTCATGCTGTTGGGGAATGTTGCGGATAACAAAAAAATCTACGCACATGCAAACTCTATACAAGGAGATGCATAGCTACGAGAGGGGGAGAGCATCTTCATACCCTTGAAGATCGGTAAGCGGAAGCGTTCAGCACACCTTCAGCTCGATGACGTCCTTGGCTTCTTGATCCAGCAGGAGGGGCAAAGTACTAGATGAGTTCCAACAGCACGACGGCGTGGTGATGCTGGTGGTGAAGAACAATCTTCGCAGGTCTTCGCCAAGCACAACAAAAACTATGACGGCGGATAAACTAGAGAGGACGGGGTTGACAGCACATGGCTTGGTGAATCTTGATCTATTCCGGGTACTAGCCCTGCACGCTATTTATATATTGATCCCTGGGGTCGTATCTTGGAGAAAAAGCCTCCTCAAAGTCGGTTTAGCCTGCAAGGAAGAGTCCTTCTCGGACTTCAAGACCAGACGCCACAGTCCTCGGTGTCTGGCCTAGACGCCATGGGCCTCAACATGGTCCCTTGCGTCTGGTACCGACCTTCGCAAAACTTCCTTTTGCATGACCTAAAGCCCCGTGGGCCTTACCCATTGGCCCAACCATATCGTCTGATATATCAATTTTTACCTCCGGAGCTCCTCGTCATGTCTGTGATCTCATGCGGGACTCCAAACAACATTCGGTCACCAACATACATAACCCATATAATACTATATCATCAACAAACATTAAGCATGCGGACCCTACGGGTTTGAATATGATATAGACATGACCAGACGCTTCTCCGATCAACAACCAATAGCGGGACTTGGATGCCCATATTGGTTCCTACATATTCTACAAAGATCTTTATCGGTCAAACCTTTATGACAACATACGTAGTTCCCTTTGTCTGTCAATATGTTACTTGCCCGAGATTAAATCGTCAATATCTCCATACCTAGTTCAATCTCGTCATTAGCAAGTCTCTTTACTCATTCTGTAATACATCATCATGTAAGTAACTCCTTATTCACTTTGCTTGCAAGCTTCTTGTGATGCTATATTACCGAGAGGGCCAGAGATACCTCTCTGTCATACGAAGCAACAAATCCTAGTGTTGATCCATGCCAACTAAATAGACACCTTTAGAGATACCTATAGAGCATATTTATGATCACCCATTACGTTGTGACATTTGATAGCACACAAGGTATTCCTCCGGTATCCAGGAGTTGCATGATCTCATGGTCGAAGAAACATGTATTTGACATTTAAGAAAGCAGCAACAATAAACTGAATGATCATATGGTATGCTAACAAATGGGTCTTGTCCATCACATCATTCTCCTAATGATGTGATCCTGTTATCAAATGACAACTCATGTCTATGGTTAGGAAACCTTAACCATCTTTGATCAACGAGCTAGTCTAGTAGAGGCTCACTAGGGACACGGTATTTGTTTATGTATCCACACATGTATTTAAGTTTCCGGCCAATAGAATTCTAGCATAAATAATAAACCTTTATCATGATTAAGGAAATATAATAATAACCATTTTATTAATTCCTCTAGGGCATATTTCCATCAGTATCCCACTTGCACTAGAGTCAATAATCTAGTTCACATCGCCATGTGATAAACACCCAAAGAGTTCACTAGAGTCGATAATCTAGTTCACATTGCCATGTGATTAACACCCAAAGAGTTTCTAAGGTGTGATCATGTTTTTCTTGTGAGAGTGGTTTTAGTCAAATGGGCCCGCAACATTTAGATCCTTGCAAATCTTTATGTCATATTGTAGATGCTGCTATCACGCTTTACTTGGAGTTATTCCAAATGATTGATCCATTATTCGGATCGGCGTTAAAGCTTGCATCAACGTAACCCTTTACGACGAACTCTTTATTACCCCATAATCGAGAAACATTTCCTTAGTCCACTATTTACTAAGGTTAATTTTGACTGATGTCAAATGATCCACTCCTAGATCACTCTTGTACCCCCTTTGCCAGACACAAGGCAAAGCACACATCAGGTGTGGTACACAACAAGGCATATCGTATAGAGCCTATGGCTAAGGCATAGGGAATGACTTTCATTCTCTCTCTATCTTCTGACGTGGTCGGGCTTTGAGTCTTACTCAATTTCACACCTTGCAAAACAGGCAAGAACCCCTTCTTGGACTGATCCATTTTGAACTTCTTCAAAATCTTATCAAGGTATGTGCTTTGTTGAAGTCTTATTAAGCATCTTGATCTATCCCTATAGATCTTGATGCCCAATATGTAAGCAGCTTCACCGAGGTCTTTCTTTGAAAATTCTTATTGAAGTATCCTTTTATGCTATCCAGAAATTCTATGTCATTTCCAATCAATAGTATGTCATCCACATATAATATTAGAAATGGTACAGATCTCCCACTCACTTTGTTGTAAATACAGGCTTCACTGTAACTCTGTATAAAACCATATGCTTTGAACACCTCATCAAAGCGTATATTCCAACTCCGAGATGCTTGCACCAGTCCATAGATGGATCGCTGGAGCTTGCACACTTTGTTAGCACCTTTAGGATCGACAAAACCTTCTAGTTGCATCATATACAACTCCTCTTTGAGGTATCCATTAAGGAATGCAGTTTTTACATCCATTTGCCAAATTTCATAATCATAAAATGCGGCAATTGCTAACATGATTTGGACAGACTTAAGCATCACTACGGGTGAGAAAGTCTCATCGTAGTCAACCCTTCAACTTGTCGAAAACCTTTCAAAAACAAGTCGAGCTTTGTCGACAGTGATGTTACCATCAACGTCCGTCTTTCTCTTGAGATCCATTTATTCTCAATGGTTTGCCAATCATTGGGCTAGTCCACCAAAGTCCACACTTTGTTCTCATACATGGATCCTATCATAGATTTCATGGCCTCAAGCCATTTATCGGAATCTGGCTTCATCATATCTTCTTCATAGTTTGAAGGTTTGTCGTTGTCTAACAACATGACTTCTAGGACAGGATTACCGTACCACTCTGGTGTGCTGCATGTTCTGGTCGACCTTCGAGGTTCAGTAGTAACTTGAACCGAAGTTTCATGATCACCATCATTAGCTTCTTATCTAGTTGGTGTAGGCATCACGGGAATGATTTTCTCTGATGTGCTACTTTCCAATTCGAGAGAAGGTACAACTACCTCATAAGTTCTATTTTCCTCCCACTCACTTCTTTCGAGAGGAACTCCTTCTCTAGAAAGGACCCATTCTTAGCAACAAAGATCTTGCCTTCCGATCTGTGGTAGAAGGTATACCCAATAGTTTCGGGTATCCTATGAAGACGCACTTCTCCGCTTTGGGTTCGAGCTTATCAGGTTGAAGCCTTTTAACATAAGCGTCGCATCCCCAAACTTTAAGAAACGACAGCTTAGGTTTATTGCCAAACCACAGTTCATACGGTGTCGTCTCAACGCATTTAGATGGTGCCCTATTTAACATGAATGCGGATGTCTCTAATGCATAACCCCAAAACGATAGTGGTAATGGTAAGAGACGTCATAGAACGCACCAGATCTTATAAAGTACGGTTACGACGTTCGGATACACCATTACGCTGTGGTGTTCCAGGCGGTGTGAGTTGTGAAACTATTTCACATTGTTTTAAATGATGGCCAAACTCGTAACTCAAATATTCACCTCCACGATCAGATCATGGAAATTTTATTTTCTTGTTACGATGATTCTCCACTTCACTCTGAATTTTTTTGAACTTTTCAAATGTTTGAGACTTGTGTTTCATCAAGTAGATATACCCATACCTACTCAAATAATCTTTGAAGGTTAGAAAATAATGATACCCTCCGCGTGCTTCAATACTCATCAGACCGCATACATCGATATGTATTATTTCCAATAAGTCATTAGCCAGCTCCATTGTTCCGGAGAATAGAGCTTTAGTCATCTTAAGTATCAAATGATTCATAATCAAGTGAAGCCAAAAGTCCATCTGCATGGATATTCTTCATGCGCTTTACACCAATATGACCTAAACGGAAGTGCCACAAGTATGTTGCACTATCATTATCAACTTTGCATATTTTGGCATCAATATTATGAATATATGTATCACTACGATCGAGATTCAATAAACCATTCACATTGGCTCTAAGACCATAGGAGGTTGTATTCATGTAAACAGAACAACAATTATTCTCTGATTTAAATGAATAACTATATTGCAATAAACATGATCTAATCATGTTCATGCTCAACGCAAACACCAAATAACATTTATTTAGGCTAAACACTAATCCCTAAGGTAGAGGGAGCGTGCTATGGTGATCATATCAATCTTGGAAACACTTCCAACACACATCGTCACCTCGCCCTTAACTAGTCTCAATTTATTCTGCAACTCATGTTTTGAGTTACTAATCTTAGCAACTGAACTAGCAACAAATATCCAGGGGCTAATACGAGCACTAGTATGGTACACATCAATAACATGTATATCAAATATACTTGTGTTTACTTTGCCATCCTTCTTATCTGTCAAGTATTTGAGGTAGTTCCGCTTCCAGTGACTATTTCCTTTGCAGTAGAAGCACTTAGTTTCAGGCTTGGGTCCACCTTTGGGCTTCTTCACGAGACCGGCAACTTACTTGCCATTCTTCTTGAAGTTCCCTTTCTTTCCCTTGCCCTTTTCATTGAAACTAGTGGTCTTGTTAACCATAAACACTTGATGCTCCTTCTTGATTTCTACCTCCACCGATTTCAACATCGTGAAGAGTTTTCGGAATCGTTTTCTTCATCCGTTGCATATTTATAATTCATCACGAAGCTCTAGTAGCTTGGTGATAGTGACTGGAGAAATCTGTCAATCACTATCTTATTTGGAATATTAACTCCCATGTGATTCAAGCGATTATAGTACCCCCAGACATTCTTAGCACATGCTCACTAGCCGAGCTTTGCTCCTCCATCTTGTAGGCAAAGTACTTGTCACAGGTCTCATACCTCTCAACATGGGCATGAGCTTGAAATACCAAATTCATCTCTTGGAACATCTCATATGTTCCATGGCGTTCAAAACGTCTTTGGAGCCCCGATTGTAAGCCGTAAAGCATGGTGCACTAAACTATTAAGTAGTCATCAGATCGAGCTTGCCAAACGTTCATAATGTCTGCATTAGCTCCTGGAACAGGTCTGTCACCTAGCGGTGTATCAAGGATATAACTCTTCTATGCAACAATGAGGATAATCCTCAGATCATGGACCCTGTCCGCATTATTGCTACCAACATCTTTCAACTTAGTTTTGTCTAGGAACGTATCAAAAACAGGTGAGCTACATCGCGAGCTATTGATCTACATCATAATATACAAAGACATTTTGACTATGTTCATGATAAATTTTAGTTCAGTTAATAAAATTACTAATGAACTCCCACGTAAATCAACATCCCTCAAGTTGTCTAAGTGGTACATGATCCAAATCAACTAAACCATGTCCGATCATCACGTGAGATGGAGTAGTCTTCAATGGTGAACATCAAGATGTTGATCACATCTATTACATGACTCATGTTCAACCTTTCAGTCTCTAGTGTTCTGAGACCATGTTTGTACATGCTAGGCTTGTCAAGTTTAACCCAAGTATTCTGTGTGTGTAAATCTGGCTTACACCCGTTGTATGTGAACGTAGAGTCTATCACACATGATAATCACGAGGTGTCTCGAAATGACGAACTGTAGCAACGGTGCATACTTAGGGAGAACACTTTTATCTTGAAATTAAGTGAAGGGTCATCTTATAATGCTACCGTCGATGTAAGCAAAATAAGATGAACAAAAGATAAACATCACATGCAATCAAAATATGTGACATGATATGGACATCATCATATTGTGCTTTTGATCTCCATCTCCAAAGCAATGTCATGATCTCCATCGTCACCTGCTCCACACCTTGATCTCCATCATTGCGTCTGGGTCGTCTCGCCAACTATTGCTTCTGCAACTATTGCTAACTCATAGCGATAAATTAAAGCAATTACATGGCGCTTGCATTTCATTCAATAATTAAGAGACAACCCTAAGGCTCCTGCCGATTGTAGATATTACAAAACATGATCATCTCATACAATAACGTATATCACATCACGTCTTCACCATATCACATCATATCATACCCTACAAAAACAAGTTATACGTCCTCTACTTTGTTGTTGCAAGTTTTACGTGGTTGCTACGGGCAACTAGCAAGAACCGTTCTTACCTACGCATAACCACAATGGTGATTTATCAAGTTTGCTGTTTTAACCTTCTTCAAGGACTGACTGTAGTCAAATTCGATTCAACTAAAGTGAGAGAAACAGACACCCATCAGCCACCTCATGCAACATAAGTTGCATCAGTCGGTGAACCGGTCTGATTTATGTGGACATGTAAGGTTGGTCTGGGCCGCTTCATCCCACAATACCGCCAAATCAAAATAAGACGTTGGTGGTAAGCAGTATGAAGATCACTGCCCATAACTCCTTTATGTTCTACTCGTGCATATAATCTACGCATAGACCTTGCTCTGATACCACTGTTTGGGAATGTTGCATGGAAAACAAATACATTTCTACGCACACACAAGATCTATCCAAGGAGATGCATAGCTACGAGAGGGGGGAGCATCCTCATACCCTTGAAGATGGCTAAGCGGAAGCGTTTATCAACGCGGTTGATGTAGTCGTGCACCTTCACGATCCGCCCCGATCAAGTACGGAACATACGACACTGATAATCCACAAGTGTAGGGGATCGTTTGTAGCCTTTTTCGATAAGAGTGTCGAACCCTACAAGGAGCTAAATGTAGAACAAATATTCCCTCAAGTTCTATCGACCACCGATACAACTCTACGCACACTTAACGTTTGCTTTATCTAAAACAAGAATAAAACTAGAAGTACTTAGCGGGAACTTGAAGTAAATTGCAAGACAATAAAAGTAGTGTAGTAGCAAGCTTTTTGTAACACAAGAGAATGATTTGTCCATAGGCCATCAACTATGTTACTAGATTGATAGCAAGTTTATTTGTGGGATAGGCCTCTGCTAGCATGTCGTCCCTTACTTGGAATTCTATGCACCTATGATTGGACCTCTAGCAAGCATCCGCAACTACTATCGTTCATGAAGGTAAAACCCAACCATAGCCTTAAGATATATTGGTCCCCCTTCAATCCCATATGCATCAATTTCTATGCCAGTATGGAAGCTGCTATCACCCTTGCCCTCCAATACATAGTCCTATCAGCATACAACTAAACCTGTGGTGTGATCCACGCACGCGCTCATATGATGGGCACCAAAGGACATCAACATAACCACAAGCAAATTAAACCAATCATAGAAATTTTACCTATAAGCCCATAGGACATAACATATCTACTCAAACATCATAGGATAACCACATATCATTGGATAATAGTATGTAGTGTTGAGTGGCATGTTTAAGTAGAGATTTATAGCGGGAATAGAGAGGTCACACCATTGCATAGAGGGGGAGAAAGTTGGTGTTGACGATAGCAAGATTGTTTATGTAGATCGTCGTGATGATCCTAGCCCCGGCGGCACTCCCACGCCATCGGGAGAGAGGGGGAGAGAGCCCCCCTCCTTGTTCTTCTTTCTTGGCCTCCCCCTAGATGGGAGGAGGGTTACCCCTCTGGTCAATGGCCTACATGGATATGGAGGGGCGAGAGCCCCTCCGAGGTTGGATCTGTCTCTTTGTCCTTTTCTGTTTCGTGTTCCTATTTTCTGGCCCTCCACCGTTTCTTAAATTCCCGAAGATCTGTAACTCCGATTCCGCTGAAATATTAACATGATTTTTCCCGGATATAAGCTTCCTTGCGCCCGGAGTAGAGGTCCAACCGACGTATGAGGTGAGCACAACCCACCAAGGCGGACCGGGCACCCCCTGGCGCGCCCAGGTGTATCGTGGGGGCTGTGGGGCCCTGTTTGCGTTGATTCCAAGTCCCAAAAATCACATATATTCCAAAATAATTCTCCGTAAATTTTCATTGCTGAGGGAGTCCTGGATTGAGGCGTCCTCGGGTGACCGTATAACTCGTGGTGGGCCAGACTTGTGGGCCGTGAAGATCATTGTTGAAGATTGTCTCCCGTATCCGGATAGGACTCCTGTATTCATATAATGGCAGGTTTTAGGTTCGGGTGTAATATGTCCTTCCTCTACAAGATGATTATGTACAAACCCTAGGCCCCTCCGGTGCTTATATAAACTAGAGGGTTTAGTCCGTAGAGGATAGAGAATCATAACAACCTCATAGGCTAGACTTTAGGGTTTAGCCATTACGATCTCGAGGTCGATCAACTCTTGTAATCATATTCATCCATATTAATATAGTAGGAAGTAGGGTATTACCTCGATCGAGAGGGCCTGAACCTGGGTAAACATCGTGTCCCCGGCCTCCTGTTACCATCGATCCTCAGATGCATAGTTCGAGACCCCCTACCCGAGATCCACCGGTTTTGACACCGACATTGGTGCTTTCATTAAGAGTTCCACTATGTCGTTGACCGAAGGACTGATGGATCGCTTCATCAACCACGATGG
Organism: Secale cereale; assembly: GCA_902687465.1. Classification (NCBI taxonomy): domain Eukaryota; kingdom Viridiplantae; phylum Streptophyta; class Magnoliopsida; order Poales; family Poaceae; genus Secale; species Secale cereale. The sequence continues at coordinate 420,659,181 of LR738709.1, forward strand.
CGCCACCGAGGGAATTTTCCCTCCCAGCTAGCTTTTTGTGTTCGGCGGCTTCATGCTCCGTGCCAACATAGAAGGCCACCTCGAGCAGGTTGAGAGCTACGCCCCTGGCCATCAAGTCAGGTTTGGAAGCTTGAACTACGTTGCTGATATCCGCGGAGACTTGATCTTCCACGGATTCGAGCCCACAATGACCTCTCCCTGCCACCATGATGAACATGACCTAACTCTATCATCGGATTAGGAAATAGCACCTGTAACCGTTCTGGCCCTAGATCCGGAATAGATCATGTCACCCAAGGATGGGATGCTCAACCCCGCCGAGGAAGCCGCAAACTCAACGGCGCTAGAGCCGCACACGGACCCAACTCCAAGCGGAGTCTATGTTACCAAAACTCCGGACTCGTCTCCGGCCACTATGCGCATCTGCACCCTTCAAGCTCGATCAGGCGTCTATCGCCGAATTCAGCATCGTAGATATCTTCCGGCACTCACCCTTTGGCGGTGTGCTAAACTCGTTAAAATCTCTCTCCTTAGCTGGGAACACACAGCCAAGTTATATCCGGTTCGAACTGGAGGCTGATGATGGAGAATTTTGCTCCTCGCCCACCACCCACTTGGTAGCCATGGTCGAAGATCTTATCGATCTATTGGACTACGCATCCGAAGACTTCGAAGGGATGTACCTCCAAGACGAAGCAGATCTAGACCGAAACCGGCCCGTAACCAGGCGATGGAAAGCTACTTCTTCATACGATGTGTATATGGTGGATACACCTAAGGAGAAGGAGGGCGACGGCGAAAACGATCCTGCAAAGGACAAGCCTGTCGAAGAACCTCCCAAACATCGGCGTCCGAAGCGCCGAACTAAATCCCATAAAGGAAAAGATAGCAACACTGTCAATAATGAGGGTGACAGTCCGGAGCAAGCCGAAGACCCCGCAAACCCAGCGATGGAGTAGGACGAATGAGAGGACGACAGATATAGCCCGAAACCACTGTCCAATTACAGCGATGCCGAAGACAGTAATTATGAACCTGTCTCCGAAGAGGATGTTAGCCTGGGCGACGATGAATACATCGTCCCAGAAGAACCCTTAGAACAAAAGCGCTTCCATCGGAGGCTTATTGCCACCGCGAGCAGCCTGAAAAAGCAACAGAGACGGCTTCGAGCTGAACATGATACGCTCAACGATAGATGGAACGAAGTACTGGACGCTGAGCAAAAATATGGGAATCGCCAAAGCAAAGGCTATCCTAAGCGTAAACTGCTGCCTGAATTCGACGACGAGGCCATTCTGCCCATACCACCGAAAAACAACACCGCCGACAAGCCGGACCGACCACCTCATGGATGGGACATAGTGGCTAGCAACGGCGTGCACAAGCCCGCACCCCCACCCCGTAAGGGAAAGGAGGATGCGGCTTAGGCCCGGAAACATGATCTGTGTGAGGACCTGAACAAAAAGGCTGGCAAGACCAGATCCATTCACGGATCAAGGGACCGCGCTCCCGCACGGGACGTCGGCTATCAAGCTAATCATGCTGGTCATATACCAGTCTGGGGTAAATACCGAACATCACAACCATCTGATATACGCCATGACATAGCAAAATACAGGGGCGCCACACACCCTCTGTGCTTCACCGATGAGGTGCTAGATCACGACTTTCCAGAAGGGTTTAAACCCGTAAACATTGAAGTGTATGATGGAACGACGGATCTTGCCGTCTGGATAGAAGACTTCATTCTTCACATCCACATGGCTCCCGGAGATGATCTCTATGCCATTAAATACTTACCCCTCAAGTTGAAAGGACCAGCTCGGCACTACTAAATAGCCTCCCAGAGAACTCCATTGGGAGTTGGGAAGAACTTGAAGATGCTTTCCGGGCCAATTTTCAAGGGACCTATGTCCGGCCCCCGGATGCTGACAGTCTAAGTCACATCAGCCAACAACCCGAGGAGTCAGCCCGCAAGCTTTGGAATCGGTTTCTCACTAAAAAGAACCAAATCGTCGACTGTCGGGACGCCGAAGCCTTAGCGGCCTTCAAGCATAGTGTCCGGGACGAATGGCTAGCCAGACAACTCGGACAGGAAAAGCCGAGGACAATGGCAGCCCTAACTACACTCATGACCTGTTTTTGCGCGGACAAGTACAGCTGGTTAGCTTGTACTAGCACCAGCGACCCTGGAACATCTGAAATCAGGGGCGGCAATGGAAAGCCACGACGTAACAAAAACAAACATCGAAACAACGCTGGAAGCCCAGATGATACATCAGTAAACACCAGATTCAGCGGCTCCAGACCCGGTCAACGGAAGAAGCCATTCAAAGGCAACAAAGATAGTCCATCCAGCCTGGACAAAATATTAGATAAGCCCTGCCAAATCCATGGCACCCCAGAGAAACCTGCAAACCATACCAACCGTAATTGTTGGGTATTCAAGCTGGCCGGCAAGCTCAACGCCTAACACAAGGGAAAGGGACCTCAGAGCGAAGACGAGGAAGAACCTCGCCAGCCGAACACAGGGGGAGAGAAGACATTTCCACCGGAGATCAAAACAGTGAACATGATATATGACACTCATATCCCAAAGAGGGAGCGTAAGTGCGCACTCCGAGATTTCTATGTCGTCGAGCCTATTGCCCCCAAATTCGACCCATGGTCGGCCTGTCCGATCACATTCGATCGCAGGGATCATCCGACTAGTATCCGTCATGCGGGTTCAGCTTCCCTAGTTCTCGACCCAATAATCGATGGATACCATCTCACCCGAGTCCCTATGGATGGCGGCATCAGTCTCAATATGATATATCAGGACATTGTCCGCAAGATGGGGATCAACCCGTCAAGAATCAAGCCAAGCAGCACGACCTTTAAAGGAGTGATACTGGGCGTAGAAGCCCGCTGCACGGGCTCTTTAACATTGGAGGTCGTATTCGGCTCTCCTGATAACTTTCGAAGCGAAGAGCTAATCTCCGACATAGCTCCGTTCTGAAGTGGCTATCATGCACTACTCGGAAGAACGGACTTCGGCCACTTTAATGCAGTCCTGCATTATGCTTATCTAAAGGTTAAAATTCCTGGACCACGTGGCGTCATCAAGGTCAATGGAAATATGGAGCACTCTCTTCGTACGGAGGAAGACACTGCGGCCTTAGCAACCGAAGTCCAAAACGTCATATTCAAGCCGACCATCCTATGGGTCATTAAACCCGCTGACATAGCTAAACGTGTTCGGAATATGCCTCAGTGCGGCAGCTTAGATGAACCTGAGCTAGATTAGCAGTTACGCCCCCATCAACTTCCCCATAAGGCGATAGCATACGTGCCTCGTGTACATAATTATGCCCTCAAAATCCCTTGGGCGGCGCTGGGGGCACACTGCATACACATAGTCCATAGTTCGACTCGACCCTATTCGGACTCTAAAATTATCTTTCAGGGTTCGCTAAACGAACCGGTTCTATTTATGGCCACACTGGATTTATTTTCTTCTCCAGTTTTTTTTCTTTTTTTCCTTTTTATAGATGGCCATCACACTACCCCCTTCAAGGACACATCACAAAGAAGAAAACGGCGCAGACGTGCAGCAGGGACCCACGCTAAGGTTTCTTTTTAGATTAAGACCCTCTGTAAACCTTTTTTCTCTTTTTGCTCTATACTTCTCTGGCATTTAAATGTCCAGGGAAGTTATCGGCAATATCTGTAAGCTTACGGCTCGCCGTACTATAACGGGATATTGTAAGAACAGATTGGTTCATATTAGGTTTGGAGTTTTATTCAGTCACCAACTATGTTCTCTCCCCACGTCAGATTGCCACATGTGCCTTGTCAACAGGGTTCATTACCAGGGGCTGTATTCAGCCCGGTATATGTCGAAAATTTCGAACACCTATCAGGAGTGTTCGGTGTCCTGGATGTTTGCCCTATATGCATCAGTTCTGAATCATGTCTTGGGTCAATAGTTGGGTTGCCCGGCTCCTATGCTTACCCCTACGTTCCCGATTGTTTGGCTAGGGTGTATAGGGAGAACTATTGCGATTGTACTTCTGGCTCGTCTGATCAAGTACCTCAGTAGAGAAAGCCGAAAACCGACTGTCATGATAGGTGAGAACCTGGTCTGCAATCCGGTGACTTAGTTTTATACTACGATAGATAGAGATCTACCCCATGTTATACGAAGGGTTGTTTTTTTTCACCCAGCCGGGTGAAATTGGATACCTTAATTTGGAAATATCATATCCACACCAGGGGCTAGTACCTAGCCCCACTCGTCAAACTCCTATGGCTAAGTGAAAGCAATAGCGCCGCATAGTCTGATTGCCTGGTTCGCTCCGCATACACCTCCTACACGGACCAAGACGTTGGATAAAGAGTGTCTATGCATATGACTGAACACCCCTGTACTATGTACATGGGGCCTGAAGCAGACGACTGGAAACTCTCAAATTTATATAAATGGCAACACAGTAGGTAAAAGTCGCTCACATTATAATAGCGCAAAAGTTATATACATCGGTTCATAAGCTCAAGTCTTTACAACCGGATACAATTACTCAAAGATAATATATTTTGAGCATTGGCCTTCTACAAGGCGGGAGCCTTCTATGACGTCCTCGAAGTATTTCTCCGGCTTGCGGTGCTCCTTGAGTGCGGGCGGGCCAGCAGTAGCTATATCATGCGCCTTCATCTTCGCCCAGTGCACTTTTACACAAGTGAAGGCCATCCGAGCACCTTCTATGCAGGCCGAACGCTTCAATGCGTCGACCCGTGGACTCGCCTTAATGAGCCGCTTCACCAATCCGAAGTAGTTACTTTGGATTGGATCAGGGAACCATAGCCGGACTATCAAGTCCTTCATCGCCGAACCCGCCATATTGTGCAGCTCGACCAGCTGCTTCATCTGGTCGTTGAGGGGCACCAGATGTTTTGGCGCATAGAATTGCGACAAAAACAACTTCTCCATGTCGTTCCCCTCTTAGGCTCGGAAGTGTTGGGCGGTGTCAGCACTGCTCCTCAGAAGATCAGCAAACATGCTTGGAGAACTCCATAACCGTGTCAGCCCAAGATACTTCTGCCCTCCGAAGATGCTCTGTAAGAGAAAGGTCTTACCAGATGCTATTTGTCGCGCCTGCTTGATTTCTTCACAGGCGCTGCGCGACTCGCTTCGCGCATCCTGGGCAGCCTAACTACCGCATTCAGCTCGGATGCTTGTTCCGAAGTCTTCTCTTCCAACACCTCGCATTTGCGAATAGCATCCTTGAGCTCAACCTCGACTTCGGACACCCGATCTTGGTGCTTCTCATACGCGGCCTTTTCGGCCTCTAAATCGGCAACCGCTTTGTCAGGGGCTGCCCTGTTCGCTTCAGCCTCCTTCTTGGCTTTCGCGAGTTCGCCCTTGAGGGCCTCGAGCTTAGTGGCGCCAACCGTTTAATACAGAATATCATAAAAGAGTTTATACCCATACACATTTAATATTATTAGTCTTCTTGACATCTTAATTTTTCAAATCCGCATACCTTGCGTTTCATCTAAACGCTGTTTGACGCGGTCGAGGTCCGCGTTGGCCAACAAGAGCTTCCGATTTAGTTCGGCAACCTCTGCATCTCGTGCAGTTGCCGTAACTAGTGAAGCCTGTTCAAATAACAGAAGCATAACAGTTCAGATCTATAAGCATGCTATACTATGGATACTTCGTCCGATTCTGTTCAGAATCACACAAAGCATCAGGGGCTACTGGCTATATATGTGCATATAAAACAAATAAAAGTTCCATAAAGAACATTACATTCCTTACCTCAAAGCCTATTAACAGGTTGTTGATGGCTTCATTCAGTCCGCCCTTGACAGACTGAATCTTCTTCAACACCACACCCATCATGGTGCGGTGCTCCTCCATGATGGAAGCACTTTTTAGTGCTCCCTCCAGAGGGTCCGGCGCCTCCGAATTGACCCCGGGCGTCGTTGTATCCTCCCCCACCTTAGGGGACTGGTCTTCGGACCACGGAGCCGCGATAGGCTCTGGGTCAGTATTCGGCGGGGCCACAGATTGTTTGGGCCCCCCGTCTTTGGTCTCCATGGGGATTGTTTCCCCATGGTCAGCGGTAGCCGAGGTATTACCCTCGGTCGCCCTATCACTTGCCCCTCCCCCATCTCCTTGAGCGGAAGACACTCGTTGGGAGGACACTTCGGTGTCCCCGTCGATCACGGGCGATGGAGCTCGGACCAGCGGGTCACTCTCCGTCTCTCCAGGCGCTAGAGAGTTCCCCTCCGACAAGGAGGCATCGGGGTGTGCTCGGGGAGGGCTGTAGGTCAGCAGGTGAGAAATACTAGGTAAGCATCAAAATGCTAAACAAACAAGGTACATCAATTAATGTATCCAGACAAACTTACATTTCGGTCGGGGGTTTCTCCCTGGGCTTCACCACAAAGCTATGTTCGGACGATGGGTCCGAACGAGCAGAGAGGTTCAGCCTCCTCCGGGGTGCGGCCGTGCCCGCATCAGCGGCAGCCGCCCTCTTTGTCCCCCTGCCTTGCGCAGGGGGGTCTTCTTCTTCTTCTTCGTCATCATCCTCCTCTTCGGAGGAGAGGATGTTGATCTTCTCGGACTTCTCGTCCGCAGGGCGGGGGCCTTGCTCGGCCTCCTTGCTCTTCTTCTTGGGCTTCTTGACGAGTGCCTTGTACGACGCTGGGACTAGCATCACCATCAGTCGGGGCAATTCTGGGTCTTCGGGCAAAGGCGCCGGACACTTAATCTAGATTGCCTTCTTCGTCCAACCCTGTATATCACACAAAAACTCCAATTCCTATTATCATTAAATAAGAAAAGGGATATATGTTCAGCAGAATTTACTATTACCTCTCGAACGGTGAATGCGATGCTATAGCCCGCATCTTTGGTTTCCTTCGGCCACTCCTTCTGGCTCTTGAAGAGATGCTTCTAGATCTCTTTGTGCGTGAAACCAAAGAGATGCTTCAGAGGCTGATCTCTTGCCAGATCGAACTCCCGTAGGGAGGAGTCCCGGCTTTGGCAAGGAAGGACCAGCCGGGCCAGCATTACCTGGACCATGGTCGAGAGCTGATAGCCCTTGGAAATCACGCCGGACACACGGCCCTGGAGTGTCGTCATCTCAACCTGAGACCCCCAGTTAGGACTCTTATCGGTCCAGGAGGTCAACCTCTCCAGGGTCCAGATCTGAAAGCAGGTTCCGCCGCCCATTTAGCGTCGCGGGGTTCAGTGATATAGAACCACTCCTGCTGTCAGACCTTGTTCATCTCCACGAACGACCCTTTTGTCCAAATCGCATTCGGGAGCTTGCTTATCATAGCACCCCCGCACTCGGCGTGTTGCTCGTCCACCACCTTCAGCTTCACATTGAAGGTTTTAAGCCATAGGCCAAAGTGTGGAGGGACGCGCAGGAAAGCTTCACACACCACTATAAAGGCGGAGATGTGGAGAATTGAGTTCGGGGCTAGATCGTGGAAATCTAGGCCGTAGAAAAACAGCAAACCCCGAACAAAGGGGTGGAGTGGGAACCCTAGCCCCCTAAGAAAGTGCGAGAGAAACACGACTCTCTCATACGCCTCTAGGACGGGAACCACCTGGCCCTTGGCAGGGACTCAGTGTGCAATATCAGCAGCGAGATAGCCCGCGCTCCGAAGATCCCCCACGATTTTCTCAGTAACCGTGGAGGCCTACCACGTGCCCCTAGCGCTCGATCCAGCCATTGCTGGGGAAAGAAGTAGTAGTTGAGGAACGAAGAATGGCGGGTGCAAGAGATGAGGATGCTGGGGCTAGGAAGATTGGAGAGCTCGAGCTTGAGGAAAGCGTGGGGCTGATGAAAGGGATTGGTATCCTTTTTATAATGCTGTGAGTACTGAACGTCCCCCCACTTTAGCCATGAACCTCGTCAGTTCACAAAGCGGCCGTGCGTAATGCGTGGTTTGGAAGCTCACGTCACGTTGATAAGGATCCCACAATAAGCGGGGACGATCTTTACTCTGATAAGACATGTCAATGGAGTTGTACCTCGAAACGCGAAACTAGGACCAAGTAAAATGGTTCGGTATGATAATGGGATGGACACAACGCTTCATCGAAAAGTTGTCAGTAAAAACACAATTTTCATTTTCTTTCAAACCCTTTGACTTCGAGGCTAAGGGTTGTACTGACCATGCAGAGCCGAACACAATACACCTTTTGCTAAAGATATATTCGAAAGAAGGAACCCGCCTTGCAATGTCGAAGACAATACGGAAGTCGAACTCATCGTCATCAAAGACAGGTTCAGGGGCTACTGAGGGAGTCCTGGATTGAGGGGTCCTCAGGTGGCCGGATAACTCGTGGTGGGCCGGACTGGTGGGCCGTGAATATCATTGTTGAAGATCGTCTCTCATATCCGGATAGGACTCTTGTATTCGTATAATGGCAGGTTTTAGGTTCGGATGTAATATTTCCTTCCTCTACAAGATGGTTATGTACAAACCCTAGGCCCCTCCGGTGCTTCTATTAACTAGAGGGTTTAGTCCGTAGAGGCTAGAGAATCATAACATCCTCATAGGCTAGACTTTAGGGTTCAGCCATTATGATCTCGAGGTAGATCAACTCTTCTAATCACATTCATCCATATTAATATAGCAGGAAGTAGGGTATTACCTCGATCTAGAGGGCCTGAACCTGGGTAAACATCGTGTCCCCAGCCTCCTGTTACCATCAAACCTCAGACGCATAGTTCGGGACCCCCTACCCGAGATCCGCCGGTTTTGACACCGACAATCGCGTTTGGACTTTGTTTCATATCGATTTTCTGCGAAAGAAAAACATTCAACAAACAGGAACTGGCACTGGGCACTGGATCAGTAAGTTAGTCCAAATAAATCATATAAATTGTTGCCAAAAGCATGTAAAAGTTGAATAATATTGGCACGGAACAATCAAAATTACAGATATGACGGAGATATATCTGCATCCCCAAGCTTAATTACAGCTCGTCCTCAAGTAGGTAAATGATAAAAAAGATAATTTTTTACGTGGAATGCTACCTAGCATAAACTTTATCATATATCTAATCATGGCATGAATATTAAGACATGACTGATTCAAAGAAATAGTCTATAATTTAACATCAAACATCAATACTCGGGCATCCCAACAAAAATCATGTCTTTCAAAATATCAAATGCTAAAGAATGTTATCCCTAAAAAATCATATAGCCTTTTCATGCTCTGTCTTCTTAATGCAAAGTATAAATCACAAACTACCCTGGTGTCAGCCAAGCAATTGGTTCATACTTTTGAACGCGCTTCAGCATTTTCAACTCTCATGCAATACATGAACGCAAGCCATGGATATAGCAATATAGGTGCAATAGAATGCGGTGGTAGTATACAAAAGGAGGGAGAAAGTCTCACATCAACTAGGAAAATTAATGGACTATGGAGATGCCCATCAATTTATATCAATGCGAGGAGTAGGGATTGTCATGCAACGGATGCACTAAGAGCAATAAGTGTATGAAAGCTCAATATGATACTAAGTGGGTATGCATCAAACTCTAAAATGAAAAATCCCCACTAGTATATGAAAGTGACAAAATAGGAGACTCTCTATATGAAAAACATGGTGCTACTTTGAAGCACAAGTGTGGTATTTGCATGCCCCTTCTCTGTTTTTCTCTTTTTTTTCTTTTTTTGCATTTTTTCTTGGGCTCTTTTTGGCCTCACTTTTCATTTATTTATTTATTTTAATATTTGTGTGGAGTCTCATCCCGACTTGTGGGGGAATCATGGTCTTCGTCATCCTTTCCTCACTGGGACATGCTCTAATAATGGATAATGATGGTCATCACACTTCTATTTACTTATAACTCAAAAGATATAAAAATTACAACTCGGTACCTAGAACATAGTTTGACTCTATATGAATGCCTCTCGCAGTGTACCGGGATGTGCAATGATCTAGCGTAGCAAAGATATTAAAAATGGACAAGCCATGAAAATATCATGCTACTGTCTTACGATCATGCAAAGCAATATGAAAATGAATGCTCAAGTCATCTATATGATGGAAGTGCATGGAAATGTATCTCGGAGTGGCTATGGAAATGCCATAATAGGTAGGTATGGTGGCTGTTTTGACGAAGGTATAATAAAGTTTATGCATCGACGAAAGTTGCACGGCACGAGAGAGGCTGGCAATTATGAAAGGGTGAGAGTGTGTATAATCCATGGACTCGCATTAGTCATAAAGAACTCATAAGATTGTTGCAAAAGTTTATTAGCCCTCGAGCAAACTAATACTACGCATGCTCCTAGGGGGAGGTTGGTAGGAGTTAACCATCGCGCGCCCCCGACCTTCACACAAAGATAGACAGTCAAGGATAAATTGTGCTCCAACTTCCCGACATAACGAGAGACTATACATGCATGCTCGGGAATCACAAACCTTAACATCAATATCTTACTAAACACGATCATCCACTAGCACCTCCCACATATTATCATCTCTATATCGTAAAACTATTGCAAGGAATCAAACATATCAGATTCAGTGATCCATAAGTTTTTTGTAGGATTTTATGACTAACCATGAAATTGACCAATTCCTGTTGACTCTCTAAATAGATATAAGTGAAGCATGAGAGTTTAATTTTTCTACAAAAGATCATGCTCTAACAAATATAAGTGAAGCAAAAGAGCATTGTACGAACATTGGTTTTCTATGTGAAGAGAAACAAGCGATCTAAACTTCAAAAGATATAAGTGAAGCACATGAAGCATTCTATAAAGCCATACTCCAAAGATATAAGTGAAGTGCAATGAGCATTCTATAAATTGGCCAAGGACTATCTCATACCAGCAGGGTGCAAGACAGAAAAGTGAAAAATAAACAAAAAAGACGCTCTAAGGATTTACGCATATCATGTGAATGAAACGAATCCGAAAACTTACCGATACTTGTTGAAGAAAGATGGGATGCCTTCCGGGGCATACCGAAGCTTAGACGATTGATTCACCTTGAATATTTACTTGGGGTGCATTGAGCATCCCCAAGTTTGAGCTCTTGCCTCTCCTTCTTCTCCTCACATCGAGACCTCCTCGATCTTCGAACACTTCATCCACACAAAACTCAACAGAAAGCTCGTGAGATCCGTTAGTATAATAATGCTAATTACTACTTTAAGTACTGTTGCAAACCAATTAATATTTTGTTTTTGCATTTTAGCTATTGTATTTTAACTTCTCCAAGTCTTATACTACCGATCGAACCGATAGTTTCATCAAAACAAGCAAAATAATGCATCAAAAACAGAATCTGTCTTAAACAGGACAGTCTATAGAAATCTGAACATTCACCATACTTATGTAACACTAAAAATTCTGAAAAAATAGGAAAAAATAAAAAAAATGTATAGCAATATTGTGCAAGAAGTTTCAGAAACTTTCGACGTTCCAGTAAAAAACTAAAAATCATGCACTACAGCCAAAGTTTTTGTTTTTGCAGCGCACATACCAACAAGCAATCTAATCATCCTAAAGGAAAATTTTAGAACATTATTTTTATAATACCATGGATTTGTACAAGGGGATAATTTTTTTTTGCGAGAAATTTCATGAAAAATTCTACATTGTTTCCATGAGCATGAACACAAGTGTTCAAGGTCGACCTTACTTTTTCAATGCGTCACCTTTCAATCGCTTCTCTTTTTAAAATAGTTTTTAGGTTCACCTGTATATTTTTTTTGTTTTTAAACTTTATAAAAGCACTCAAAAAATGACTCTCTAAAAGTTCTGGGTTGTCTCCCTGGCAGCGCTTTCTTTAAAGCCATTCAGCTAGGCATAAAGTGCTCAAGTAATGAATCCACCCGGATCCCAAGGTATATAAAAGCCAATTTTAATTAGCAATGATTTGGCATTTAGCAGTGAGCACAAAGCAACATATATCATGCAATGAAGAAGTCTAGCTCTCTTCCTATGCATCAACATGTCATAAAAGAACAAATCATGCACATCAAGTAAAGGCCAATGCATAGTATACGCAGTTTCTTGCAATTCTATCATGTTGGAAACATAGAGAGGCGGAGATGTAGTTCCTCTCTCATAATAATTGCAAGTAGGAGCAGTAGGCACATGCATATTATGCTCATCAAAATCATTATGTGCAACGGTAAAAGACAACCCATCAATATAATTCTTAATAAGTGCAAACTTCTCCGATATAGTGTAGTTGGGAGAATTCAAAAAGATAATAGGACTATCATGTGTGGGTGCAATAGAAACAATTTCTTTCTTGACATAAGGAACTATAGCAAGTTCATATTCATAAGCATAATTCATATTGGCATCTTGGCCACAAGCATAGCAAGCATCATAAAAAAGGGATATTTCAAAGGAATCAATGGGATCATAGCAATCGTCATACATTCATCCTTCAGTAAGTATGAAGGGAAATTAAACAATGTATCAGTTGAGGGGTTACTCTCATAAAAAGGTGGTCACGAGTAGCTAATACGCTCTTCCTCCTTTTGTTCTTCACCCTCCTCCTCATCTTTTTAATATAATGAGCTCACAGTGTCATCAATTTCTTCATCCATAGACTCCTGCAAAATATTAGTCTCTTCTTGGACAACGGAGAGTCTCTCAATAAATGCATCAATATCGTGATTGTATTTATAATTATCATAGCAATTTAAGGATAGCAAAATTTTCAGATCTATAAGTTGAATCATCATCATAATCATACTTTTCAAACAGAGATTCAATTTCATAAGCACCCTTAAAAGCAACAAACTCTTCTATTCTTTCCACATCATAATAATCATATACACCTTTAGCATAAGAAGCTAAGGTTTTATTATCATTAAATTCACATGAAAAGGGAAGGTGTGGAGCCTTCATCCTAGAGAAACAAGTAAAATGATATTCCAAGCATAGATTCCAAGCATACCCATGCAACAGATGAAGTTGATCCCATATTAGTTTCCCCTTTTGTGTCAAGCGATAATCCCTAAAGCATTCACGCTGATCCAACGTTACTCCCATTATCCTGTTGAATGGGGTTTTCTCAGGATTATCAAAGTAGTGCATAATACATTTCACATAACTAGCATCGAGGGTTTTAGGAGGTTCCCCATCTCCATGAGTAGCAAGTACAACTATTTTTTTTGGTGTTTCGTGTTCCATATCCATAACTAAAGATAGATTAGAACTTAGAAAATAAAATAAAATATACTTAATGATAAAGCAAACAAGCACACATGAGAATATTCACCCCCACGCTATTGCTCCCCGGCAACGGCACCAGAAAAAGGTCTTGATAACCCACAAGTGTAGGGGATCGTTTGTAGCCTTTTTCGATAAGTAAGAGTGTCTAACCCAACGATGAGCTAAAGGTAGAACAAATATTACCTCAAGTTGAATCGACCATTGATACAACTCTACGCATACTTAACGTTTGCTTTATCTAAAACAAGAATAAAATTAGAAGTACTTAGCAGGAACTTGAAGTAAATTGCAAAACAATAAAAGTAGTGTAGTAGCAAGCTTTTTGTAACATGAGAGAATGATTTGTCCATAGGCCATCAACTATGTTACTAGATTGATAGCAAGTTTATATGTGGGAGAGGCCACTGCTAGCATGTCGTCCCTTACTTGGAATTCTATGCACTTATGATTGGAACTCTAGCAAGCATCTGCAAGTACTATCGTTCATTAAGGTAAAACCAAACCATAGCTTTAAGATATATTGGTCCCCCTTCAATCCCATATGCATCAATTTCTATGCCAGTCTGGAAGCTGCTGTCACCCTTGCCCTCCAATACATAATCCTTTCAGCATACAACTAATCCTATGGTGTGATCCACGAGCGTGCTCATATGATGGGCACCAAAGGAGAGCAACATAACCACAAGCAAATTAAACCAATCATAGCAATTTCATCGATAAGCCCGTAGGACAAAACATATCTACTCAAACATCATAGGATAACCACATATCATTGGATAATAGTATGTAGTTTTGAGCACCATGTTTAAGTAGAGAATTACAGCGGTAATAGAGAGGTTACACCGCTGCATAGAGGGGGATAAAGTTGGTGTTGACGGTAGCAAGATTGTTGATGTAGATCGCCATCACGATCCTAGCCCCGGCGTCACTCCGGCGGCACCAGGAGAGAGGGGGAGAGCCCCCTCCTTCTTCTTATTCCTTGGCCTCCCTCTAGATGGGAGGAGGGTTCCCCCTCTGGTCCATGGCCTCCATGGCTGTGGAGGGGCGAGAGCCCCTTAGAGATTGGATCTGTCTCTTTGTCCTCTTCTGTTTTGCATTCCTGTTTTCTGGCCCTCCACCGTTTCTTAAATTCCTGGAGATCCTTAACTCCGATTGCGCTAAATTTCTAACACGATGTTTTCCGGATATAAGCTTCCTTGCGCCCGAAGTAGAGGTCCAACCGATGTACGAGGTGAGCACAACCCTCACGGTGCGCCGGGCACCCCCTAGCGTGCCCAGGTGTATCGTGGGGGTTTCGGGCCCCCGTTTGCGTTGATTCCAAGTCCCAAAAATCACATATATTCCAAAATAATTCTCCATAAATTGTCATCGCATTTGGACTTCGTTTCATATGGATTTTCTGTGAAACAAAAACATTCAACAAATAGGAGCTGGGACTAGGCACTGTATCAGTAAGTTAGTCCAAATAAATCATCTAAATTGTTGCCAAAAGTATGTAAAAGTTGAATAATATTGGCATGGAACAATAAAAAATTACGGATACGAGGGAAACGTATCAGCATCCCCAAGCTTAATTCCTGCTCGTCCTTGAGTAGGTAAATAATAAAAAGATATTTTTTGATGTGGAATGCTAATAGCATAAACTTGATCATATATCTAATCATGGCAAATATTAAGACATGAGTGATTCAAAGAAACCGTCTATAATTTGACATAAAGACATCAATACTCGGGCATCCCGACAAACAATCATGTCTTTCAAAATATCAAATGCTAAAGAACGCTATCCCTACAAAACCATATAGCCTTGTCATGCTCTGTCTTCTTAACACAAAGAATAAATCATGAACTACCTCGGTGTCAGCCAAGCAATTGGTTCATACTTTTAACGCGCTTCAGCATTTTCAACTCGCATTCAATACATGAGCGCAAGCAATGGATATAGCAACATAGGTGGAATAGAATGCGGTGGTAGTAGAAAAAAGAAGGGAGAAAGTCTCACATCAACTAGGAAAATTAATGGAGTATGGAGATGTCCATCAATCTATATCAATGTGAGGAGTAGGGATTGACATGCAACGGATGCACTAAGAGCTATAAGTGTATGAAAGCTCAATATGAAACTAAGTGGGTATGCATCAAACTCTACAATGAAAAATCCCCACTAGTATATGAAAGTGACAACATAGGAGACTCTCTATATGAAAAACATGGTACTACTTTGAAGCACAAGTGTGGTATTTGCATGCCCCTTCTCCGTTTTTCTCTCTTTTTCCCCTTTTTTGCATTTTTTTCTTGGGCTCTTTTTGGCCTCACTTTTTCATTTTTTTCATTTGTCCAGAGTCTCTACCCGACTTGTGGGGGAATCATGGTCTCCATCATCCTTTCCTCACTGGGACATGCTCTAACAATGGATAATGATGATCATCACACTTCTATTTACTTATAACTCAAAAGAAATAAAAATTACAATTCGATACCTAGAATATAGTATGACTATATATGAATGCCTCTTGCAGTGTACCAGGATGTGCAATGATCTAGCATAGCAAACATATCAAAAAACGGACAAGCCATGAAACTATCGTGCTAACTGTCTTACAGTCAGGCAAAGCAGTATGAAAATGAATGCTCAAGTCATCTATATGATGGAAGTGCATGGCAATATATCTTTGAATGGCTATGGAAATGCCATAATAGGTAGGTATGGTGGCTGTCTTGAGGAAGGTATAATGAAGTTTATGCAGCGGCGAAAGTTGCGCGGCACGAGAGAGGCTAGCAATTATGAAAGGGTGTGAGTGCGTATAATCCATGGACTTACATTAGTCATAAAGAACTCATAAAATTATTGCAAAATTTTATTAGCCCTCGAGCAAAGTAATACTACGCATGCTCCTAGGGGGGAGGTTGGTAGGAGTTAACCATCGCGCGCCCCCTACCTTCACACAAAGATAGACAGACAAGGATATGTTGTGCTCCAACTTCCCGGCATAAAGAGAGACTATACGTGCATGCTTCGGGAATCACAAACCTTAACATCAATATCTTACTAAACATGATCATCCACTAGTACCTTCCACATATTATGATCTCTATATCGCAAAACTATTGCAAGGAATCAAACATATCATATTCAGTGATCCATAAGTTTTATGTAGGATTTTATGACTAACCATGCAATTGACCAATTCCGTTGACTCTCTAAATAGATATAAGTGAAGCATGAGAGTTTAAATCTTTTTACTAAAGATCATGCTCTAACAAATATAAGTGAAGCAAAAGAGCATTCTACGAACATCAGTTTTCTATGTGAAGAGAAACAGGCAATCCAAACTTCAAAAGATAGAAGCACATGAAGCATTCTATAAAGCCATACTCAAAAGATATAAGTGAAGTGCAAAGAGCATTCTATAAATTGGCCAAGGACTATCTCATACCAGCATTGGTGCATTAAAGAAAAGTAAAAAATAAACACAAAAGACGCTCCAAGAATTTACACATATCATGTGAATGAAACGAATCCGAAAACATACCGATACTTGTTGAAGAAAGATGGGATGCCTTCCGGGGCATCCTATGACGCCCGGGTAATTAAGCTATAGTGAAACTGTACTAATGGTGCCACGTCACTTCGATTACTGTTGCTAATCTCGCGTTAGTTCGAACCCGATTATATTCAGATTCAAATCAAGCAAACAATACAAGTTTTCAAACATTAAAACTAAAATGTTCGATGGGTTGCAAATAATCACTAGCTATTTATCATGTAGAAATCAACATTTTACAAAATATTAGAATGCCCCTTATATATTCAAAATAGAACCAAGAGCATCCAAATCAACCAATAAAAGATAAACAAATTTGTAAACTATTCAAAATAAATGGAAACTTGTTGTGCTAACTCAACTCACTACCTAGTATTTATGTGATAAATATTAGTTTTAAATAATTTGATGTAATATCTCTACCTAATATTAAAGGACGGATCGTTTCTCCACTTTATTTTGTCCATCAAGTTGTTTTTCGTACGTCCTCTTTTTTTTCATCCGTCGTCTCCACTTTATTTTGTCCATCAAGTTGTTTTTCGTACGTCCTCTTTTTTTTCGTCCGTCGTTTTTCCGTTGTACCGAAAAAGATTGCGTTCTCAGGACTCGAACCGTCGCCGCGTAGTTTGGTTACGCCCGCATGAGCCAGCTCACCTAGCTTGTGTGAGAAATAGAAGGAAGACTTTCTTTTATATAGAATATAAATGAGTTTTGTCAAAAAAAAATAGAAGCCGGCTCCGCCAATCTTACTAGCTACATGAATCTGGATCCGAGTCTAAATCCTACGAAGTACAGAATCCAAGTCCTAAAACTACTAGCTACAGGAATCTAGATCATATAAATACACATGTACAGCACCCTTAATGTAATCTCAAGTCTTCGGTCAAATAAGGTGCTTAGCAACTCGGCTTTGCACGTCGCCATGCCGGTATCGCCACTGAAACCAAAAACAACGAGCCATCAGCACGTCGCCTCGCCGGCATCAAGGCTGACAATAAAGACAACGAGCCATCAGGTATGTTCATCATTATCTCCTTCCATAGGACTTATTATAAAATTTGCTACCTGCCATGTATAAACTAAAAATTTGTCATCACTAATTTGAAGTTTCAGGAATTAACTTTAATTTGGTTCTAACTAATCCTAATTGTCCTAGACTTTATGCAGCCATACACTTCATGGTTCTTTTTCCAGCAGATAACATAGCCCAAAACATCTTATTCTAGATAGCGATTGCTAAGTACACTAAGCAAGCGAACAAATTGTTGGAAATATCAGCAATTTACCAAGTGATGTTACTAACAGAAATATTAGATAAAACATGACTAATGTAGAAGAGATAAAACAAGTCATGTGATCTAGCAGAGAGAAGGTAAACAGTATCTGCATATACAAACTAGAACCAAACATATGCAGAGCATACACTAGTGCTAGGAACTGAAACAGAACCTCGAACAGAGAGAGTGTAAGATCATACGTAGTAGGAGTAGAAGCCCCGGTCTTGGGTGCATTGTCCTCGCCGGCCATGTCGTTGAAGAGGTTGTCAATGTCGGGGAAGAAGTCGTCATCGGGGAAGTAGTCGTCGGCGACCGGATCGTCCGTGATGAAGCAACAAGTAGTCGCGCTGAGCGCTCCCTAGAAACCTTATCACCCTTCTCCCGTACAGGACTCAAAAGGTGTGGTTACGGAGGCCTACTGTCCTGACCTGCGGTGCACGCCACAAGCCGGGATGAGGAAGACAGCAGGCAGCACATAGAATGGAACCGATGCCAGGAGGAAGGAGAAGTTCTGGTGCGTCTCTCTGAGGAGGGGCGACCTTCCTTTTATAGGCGCAAGAGAAGGAGGCGAGAAGCCAGCGATGGGAGCTGAAGGGAACGGGCTGCAGCTGAAGAGGCGCCCCGTTCGGATGGAGGTGAAATGAACAGGCTGCAGCCAAAGAGGCGCGCCATTCAGATTCACTGTCCACTACATAAAAACATTTTTAGCTTACTCCTGACCTTTCGTATACCCGTCGTGCGTGGAAAAAATTAGACATCAGCTCGGCTCATTCCCGCAACCTGCGGCGCATCGTGACGAGGCGTGGCGTGGCATGGCGAGGCGGGCGGCGGAGGAGGAGCGCGCGTGGATGTCCCTTTTGTTCTCATGCTCGTACAAGTGGAGAAAGAGCCTCCCTTATAAAGAGGTCCAACTCCCTATAAACTAGCAATGTGGGACTAAACTTTTGTAGTGCCCCTTGCCTTGCACGAATGGGCTAAGTGGGCCTCTAGGATTTATTAGGAATTTCTGAAATTAATATTGGGATGGCTGGCCCATAAGTCAAAATTCCAGCAATCCCCCACCAGATCCCAGAGGCACACAAAATTTGCCTTTGGTTCCAAAACACTGTTTTATATACCGGTACTGAAGTGGAGACTGTTAAGTTGAACTTTCACCTAGAACTCTATGTTACACTAGTAAGCAACTTGAACTTCACACAAAGCCTTGACCGATACTTGGCTACCGTGGGTCTTCCCCGCAGGTGGAGCTTATGCGTCATACTCCGTGACCTTTCATGAGTTTACTAGAGAGAACCCTACTCTCATAGATTGGGACGTTTGACAATCAGACTCATATAGGTGTGTTCTTCAAAAGATGTTCAGCAGGATAACATCTCTGCTTACATGAGCCACTTAGAACACATTAAGATATACATCAACCTGCCATGCAGATTTAGGAGAGTATTGCATCTTCATGGAGTGGTATTGTTAATAGTAAGGATACTCTCCTCTCAGTTGACCAACATCTTGTCTTCCACATCTAATTCACGGGATCTCCTATCACATAGACTAGGTTACCACTGTGAACAACTCATATTGTGGGTCTCATACCCATCTCCCTCGATGCATTATCTATCACATTTCGTGATAGACCCTTAGTAAAAGGATCTGCCAGATTTTTAGACGTTTGGATATAATCCAATGCAATTACTCCGGAGTTTTTCATTTTTCTGACAGACTTTAACCTTCTCTCAACGTGTCTTGATGACTTCATGTTATCCTTTGAGCTGCTCACTTTCGTGATCACAGTTTGATTGTCGCAGTTCATAAGGATACCCGGTACATGTTTCTCAACTACCGGCAAGTCATTCAAGAGCCGACGAAGCCAATCCGTTTCGACCGTAGCTGTATCTAGTGTTGTGAGCTCTGCTTCCATAGTTGACCTCGTTAAGATGGTCTGCTAGCAAGACTTCCAAGAAATAGCGCCGCCTCTATGAGTGAATACATATCCGTTCGTGGCCTTTATCTCATCAGCATCTGAGATCCAGTTTGAGTCACTATACCCTTCAAGCACCTTTGGATGCCTGGTGTAGTGAATTCCATAATTTGTAGTGCCTTTCAAATAATGCAAAACTCTCTCTAGAGATTTCCAATGCACATCTCCTGGTTTTGAGACAAACCGACTCAGTTTGCTAACAACAAAAGAGATGTCGGGTCTTCTAGCATTGGCTAAGCACATAAGCGAGCGAACAATCTGAGAATATTTCAATTGATCTCTAGCAATTCTTCGATTCTTTCGAAGTAGCACGCTGGCATCATATGGTGTTGGAGAGGGCTTGCAGTCGCTATAGCCAAAGCGACTCAAGATCTTTTCCACATAGTGAGATTGAAGCAAAGTAATCCCACCATCATCGTCTCTCAACAACTTGATGTTTAGAATGACATCAGCCATTCCTAAATCCTTCATCTCAAAACAACGAGATAGGAAATGCTTAACCTCCTTAATAACATTCAAATTTGTTCCGAAAATCAGTATGTCATCAACATACAAGCAAAGGATAACTCCATCAGCCCCACCATGGCGATAGTACACACATTTGTCAACTTCGTTCACAACAAAGCCTGCAGCTGTTAAAGTTCTTTCAAACTTCTCATGCCATTGTTTGGGTGCTTGCTTGAGTCCATACAAAGACTTCAGCAACTTGCACACTTTTCCTTCCTGACCATCTATTACAAACCCATTTGGTTGTTCCATATAAATTTCCTCATCCAACTCTCCATTTAGGAAAGTAGCCTTAACATCCATTTGATGAATGAGAAGACCATGTGAGGCGGCTAGTGAAAGTAGAACTCGAATAGTGGTCAACCGCGCCACATGTGAGTAAGTATCAAAGAAGTCTTCACCTTCCTTTTGGGTATAACCGTTAACCACGAGCCGTGCCTTGTACTTTTCAATAGTTCCATCAGGCCTAAGCTTCTACTTGGATACCCATTTGCACCCTATAGGTTTGCACCCATAGGGACGATCAGTAATCTCCCAAGTTTCATTCGCTAAGATGGAATCCATCTCACTATGAACCGATTCCTTCCAGTAGTCAGAATCTTCAGATGCATAGGCTTCTGAAATAGAACTAGGAGTGTCATCTATTAGATAGACAATAAAATCATCACCAAAGGATTTTGTAGTCCTCTGTCTCTTGCTCCTAGTAGGAGCTTCATTATTTTCCTCCACGGGTTTGTCAAAGTGTTCCATCGAAATGGTAGGTTCAGTAATTGTAACTGATTCTTGATTCGATGAACTAGGCATCTCTTGAGTAGATGAGGTAGTCATATCCTTCATGGGAAATATATCTTCAAAGAAAGTCACATCATTCGACTCCATGATTGTACCGACATGCACGTCAGATACCTCAGATTTTACAACCAAGAATCTATATCCAATGCTATGAAAAGCATATCCTAGGAAAACACAATCCACAATCTTTGGTCCAAGTTTGCGCTTCTTTGAGATTGGCACAATGACTTCCCCCAAACAACCCCAGGTTCGTAGATAAGAGAGTTTTAACCTTTTATTCTCCCATTCCTCGAATGGAGTTATCTCTTTGTTCTTTGTGGGAACTCGGTTTAGGACATGACATGCAGTCAATATCGCCTCCCCCCACCATGCCTTGGATAGACCCGATGTATCTAACATGGCGTTAACCAAATCAGTTAGAGTACCATTCTTTATTTCGGCCACCCCATTTGACCGAGGTGAATAGGGAGGCGTCCTCTCATGGATTATACCATGTTCCGCACAAAAAGCATCAAATTCATTGGAAAAATACTGCCCACCACGGTCGGACCTAAGCCTCTTAATCTTACGATCAAGTTGGTGTTCCACATCAGCTTTATAGATCTTAAAAAAGTTCAAAGCCTCATCCTTAGATTTCAGAAGATACACATGACAGTATCTAGTGGAGTCATCAATTAACGTCATGAAATATTTCTTTCCACCTTTTGTCAACACACCATTCATTTCACAAAGATCTGAATGTATGAGCTCTAGTGGTGCAAGATTTCTTGTTTCTGTAGTCGTGTGAGACTTACGAGGTTGCTTGTCTTGCACACAAACTTGACACTTAGATCGCTTGACAGTGGTGAAACTAGGGATTAAGTTTAATTTGGCTAGTCGCGACATGCAACCAAAGTTAACATGACACAGACGTGAATGCCACACATTTGATTCACTATTGTTGCAAACATGATTAACAACTTTATTGCAAACATCTGACAAGGATAAACGAAACAGGCCTCTTGACTCATAGCCTTTACCCACAAATGTTCCATACTTGGATATTACAAATTTATTCGACTCAAAGACAAGCTTGTAGCCATCTCTACATAACAGAGATCCGCTAATAAGATTCTTATTTACGGAGGGGACATAATGCACGTTCTTCAGCCGCACAATCTTCCCCGAAGTAAACTTCAGATCGACCGTGCCAACACCACGAACAGAAGCACTTGAATCGTTTCCCATCAGCATGGTTGTAGTCCCTGCGGTCTGATAAGACGAAAACATGGAAATATCACTGCATACATGCACATTAGCACTCGTGTCAATCAACCAATCAGGAAAATGATATACTGAAAGAATAGTGGGAAATATACCATACCCATTATCCTTCATGTCAGTGTCTCCAATGACAACATTGACGGTCTTGCTGCCTTTCCCAAGATGATGCTTGTCATAGCGATTAGGGAAACTAGGAGCCCAATGATCAGGATCTCCACACACATGACAGACACCTTTCTTCTTGTCATTCTTCTTCTTGAAGTTGGTGTGTTGCACAGCCTTGTTCTTCCCATCAAACTTTGCTTTACCATCAAACTTACCCTTGTTCTTGAACTTGTGGGGCTGGAAGTTTTTCTTCTGTACCATATTGGCACTAGATCTTCCCTCAATACCTCGAGCACGTGTGTCCTTTGCTCTTGCCTTTTCTTCCACATCAAGAGTACCAATGAGATCCGGAATGGAAAACACCTGCCACTTATGCTTCAGTAAGGTAGCAAAGTTCCTCCATGAAGGAGGAAGTTTAGTGATGATACCCCCGGCAACAAACTTGTCCGGTAGCATGCAGTTGAAGTGCTCAAGTTCTCTAGCAAACGACTGTATCTCATGAGCTTGCTCAACCGCGGAGCGCTCTTCAGTCATCCTGTAATCATAGAATTGCTCCATGATGTATAGCTCAGTGCCGGCATCCGAGACCCCAAACTTGGCCTCGAGTGCGTCCCACATATCTTTTCCATTATCAATAGACGCATAAGCATCAACAATGTTCTCACCAAGAACACTCAAGAGAGCAGCCCGAAACAGGGTATCCATTTTCAGAAAAGCTTGTCCCTATTGAGCATCATAATCTCCTTCAGGTTTGCCAAGAGTGGCGTCATAGCAACTCATGGTTTGAAACCATAAGACTGCTCTCACGCGCCACCTCTTATAGTGGATACCCTCGAACACAGGAGGACTCATGGAAGCAGCAAAACCACTTGGGGTAAATTGCCTATAATAAGGTTTTTGGATTGTTGGAAATATCAGCAATTTACCAAGTGATTTTACTAACAGAAATATTAGATAAAACATGACTAATGTAGAAGAGATAAAACAAGTCATGTGATCTAGCAGAGGGAAGGTAAACAGTATCTGCATATACAAACTAGAACCAAACATATGCAGAGCATACACTAGTGCTAGAACTGAAACAGAACCTCGAACAGAGAGAGTGTAAGATCATACGTAGTAGGAGCAGAATCCCCGGTCTTGGGTGCAGTGTCCTCGCCGGCCATGTCATTGAAGAGGTTGTCAACGTCGGGGAAGAAGTCGTCGTCGGGGAAGTAGTCGTCGGCAACCGGATCGTCCGTGATGAAGCAGCCAGTAGTCGCGTTGAGCGCTCCCCAAAAACCTTATCATCCTTCTCCGTACAAGACTCAAAAGGTGTGGTTTCGGAGGCCTACTGTCCTGACCTGCGGTGCATGCCGCAAGCCGGGATGAGGAAGACATCACGCAGCACAGAGAATGGAACGGATGGCAGGAGGAAGGATAAGTTCTGGTGCGTCTCTCTGGGGAGGGGTGACCTCCCTTTTATAGGCGCAAGAGAAGGAGGCGAGAAGCCAGCGACGGGCTGCAGCCGAAGAGGTGCGCCGTTCGGATTCAGTGTCCACTACAGAAAAATGTTTTCAGCTTCCTCGTGACCTTTCATATACCCGTCGTGCGTGGCAAAAATTATACATCGGCTCGACTCATTCCCGCAACCCGTGGCGCATCGTGACGAGGCGTGGCGTGGCGTGGCGAGGTGGGCGGCGGAGGAGGAGCGCGCGTGGATGTCCCTCTTGTTCTCATGCTCGTACAAGTGGAGAAAGAGCCTCCCTTATAAAGAGGTCCAACTCCCTGTAAACTAGCAATGTGGGACTAAACTTTAGTAGTGCCCCTTGCTTGCACGAATGGGCTAAGTGGGCCTCTAGGATTTATTAGGACTTTCTGAAATTAATATTAGGCTGGCTGGCCCATAAGACAAAATTCCAGCACAAATTACCTCCTTGGGGTCTGTAACTGAGCAAAGAGGAAGGTGAGTAATCATCTCTTAGTAAGCAAACTCAGTTACTTGAATTTTTCAATGACCTGCAGCTGAACAGGCTGAATGTAGTACGTACAACATTAGCTGAACATGCATGTACATGCAGCGCCTGGGATGACTGTTTCTTCGTTTTCTTTTGTCCTACTTATGCTCTTCTCTCTACTGCTTGTTCTCCATCATGTACAACCCTAATCTATAATGCCAAGGCAGACGACCTGCCATTTACACCTAAAAAGGAATAAAAATGTGAGAATAACAATTTCATTCATATGATCCAGTTATGAAACTATCGTATACAAACTTTGATGCAGGCAAGCCATGGATGCGAATGAACAAAGAAGAAAAAGAGATAGAGAGCGGTATGCACGGATGAGCAATGAAGAAAGGGAAGAAAAACTGAAAAAATGCGGTGGAGCCTATCAGCAAAACAAAACAAACGAAGATTCAAGGAAGGAGTCAGATCGAAAGTCAAAACAAATGCAGGAATATGCAAATATACAACCATAACAGAAAGAAGTTGGAATAGAACAAATTGCAGCTAACTGTGAACTGGAGCGCGGTACACCAACCAAAGATTCAACTGAGCCGGAACAAAAGCAAGTTGGAACAGAACAAATTGCAGGTAACTGTGAACTAGAGTGCAGTACACCAAACAAAGATTCAATTGCCATGGAGAAGCCTACATATATCACGACCGAACAGGAAGTTAGTATAAATGAGAGAAAGCATGCCATGTCAGTAGAAAAACAGAAAAGAGATAGAGAGCGCTATGCAGCAATTACCAACGAAGAAAGGGAAGAAAAACTAAGGAAACGTCGAGAAGCCTATAAAAAAACAAAAGATTCAATGAAGAAGAAGACAGATCAAAAGGCAAAAAAGGCAGGAATATGCAAATATGCAACCGGAACAGAAGAAAGCAAGGATAAAAAAATTAAAGCTAATCATGAATTGAAGCGCAACACGCTAAGCAAAGATTCAATTGCGATGGGGAACCCTGCATATATTGCAACCGAGCAGGAAGTTACTACATCTCCATGTACTATAAAACATGGAAAGCATGTGACAGCGGGAGAAAGACAAACGTTGCTACGCCGTCGTAACGAAGAATTTGCAGCAAGACAGATGAAATCATCACAGGAAGATGGATCCATGTCGTAAAATGACAACGATGACAAAGAACCTTCGGAACAACCAGAAGTCATGATTAATGGTAAAATCTAAAATGTATACAATACTCTCGCATTCCAAAAATATATGCAACCATTTATGCAACTAACCATATTTTTTGGACAGACATCCCCCTCTCTATAATGTTTCCATCCATTAAAGAAGCGAATTCCCCAACACAAACAACCTACAACGACGATCATAGTAAGGTGGCTTTTTGGCCAGACATCCCCACTTCAATGTGTCCAACAATCAAAGAAGTAAATGCACGAATACAACCATTCTACGATGATGATCATGGTAAGGTTATCAATTTCACATTTACCTTTATGCAATACAAAAATTCTATATCAAAAAGTTACTGAACAGGTAACGATGAAGGCATATGTGAGCAAGACAAAACCATCAAAGAAGTAGATGCCAAAACAATCAATCTACAACGATGATCATGATACGGTCATCAATTTCATATATGTTCTTATGCAATACAAAGAAATATATAAATAATATTTTTTTACAACACGGATAATGATAAAGTCATATTTGAAGAAGACACAAACGAGGATGAATACATGTTCTTTGGCAAAGGTATGCTCAATACAGTTTAAATATATTTGCATCATTATATTAGCCTTTACTAATTTATAATTACTACAAATCAAAACGGAATGGGATGGAGAGGTGGAAATTGAAACCAAAGAAGACGAGGAATGTCACAGCCCTGATCCGTATGATATCGTCTACAGCAACATACCAAAGAACACACACGTGTTTAAAGAGGAACAAAATTGCAAGTTCTGCAACGCAACGAAATTCAAGTATGAATCTAAGGGGTTATGCTGCAGAAAAGGGCAGATAAGACTAGCCAATCCAGACACATCACCTGAACTTATGAGACTTTGGACAAGCAACGACTCTGATGCAAGACATTTTCGGAACAATATAAGATTTTTCAATGGACACTTCTCATTCACTACTCTATACTGCCAGCTTGACAGAGACACAACCGACATTCGAACAACGGGTATTTACACCTTCCGAGATCATGGTCAGATCTATCACAACATACACTCATTTGGTAATAGTCGCTCGGATCCAAAGCATGTAGAGTTGTACTTCTACGATGATGATCCAAGCTTAGAGCATCGGTACCGCCGCTGCCGCGAGGAAATGAATCAGCAAGACAAGCAGGTGATTGGAATCATAACCGACATTCTACGCGATCACACATACTCTCAACAGTTTAGGAGTTTGGGACAAGCCCAAAACCTCGAGGACTACAGACTTATCTTGAACCTTGACTAAAGATTGGACCAAAGAACATACAACGTACCAATCAATTCAGAGGTAGTTGCAGTGTGGATTGAAAGAAATGAAAGAAGAGATACTTATGACAGGAATGTAATACTTCATGGGAACAACAATGAAATAGAGCACATTAGATCATATTATGGGTGCTACGACCCGTTATCGTATCCTCTATTCTTTCCAAGAGTTGAACTCGGTTGGCATACGAAAATCCCAAAGAAGAATACACAATAGGAAGATGTTGGTGATGAAAATATCAATAATGACGATGACCCAGGTAATTGTATTCAAAATTGAATTTTCATATATGGTTCACTACTACATATGCAACTAAATTTTTCATGATGCAATATTTGCACAGATTCAGCCAGTCGCCTATGGGTAGCCACGAGAGAATACTACTGCTACAAGTTCCATACACGACCAAACATATTCAACCCAATATTGCACGGCGGAAGGCTTTTCCAGCAGTTTGTTGTAGATACATACATCAACATTGAAAGCTCCAGACTAGATTACATGTGGCATCATCAAAATAAAATAAGGGCGGATCTATACCAAGGCCTTCTAGACAGCATTCATGCGGGAGAACAGAATGGAGATGCAATCGGAAAACGGAGAGTACTTGCCTCATCATTTATAGGAGGGCCACGAGATAAACTTCGTCGGTATCTAGATGCTATGGCTTTAGTTAGAAAATATGGAAAACCAGATGTATTCCTCACAATGACCTACAACCCCAACTGGGATGAGATCACACGTGAACTACAGTTTGGACAAACACCACAAGATCGCCCAGACATTGTCGTTCATGTTTTCAGGGCGAAGCTAGAAGAAATGAAGAAGCAACTATTTGAGAAGGCCATTCTTGGAAAGGTTAAGGCATATACATATGGCGTAGAGTTCCAAAAGAGGGGATTACCCCGTGCTCACTTTTTGCTCATCATGACCGGAAAATACAAATACACGTGTCCAGAACAGTATGACAGAATCATCTCTGCTAAGCTCCCTAACAAGCACAAGTACCCAGAGCTATACAAAATGGTAGTCAAACATATGATGCATGGTCCTTGTGGTGCATTGAATAAATTTTGTCCATGCACAAAGAATCGTTCCTCATGCAAGAACAATTATCCAAGGCCATTTAATGAAACCACGATTCAAGGCAAGGACTCCTACCCACTATATAGGAGACACAATGACGGTCGTACTGAAATGGTCCGAGGTTGTAAACTAGATAATAGGTGGGTGGTTCCTTACAACCCATATCTGCTAAGGATGTTCAACTGCCACATAAATGTTGAGATATGCTCAAGCATTAAAGTCGTGAAGTACCTCTTAAATTACATCTACAAAGGTCATGACCGGGCATCTTTATCTGTAACTGACAAAGTAGATGAAGTCGAAATCGACGAGATCAAACAGTACAGAGACGCACGGTGGGTGACACCTCCGGAGGCACTGTGGAGAATATATAGCTTCGAACTAAGCAAAATGCACCCACCAGTCTTGCAACAGCAGCTACATCTCCCAAATATGCACATGGTTTCATACCATGGCATGGAAAAATAAAGAAGATTATTGACCGTGATGGCACGGAAAGATCAATGTTGACTGCGTACTTTGAAGCAAACAACTTACATGAGAAAGCAAGAGGCATACTATACAGAGACTTTCTGGAATATTATACTTGGCAAAGACGAGGGAAGTTTTGGCAAGAGAGGAAACGAGCGGTTGTGTTCCAGGTTGGCAGGATCGTCTCAGCACACCCGGCTGAAGGAGAACGATACTACCTTTGAGTTCTCCTAAATCACGTGACAAGCGCCACCAGCTACGAAGACTTATGAACAGTCGATGGACAAGTGATGCCAACCTTCCGTGAAGCCGCAGAAAAACGGGGGCTCATTGAGGCAGACAACACACTAGATGACTGCATGACAAAAGCAGAGTTGTTTCGAATGCCATCATCGCTACGAAGGCTATTCACGACAATCTTGGTTTTTTGCGAGCCTAGCGACGTACGTGGCCTCTGGAACAAACACCTTGAGGCAATGTCAGAAGACTACAGCAGAAACTGCAAATGCAAGTACACGATCGAACAAATGGTTTTGAAAAATATTAGGGACATGTTGCACTCAATGGGAAAAGACATAGAATCGTTTCCTGTTCCAGAGATCGACAAACAACACGAGACGATAGACGACATACCTAGGGAGATCACTGAGGAGACCTCCATCGAGGTGGAACCTGAGGACGTATCGTTGCATGAAAACCTAAACAACGAGCAGAGGAAGGCCTACGACGAAATCCTAGCCACCATTGACCACCAAAGAGGAAGTATATTCTTTGTCGATGGGCCGGGAGGCACAGGAAAAACATTTCTTTATAGGGAGCTCTTGGCCACTTCCAGTGTTGCTGCTTCCATAATGCTTGGAGGGAGCACTACAAAAAAAGACACATCCGTGACATTTTGGGCCAAACGAAACTTTTTTCTGTCATACTTATGACACTTCTATAACGATAATTGTGACAAAACCCGGTATCATCATAGATGTGGTGGGGTCTTACTTCTATGACAAAAAATCATGACAGAAAATGGGCTTTTCGTCCTGGGCGGGCCGGAGACGCAGCTGCATGACATTCTTTGGGCCGTCCATGATGGAAAAAACCATGGTAGAAGCGAGGGCGAGGAAAATATCGGGGTGTTCCCGGTTACGGTGGGTGGTCGGGGCTGAGCGATGCACGTTTCTCTCGTACCCGCACGTGCGTGGGTGCGAGGCGTTGGGATCTAACTAAACCCGAGCGAGGCGTTGGGCTCTAACTGAACCCGAGCATGCACTGCATGCTGGCTACGCGTTACTGAACCCAAGCGATCGATCGATGGTTGTTAACTGAACTCGATCGAGCGATTCCATCACTACTGCTGCTAACTGAAGCCAATCGATGCTGCCTCTACATGAATAGTGAGTGTTGCTGGGGGGGTTTGGATGAACAGTTCTCGGTGGGGGTGGCTGAACATGACCCCGTGGTGTTGAACATGACCCCGATCGATCGAGCTGGTTGGGGCTGCATGAATAGGACCCTGTGGAGGGCTGGCTGAATAGGACCACCCCGTGGAGGGATGAATAAACAGTAGACGGTGGAGGGCTGGATGAACAGTAGCCCGTGGAGGGGTGGTTGAACAGGAGCCTATGGAGAGGGCTGGTTGAACTGTAGCCAATGGAGTAGCGCGCGGTGGAGGCTGAACAGTCGCAGGTGGGGGCTGAAGGAGGTCGACGGTAGATGAACAGTAGCCAGTGGAGACTGGAGGGGGTCGACGGTGGTCATGAACAGTATCCCGTGGAGTCCCGTTTTGCGGTACGCCACGCGCCTCCCGTTGAACAGGACCCCCGTTTCGACCGTAGCACTCCAACACAAGTCTTTTTCCTCCGTTTTGCGGTACGCCACACCCCTCCCGATGAACAGGACCCCCGTTTCGACCGTAGCACTCCAACACAAGTCAGTTTCCTCCATTTTGCGGTACGCCACACCCCTCCTGATCAACAGGACCCCCGTTTCGACCGTAGGAGTTCTGTTTCCTCCGTTATGCACTACGCCAGACCCCTCCCGATGAATAGGATCCCGTTTCGACCGTGGCCGATCGAACACAAGGCCGTTTCCTCCGTTCTGCGGTATGCCAGGCCTCGTTTCCATCGGCTGTTCCGTCCAAGCCCTCCCGATGAACACGACGACGTATTCTGTTCTGACCCAGCCAGTTGGCTCCCCATGAACATGATGACGACGCTATTTCTTTGTTCCGACCCAGCCATGTACACGAGCCCTGGCCGTACATACACGCGAGTAGGCGTTCAAGACCCCGCCCGTATGTACGTATGTGGCCGTATTTACTTTCTTGCACCCTGGCCGTTGTACGTACGTGTACATGCTACGTGCGCGCCTCTGCTACGACACGTGCGTGTCTCTACATCGACCAGTATGTACGTACACATTCGCAACCAGAATGACAACGCTACGTACGCTTCGACCAGGTGGGTCCCTACTGTCAGGCACTTCCTTGCGTGCGAAGATGTAGCTGGTGGGTCCCACCAGTCAGGGGGGCGAATCGTTTTTTTTTTTGCCTGGACGCACTTCCTTGCGTGCGAAGATGCAGCTGGTGGGTCCCAGCAGTTAAGGGGAAACGTTTCTTCGCAAAATACGGTGGCCCGTCTGGTGGGTCCCAGCTGTCAGGTGGAGGAATAATTATTTTGCGCGTAATAAGGAGGCACTTCCTTGCTGCGGCCGTGGACCCAGATGTCAGCCTCTCCACCTACAGTCCACGTCCGATGGAATCCATTCCTTGACCACGTTGACCACGTCGCGCCGAGAGCACCAGGGAGGTGGACGACGGCGAGGCCTAGGAAGGGGACGATGCGGAACCGGGGAAGACGCGACAGTGGATGCCCACTCGTAGAGGAGTACTGATGTCTACACACGCTTCTACTCTTGTAGACTATGTTGGGCCTCCAAGCACAGAGGTTTGTAGGACAGCAGCAATTTCCCTCAAGTGGATGACCTAAGGTTTATCGAACTCAGGGAAGTAGAGGTTGAAGATGGTCTCTCTCAAGCAACCCTGCAACTAAAATACAAGAAGTCTCTTGTGTCCCCAACACACCTAATACACTTATCAGATGTATAGGTGCACTAGTTCGGCGAAGAGATGTTAAATGGCAAGTGATATGGATGTCAAAACAAAGTAATATAAATCTGTAATAAAAAGTGCAGCAAGCAAATAAGTGGTAAACGTGAGCACAAATGGTATTGCAATGGGAAACAAGGCCTAAGGATCATACATTCACTAGTGGCAACTCCGAACAACATTAACATAATCGAATCACATGATATTTCCCATAAAACATGCAAAGGGGACGCACTCGGAGGTCATTCCTTCGTGGTCAAGAGAGGACGAGAATTATGTAGGGCTACAAAAGCACACCTCAAAGTTCGTAGTTCTCAATCTAAGGATTTCCCAATGTCACCGCGGCCATCCAAAGAGAGTCCCAGAATCACCACAACATATCTAAAGGATAGTCAAAGACACGCACCAAGAGACTCTCAATCTTCAATCAACACACAAGAGAGGAAATCACTCATCAAAATATTGTTCTAATCCATGTCCAATAGACCGCTGTCACCTTGGTCTCGGGGATTATACTAGATAAAGACAAGTGAGTACATCAATCCAATACATAGAGGAAGGGGAAATATCATGGGATCACCCTAGATTAACATAGCCTATGATCACAACGAAGATCACATCATGGGAGAGAGAATTGACCACATAGCTACTGGTAAGAACCTCAGCCCCGAGGAGGAACTACTCCCGCATCATGGAGGGAGGAAGCAACGTCGATGGAGATGAATCCGGGGGCACTTCCCCGTCCCGGCAGGGTGCCGGCGCAGGAATTCTGGTCCCCTGAAGCTTGATGGCGATGGCGGCGGAGATCGGAATCGCGTCTGGAGAAAAGGGGTCTGGAATCAGGGTTTCCGCGACATGGTGTAAATATATGCCAAAGGGGGGCATCAGAGGGGGTCAGGGGTGCCCAGGCGCCCCCCCGACGCGGCCAGGGGGGCCGCGTGGGCAGGCCGCCTGGAGCCCCTGTGGGTCCCCTCCGGCCCTACTTTGGCCGCATGGAAGCTTCCGGAACGCTGATTTTTTATATAATTTTTCTGGATTTTTTCTGGCAGTTCTCGTAATGTGAAAACCTGAAATACAAAAACAGCCGAAAACAAAAACTGGCACTGGGGTGCACTGAGTTAATAGATTAGTCCAAATATGTTCAAAAGTGTATGGAAGTGTATAAATAACATAGCAATATCACCCAAAAGAGGCATGGAGCAAGCAGAAATTATAGATACGTTTTGGACGTATCAACATCCCCAAGCTTAATTCCTGCTCGTCCTCGAGTAGGTAAATGATAACAAGAATAATTTCTGTGGTGACATGCTATTAACCATATAGGACTTTTTCATAGTCATATGACAAAAGCTTACTGAGACAATGAATCTATAGTAATTAAGTTGCCTCATGAGAAAATCACAAAGAACTGGAAGTTTTACAATATGATATTGAAACATCAAATAGATTTGTAATGAACATGATGTGCAAATATGATAAAGTGATATCTAGCTTGCCCCCTTTACTGAAGCAAAACATAAATGCAGGGGCACCTCCAAGGTTTAAGTGATGACTAGATACAATGATTTCAAAATAAACGATATCACAATCATGCAAAAGACAATGCTACTTTGGGACAATGCACATTACACTCAGAATGACAATCATGCTCTCAGTAGTTGGTGCTTTTAAAAGAAGGTGGAGACTCTCGAACCGTGGCTTTTGTTGGCAAGGTTGAAAACCCGTAGTCGGAAACAAAGACAAAACATGTACCAGAGCTCTTGGTTTTAAAATAGAGATAATAATTTTTTTAGATCATGCATGTTTCGTTAACGAATGCTAGCAGACAACTCAATCACTTCTTGAGATGGACAAGTTTCGAGGAACGGCTCCCGAATGAGGACGATCACATCCTCTTAATCTCCTTTGTTTATCACTGCCAAAGTTTTCTGATTTCTCATGAACAAAGCGTGAAGGAGGGTTTGTTTGTTATATTATCTTTTTGAGCCGGGCGCACTCAATGCAAGTTCCCTCTCGTATTATGGGTTTGCACATTATACATGCAATCCCGGGGTGAAGCTTGTCCAACTTAAAAAGATCATGAATTGACTACTACTTCCTCATGAACTTAAAACAGAGGCACAAAATAGGAATGCTTTTTCTTTGAATAATTTCGAGATGGTACATGCAAGTCTCCGTTAGGAATGGCAGGTAAATACCATGTAGGAAGATATGGTGGACTCATATGGCATAACTGGATTAAAAGGATGTGGATGCACAAGCAGTCAGTCCGCTTAGTACAGGCGAAGGTTAGCAAAAGACAGGGAGCGACCAACTAAGAGAGCAATGACGGTCATAATCATGCAGAGCGACAAAGCAACATTGAATCAGGCATGGAAGTTATATCGCTACTCAGAAACAAAAGATCATCAAGGCTTGACAGACTTTCTTTACAGTCTTAAATATGCGTGAGCATACGCCAAGTCAATCAAAATAAATTCTTTGAAGGAAGATATTACTAAACCATACCACATCATAGGCAAACAAATCATGTTGGTACTCCAATAACACATTGGGAACCCCCAGCTATTTGAGACTAACCATAAGAAAACATGAACTACTAAGCGCCATTATGCACGTAGCATCTTTATCATAGATATATCAACCAATGCAACGGAAGCAAACTCTCTTAATAAGATAACATGATAACTAAAGAGAGTTCAAGCAACCAACTAAACAAAAGCTCTTTAAAAATATAAGCATGAAAGTTAAGAGCTAAGCATGATAGTAGCTATTAAAAGACAAAGAACACACACATCAAAGATAGACATGCAAATTCTATGTTATGTTCTAGGTAGAAGTGGAGCGTGTTACTCTCCCACATAAAGAAAGCTGAGTTCCAACTCGTTATGAAAAGCTAAAGAAAACTAAAAGGAAAACTAAAACAAGACGCTCCAAGCATAGCACATAACACATGAAGTGATTAAAATATAGTGGAACGAAGGACGAACTGATAATGTTGATGGAGAAGGGGATGCACGGGGGCATCCCCAAGCTTAGACGCTTGAGTCTCCTTGAATATTTCTTGGGGGTGCATGGGGGCATCCCCAAGCTTGAGCGTTTGACACTCATGAATCTTTTTATCATCTTCCCTCGCACACTTGAAAACTCCCTTCATACATAACTCATCATAATCTGATTAGCGAGGTTAGTACCCATAATAAAATAATTGTTCCTTGCTGGAAATAAAGACATTCTTGAAGTTCTACTGTTTCTCAAGATTGCCAAAAGGTTTTTGCAAAGAAAAAGCAAGCTCTAGGTTTGCAAAATGAAGGAAAGGCAAAACAGGACAGAATCTGTGAAAAACAGAACAGCAGGTAGTAAATGATTTTTCCGGGGCACTTCTGCAACTCTAATAAAAAAACTCAAAAAAGACGCACGAAATACAATTATATAGAGAACGCTGTCGAAAAAATTCAGAGCAAAAAGATGATCTGGTGATTTTATACGAATTTTTCTATCCAAGGACAGAATCTGTTTCCTGGACAGCACGTCACAACTTTTGAACTTTCTTGCAATCAGAGGCTAAACTTGGCACAAAGCTGAAAAATAAAGATACAATGATGTTGCTACAGTAGTAACAAACATCAAGACCACTAAAACTGAAAGTAAACATAACAAGGGTTGTCTCCCTAGAGCTCTTTCTTTATAGCCATAAAGATAGGCTTAAGACTTTAATGATGCTCTCGTAGGAATAAGAGCTGAAGAACAAAAGAGAGCATCAAGAAGCAAATACCAAACCCATTTAAGCCTAACATGCTTCCTATGCATAGGAATATTGCAATAGGATAATTCATTGAAGCACAAAGCAACTAGCATAGGAAGGCAAAACAAGCATAACTTCAAAATATTCACCATAAAGAGAGGAAACTTCTTATTATTAAGATATTTAGAACCAAGTCTCCCTCTCTCATTATAAATTTCAGTGGCATCATGGATGAACTCAACAATATAAGCATCACGTAAAGCATTGTTACCATGATCCACATGCAAAAAGGTACTCTTACTCTCCACATAAGCATAATCTTTCTCATTGGTAATAGTGGGAGTAGGACTATCATAAACAACTTGAACACTATAGATTACTTGTGTATTAGGAGGGTGGTGTTCAACAAGGGAGTAATTCCCTCCATGATTATGACAAGTTTCATAAGGATAATTTCTCCCTATGTCATAGGTACCTTTATAATCACTATAGGTTGGAGTTATGACATCATCATAGTAGAGAAGAGCATTATCATTGCTAGCAACTATATTTGTAATCATGTTGTCTTTATTCTTACTAGCAAAAGAATTATCAATTATCACATCACTAGTGGGTAAAGGGTTTGCAATCCTATCATCCCCAAGCTTAGAGCTTCCCATATCATCACTTTCAGAGTTGGTACCAAAAAGATTTTCAAGATCATAAGTAGCACTATCATCATTTTCCCAATCACAATAAGTAACATGCATATCATAATCAAAATCATCTTCAATAGTACCTACGGACGTATCATCAAGATGATAATTAAGGCAATAAACTTCACCTTCTTCTTTAAACTTACAATCGTTAGGATAAAAGTTGATGGGAGGAATATGCTCAGGCCAGGTTGATACCCATTCTTCTTCTTTCTTGCTCCTCTTCCTCCTCCTCTTCTTTTTCTTCTTCTTAACCTTAGGAGGGAGTGGTTGGAGATGAAGCTTCTCCACACATCCTGGTTTATCATTAGAAACAATAGGGGAAACTTGGGAGAAACTCTTCTTTTTATTAGCAGAAATATAAGAGACATTTTTATACTTTGGTAAAGTTCCCTCCTTTATAATCTTACCTATGTAATCATTTTCATGGCAATTAACAACACAATAGAGATGGCAATTTTGCAAAGTGTTTTTTATTCCTATGGCATTAACATCTAGCCATGAAGTCTTTTCTGATAACTCTTCACACATCAAAAATAACATAAGCTCATCATAAAGATCAGAGGTGATCATGTTATCACACAACCGGTTAACAGTTATGTTTTGAAAGTTCATGCGTTGAAAATTAAAGTGACCCTCTATACGGCAAAGTTCACAAGTAAAAGGATAAAGGTCACACAATTCTCTAGCAATTTCATTTAAATCTCTGACCCAAGTGATTGTTCTTTCATGCTTATGTTGCTTAAAATACTTCTCTTCTTCAATCATAGGCCTTTCACAAGGTCTATCCACTCCACAAAAATTAACATGCTTATATAAAACTTCATTTTTAGGAATTGGATCGTGCATGTTGCAATCATCATGAACAATTTCATTTTCTTTGCAAGTCTCTTTAAAAGGTTTATGATACTTGATCCAATCCTCCTTAGGCATATTAAGATGTGAAGCAAAAGATTTGAGGAAATCAACAAGGAGTTGAGAATCAAGCCCAAACTTAGCACTAAACTTATTAAAACTTGTAGTTTCAACAAAGGACTTAATGCAATCATACTCATAAATTATACCTGACTCTTTACCTTTGTCGATCTCCCAATCTTCAGCGTTGCGTTGAATTCTTTCAAGGAGTTCCCATTTAGCATCAATCTTTTTGTTTGTGAAAGAACCCATAGAGGAAGCGTCGAGCAAATCTTTATCCTGTCGAGAAAGCCTCGCATAGAAATTAGTAATAATCATATCTTCGGGGAGCCCATGGTTAGGACATTTTAGCATTAAGGTTTTCAGTCTCCCCCAAGCTTGAGCTATGCTCTCTCCGTCATGAGGATAAAAATTATAAACATAATTCCTATTCTCATGGACTTCATGAAGAGGATAAAACTTGGAGTAAAAGAGAGACTGGATCTCTTCCCACTCCAGCAGGTGAGAGTCATTTAGTAGCCTATACCATTCCAATGCTTTTCCTTTCAGTGACAAGGCAAATAATTTCCTCATGACAAACTCCCTTGATACACCTGCAAGCTTAAATAATGAACATAGTTGTGACAGATATAGCAAGTGTTCACCGGGATGTCTGTCTCCTGCATAACGATCAGCCAAAACATAATCGATAATACCAGCTGGTATTTTATAGGGCACAATTTCAGTAGGGGGAGGAGCAACCACCACAGGTGTGGGGCGTCTTCCCGCAAGCAACGATCTAATAGCAAGGTTGTCCATAAGCATAACTAGTTAAATAAAAACAAGAAACAAAAAGATTTAATTGCAAGATCTAAAGATATACCTTCAAGCGCTCACCTCCCCGGCAACGGCGCCAGAAATAGCTTGATGTCTACACATGCTTCTACTCTTGTAGACTATGTTGGGCCTCCAAGCGCAGAGGTTTGTAGGACAGCAGCAATTTCCCTCAAGTGGATGACCTAAGGTTTATCGAACTCAGGGAAGTAGAGGTTGAAGATGGTCTCTCTCAAGCAACCCTGCAACTAAAATACAAGAAGTCTCTTGTGTCCCCAACACACCTAATACACTTGTCAGATGTATAGGTGCACTAGTTCGGCGAAGAGATGTTAAATGGCAAGTGATATGGATGGCAAAACAAAGTAATATAAATCTATAATAAAAAGTGCAGCAAGCAAACAAGTGGTAAACGTGAGCACAAATGGTATTGCAATGGTGGAAACAAGGCCTAGGGATCATACTTTCACTAGTGGCAACTCCCAACAACATTAACATAATCGAATCACATGATATTTCCCATAAAACATGCAAAGGGGACGCACTCGGAGGTCATTCCTTCGTGGTCAAGAGAGGACGAGAATTATGTAGGGCTACAAAAGCACACCTCAAAGTTTGTAGTTCTCAATCTAAGGATTTCCCAATGTCACCGCGGCCATCCACGGAGAGTCCCACAATCAGCACAACATATCTAAAGGATAGTCAAAGACAAGCACCAAGAGACTCTCAATCTTCAATCAACACACAAGAGAGGAAATCACTCATGAAAATATTGTTCTAATCCATGTCCAACAGACCGCTGTCACCTTGGTCTCGGGGATTATGCTAGATAAAGACAAGTGAGTACATCAATCCAATACATAGAGGAAGGGAAAATATCATGGGATCACCCTAGATTAACATAGCCTATGATCACAACGAAGATCACATCATGGGAGAGAGAATTGACCACATAGCTACTGGTAAGAACCTCAGCCCCGAGGAGGAACTACTCCCGCATCATGGAGGGAGGAAGCAACGTCGATGGAGATGAATTCGGGGGCACTTCCCCGTCCCGGCAGGGTGCCGGCGCAGGAATTCTGGTCCCCCGAAGC
The DNA here is from genome assembly GCA_902687465.1 of Secale cereale. Taxonomy (NCBI): domain Eukaryota; kingdom Viridiplantae; phylum Streptophyta; class Magnoliopsida; order Poales; family Poaceae; genus Secale; species Secale cereale. The sequence continues at coordinate 420,698,242 of LR738709.1, forward strand.
TTGATGGCGATGGCGGCGGAGATCGGAATCGCTTCTGGAGAAAAGGGGTCTGGAATCAGGGTTTCCGCGACACGGTGTAAATATATGCCAAAGGGGGGCATCAGAGGGGGTCAGGGGTGCCCAGGCGCCCCCCCGGCGCGGCCAGAGGGGGGGCCGCGTGGGCAGGCCGCCTGGAGCCCCTGTGGGTCCCCTCCGGCCCTACTTTGGCCGCATGGAAGCTTCCGGAATGCTGATTTTTTATATAATTTTTCTGGATTTTTCTGGCAGTTCTCGTAATGTGAAAACCTGAAATACAAAAACAGCCGAAAACAGAAACTGGCACTGGGGTGCACTGAGTTAATAGGTTAGTCCAAATATGATCAAAAGTGTATGGAAGTGTATAAATAACATAGCAATATCACCCAAAAGAGGCATGGAGCAAGCAGAAATTATAGATACGTTTTGGACGTATCAAGTACGAGGGTTCACTCGTTCGCTACGATGTGAGGCTGCTGTCGCCGCAGAATAACAGGGGGTGTGGGTGAGTAGAGGGATGGCCTGGCCAGCGGTGGGAATAGTAGGGGGTGGTGAGGCCTCCACGGCAGCACAGTCGGCCACGGGAGTCAGGAGCATGCGGCATGACCGGCGCTGCTTTCGGCAGCTGGAGCAACAAGACTAGAGGTTGAAGAAGCACTACGGCCGTTGGATGGACATCGTACAGTCACTGGAGCTAGAATCGTTCATATTGACTAAGTGGACAAAGCACACCGTCCCCGTCAACTTAGTAGGCCCACAAGTCAGCCTCCCACCAAGGTGGGTCCCAACCAGCAGGGGAAGTATTCTTTTTTTTGTGTAATAAGGAGGCACTTCCGGTGGATTCGAGCTGATAGCGGGGGGGAACGTTTTTTTGCGCAATACGGTGGCCCGTCTGGTGGGTCCCAGCAGTCAGGGGGGAATGTTTTGTTCGTGAAATACGGTGGCCCGTCCGGTGAGTCCCAGCAGTCAGGGGGGAAACGTTTTTTTCACGAAATACGGTGGCCCGTCCGGTGGGTCCCTGCTGTCAGGTGGAGGAATCATTATTTTCCGCGTAATAAGGAGGCACTTCCTTGCTGCCGTCGTGGACCCAACTATCAGCCTCTCCACATACAGTCCACGTCCAATGGAAGCTGTTCCTTGACCACAATGACCACGCCGCGCCGAGAGCACCAGGGCGGTGGACGACGGCGAGGCCTAGGAAGGGGACGACGCGGAGCCGGGGAAGACGCACCAGTGGAAGCCCGCGTGGAGAGGAGTACGAGGGTTCACTTGTTCGGCTGCGGTGTGAGGCTGTCGTCGCCGCGGAATAATAGGGGGTGTGGGTGAGTAGAGGGATGGCCTGGCCATCGATGGGAATAGTAGGGGGAGGTGAGGCCTCCGCGCCAGCACAGCCGGCCACGGGAGGCAGGAGCATGCGGCACGACCGGCCCTGCTTTGGGCGGCTGGAGCAACAAGACCAGAGGTTGAAGAAGCAATACGGCCATTGGATGGACATCATACGGTCACTGGAGCTAGAATCGTTCATATTGACTAAGTTGACAAAGCACACCGTCCCCGTCAACTTAGTAGGCCCACAAGTCAGCCTCCCACCAAGGTGGGTCCCAACCAGCAGGGGAGTATTAATATTTTTGTTCGTAATAAGGAGGCACTTTCGATGGGTCCGAGCTGACAGCGTGGGGGGGGGCGGTTTTTTCACGCAATACGGTGGCCCATCCGGTGGGTCCCAACAGTCAGGGGGGAAACGTTTTTTCATGAAATACATTGGCCCGTCCGGTGGGTCCCTGCTGTCAGGTGGAGGAATCATTATTTTCCGCGTAATAAGGAGGCACTTCCTTGCTGCCGTCGTGGACCCAACTGTCATCCTCTCCACGTACAGTCCACGTCCGATGGAAGCCATTCCTTGACCACATTGACCACGCCGTGCCGAGAGGACCAGGGCGTGGACGACGGCGAGGCCTAGGAAGGGGACGACGTGGAGCCGGGGAAGACGTGACAGTGGAAGCCCACGCGGAGAGGAGTACGAGGGTTCACTGGTTCAGCTATGGTGTGAGGCTGTCGTCGCCGCGGAATAATAGGGGGTGTGGTGAGTAGAGGGATGGCCTGACCAGCGGTGGGAGTAGTAGGGGGCGGTGAGGCCTGCGCGGCAGCACAGCCGGCCACGGGAGGCAGGAGCAGGCGGCACGACCAGTGCTGCTTTGGGCGGTTGGAGCAAGAAGACCAGAGGTTGAAGAATCACGATGGTTGTTGGATGGACATCGTACGGTCACTGCAGCTAGAATCGTTTATATTGACTAAGTTGACAAAGCCCTTGGTACGCGTCAAGTTAGTAGGCCCACAGGTCAGCTTCCGAAACGGTGCGCCCCAGATGTCAGGGGGAGGAATCATTTTTTGGGCGGGTGAAGCTAGAATATCCGAGATTGAAGAAGAAGCACGGCATCCGTTGGATGGACATCCAACAGCCACTGCTGCTAGAACTGTGTGTTGACTATAAGTTGACAAAGCCTTGCATACGCGTCAACTCTCTTTTTTTAGGGGACGCGTCAACTTAGTAAGGCCACAAGTGTGTGGGAGAAAACTTATAGCCCATTTGAGATTTGTAAGAATGTGCAGCCAATTTTTGAATTCTAATGGAATTTACTACAGCCCGTTTACAGTTTGTTAAAAGTACAGTCCATTTCAACCAACCGTTCAAAACGTAATTCAATAAAATTTCCCACATTTTGATGGGATCCGAAATATTTTTATCCCGAAATTTCTAGTCAGATTAAATACAATTTCAATATAAATTTATATTACGTAAAAATTCAATGAAACATTGCGCTCGCAACAATTAATGCAATTAAAATTTTCAATATCCAAAAATAATATTTTATAAAGTAATTACGTGTTTGGTGCATTTTTTATAGTTACTGCCCAGTTTTTATAATTACATCTCATTTATTATTTCTTAAAGCCCATTTTCTTGTTAAGCCTAATGCATCCCTCCTAGGAAAGATTTGCAGCCGAGCGGGGCAGAGAATAACAACTTGACCTTGCCTGGGTATTCCTAAAAAACAGTATAACTGGGCTAGCCATTTTTAGCTTGAAAAATAATAATATCTGGGCTGGATATCTGGCCTGGGCTAGACGGGCCACAGCCCGCCCAGTTAATAGCTGCAGCGATGTTTTCGTTGTTGTTCAGAGGAGAAAAATTCATATATGGGCTAAACATCGCTCAAGAAAAACTCTGCAGTGCTCACACCTCAAAAACACAAATACCGCTCGAGCTGCTTGGTCCCATATGTCGGCCGCTTCTTGTGCAATCTCTTGTTTATTAACTACATAGGTTGAGAATGGTATGGGACCGTGATGTCAGGAAACCAGGAGGAAGCAACAAAATTATAGTTTTATATACTAATAAGGAGGCACTTGCGTACGTGCGGCTATGGCCCTGGTGGGTCCCCACTGTCATCCTCTCCAAGTAAAGTCATCTCCTCATCCTCATGTCCGTTGACCATGTTGACAACGCAAGACGGTAGTGCCACGATGAGCGCAACAACTCGAAGGACGACGGAGAGGGCCTCGCGGGCCCTACGATGGTCTGATACAGCGGCCGCTGCTAATTTGGGAAGCCAGGATCATAGGGCCACATGTCTGCGATGGCATTGTCGTTCGCCTGTTCACCGATGCTCGTTGGGGAGACGGAGGTTGCAGCACAGGTCCTCCTACGCTCGTAGCTCTTCCAACATTAGGGCCTCGAAGTGCGGCCCCACCTGCTCTATGGTGGACACGGCATGAACCGGCTTGGACAGTGGCGCCGGCTCCTCAACGGAAGCTACGTCCATCGTCGGATTGTCGTCGCTCAGCTCAGTGAGGTAGCTGGCGAGCCAACATGTCCGACTGCTGGACCGACCCGCTGTCAAGCACGAGTCTGACTGCCCTGGCCCACCCAGACCGCCTCCCTCGCCCGCGCGCACTTTCTTCCGGAAACGGTCAACGCCGCCCGCCCCGCTTCCTGATGCATGCGATTGCTCTGCCTTCAAACGACACAAATGTCGTCCGTTCGTCCTTCTGCCGCCCACATTAATGATACGCAGTTGCCAAGGCGGCTACTCCACTGCCACATGTCCTCCCTCCGCCACCCACCATTGCTATATAAACTGCTGCGTCGGCCATAGCCGCAGTCATCCGCATCCGTTCCTATTATCATGTCCACACCACTACTACCCACCATGGGTTCCTCGTGCTCCAGCGCTCTTCGGGACGGGTGGACGATGGACCACAAGGAGATGGCAGCCATTGCTGCCGACTTGCTGGCCGGCAGGCAGCCGGAGGACGACGACATCCCAATGGAGAACATGGTAGTCGACGATCCAGCGCCAACCCCCTCCTCCGCGCCATCCTCGCCGGTGCATTGCACCATGACCATCGGCGAGGCCCGTGACCAATATATGGACACGGTGAGGCAGAAGCATGAGGAGCAGTTCCGAGAGGCGCAGGTCGACGCCGCCTACAACCACCATCTCCTTCCGGAGCACCTGCAGGCGGAGGAACAGATCGCCGTGGAGCGGGCGGAGCAGAAGGCGCTGCTCGACTCGTACCGCTCCGCTCGCGAGGGCCGCCTCGAGCGCTGGCGGTACCGCATGCTGGTGGCGGAGGCTGTGGCCGCCTACAAAGAGTGTGATGAAGTGGGAGAGGCGTTGTTTGGCGAGACCGAGGACGAGGCAGAGGACAAGGCCGGCTCCGACGAGTCCCCGCTCCGCTGGCGTCGATGAGGCCCTGCTCCGCCGAGGCCCCATGGCGCCAACAACGAGGCAGAGGACACCGCTAGCTCCACCGAGGCCCCACCCTGCCGGCAACGAGGGGGAGGATTCCCCCGCTCTGCCGAGGCGCCGCCCGCCGGCAACGAGACAGAGGACATCGCCGGCTCCGCCGAGGCCCCGCCCCGCTTCCAACGAGGCCGCACCACACAGAAAACGAGGAAGAGTAGAACACGGTACGTCGCCGCTGCTCGGGTCCAAGTAAGGCCACTGTTGGCCTAATCGCTATGACAAGCTAGGCAGGTTAACCACTGACGGCCGGTTAGCTTCTTGGCGGCGACGTGGAGTCGGAGAGCTATGTTCGAGAAGGACGCTGCTTCTACTTAACTACGTGTGCAGATGGCTAACTAACACGTGGGCCCAACAGGCATCTAGGCCACATGTCAGTTACGCAACTGCACCTGCAGTTAAGTCACTGAAGCTTTTGTTCGGCTCAGCCGGACACAGGTGGGTAGCTTCGGTTAATTAATTATACCTCTGGCGCTTCCCCTTTTTAATTGAAGAATGTATGAAATGTAATGAAATCCGGCATGTTTATATGAAATCCGACCGTGTATGAATGAATTTATTTCGATTAGTTTGAATTCTTGTATCACTGGCATTGGATGAACATGCAAAACAATACGTACTAGCATTATTCCCAGGGTGATCATCTCGTTTGCAGCAGTTTCACATGTACTCACTCCGGTCCTTTCTAGTCTGCATACAGGTTATGTCTGCAGTCAAAGTATCTCTACTTTGACCAATCTTATAGAAAAAAGTATGCACTTTCACAATGTGTGAAGCAAAAAGGAACAAAAGGAGTACAAAGAGTTTGAGCAGATTTTTAGCGTTCCTGTACATTGCAATCAAACAGACAGGCTTGGCAATTCATAGAGAACATTCAAAACAATCGATGATTATGCATCTCAGCGATTCACATGTCAGAGCCAATATTTACTTCACAACTAAAGAATAAGGAAAAAATGGATCGACGTTGCTGACAGCAAAGGGCGTCCCATTCAAAAATATCAAACGCATGTTTTCTTGCTAAAATCAATGAGCAAAATTTGACACGGTTTTCCCATTCCAAAATATCAAATGCCTACAATTGTGGAATGGGCAGGGTTTGCCATCAGTTCGGACATTGACATGGCACCTCATGCTAAATAAACCAGTTGTTCTTTTTGTGTAGTTCCACCAAAATCAACCAAATTCGCGCGTAGCTTGTATGATTTCGCCATTATATGTTGCAACGCCTTGAACTTATCGGCACCTCCTTTCTTGTGGTGGAAACGAATGATTCGATGTATTCATGAACATTTTGTGTCGTTCGCATTGAAATCAAGCTGAGCACCCCTGTTTGCACAAATACAAAAAAAGTGATTAGTATAAAGCAAACTGTACTATGAATTGATAATTTAAACAGGCACCTACATGGTCCATGTAGAGCACACTTTTAGAAAAATGGAACTCACCAGAAAGAATCCTAGAACAACATTGTACTCACGCATCACAGCAAGAAAACATAGATTTGTCAGTCCTTCTGAGCTGAAGTTAGTTTGGTCTTATGGGGGGTATTGTAACCATCCTTCAAATGCTCCTTTTGATGAGAAGATAGATAGGGCTTCTTCATCCCAGCATAATCGGAAGTAGTCACTTCACGTACTCCATATTCTTCTTTAGGCCTTGTTCGTTTAATCCTCCTCCTAAGGGGATTGGAGTGGATTGGAGAGGATTTTGGCTTGTAGGGGATCTAATCCCCCTCAAAGCCTACCATTCCCCTTCAAAAACCACCTCAATCGAACAAGGCCTCAGAGTAGGATGATCCTGTTGTGCAAAGACAAGAGGATAATTAAATGCTAGCATCCCTGTTTGCTCAAAAAAAGGAAAGGAAATATTTAAAACAACACAGATGAAGCACTTCTCAAGGACAATACCACTTTTTGATGATAGTATCTAAACAGTAGCACAACACCAATAGAGATGACAAAGCTCAATCATATGGATGAAATCAGTGGGCGAGTACCAACCTTTGTCAGGAGGCTTATTGTGTAGAGCATATAGATGAAGCACTTCTCCGGAACCATCTGTTGCTATCTACTTTGGTGGGCATGCTTACTATATACTCCTCGATTAGATTAATGTTTCCAACATCTCCTTGTGCAGTTTCACTAAAATGTATGGTATCTTCAAAGAAGATCCCTGTTTGCACAAGTAGAGATAATTACGTATTACATTAAGAGTGGCATCAAATCAGTGGCAAAACAATTGCTCATTCCAGCCATAGCAATAAATTAAGATGCAAAACTATATCATTACTTGTGTCATCACGGTTCCAGTGCTTCTTTACAACACCAGGAGTTGATTTTTGTTTTTCTTCCACTTGTTCTTCCCCTTCATCACTTGGTTCAATAACACACAAGCTTCACCTTCAATGTGAAAGAAGGCTAGTACTAACCTCTCATGACGCGGAATTCAAACAACTCACAAGAAGAAGATCAGAACCAAATTTGCCAACACGAATAGGAAGTAAGATCTCCTCTTGTGCAGTTCCACTAAGATCAAGCAATCAAGCAACATTGTCGGTGTGAGATTTTGGTTGAACTGCACAAAACACTCTTAAAACAAAAGTGTTTTGTGCAGTGCAACAAAAGGTCACAATGGCAACGAGGTGAAGTAGATAACCCTGTTTACATAGAGGTGCAAAGGAAACAAATAGTGGTCAATAACGGTGGATGACACAGAAGCCAACAAAAAGAAGCATCTACCTTATCTGAATGGGAAAGAAAGCAAGACAGTATCATTTCTCAAACGGTGGCATTGATTAATATTAACAGAGAGATTATATTAACAATAGAATTCGTTAAACATGTAATTTGCTTTTAACTATGGCATTGCATCAATTTTCCAGCGGCATTATTAGAGGGTGCTTGTTTACAGGGACATTTTGGTAGAGGGACTAAAAAAACTCCGTGTCAGCCCCATCTAAACCAAACAGGAAGGACTTTTAGGGACTAAAAGTGCGCATTTGGGACTAAAGAAAGAAGACCTCGAGGGAGAGTCTTTTTGGGACTTTTTCCAACAGTTGCCCCTGCCACACATGGCACCTTGTCTCTATTAGTTCATTACTAGGGGTAACATGGTCTTTTAGCATGTCATTTAATAACCTCTAGTCCATGTTTAGTCCCTGGAACCAAGCAAGTAGGGACTAGGGAGTTTTTAACCAAACAGGGCCTTAGATTAACAACAGATAAAGAGTTGCACGGGACAGTGGACGCACCAGCACCATGTGCATGTACCGATGTACTGGGGTGATGCACAGTCTGTTGCAACAAAGAACAAACAACCAAGGAGCATATTTGTGTTGGTCCCAGTTTTGTTATCTTTAGACACCTTTCCCTATGTGAGTGCAACAATCTAGTCCTGTTCAAACTCTACAGCCTTGTTGCCCAAAACAAATGATCAGTTTGTTATAGATGTGCGTACTACGTTTGTCATTGTTTTCCCTTTTCGACCAACGTAGGTGTTGGATAGCCAGTCTGTACTAGTACTTTTCCCACTTCCTTTCCTCTGTGAACCACGTTCTAGATTTCCCTTTTGACCAACGTAGGTGTTGGATAGCCAGCCTGTACCAGTTCTTTCCCCACTTCCTTTTCTCTGTGAACCACGTCCTAGATTTAAGCTATACAACTTTCCCCACTACTTTCCCCCATTCCTGTCCTCCTTGAACCATGTCTTAGATTCATGCGATACAACTTCCCCCACTACTTTCCCCCTTCCTTTCCTTTTTGAACCACATCCTAGATTTATGCTATACAACTTTTCCCACTACTTTCCCCCATTCCTTTCCTCTTTGAACCACGTCCTAGATTCAAGGTATACAACTTTCCCCACTACTTTCCTGTTTGATCCAACACCTCGATTCGAGTGCAGAAGCGGAAAAAGCCCACAAGTAGCTAGAGCAATGCATGTGGAATAAGTAAATTGTACCTTAAGGTTCTTGGGATGTGGTTCGGTGGGCGACCGGAGGCCGTTCGACCCACACTATGTACGGCGGCGAAGAAGAAGGGGTCAGAGGCCCTCCCGCACCACCGCTGGGTGAAAGTGAACAGCTGCGCCAGTAGTGGATCCCCTCCCTCTCCGACGGCGACAGCGTTAAGCCTCCTTCCCTTCCCGGCGGACGGATCCTGCCGGCTCTTTGACCAGCAGTGAGGGAAGAGAGAGAGAGGCCAACGAAGTCTTGTTTAGATCTAGAGAGGGTGAGAGAGTGTGAAGAGAGCAACTACAAGAAGACCAGCAGTGAGGGGGAGAGAGAGAGGCCAACGAAGTCTTGTTTAGATCTGGAGAGGGTGAGAGAGTGTGAAGAGAACAACTACAAGCGCTGAGGCTCCGACGTGTATATATATACTGGAGAGAGTGTGAAGAGTGCAAACCCTAGAAAACAAGCGCCGAGGCTGCAGCTTATACGTGATGAGGTGATTATACGGTCACTATGAGATCTTATAGCTCCGTATCCATCCATATTTTCCAGTCAAAGAATCCTCCTGGCACGAATTATGATCAAGTGTAGTTATCGAACCCGAGACCTCAACTTTGATGAGCGAACAGGCTTACAAGCTACACAACCCTCCCGTTATGTTCAACGAGAGGAAAATAACCTTTTATACATTCCTGCATTCGTGTGACAAGCATGCCGTATTTTTTTGTGTGTGTGGGAGTCATTGGGATTTAAATCATAATCGTGTCATGTGGCTTTGGTGGTGACTATCCAGAGTGGTGCAAAAATAATGCAGCCGTAGTCACCTTACCTCTCTCCACGTAGTACGTTGGGTCCCACCAGTCAGAGGGTGAAACAAACAAATTAATAAGAAAAATTAAAAGCGCCAGCGGTGTATCTTACCTCACACATCTCCCTACTGCTTGGGAACACTGTCCAATTGATCCCTCTGTTCGCTCACGTACTATTTTAAGTGAATCCTTATTATAACATGCACACAATTTTGGCACTTGTATTCAACCTAAGTCAGTGTGCCACCGTATCTCGTATGACTCCCTCCGTCTAGGTGTAGTAAGTCACGTTAGAAGGTGTAGCGGGACCAAGGTGCAAGAAGATTGGAGGAGAAGGAGAAACTTGACCGGTCATTCCTCCAATCAAAGCCCTGATTTCTGTCTCTAAACGCAACAATTGATCCAAACAACTAGGGGCCTCTTTGATTCGTAGGATTTCCAAAACGCAGGAATAGGAAAAACGTGGGATTGGGGTGGCATGTCATCTTGAATTCTAAATGATTCTATGAGTGTTTGATCACGCACAGAAAAAACATAGGATTCTTTCAAAGCGGTTAGTGTGGATTGAAAATTTCCTATGAAATCTAGTGCAAATGAATCCTATGGAAAAGTTCCTATGGTTTAGAATCCTATGAATCAAACAACCCACATAAGAAAAAATCCTAAGGAATTGAATCCTTCAAAATTCCTTTGAGAATCCTTGGAATCAAAGAAGCCCTAAGAGATGCCGTTTTAGCTACCATGCAGGGCCATGTATTAACTCGCATGCAAGCCGACTTTGATTTCTTGACTGATCAACGCGTAGTTGCGCTCCATGCATTGGGTTTCCGGGGGAGATAACAAGGCAGAGTAAGGAGCGTTTGGTTACATTGCTTAGGCTGGTCATAGTTTGGACGTACTCCATTTGTATCTCACTTCCTGTGGCTTTGCACTCGCACGATTTTCCTATTCTATGAACCTGTGTGTGTGTGTGTGTGTGTGTGTGTGTGTGCGTGTGCGTGTGTGTGTTTAACATCATGTGTGTGTTAGAGAGAGCGATAGATCGACCTACTCCTACAGAGAGATGGTGTGTAGTGTACGATTTTAGCCGCGGGAGTCGGTGCATCCCCTCGTTTCCGGGCGTCCGGTAGGGACAAGCAGACAGCTGCCACGCCCGCTCTTGACCAGCCTGGCCCACCCAAAGCCCCTCCATCGCCCGCGCGCGCTTCCTGCCCGAAACGGTCAGCGCCGCTCCAAAGAATCGGTGCCGCATTCATGCCCGGGCAGAGCAGACGCAACTTCTCACCGGCGCCTGCGTTGAAGGGAGAAGCGGATTCAAGAGTGATAGTTGCTTCGTCCATCCAACTTACTGCTGGGTCTATGTGATTTGACGGCTCATGGGTCATTATTAGTGAGGTGGTAGGACTGTTGGATGTCCCACGCTTTCGGCGAAAGGAGGTACTATTAGATTACAATTTTCTCCATTCTTACGGCAGAGGAGTGCAAGAGCAGTGAAAACACGCAGGCTCAGTGATTACATGGCCAACCTCACACTATCATCATATTTTCTGGACACCGTGCGACACCTAACTCTTTACATAGTACTCCCTCTGTTCCTAAATATAAGTCTTTGTAGAGATTCCACTAGGTGGACTACATACGGAACAAAATGAATGAATCTACACTTAAAATGCATCTATATACATCCGTATGTGGTTCATGGTGAAATCTCTACAAAGACTTATATTTAGGAACGGAGGAAGTACTTGTATAGTACGTACTGTAATTTATCAGCGAGATAGTACAATGCTATGAAGCTTCCAGCTTCTGTTACATGTATCTTGCATCCAAGGTTGCTCGTTGCAACATTTCATCAAATACAAAGGAGACTAACATGCATGCTATTGCATCTCAATGATTAACATATCATAGCAAATATGTACTCCCTCCGTTCCAAAATAAGTGTCTCAACTTTATGCTACATACGGAGCAAAATGAGTGAATCTACACTCTAAAATACGTCTATATACATCAGTGTTTGGAGTATGTACTAGTAGTTCATATTGAAATCTACTAAAGGACATATATATTCCAAACAATATGATAATCTCTCTAAGCAAGGTAGTAGGGACGAGGAGTAAACGGAGGGAGTAGTAAAATTTTCTCCTCGTCCTACGAGCCACCGTGCGCGTGGGCGAGGGAGCGGGCGTAAGGAGTAGTAAGAAAGCTTCACCTCGTCCTATGAGCCACCGCGCCCGTGGGTGGGGGAGACGGTGTACTAAGCAAGCTTCTCCTCGTTCTGCGAGTTGACGGGACATATCAAAAGTACTCCAGTGTATAGAGCCTTGCCTCTAAGGTAGGCCCCACATGGTTTGCCTCTTTTTTAACATAACGCGTGAAGTCGCAATTGTTTTGTTCACCCGTGGTAGAGAAAGTATAATAGGCTAATGTAAGCGGGCTATAAGGGTTGCCACCTCAGATTTATGATGATGTGGAAAAGAGAGGAGAGGAGAGAGAAGAGGAGTGGGCTGTAAACTTGTAGCTAGCTGCAGCACAAGCTCCAATGCATTTTGTGAGAGAAGAAAGTGGGGTCAAGCATTAACTACATGATGTATAGAGCCAGCAACTATTATATGAATGGGCTTTTAGGTTGGCTATAAGTGAGGTGGCACAAAGATAGAGCTAGCAACCGGTTATGTTATTAATCTTGCTCGTAGACGATCCTCCCTCCATCTAGTGGACAACCAGTACATGTGTCAAGGTGCCACGTGGGCTGCCTTTTCATACATAAATGAGCTCCACCGTGTACCCACGCGGGTGTGGTTGGGAAAGAGATGGGAGTACGTGCGCCGTGCGTGCATCTCTTCTCTTCGTGCACGTCCCCCACCTACGTGGGTGTGTGAAAGAGATACAAACCTAGACCAAATGGCTTGTGTGCGTTTGTGAGTGTTTTTTGTTTTCGGGGGGAGGTTGATTTCGTGAATGTATTTGTGGGAATATGTGTCGATGACATCTCAAACAAAATTTTGCATGCAATGTGTGTGAAATGGAGGCCTATCCATATCATATATAGAGGGTCAGGCGATCCACGAGAAGAGAGGGAGGGGTCATAGATATCGATAGAGTTGAAGAGAGGATCAAGTGGGTGGGTACGAGATCGATGAAGAGAGCCATCGAAATTGTGTGTGTGTGTGTGTGTGTGTGTGTGCG
>LR738709.1:420711356-420726647 GCA_902687465.1 Secale cereale
CTAACTATAGAAGTAGAACGACTCGTATATGTGTTGAGAAGGAGAGACCCAGCTATGTCTTGAGGGAGATCGGTCAACATCCATACATAACTGAAGGAAGGGAAATAGGATGGGACAGAGAGAGAGAGAGAGGAGAGAGAGGGAGGGAGAGGGGTAGAGTGCTGGATGGGTGATGGAGTTGCTTCTCGAAGATGGTGGGAGAGGCCTACTAGACAAACTAAGGGTGGCACTGCAATATTATCAATAAGAGTGGGGATGTGTTTCTGTGTGTGCCTGTGCGTGATAGATCTGTCGGGACACATCCATGGATGATGAAGGGGAACCATGTGTTTGGTAAGCAAACCTAACTAGATCGGTAGATCAATTGTTGTTTGTCGGAGGAAGGGAGAGACATAACTAATGAGGTAGATCGATCGACGCGTGGGGAAAACGAGTTATGAGGACCTAGCTAGCTATATGTATAGCGGGAGATCGGTCGGTGTACGTCCATTTGTTAGAGGCAAATAAGGCCCGACGAGACGGATAGACAGAGAGAATGGAGCTAGGAGGTGGTGCGAGAGGCCCAACTACTAGCTAGATAGGGGGAGGAGTGTGCGGTTGTGAGATCGATAAAAAGAGGGGCGAGAGTTTACACGTGTGTGGGACCCTATGTAAGGGCATATTTCTCCCTAAGTAGTTTTGGTGATTGATGACAATGCTTTTGCGGACTGATCATGTGCTCTAAGCTCATACAGGTATATCTCCCTTATGGCACAAGACGATTGCTTGCCCCTCGGATTCTATGAAGGACGGTGTTTTCTTTTTGCTCGCTGTCGATGGCTTTGAGTAATAGGAAAGCCGTACTATTAAGAGGGGGTCCGCGTTGGAAAGGTTTGGGTAGAATCAACACGTACACATCTTTCTCCCACACCACCTTTCCTTGCTTCTCTGGAGGTCCAACCGGTTATCTTTCGTTTCTGCAAAACTGTGGCTTCTGAACTGATCAACTACCTAGCAAGCGGTAGTACCGCTCAACCAAGCGGTAGTACCGCGCAGTTACACGGTAGTACCGCCTGCCGACACGGTAGTACCGCTCCCGCGGTAGTACCGTGTCCCCAGAGCGGTAGTACCGTGTATCTGGCCCAGGCGCTGAGTCTAAGTACAGAAGTGGATGCGGAAGTAATTTTTTACTTCCGCATACAACGCGGTAGTACCGCTTATCTTAAGCGGTAGTACCGTGTCGCGTTTTGCTACTACCGTTTTCCCCTGCGGATTTAGCCACGGATGTAATTTATTTCATCCGTGGTTGTCAATCATGTCGCAATCTTTTGCCTATGCGGTAGTACCGCTTCCCAAGCGGTAGTACCGCTCAGCCAGCGGTAGTACCGCAACTCATGCGCGGTACTACCGCTCTCTGCGGGCTGAAACCTCCAATAACGGTTGGATTTGTCCCCCCACTATATATAGGGGGTCTTCTTCTCCAAGAAGACTTACCTCTTCCCCCACTACTCCATTGTTGCTCCAAAAGCTCCATTTCCGCCCGATCTCTCTCCCTAGCCAATCAAACTAGTTGATTTGCTCGGGATTGCTTGAGGAGGCATCGATCTACACTTCCACCAAGAGATATTTGATTCTCCCCACTAATCCCTTGCGGATCTTGTTACTCTTGGGTGTTTGAGCACCCTAGATGGTTGAGATCACCTCGAAGCCATATTCCATTGTGGTGAAGCTTCGTGGTTTGTTGGGAGCCTCCAAGTTGTGGAGATTGCCCCAACCTTGTTTGTAAAGGTTCGGTTGCCGCCTTCAAGGCACCACTAGTGGAATCACGGCACCTTGCATCGTGTGAGGGCGTGAGGAGAATACGGTGGCCCTAGTGGCTTCTTGGGGAGCATTGTGCCTCCACACCGCTCCAACGGAGACGTACTTCCCCTCAAAGGGAAGGAACTTCGGAAACACATCCTCGTCTCCTCCGGTTCCACTTGTGGTTATTTCTTACCTTTACTTTTGCATGATTTACTTGTTCAACTCCTATAGCATGCATGTGTAGTTGTTGTGCTTCTTTATCTTAGTTGTCTTCCTAGTAGAATATCTAGACAACTTATTTTGTCGCTTAATTTTAAGTGGTTAAGAAAAGCTAAAAATTGTTAGTTGCCTATTCACCCCCCCTCTAGTCAACCACATCGATCCTTTCAATTGGTATCAGAGCCTCGTCTCTTTTTAAGGACTTTACCGTCCGAAGAGTATGGTTGACAACGTAGTCGAGACGGAGGACCATTCCGGTGGAAATCCGTCCTTGCCTACGTTAGATGGGGGAGCCTCGGTCACTCGTGAGGAGTTCAATGTGGCCTTGACCACATTGAAAGAATCACTAGCGAGCGAGGTCAAAGGCATGTTTAAAGAAATGTTTGAGGGGCTTAAATTATCCACCTCACCGTTGGAAGTGGGTCGTCCCGCTACCAACGTGTCAGAGGCTAATCCCGACAAGGGAGAAGCTAGTAGTGAGCAAGCCCCGGTCACTAAGCATGGAAGTGGGAAATTTGCCCAATCTGCTCCTCCTACTCACTATGGAGGACCCGTTCCCACACCACATTTAAATTCTGTCGGGCCCCCTCCCAAGTTTGTTAAAAATACTGATTTTTCCACTTGGGTGTTTCGTTTCAAACGTCATATTAATCATTGTTCCACTAACCTCTGGAGAATCATTGAGCAAGGTTTCTATCCGTATGATCCCGACAACATGACTCCAAGAGAAACTGTTGATCATCAGTTCAACGAGTCCGCACATTGCATTCTTCAAGATTCCATCCCTCTTGAAGACATTGCTCATCTTCGTCCATTCACTGTGGCCAAGGAAGCATGGGAGCATGTTGGCACAATGTACAAGGGAAGCACAAGTATTGAACGCTCCAACTATGAAGTGGTGCAAGATGAAGCTGATGAGTTTGCTATGATCGAAGATGAAGATCCTCGTGAACTTTATCGAAGATTAACTATTCTTGCAGTGTCTCTTCGAGATCATGGCAGTAAGGATACGGATGACAATTGGATCAAGCGCAAGTTCCTCAAGGCCATGATGCCCTATCATAAGGCCATGTCCTCTGTCATTCGTCAGAGACCGGACTTCCACACTTTATCCTCAAACGAAGTGTTGGATGAATTTGTTGCCATGAGGATCCTTGACGTAACCGCCGACAATGCGGTCCTAAGATCTCAACGATCCATTAAGCCTAATCTTGCTCTGAAGGCCAAGGCTTGTGTGGAATAGGAGGAAGTGGAAGATGATGATGAGTGTTGCCCCGAGGACACCAAATATGCCTATCACGAGCACATGGCTCTTGCTTCAAGGCAATTCTGGGGCAAGAAGAACTCAAGGTCCAACTTTAACAGGAACAACTCCAGTGGGAACAAAGGGAAGCAACGAGTAAGGACATGTTTCAACTGTGGAAATGTAAGTCACTTCGTTGTGGATTGCCCATATGAGAAGAGAGAAGACTTTGGAGGCAAGCTTATTCGGAAGGACAAGTCAAAGTCTTATCCCAACAAGAACAACTTCATCAAGAATACTCCTCCGAAAGTGTTGGTGGCTCAAGAAGAATATGTGGAGGATGATGAAAATAATGAAGACGATGAGGTGACCACTATGGCCACAATTGCAATTGCTACCACTCCGCGCTCATCTCTCTTAAACTCACCAAACGAGAACATCACCGCCAAGTGTCTCATGGCCAAGGCCACCAACAAGGTAACCCCGAACATCAATACTTCTATCTCTTCTAACCCCTCATTGACTAATTGTATTGATGAGGGTGAGGGTAGTAAGGAGGGAGAAAATGAATTTGATGTGTTCATAAAGAATCTCAAGGGCAAATCCAAGAAGCATGTTGTTGCTCTCTTGGAACAACTCGGTGAGGCCAATGACATTATCGAGGCTCACGAGGAGACCATTACTAAAATGGAAGGGCATAGTCGAGACTATGCCGATGAGATATCGGATCTCTCTAACGCCCTAGAGGAAGAGCGTGGTCTTCGTTTGACTCTTGAAAAGTCACACAACGATGATCATGCTAAATTAAAGAAAGATCTTGATCATGCTTTAGTTGTCTCTCGTGTCCTTAACTCTGAGAAGGCAAAACTTGAGGTTGACCATGCTAAACTCAAAGATGAGTTTAACATACTTGACAAGGCTCACAATGCCTTGAAAGGAATGCATGCTACTCTCAAGGAGTCTCATGATCAACTCCAAGTTTCGCTAACCAAGGAAAAGGCTATCTTTCCTCGCATGGTTTTAATTGATAATGCAAATGCTACTAACCCATGTTGTGAGCATGTGCATCTTGTTGAAGAGAATGCCGAATTAAAGAAGCAACTTGAGAAAGACCTTGTGACTTGCATACAAGGTGAGAAGAACCTCAACGCCCTTTTGAGCAACCAAAAGGAAGTTGTAGCAAAGGAAGGAATTAGGTATGCTCCTAAGCCCAAGAAGACGAAGAATGACAAGACAAGGCAACCACCCCCTCTCCGACAATCCTTTGTGAAAGAAGGAGAGGGCACGTCAACCAAGAAGAAAAGTGGTGGTGTCAAGAAAATCTCCACCATACCATCAAACATGGCCGGCGATTTTAATCCCTCATATGTTTTATGTCGTGCTAGTGATGGCCATGTGTTTGCTAAATTTGTTGGTTCTTCTTATGAGTACATTGAATGGTCCATTTGGGTTCCCAAGACCCTTGTCACTAACCTCAAAGGACCCATTACCAAATGGGTACCTAAATCCAAGCATTGATCTATTGTAGGGGTTTGCTTCCGGTGGGGGATCATGGTTGCTCGATAGCGGAGCCACAAATCATATGACCGGAAGCAAAGACTTGGTGGTGGACGTGCATCTCGGTTCATCTATGGCCACCAACGTCGAATGGGGTGATGCTTCATCTTCTAAGGTATTGGGACTTGGCAAGGTTGTTGTCTCGCATGTTCTCACGATCGAAAAAGTCATGCTTGTTGAGTCCCTTGCATACAATTTACTTTCTGTTCGCCAACTTGCACTCATGGGCTTTGCTACATTCTTTGATATTGAATCTGTGGCCCTCTTGTGGAGCAAGACTCTTAAAGTAGCCTATGTTGGGCATGTCGAGAACGGCCTTTATGTGGTTAACTTCTCGAAGCAACCCACTAAGGTCGCGACATGCCTAATGGCTAAAGTTGATGTGGGATGGCTTTGGCATCGCCGTTTGGCCCACGTCAATATGAGATCTTTGCAAAGTCTTCTCAAGGGGGACCATGTCCGAGGACTAACAAATGTTAGCTTTGCCAAAGATCGTGCCTGCAGGGCGTGCATTGAAGGAAAATTACATGAGAAGGCTCACCCTCCCACGACTGTCATCTATTCAAAGAGACCTCTAGAGCTCCTCCACATGGATCTCTTTGGGCCTCCCACTTTTGATAGTCTTGGGGGTAGGAAATATTGCTTGGTGATTGTGGATGATTACTCAAGATATACATGGGTGTACTTCTTCAAGAAGAAGAGTGAGACCCAACAAACCGTCATCAACTTTGCAAATGAAGCTCAACGACAACATGAAGTAAAGATTCTGATGATCAGAAGTGACAATGGCACCGAGTTCAAGAACTACACCTTGGATGAGTTTCTTGGTGATGAGGGGATCAAACATCAATATGCCGCCCTGTATACCCCTCAACAAAACGGTGTTGCGGAGAGAAAGAACCGAACCTTAATAGATGCTGCAAGGACCATGATGGCTGAATTCAACTCTCCATACAACTTCTGGGCCGAAGCCATCAACACAGCTTGCCATGCGTCAAATCGTCTCTATCTCCGCAAAGGCTTGAACAAGACTCCGTATGAGATTCTTACCGGTAACAAGCCCAATCTCAAGTACTTCCAGGTGTTCGGGTGTAAGTGTTTCATTCTCAAGAAGGGTGTTCGTTTGTCTAAATTTGAATCTAGAGCTCATGAGGGCATATTTGTTGGTTATGCTACAAACTCTCATGCTTACCGTGTCCTCAACAAGTCCACTGGACTCATAGAGGAGACGAGTAACGTAGAGTTTGATGAAAATAATGGCTCCCAAGTGGAGCAAAGTGGTACTTGTGATGCAGGTGATGAAATTCCTCCTCAAGCCATAAGAAGAATGGGTGTTGGATATATCCTACCCATTGAGGAACCCCTTGTGGCCGAAGGAGAAGGACAATGTTCCACTCAAGTGGAACCATCACCATCCCAAGACCCACACACTTCCGAAGAACAAAGTGAAGGCCCTCAGCCTGATGAACAAGGCCAAGTGCAAGATCAACCTCAAATTGGTGAAGAACCACCAATTGATGTACAAGGCCAAGTTCAGTCTCCCGAGCAAGATCAAGGTCAAGAGGAAGCTCAAGATCAAGAACTTGCTCATGATGACGCTCAAGATGATCAACTCAATGCTCCTCAGTTATCACTTGAAGAGCAATTAGAGCGTCGTGCTGCAAAAGTTGCCTCCAGGCTTGCTTCCAACGAGCATCACATCGAGAACATTTTAGGAAGCATCAAAAGGGGGGTAAGCACTCGTAGACAATTAGCTAATTATTGTGCTCATCAAGCTTTTGTCTCCTTTGTTGAGCCTAAGAAGGTCTATGAGGCGCTCGAAGACCCTGACTGGCTCAATGCCATGCATGAAGAACTCAATAACTTTGAGCGCAACAAAGTGTGGCGTCTGGTGCCAAGACCAAAGGAGAACCATAATGTCATTGGAACCAAATGGATCTTTAAGAACAAGCAAGATGCCCATGGTATTGTCATCCGCAACAAGGCACGTCTGGTGGCTCAAGGCTACTCCCAAGTCGAGGGTATCGACTACGGTGAAACCTTTGCCCCCGTTGCTCGTCTTGAATCCATTCGTTTGTTGCTTGCCTATGCTTCCCATCATAACTTTAAGTTGCAACAAATGGATGTGAAAAGTGCATTTCTTAATGGTCCCATTAATGAGTTGGTGTATGTTAAACAACCCCCGGGGTTCGAGGATCCTAAGTTCCCCAATCATGTGTATCAACTTGATAAGGCACTCTATGGCCTTAAACAAGCCCCACGAGCGTGGTATGAGCACCTTACCGAGTTGTTACAAGATCGTGGGTTTGAAATTGGGAAAATCGACCCCACTCTTTTTACTAAGAAGGTCAAAGGGGAGTTGTTTGTATGCCAACTATATGTTGATGATATTATCTTTGGTTCTCCTAACAAAGCTTTTAATGATGAGTTCGCCGTACTCATGACCACACATTTTGAGATGTCCATGATGGGAGAGTTGAAGTACTTCCTTGGATTTGAGATCAAACAACAAAGAGAAGGCATCTTCATCAAACAATCCAAGTATACTCAAGACATGCTCAAGAGGTTCAACCTTAGTGATGTCAAGCCGGCTACTACTCCAATGCCAACCAAATGCCAACTTGACATTGATCCCAATGGTAAAGCGGTGGATCAAAAGGTATATCGCTCTATGATCGGATCCTTGCTTTACCTTTGTGCATCTAGACCGGATATTATGTTGAGTGTGGGAATTTGTGCACGGTTTCAAGCCTTACCTAAGGAAAGTCACTTTGTGGCTGTCAAGCGAATCTTTCGATATTTGGCTCATACCCCAAACTTTGGCTTATGGTACCCAAGAGGAGCAAATTTCAACCTTGTTGGTTTCTCTGATTCTGACTGGGCAGGAGACAAAGTGGATAGGAAGTCCACCTCGGGAGGGTGCCAATTTCTTGGTTGCTCTCTTGTTAGTTGGTCTTCCAAAAAGCAAAGTTGTGTGTCTCTCTCGTCCACCGAAGCAGAATATGTGGCAGCTGGCAGTTGTTGTGCTCAACTCTTATGGATGAGGCAAACTTTAAAGGATTACGGTGTCACTTGTGACAAAGTGCCTCTTTGGTGTGACAATGAAAGTGCCATCAAGATTTCTCTCAACCCGGTGCTCCACTTCAAGACGAAGCATATTGAGATTCGATATCACTTCATCAGGGATCACATAAGGCAAGGAGAAATCGAGCTTCACTACGTCAACACTCATGACAACCTTGCAGATATCTTCACGAAGCCTCTGGATGAAGCAAGATTTCGCGAGTTAAGGCATGAGCTAAATATCATTGATTTGAGCAATGTGGTTTGAATCTATGCACACACTCCTCACACTCGACATAGCTATCTTGTCTAGATGTAGGCATGGATTTAGGGGGA
Source organism: Secale cereale (assembly GCA_902687465.1). NCBI lineage: Eukaryota > Viridiplantae > Streptophyta > Magnoliopsida > Poales > Poaceae > Secale > Secale cereale. The sequence goes on from LR738709.1 coordinate 420,719,557, forward strand.
GTACTGTTCTCTCAATGAACTATTCCTCCCCCCATTATGCATAAACTAACCAAAACTTTTTCATTTGCCTTACATAGTTGGCTTAAATGCTTCAAGTCGAGCTTTGATCATGGGCCCAAGGATAATTCTTCGCGGTGCCATATCTATAAAACTCAAACATAGGTGGCCTCGGCCACCGCCCTCTTGTGAGGAATTTGTGTTTCATGTTTTGCTTGTGCTCGTGGTGTTTTTACTTTCTCATGCTTAAAGCCTCTTGCCTCTTTTGTGCATTTTCTTGGGGATGCGGTACTACCGTGACTGGTTACGGTACTACCGCGGAGGACATGCGGTACTACCGTACCTCCAGCACGGCAGTAATTTTTTACTGCCGCTGGTAGGGCGGTACTACCGCCCGGCGAGCGGTACTACCGTGCAAGCGGTACTACCGCAATGACCGCGGTACTACCGCACATATCAGAACGGGTGGGGGTTATAAGCAGGCAGGAGGAGTTCCATCTCCCCCATACCCATTCACTCCTAACCCCCACGTCGTCCCTGTCTCTCTCTCTCTCAAGAACGCCGCCGGAGGACCTCGCCGGATCTCCTCCCTCGGCCACTCTTCTCGCTTTCCGACCGGTGGGATCGTTCCCCACCACGTCCTCTTGCCATGGATGCAGGTTTCTCCCCTTTTCCCCTCTTCTTATTGCCTTGCCTGAGTTTTTAGGGTTAGGGGAGATGCTTAGTGTTTTTGTGTTCTTCGTGATCTTATCCATGGATGCTTAGGTTGTGGAAGAGTGTTTGTGCACTAGAAATATGCTTAGAGCTGTTGCTACGAAGTTACTATGATCAGCCGTAGTACCGTGTGTCGATCTCGTTGGTAGATTCTAGATCTGTTCTTCTCAGATCTATTTCGTGCGGTACTACCACTGGAGAACCGCGGTACTACCGCACGATGTAATCCAGATCTGATCTGACCTGAGCGGTACTACCGCTGTCCTCAGCAGTACTACCGCTCGGGCGGAAGTAAAAACTGTAGTACTGCGTGCCGAGCGGTACTACCGCGAGCCAATGCGGTACTACCGCTCCGCATGCAGCATTAAGTTTTTAGTTCCGCCCCCTCGGGCGGAAGTAAACTTTTAGTACTGCTTGCCGAGCGGTACTACCGCGACCAAATGCGGTACTACCGCTCCGCATGCAGCACTAAGTTTTTAGTTCCGCCCCCTCGGGCGGAAGTAAACTTTTAGTACTGCTTGCCGAGCGGTACTACCGCGACCCAATGCGGTACTACCGCTCCGCATGCAGTACTAATATTTTAGTTCCGCCTCTTCGGGCGGAAGTAAATTTTTACTACCGCAGCGTATGCGGTACTACCGCATGTGACATGTGGTACTACCGCTTACCCTGCGGTACTAATTTTTTACTTCCGCAAGGGTCAGCAGTACTACCGCTTGGATCATACTTTCTTCGTAGCATGTTCTCTTTTCTATTTCCCCTGGTTTCTTGTGTCTTTCGAGGCTTTGGCATTGATTCTTCTTGTATTTGTGTTGTTGCGGTCTTGTGTTTGTGTTTTTAGGTGGTGGCTCCGGTTTTGGGGGTCGTCGTACCAACCCAGTCCGTGACACCGGTTCCAAGCGCCTGCGTACCCCAAGTGATGTGCCAGAGGGCTCCACTCCCCAGCGCCGGTACAAGACTTCAGCCAACAAACGTAAGGAATCCTCCATGTCTATGGAGGAGATGCCTGCCGGTGAGTTCATGTCTCGAAGGAAGATCAACCCTTATGGAGAACCCCGTGAGCACTTTCCTGGCGATGATATCTTCTGGACCAAGCAACAGTTTCGCATCTATCATGAGGTGCTCAAGACCAAGGCCAATCTTTATGTGGATGCTCACTGGGTGGATGTGGAGCACATGAGGAAGGATAAGAACCGGGCATACTTTGCAGAAGCCCTTGATTTGATCGAGCAGCTGGGTCTGGAGCACATCATGACATTCCAGAACGACTTTGACCCTGAGCTAATTGCGCAGTTCTATGCCTCGGTCAACTTTCAGGCCAAGGAGGATCGCCCCATGACTTGGATGACCCATGGTCACAAGATGACCTCTACTTGGAAGGAGTTCATGGATCTTCTTCAGCTTCCTGATGAGGGTCTCCATAACCCAATTGGTTTTCGTCCTCACGCCAATCCTGAATCAGCAAACAAGGACAAACTGCTTCCATTTTATGAGGAGAAGACCCTTGCTAGTGGCAAAACAACTTGGGTGCTGAACCCCTTCTTGGACATCATGTATCGGATCTTTCGCAACACTCCGTTCCCTCGTGTTGGCGATAAGGACAAGGTCCATGCCTATCTGGTTGATATGCTTCTGATGTGTCAAGAGGCTCGCTCCGCCCAGGCTGCACCGCTTGACATTTCCCACATCATGTGGAATGAGCTCCGGTTTGCCATCTACTCTCGCAAGGTACCCATCTATGGTCCATACTTATTTCTGCTCATCTCCAAAACTTGGGAGAAGTTGTATCCAGAGGAGGAGTTCGAGGCCGACTGCTACCGCCATGATCCTATCCGGCTTCGCGTCAAGACTCGTTGGGCCAACACCACTACACGTGCTCAGGCTGCTGCTGCCCAGATGGGCACTGAGGATGAGCCTGTGGAGGAGACTGCTGATGTCCGCTCTGGCAGATTTGCCCCCTCTTCTTCCTCTGCAGTGGAGAAGCCTTCTTGGGCTAAGAGGCTACAGCAGAAGATGAAGGCCCTCTTCTGCATGCAGGCTCAGGGGCAATACCGTGCTCATGTGTCTGACAAGAAGACACGTCAGCGGGACAAGAAGATTCTGGCTTTGTATGGAGAGGAGGTTTCCAATGGATCCGAGGACAACATCACTCCTGAGGCTACCTGGATGGCTCGCCAGGGGTACAAGTGGTCAGAATCTGATGAGGAGCATCAGCCAGAGCAGCAGGGATCTGATGATGAGTATCAGGAGGAGCAGCAGCAGGGGTTTGATGACGAGTATGACGACTGAGCTTCTCCCGGGCTGCCACCCATCTTCGTGTCCTCTTTTCCCCTTTGTGGTGTCTCGATGACAAAGGGGGAGAGTGATTTGCCGTCTTGTGTCTTGTGTGTCTTGTTCGTGTGTTTTTCGTTGAACTTGGTTTATTTTGCGTCTTTCTGTGAGACTATCATATAAGACATATGCCCCGTTATTGTTAAACTGATTATCATTATGTCTTTAATGTTTATCATGTGCAGTTAGTGTCATATAGAGTATCTCGTGTGTAGATTATAGGGGAGCACTATACCTAGTATGTGTGCTGTGCAGTCCAAAGCACAATCGTGTGAAGGCACACATCCAGGGGGAGCTCACCTATACTCTAGGGCTTGTATTGCATACTCTATTATTTCTTCTCTGTGCAAATCTCGTGTTGTCATCAATACACCAAAAAGGGGGAGATTGTAAGGGCATATTTCTCCCTAAGTAGTTTTGGTGATTGATGACAATGCTTTTGCGGACTGATCATGTGCTCTAAGCTCATACAGGTATATCTCCCTTATGGCACAAGACGATTGCTTGCCCCTCGGATTCTATGAAGGACGGTGTTTTCTTTTTGCTCGCTGTCGGTGGCTTTGAGTAATAGGAAAGCCGTACTATTAAGAGGGGGTCCGCGTTGGAAAGGTTTGGGTAGAATCAACACGTACACATCTTTCTCCCACACCACCTTTCCTTGCTTCTCTGGAGGTCCAACCGGTTATCTTTCGTTTCTGCAAAACTGTGGCTTCTGAACTGATCAACTGCCTAGCAAGCGGTAGTACCGCTCAACCAAGCGGTAGTACCGCGCAGTTACACGGTAGTACCGCCTGCCGACACGGTAGTACCGCTCCCACGGTAGTACCGCGTCCCCAGAGCGGTAGTACCGTGTATCTGGCCCAGGCGCTGAGTCTAAGTACAGAAGTGGATGCAGAAGTAATTTTTTACTTCCGCATACAACGCGGTAGTACCGCTTATCTTAAGCGGTAGTACCGTGTCGCGTTTTGCTACTACCGTTTTCCCCTGCGGATGTAGCCACGGATTTAATTTATTTCATCCGTGGTTGTCAATCATGTCGCAATCTTTTGCCTATGCGGTAGTACCGCTTCCCAAGCGGTAGTACCGCTCAGCCAGCGGTAGTACCGCAACTCATGCGTGGTTCTACCGCTCTCTGCGGGCTGAAACCTCCAATAACGGTTGGATTTGTCCCCCCACTATATATAGGGGGTCTTCTTCTCCAAGAAGACTTACCTCTTCCCCCACTACTCCATTGTTGCTCCAAAAGCTCCATTTCCGCCCGATCTCTCTCCCTAGCCAATCAAACTAGTTGATTTGCTCGGGATTGCTTGAGGAGGCATCGATCTACACTTCCACCAAGAGATATTTGATTCTCCCCACTAATCCCTTGCGGATCTTGTTACTCTTGGGTGTTTGAGCACCCTAGACGGTTGAGGTCACCTCGAAGCCATATTCCATTGTGGTGAAGCTTCGTGGTTTGTTGGGAGCCTCCAAGTTGTGGAGATTGCCCCAACCTTGTTTGTAAAGGTTCGGTTGCCGCCTTCAAGGCACCACTAGTGGAATCACGGCACCTTGCATCGTGTGAGGGCGTGAGGAGAATACGGTGGCCCTAGTGGCTTCTTGGGGAGCATTGTGCCTCCACACCGCTCCAACGGAGACGTACTTCCCCTCAAAGGGAAGGAACTTCGGATACACATCCTCGTCTCCTCCGGTTCCACTTGTGGTTATTTCTTACCTTTACTTTTGCATGCTTTACTTGTTCAACTCCCATAGCATGCATGTGTAGTTGTTGTGCTTCTTTATATTAGTTGTCTTCCTAGTAGAATATCTAGACAACTTATTTTGTCGCTTAATTTTAAGTGGTTAAGAAAAGCTAAAAATTGTTAGTTGCCTATTCACCCCCCCCCCCTCTAGTCAACCATATCGATCCTTTCACCCTATGAGAGACACGAGGCAAGGACACATAAAGGAGGAGATTGAAGGTGTGTGTGTATGTTGTAGGCAGACATCGCTGGAGAGGTTTATCGATCGATGTGTGTCGGAAAGGAGTTGTGGAGACTGTGGGAGAACAACCTAAAGAAAACAAAATGAATGTGCGCGATGAATAGAATGATGAGGGAGGGAGAGGGCGAGGAGGACGTGTGCATGCACGAGAGAAAGTTAGTGGTAGCTACAAAGGTTAGAGGATTGTGTGGGCGTAGGAGACTAACAAAGATCATAATTTTATATGAAAGTGGATTCATATATTTGAATACGAGATCATAGTGTTTTAAACACATGCATGCATGAATATAGCGGTGATACGCGTGTTGTGGTTTTGCACATGTTATACCATAATGTGACAATGCATGGCGTTTGCAACTCACAGCTAAATGTCGAACAATCTAAACCATACTATACATCGAACAATCTAACATTTTATTTGAATATGTGATAATGTGTGGCGTTTGCAGCTTACAACTAAATATCGAACAATCTAAACAATATTAAATATCGAACATTCTCACATTTTATTTGAATTTGTGGTAATGTGTGGTGTTTGCAACTCACATCTAAATACTTGTAGGAGTAGGGGCCGGGGCACCATACATAATGTGATAAACACATTATACATATGAGACATGGTTTAGTTTGTGAAGATATAGCTAGAGCTTGAAATGTACTATGATTTGAAATCAACATAAAGTGGATTCAAAAATAGAGTTCGAGTTCATATAGTATACATAGTTCATATGTAACTCGAGACTAATCATGTGGTGTGCTGTGAAGATAATACACAAACGATGGTTTAACTTGACAATAATGATGATTGTAGATCTTATTAAAACAGAGAAACGTATTCAAATGCTTTGACTTCACAACAATCATTATTGTAGATCTTATTCAAATAGAGAAACAAATTCAAATTTAGTTCATATTGAAGCGGTAGTATATACGTTTGGAATGCACTAAAACGTTCATTTGAGTACTAGGTTGCATGCATTATACACGTAGCGAAATATTTTAATTGAACATAACATGAATTTAAAGCTTAGAACGACATTTGTAGTGAGAATTGATTTGGTACAGTACACGTTAGGCTTGTCCGCAAATTTCAACCCACGCCTTGTTAGCCCGAAATATTTAAGATATATCTTTGTCTCGTTGTGCTCTGATAACTCCCTCCATTTCAACCCGCGCCTTGCTATTCCAAAATTTCAAAGCGCACGAAAACTCTCACCTATTGTGAAATCCCGACACGCGAAATGCCCGTGATACCCGTGAACCGAAAGAACCGCCTCAAATCGGTGGCGGTACTTTCGTAACTTACCCCAAATTTCGGACAAGCGCATCCCTAAACCATGGTTCCCCACTCCCATCCCATCTGCCACCCATTCGTACACCGAGGCCGGCAAAACCCACGAAGACCCACATCCTCCTCCGTTCGCCACCCAGCCGGGGCCTCTTCCCCGACAACATCGTCCACAGCAACACCTTGACGTCCCTCATCCACCGTACCGGATGAGGATCCGTCGTTGATCTAGTCGTCCCGCCGGTTCAGCCACCCCGTCCTCCACCTCCAAGGAGCTGCCCCGACGTTCCCCTCGTCTTTCGCGCCACCTCCATTCCCACACCGCCGTCTTCACCTGCACCACCGGAAGAACATCATCATCACCGTTTTCTCGGATGAAGATGCGTCCTAATCGGCGCCAGCAAAGACGTTGTACATTAATCGCCGCATTTTCTTCTTGACTCGATCTCACGGTGCTGCCAGCGCTCGGTCCCAAGCCGACACGGCGCGGCTCCATCCACGGCGGTGGCGCCGGCCACTTCCTCCATGGTGTCGCTCCCTCTGCGGCGACGTCCACATCAGTAGGAGCTGCTGCTACTTTAGCTCTCGCCCGCGCTGCTGCTCTGCTCTTGCTCTCGGTCCCGTGCCTGGTCTGCTCCTGCTCTTGCTCTTGCTCTTGCTCACACTGCTGCTCTCGCTCTTGCTCTTGCTTGTGATGCTGCTCCGATTTAGCTACACTTCAGTCGACTGACTCAGTCGATTTTCAGGGGGTGGGGGGGGGGCTCACCGGGGTTAAGGA
>LR738709.1:420726814-420775708 GCA_902687465.1 Secale cereale
GCTCGCCGGAGAGGTACCCCACTATCTATCTTAGGGTTCAGGATGGGGGTGGTGGTCGCCGGCGGTGGCGGGGCGGTGGCATGGGGATCGTCAGAGAAAAAGCTCGGCACGAGGGGGCCTACAGGAATGGCCGGGGCGGCGGCGGACCGGCGGTGGGGAGTGTTTTCGGGGTGGGCGGGGCGGCGCACCGCCGGCCGCGGGCGGCGAGGGTGGCTGTTTGGCCGGTGGTGGCTGGCGGCTCAGGGGAGTGGAGGTTGAAGATGAACTGTAGGCCCTTGATTTCGTATCCAACGGCTGCAAAATCGACTGACCAGAGATGAAAATGTTAGTCGACTGACGTGTAGCCCCACCTCTAGTGCGTTCAGTTTCGACAGTAAAATTCAGTTTCGACAGCAAAATTCAGTTTCGACAGTTAAGTTCAGTTTCGACAGTTAAATTCAGTTTCGACCGCAAAATTCAGTTTCGACAGTTAAGTTCAGTTTCAACAGTTAAATTCAGTTTCGACAGTTAAGTTCAGAGATGAGCGGTTCATGTATACATCTAGCACTTTGTGGTTATGTATTTTACGTCATCTATTGGAGATGCTATTAGAATTCCACTCAGGCTAACGTTGTCTCTCTTGTCATGCTTCAGCCTCGGCGTCGTACAACTCACCGGAGCTGCTCCAACGACGAAACCCTCCCATCACAGCGGAGCAGTACCTCGGGCTCCATCTCCAGACGCCTAAGATCTTCTTCCCCTCCTCCGACAGCCAAGTCAACCGGAGCATCCTCACTGGCCAACCCAATCATGCTGAGATCGACATGGCTTCACCAAAAAGGTTGTACACTTCTTGTGGTTTGACTTAATCTCATCATGCTTCTTTGCATCCTGTGATCTTCCAATTCTTGTGAACCAAACACCCAGATTGGCAGAAATCATGTGCTTTTAAATTCTCTGTTTTGCACGTGCATTCCTATCCTATTCATGTCTATTTTCTATCCCTGCATTGTTAGAATCCTCAAATTCAAACAAGCCCTTACACAATTACTTCTGTTACAGATATGTGTCAAAGAAAACCTTGTGTGGTTTGTCCTGCTCCTGCGGTGCTGTGTTCCACCCCAGCTCAGCTGCTCCAACAACGGAAGGGTTCACCACAGTAGGGATCCGCTCTCCATACTGTCTTTCGCCGCCTCAGATCTTCATCCCCGCCGCCGGCAGCCACGACAACTGCATTACCATCATCAACTGAGCAGATGACCTTGAGGACTACACGGGTCTGCAAGAGAGGGCTCACTCTTCCGTGTCTGCTTACGTTATGCATCGCTTAATATGATGACATGCTAATTTATTGTCGTGTTCACCTATTAGACTCCGACTCAGGTCTAAACTTATGTTGAAACTTGAGTTTTTAAATGGTTGTGGGGTACATATTGGGCCAGCAATCAGTACTATCTGTCTACTATCTGGTTAATCTCGGGTGTCTACTATGAGTTTCATGTTGGGTGCAAACAAGCATTATAGGAGCCATTATCCGTATTTTTAACTAAAGCTATTATCTGCCTACTATCATTGGTTTTGGGTCTATCCACAGTTTGCTACCTTCACTCTGGATTTGTGCATGCACTCCTTACATAATCTCACTATGTTTTATTCCTATGCATGTCAGTTATTGTACACAATGGAACTGAACATGTAGAGCAAAAGAGACGAGCCTTGCGTGGCAATAAAATTTCATGCAGACGTCGCTCCATGGTGGGCGCAAAGGCAGCCCCCCTCCACCCATTTTGGATCGTAATCAAGAGGAAGATAACTCCCCAGAGAAGGATTCAGAGACACGTGCTATCCCCCCCCCCAGGTGCATGCTCTAACTTGGCAGGGTTATGTTGCTCATATCGTGCATATGGTATCTTGCATTGCTATGTCATTTGCTTAGTTTATACATGATTTGTGTGAATGCCACATGTTTAGTGTCTAATTACCATATATGTGAATTATGCAATGCCATCTTTTTGCAAGACATTATATATGTGAATTATGCAATGCTATCTTGTTGCAAGGCATTATATATGTGAATTATGCAATGCCGTGCTGTTTAGCCAAGCGTCATATATGTGAATTATATCATGCCGTCCTTTTTTTGTATTTCTCATTGCTTTTGTCGACAATATTTGTATATTCAACTGCTCTTCCTGCGCATCAGCCATTTGAATTGGTGATGGAGAAATATGAAGTGAAAACAAGGTCTTTAGAGCAGACAATGATACCCGGTGAAGTAGATATATTGCTGGTTACAGATAGCTCTTTGGAGGAGGATTCAGAGGCAGATGACCAGTCCTATTATCCCCCTCAGGTGCACGCTCAAACTTGACAGGGTTATATTACTCATATCATGCATATGTTGTATTGCAATGCTTAGTTTTTACATCATATACACGATAATGAATGCCATCTCCTTGTTGGAAATATGCCCTAGAGGCAATAATAAAAGAGTTATTATTATATTTCCTTGTTCATGATAATCGTTTATTATCCATGCTATAACTGTATTGATTGGAAACTCAAATGCATGTGTGGATGAATAGACAGACTTTGTGTCCCTAGTGAGCCTCTACAGGACTAGCTCGTTGATCAAAGATGACCGCGGTTTCCAGGTCATAGACATGAGTTGTCATTTGATAACGGGATCACATCATTAGGAGAATGATGTGATGGACGAGACCCGAACGTTAAACATAGCTTTTGATCGTGTCAGTTATCGCTATAGTTTTCTGCATGTCAAGTATAAGTTCCTATGACCATGAGATCATGTAACTCACTGACACCGTAGGAGTGCTTTGTGTGTGCCAAACGTCACAACGTAACTGGGTGACTATAAAGGTACTCTACAGGTATCTCCGAGGGTGTCTGTTGAGTTGACATGGATCGAGACTGGGATTTGTCACTCCGTGTGATGGAGAGGTATCTCCGGGCCCACTCGGTAATACGTCATCTCAATGAGCTCAAAGTGACTAAGTAGTTGGTCACGGGATTATGTATTACGGTAACGAGTAAAGAGACTTGCCGGTAACGAGATTGAACTAGGTATAGAGATACCGACGATCGAATCTCGGGGAAGTAACATACCGACGAGACAAAGGGAACTGTATACGGGATTGCTTGAATCCTTGACATCGTGGTTCATCCGATGAGATCATCGAGAAACATGTGGGAACCAATATGGGTATATAGATCCCGCTATTGGTTATTGACCTGGGAGTGTCTCGGTCATGTCTACATGGTTTCCGAACCCGCAGGGTCTACACACTTAAGGTTCGGTGACGCTAGGGTTGTTAGTGAGAACAGTGCATGGTTACCGAAGGTTGTTCGGAGTCCCGGATGAGATCCCGGACGTGACGAGGGTCTCCGGAATGGTCCGGGGACGAATATTGATATATAGGATGAAAGGTTTCGGAGTCCGAAAGTGTTCCGGGGAGCATCGGGAAATCGGCGGATTACCGAAAAGGGTTTCGGGGGTCCCGGAAGTGGTTCTGGGCCTAATGGGCCACAAGGGGGGACACCACAGCCCTCATAGGGCTGTGCGCCCCCCCCCTGGGCCCTCTCCTCATGCGCAAGGGGAGGTGGACCCTCCTAGGGCTGCCGCACCCCCCCTGGCTTGGGGGGCAAGGCACCTAGGGAGGGAAACCCTAGGGCCTGGCCCTTGGCCGCCGCCCCCCCTCTGCCCTGGCCGCCGGCCCCCCTAGGGGAAACCCTAGGGCGCCCCCCTCTCCTCCTTCCCCCTATATATAGAGAGGTAGAGGGAGGGCAGCCAACACACGTTTGTGCCTCGGTGCTGCCCTCCCTCTCCCATAACATCTTCATCTCCCGCGGTGCTTAGGCGAAGCCCTGCTGGAATCCTCCTCCACCATCACCACCACGCCGTCGTGCTGCCGGTCTCTCCATCAACCTCTCCTCCACCCCTTGATGGATCAAGAAGGAGGAGACGTCCCCGAGCCGTACGTGTGAAGAACGCGGAGGCACCGTTGCTTCGGTGCTAGGATCTTCGGCGATCTGAATCGCGGCGAGTACGACTCCATCAACCGCGTTCTTAACGCTTCCGCTTAGCGATCTACAAGGGTATGTGGATCCTACTCTCCCCTCGTAGTTGCATCTCCTAGATTGATCTTGGTGAACGTAGAGAAAATTTTTTGTTTTCCATGCAACGTTCCCCAACAGTGGCATCATGAGCTAGGATCTTGCGTAGATGCTTTCTCGAGTAGAACACAAAAGGGTTTGTGGGCGTTGATGTTTAAATTGCTGCCCTCCTTAGTCTTTCTTGATTCAGCGGTATTATGGGATGAAGCGGCCCGGACCAACTTTACATGTCCACGTACATGAGACCGGTTCCATCGACAGACATGTGACTTTTGTTGCATAAGATGGCTGGCGGGTGTCTGTCTCTCCTATCTTAGTTGAATCGGAATAGAACAAGGCGGTCCTTGTAGAAGGTTAAATAGCAACTTGAATATCACCGTTGTGGCTTTGCGTAGGTAAGATGCGTTCTTGCTAGATACCCATAGCAGCCACGTAAAACATGCAACAACAAATTAGAGGACGTCTAACTTGTTTTTGCAGGGTATGTATGTGATATGATATGGCCAATGACATGATGAGATATATTTGATGTATGAGATGATCATGTTGTAATAGTTAATATCGACTTGCATGTCGATGCATACGGCAACCGGCAGGAGCCATAGGGTTGTCTTTAATTTTTGTATGACCTGCGTGTCAATCATTAAGCGCTTTGTAATGCTTTACTTTATCGCTAAACGGTAGCAATAGTAGTAAGAGCATGGTGGGCGCCGACAACCCCGATGGCGACACGATGATGGAGATCATGATGATGGGGATCATGGTGTGGCGCCGGTGACGATGGAGATCATGCCGGTGCTTTGGAGATGGAGATCAAAAGCACGAGTTGATGGCCATATCATGTCACTTATGATTTGCATGTGATGTTAATCCTTTTATGTATCTTATTTTGCTTAGGACGACGGTAGCATTATAAGATGATCCTTCACTAAAATTTCAAGATAAAATTGTGTTCCCCCCGAGTGTGCGTCGTTGCGAAGGTTCGTCGTTTCGAAGCACCACGTGATGATTGGGTGTGATAGACTCTACGTTCGCATACAACGGGTGCAAGCCAGTTTTGCACATGCAGAACACTCGGGTTAGACTTGACGAGCCTAGCATGTACAGACATGGCCTCGGAACACGGAGGACCGAAAGGTCGAGCATGAGTCATATAGTAGATATGATCAACATGTTGATGTTCACCATTGACACCACCTCATCTCACGTGATGATCGGACTTGGGTTGGTGAATTTGGATCATGTCACGCTCGAATGACCAGAGGGATGTCAATTTGAGTGGGAGTTATAAATAATTTGATTAGGTAGTAACTCACTTATCATGAACAATAGTCTAAAATGTCTTTGCAAATCTTTTGTTGTAGATGGCTCGCGCAGTAGCTCCCCTGAATTTTAATGCGTTCCTAGAGAAAGCTAAACTGAAAGATGATGGGAGCAACTTTGTGGACTGGCTCCGCAATCTGAGGATCATCCTCACAGCTGCCCAAAAGGTTTATGTCCTAAATGCACCGCTAGGTGAACCCCCCGCTCCTACAGCCACTGCAGACGTTTTGAACGCCTGGCAGTCGCGTTCGGATGACTATTCGATAGTGCAGTGTGCCATGTTGTACGGCTTGGAAGGAGGACTTCAAAGGCGTTTTGAACATCATGGTGCATATGAGATGTACCAGGAGTTGAAGTTCATCTTTGAAAAGAATGCTAAGATCGAGAGGTATGAGACCACCGATAAATTCTTTGCTTGCAAGATGGAGGAGAATTCGTCTGTCAGTGAACACTTACTGAAGATGTCTGGGTACTATACCCGCATAGCTGATCTGGGACTTGTGTTCCCGGATGAGGCTATCATTGACAGAATTCTCCAGTCACTCCCGCCAAGCTACAAGAGCTTCGTGCAGCAGTACAACATGCAAGGGATGAATAAAACCATCGCCGAGCTGTTTTCAATGCTGAAAGTCGCTGAGGCAGACATCCAGAAGGAGTATCAAGTGTTGATGGTCAATAAAACCACCAGTTTCAAGAAGAATGGCAAGGGCAAGAAGGGTAACTCTAAGAAGGGTGGCAAAGCAGTTGCTAATCCAGTGAAGAAACCCAAGGCTGGGCCCAAGCCAGAGACTGAGTGTTTCTATTGCAAGGGGAACGGCCACTGGAAGCGGAACTGCCCCAAGTATCTGGCGGACAAGAAGGGGGCTAACAACAACAAAGGTATATGTGATATACATGTTATTGATGTGTACCTTACCAACTCTCGTTGTAGTGCCTGGGTATTTGATACCGATTCGGTTGCTCACATTTGCAACTCTAAACAGGAACTGCGGAATAAACGGAGGCTGGCGAAGGACGAAGTGACGATGCGCGTGGGAAATGGTTCCAAGGTTGATGTGATCGCCGTCGGCACGCTCGCTCTTCGATTACCATCGGGATTAGTTATGAACCTGAATAATTGTTATTTAGTGCCTGCGTTAAGCATGAACATTATATCTGGATCTTGTTTATTGCGAGACGGTTACTCATTTAAATCAGAGAATAATGGTTGTTCTATTTATATGAGTAATATCTTTTATGGTCATGCACCCGAAGTTAGGGGTTTATTCTTATTGAATCTCGATAGTGATGATACACATGTTCATAACATTGATGCCAAAAGATGTAGAGTTGATAATGATGATACCACTTTCTTGTGGCACTGCCGTCTGGGTCATATCGGCGTGAAACGCATGAGGAAGCTCCATGCTGATGGACTTTTGGAGTCTCTTGATTTTGAATCACTTGACACGTGCGAGCCGTGCCTCATGGGCAAGATGACAAGGACCCCGTTTTCAGGGACAATGGAACGGGCAAGTGACTTATTGGAAATCATACATACTGATGTGTGCGGTCCGATGAGTGTAACGGCGCGCGGTGGATATCGTTATTTTCTCACCTTCACTGACGACTTAAGTAGATATGGGTATATTTACTTGATGAAGCATAAGTCTGAAACTTTTGAAAAGTTCAAACAATTTCAGAGTGAAGTTGAAAATCATCGTAACAAGAAGATCAAGTTCCTACGATCTGATCGAGGGGGAGAATATCTGAGTTATGAGTTTGGTGATCACTTAAGAAAATGTGGAATTGTTTCACAGTTGACGCCACCCGGAACACCACAGCGTAATGGTGTGTCCGAACGTCGTAATCGAACCCTATTAGATATGGTACGTTCTATGATGTCTCTTGCCGATTTGCCACTATCGTTTTGGGGATATGCGTTAGAGACAGCTGCATTCACTTTAAATAGGGCTCCATCTAAGTCCGTTGAGACAACACCGTATGAACTATGGTTTGGTAAGAAACCGAAGTTGTCTTTTCTCAAGGTTTGGGGTTGCGATGCTTATGTCAAAAGGCTTCAGCCAGAAAAGCTCGAACCCAAGGCGGACAAATGTGTCTTCATAGGATACCCAAAAGAAACTGTTGGGTACACCTTCTATCTCAGATCCGAAGGCAAAGTGTTTGTCGCTAAGAACGGGTCCTTTCTCGAGAAAGAGTTTCTCTCGAAAGAATTGAGTGGGAGGAAGGTAGAACTTGATGAGGTTATTGAACCTCTGCTTCAACCAGAGAGTAGCGCAGCACAAAAAGATGTTTTTGTGGAGCCTGCAGAGGTTGAAGAGGAAGCCAATGATGATGATCAAGAAGCTTCTGATCAAGTTACTACCGAACCTCGTAGGTCGACAAGGGTACGCACTGCACCTGAGTGGTATGGTAACCCTGTCTTGGAGGTCATGTTGTTAGACAACGGTGAACCTACGAGCTATGGAGAAGCGATGGTGGGCCCGGATTCCGACAAATGGTTAGAGGCCATGAAATCCGAGATGGGATCCATGTATGAAAACAAAGTATGGACTTTGGAAGTATTACCTGAAGGGCGGAAGGCCATTCAGAATAAATGGATTTTTAAGAGGAAGACGGACGCTGACGGTAATGTCACCGTGTATAAAGCTCGACTTGTGGCAAAGGGTTTTTCACAAGTTCAAGGGATTGACTACGATGAGACTTTCTCACCCGTAGCGATGCTTAAATCCGTCCGAATCATGTTAGCAATAGCTGCATATTTCGATTATGAAATTTGGAAGATGGATGTCAAAACAGCGTTCCTTAACGGTTTTCTTAAGGAAGAGTTGTATATGATGCAACCGGAAGGTTTTGTCGATCCAGAGAATGCTGACAAAGTATGCAGGCTCCAGCGTTCCATTTATGGGCTGGTGCAGGCATCTCGGAGTTGGAATCTTCGCTTTGATGAGGTGATCAAAGCGTTTGGTTTTATACAAGTTTACAATGAAGCTTGTATTTACAAGAAAGTGAGTGGGAGCTCTATAGCGTTTCTAATATTATATGTGGATGACATATTGCTGATTGGAAACAATATAGAATTTTTGGATAGCGTGAAGGGGTATTTGAACAAGAGTTTTTCGATGAAGGATCTCGGTGAAGCTGCTTTCATATTGGGCATCAAGATCTATAGAGATAGATCAAGACGCTTGATAGGACTTTCACAAAGTACATACCTTGATAAAGTTTTGAAGAAGTTCAAAATGGATCAGTCCAAGAAGGGGTTCTTGCCGGTATTGCAAGGTACAAAGTTGAGTAAGACTCAATGCCCAGTGACTGCGGAAGATAGAGAAAAGATGAGTGTCGTCCCCTATGCTTCAGCCATAGGCTCTATCATGTATGCAATGCTGTGCACAAGACCAGATGTCAGCCTTGCCATAAGTATGGCCGGAAGGTTTCAAAGTAATCCTGGTATGGATCACTGGACAGCGGTCAAGAATATCCTAAAGTACCTGAAAAGGACTAAGGAGATGTTTCTCGTTTATGGAGGTGATCAAGAGCTCGTCGTAAAGGGTTACGTCGATGCGAGCTTTGACACTGATCCGGATGACTCTAAGTCTCAAACCGGATACGTATATATTCTCAACGGGGGAGCGGTAAGCTGGTGCAGTTCCAAGCAGAGCGTGGTAGCTGATTCTACATGTGAAGCGGAGTATATAGCTGCCTCGGAGGCGGCAAAGGAAGGTGTCTGGATGAAGGAGTTCATGACAGATCTTGGAGTTGTGCCTAGTGCACTGAACCCAATGACTCTGTTCTGTGACAACACTGTTGCCATTGCTCTAGCCAAGGAACCAAGGTTTCACAAGAGGACCAGACACATAAAGCGACGCTTCAATTCCATCCGCGATTCAGTCAAGGAGGAGGACATAAACATTTGCAAAGTACACACGGATTTGAATGTTGCAGATCCGTTGACTAAGCCTCTTCCACGGGCTAAGCACGATCAACACCAAGACTCTATGGGTGTTAGATTCATTACCTTGTAATGCTAGATTATTGACTCTAGTGCAAGTGGGAGACTGTTGGAAATATGCCCTAGAGGCAATAATAAAAGAGTTATTATTATATTTCCTTGTTCATGATAATCGTTTATTATCCATGCTATAACTGTATTGATTGGAAACTCAAATGCATGTGTGGATGAATAGACAGACTTTGTGTCCCTAGTGAGCCTCTACAGGACTAGCTCGTTGATCAAAGATGACCGCGGTTTCCAGGTCATAGACATGAGTTGTCATTTGATAACGGGATCACATCATTAGGAGAATGATGTGATGGACGAGACCCGAACGTTAAACATAGCTTTTGATCGTGTCAGTTATCGCTATAGTTTTCTGCATGTCAAGTATAAGTTCCTATGACCATGAGATCATGTAACTCACTGACACCGTAGGAGTGCTTTGTGTGTGCCAAACGTCACAACGTAACTGGGTGACTATAAAGGTACTCTACAGGTATCTCCGAGGGTGTCTGTTGAGTTGACATGGATCGAGACTGGGATTTGTCACTCCGTGTGACGGAGAGGTATCTCCGGGCCCACTCGGTAATACGTCATCTCAATGAGCTCAAAGTGACTAAGTAGTTGGTCACGGGATTATGTATTACGGTAACGAGTAAAGAGACTTGCCGGTAACGAGATTGAACTAGGTATAGAGATACCGACGATCGAATCTCGGGCAAGTAACATACCGACGAGACAAAGGGAACTGTATACGGGATTGCTTGAATCCTTGTCATCGTGGTTCATTCGATGAGATCATCGAGAAACATGTGGGAACCAATATGGGTATCCAGATCCCGCTATTGGTTATTGACCTGGGAGTGTCTCGGTCATGTCTACATGGTTTCCGAACCCGCAGGGTCTACACACTTAAGGTTCGGTGACGCTAGGGTTGTTAGTGAGAACAGTGCATGGTTACCGAAGGTTGTTCGGAGTCCCGGATGAGATCCCGGACGTGACGAGGGTCTCCGGAATGGTCCGGGGACGAAGATTGATATATAGGATGAAAGGTTTCGGAGTCCGGAAGTGTTCCGGGGAGCATCGGGAAATCGGCGGATTACCGAAAAGGGTTTCGGGGGTCCCGGAAGTGGTTCTGGGCCTAATGGGCCACAAGGGGGGACACCACAGCCCTCATAGGGCTGTGCGCCCCCCCTGGGCCCTCTCCTCATGCGCAAGGGGAGGTGGACCCTCCTAGGGCTGCCGCACCCCCCCTGGCTTGGGGGGCAAGGCACCTAGGGGGGGAAACCCTAGGGCCTGGCCCTTGGCCGCCGCCCCCCCTCTGCCCTGGCCGCCGGCCCCCCTAGGGGAAACCCTAGGGCTCCCCCCTCTCCTCCTTCCCCCTATATATAGAGAGGTAGAGGGAGGGCAGCCAACACACGTTTGTGCCTCGGTGCTGCCCTCCCTCTCCCATAACATCTTCATCTCCCGCGGTGCTTAGGCGAAGCCCTGCTGGAATCCTCCTCCACCATCACCACCACGCCGTCGTGCTGCCGGTCTCTCCATCAACCTCTCCTCCACCCCTTGCTGGATCAAGAAGGAGGAGACGTCCCCGAGCCGTACGTGTGAAGAACGCGGAGGCACCGTTGCTTCGGTGCTAGGATCTTCGGCGATCTGAATCGCGGCGAGTACGACTCCATCAACCGCGTTCTTAACGCTTCCGCTTAGCGATCTACAAGGGTATGTGGATCCTACTCTCCCCTCGTAGTTGCATCTCCTAGATTGATCTTGGTGAACGTAGAGAAAAATTTTTGTTTTCCATGCAACGTTCCCCAACACTCCTTATTTGACACATCATATATGTGATTGCCCTCTGCTCACTTCCTTAGTATATAAATCATATATTTGAATTATATCATGTCATGATGTTTACATAGACAGCATGTATCTGAATTATGGTATGCCAACCCATTTTCTAAAGACATAATATAGTTATATCATCTCATCATGTTCACATAGTCATCATATTTTGAATTATGTCATTCTATCCGTGAATTATATCATGCCATCATGTTTCCATCAACAGCATGTTTGTGATTTATGGCATGCCAACCACTTTAATAGACACATCGTATAGTTATATCATATCATCATGTTTACATAGTCATCATATTTTGAAGTATGTCATTCTATCATGTTTAGTTAGCCATCATACATGTGAAATTGTGTCATGCTATCCTGTTTAATTAGCCATAATATATGTGAAATTATGTCCTACTATTCTGTTTGGTTAGAAAACATAAATATGAATTATTTCATGCCCTGTTTTCTTCCCTACTATCCATTGCACCTGTCTATCTTACAATGTCTGTACATTCAATTATTTTTCTTGTTCATCAGTCATTTCAATCATTTCAATTGGAGGGGGTGATGGCAGTATCCGTGGGAGTAAAAACACGGTCTTCAGAAAAGATCGTGCTACCTGTCGATGGAGATGGAATCACGGTTGTACTTGCCCAAGAACCAACCCCACCACATATAACCCAGACTCACGCAGATTGTACCCCTACCCAGTTGGACGGAGAACCAGCTACACCCCTTCTAACCCCAACCCCAGCAGATAGTAACCCAGTTCCCATTGACACAACACCGTCTCCACCACAGAGCACCCAAACACGAGCCATTAGTAAGGCAATTGTAGTGCCCAAAGCATGAGGACCACCACTCCGAACCCCAAGTCAACCCTTAAAGCAGAAAAAGAATTGTTCTCATGTCAGGTTCCATAGCTATGGTTCATACTCCTCCCTACCGCGTGTTGTCCCCGTCCTCCTCACCGAGCCCCGCTGCCTTGACCCTACACCGTACGGTGAGGCCCGACCTCCACCCCCTCTCTCGCGCGTCACCTCGTCCGGCACTGCCAGTGCACCGAGCACGCGCCCCGCGTCGTCGCCCTGTTTCCGACCGCGTCCCCTCCCAAACAGTTGCTCTCTCCCCGCACCCACATCACCCTCGCGCGCCCGCAGCTGCGCTCGTCCCGCCGGGGCCAGCACACGTACTCCACCGCCGGCACCCCTCGCCTCCGTCGCCCCGACCGCCGCCGCTCCCCGCAATGCCAGCCCTTGCCGCGGCTTCCCCAGCTCGAGCCTGCCATCTCTCGCCTTCTGCTCCCCCTGCGTGCTTGCTCTGCCTCCTCCTGCTCGCTACGCTAGTAGTCGTCGCCGCTGCTTCTTGCTGCTCCCGCCTGCTGCTTCGTCGCCGTCCGCCGCTCGCCCCGGCCACCCCTTAGCTGCGCCACCGCCCGCGCGTGCTGGCGCCCGCACCTGGCCGCAGAGGCCAGCGCCTTCTCTGGCCAGGCACGGCTGCGGCCGCCGCCGGCCCGCCAGTCCCGCCCCTAGTGTGGGCAAACGCCCTAACGAACTGGCACCCGCACCGCTGCCAGCTCCGCCCCGCTAGGCCTCTGGGCCTATGGCAAGCAGGCCCCACCCTAGAAAAAAAGAAAAAAAGGAAAAGAAATGTTAAAATAAATAAATTAAGGAGTTAATTAAGTTAATTAATAATGTTTAATATTAACTTAATTAACCTGCTAAATAGTCTAACTACTACGAATGGACCCCATCTGTCAGTTTGACCGGTCAACGGCCATTGTTGACCGCTGACGTCATGCTGATGCAGTAAAACTATTTTGATTTTGATTAAATCTGTTAATTCCTGAAAAATTATTAAATTCTTTTTAAATTACTAGTACAAATGGCCGTGCATTGCAATGGGCGAAAAAAATTAAGCATGCTCCATTTGACAAAATTTGGCTAACGTGAGAAATAAGGTTATATTGATCATATCATTTTGGACCATAAATTCCGGACAGAAGAAGCCACCCTAATGGCTTTCGTCATGATCTAATTCAGCTCCACACTTTCATTTGATGAAAAAGTAGTTGTGCATGGAATAGTCTTTCGGGCGATTATATTTTTTCTTGTTCAAATATCACAAAAAAAAATTGAACACAATCACATTTTTTTGAAAAGGTGTACTTTTGTATTTTTTCCCCAGATTTTTTTTAGAAATTATATCAATTTTTTGTGACGAACATTTTTTTTTTGAAAAACTAGATTTCATTTTTATTTATTTTTTGCAATGTTTTTGGGCTTGGCCCAAACATAAGGACTTGACCGACACACACATTGAACACGTACTCTCTCTTCTCCATGGGCGTGTTTGGTTGCCCGTGCTGCATCTGCATGGCATCCCAGATGCAAGTTTCACCTTGTTTGGTAAACTGCATGGCTATCTGGGCCTGGCCCAACTCGTGCAGAAAGTACCATCTCAGCCAGGCTGAGAGCTACGCCCGATTCAGGCGTTCCTTGGATGCATGTACGAGCTGTGCAAAACGCCCGCACCCACCCCGCATCCCGCGTGCAGCTTCACGCAGGGGGGTCGCGACCCCCTCGCCATAACTCCCTTTTCTTTCGCCCCGTTCGCCCAACGCTCCTCCTCCCATTCCCTCCGCCCGGCCTCAGATTCGTCGTCGCTGCCTCCACTTCCTCATCGCCCTCGCTGCCTCCTCATCCTCGCCGCCATCGCCTCCTTCTCCTCCTCTCCACCGCCATCCCGAGATGGGTGGCCTCGACGTTGGGCGCCGGCGAGTGGATCCCGCGACGACCGAAGGCTCGTCGCGCCCAGATCCCGCGGCGGTGGGGGATGCCTGCCGGCGGTGAGAGGCGCCCTACATAAGAGCCGGTGGTTATAGGAAGATGAGGTGATGATGGGTGCCACGCGATCTGGATCTCATGGCGGCAGTAGTTGCAAGATCAAGCAATGGCAGGAGTAGCCAGATCTGTTGTGTCCATACATCGTTTCCACTGGCGATCTCCAGCCAGAGATCCCGTGTAAACAACCTCGTGAAATATTACCCTTTCAGTTTGTTGTGAATTATTGCTAAGTATGGAGTAGTACTACTTGGTAGCGGTAGAAGGGGACCGTGGTGGCATTGATATTTTCTGAAGATCTGATTTGTTCTAAAATAGTTTTGACTGCAATTAGTTATTCTGCCATATAACATGGCTTGTCATTGGGCTAGTGCCATGACTAAAGATCCAATTTCTGTGTTGTTGTATTTGTAAAAGAAGATTGTCTGTTAATTTTATCTGAAAGAGACATGCTTCTCTTGTTTGCTGCAAATAGTATAACCAGTATACCAAACAACATCTCACTCAACCTGTAACATCTCATACAACCTGCCAAACACATACTCTGTCTGGCCAGTCCCACAACACACAAGCAACCAAACACATATCTCAGTGTAGCATTGTATTAGCCCAGCCACGCCACACTCAGCCAGCATGCCAGATGCGATGCAGCCAAATGTGACCCAGGCATCCAAACACGCCCCATGTGTTCACCTAAAAGAAAATCTTATCTCTGTTACTAAGAAAAAGCTCCCTTCCCGTTCCCCACTCTCCCTAGTGTTGGACAGCGCCGCCGCCGCCGCCCATCTTCTCGTCATACTCGAAGGACGAGGGCAGGAGGAATATCGCCTCCGGCGGCTGGACCGTCGTGCCTTCCACCCGCGCAGCCGTATCAACGGGACCTTGCGCGGCTCCCTATTGTTTCAGCTCCACCCGCGCCACCATCGATGGCGCGGCTCCTCGCGCGGCTGCAGCGGCGCTCCTGGACGGTAGAGGAGGAGTGACAGGCCGCTACTTCCTCAGCATGGTCCTGCTCGCCGCCGACGAAGCCCTGCGAGGAGACGGCTCCACTGCTCCGAGCTCCTCCGACCTACTACTGTCGGCGCCATGGAGGTCCACCCCTCACTCTCGCCCCTCTCCCACTCACTTTCCATGTGCCGCACTGCAGCAGCGAACTTAGTACTAATCAGCACGAATGATTGCTGAAGTTAATCTGGGCAATAATATGCCATCGTCCCTTAACATTTTAGAAGCAAAGTTTAAGACTAACTGAACCATAGATTTGCATAGCAGAAGGCAAGGAACTGGTGGGAAGGTTCAGTTATGTAACTTTTGGGAAGTACAGTTAGTTATTGCATGATTAAACTACATTTGAGCACCTGTCCCTAGCAGCAGAGAACAAAATGTAATGATTGCCTTACTTTGTAATATGTTTTTCTGAATAAAATGCAGAGTGTAGAGATGATCTGAAATAAGAGTGTTGTTGTTTGTATTGCTACAGCAGTGAAGGCCACGGGTCAGAGCGTTTATCGTATTGAAACCTAAGGAGACTGTTGTAGCAATATTTCTCTACCAGATGAAGTTGTGGATAGAGTTTGAACAGTATTGCCATTTGAAGATTCAGTTTCTTAGGAGGAAAAAACTGGAATTTCTTGAGATCGGGAAGAACTTATCAAGGTGATGTATATGTCTTACAGATATTAAAAATGGACTATTTTTACATCATCTACAAATGCAACCATGGTACTTGTCGTAGATATGAAACTCACATTGGTCGTACTTCTGGTAAGCTAGTAGTGAGTGGGGCATGTAGTCACTCTTCTTTTACTAATTTATTGTCTTGGATTACTTTGTTGTTTCCGACATAATGCTGCGAACATTTGAGAAATATTTGATGTCTTCTATAGGTGCATTACGGCCCCGGCTACAATATTTGACTAGTTACCCTGTTTCGGCTCTGCTCTCTTGTGGTGGGTGAGGGAGTCCACCACAAGATAGCAGAGCCGAAACTCTTGGTGGACTGGTGGGCCGTGAAGATCATAGTCGAAGATCATCTCTTATATTTGGATAGGACTCTTGTATTCGTATAATGGCAAGTTCTAGGTTCGGGTGGTGTCTTTCCTTGCTCTGCAAGATGGTATGTAAAAACCCTAGGCCCCTCTGGTGTGTATATAAACCGGAGGGTTTAGTCCGTAGAGGCTAATAGAGAATCAAAAATCCTCATAGGCTAGACTTTAGGGTTTAGTCGATACGATCTCGAGGTAGATCAACTTTTGTATTCGTATTCATCCATATTAATATAGCGGGAAGTAGGGTTTTACCTCGATCGAGAGGCCTTGAACCTGGGTAAACATAGTATCCCCGGCCTCTTGTTACCATCAATCCTCAGACGCATAGTTCGGGATCCCCTACCCGAGATCCGCCGGTTTTGACACCGACACGACGAGTGATCCGACTCCCTTAGCGCTGTTGCTCGCGTCCATCATCTCTGTCGTGCTGCGTAGATCGTGTTAGATGCCTCCGCCGCTCCGTTAGGCTTCGTTTAGGCCTCGTCCCAGCTCGTCGCCGCCGTTCTGTTTGCTCTCGCCGGCGTCGCTGTAGTGCTCGTTAGGTGCAGCTAGCGCATGTCGCGGGTGTGGGATTCCTCCATGGACTCATCGCACGCCTCCGCCGCACGTTTTGGTCACCGGAGCAGCTTCAACGAGCTCCTCCGACCGCCATGTTTCTCCCTCTGTTTTGCTTCTTCAGTTAAGTCATATGGTGCCGATCCCCTTCTCTGTCAGTCGCCGCACCGTAGCCCAGTGGCTTGAGTCTCTCGCTTGCAACTCGCAGACGCGGGTTCGAATCTCCTCCGGGTAGTGGAATAAGCCCCTTTTTGCTTATTTATGTCTCGCTGACAGCCTGGCCCCACCTGGCAGCCTCTCAGCGCGCTCGCACCCACCCGCGCACCCACGCTGTCACATCAGCCCCCCGGACCCACTAGTCAGTGGCTGCGGCTAGTCTAGGCCGGGTCTGTGTAGTTTCTTTTCTTTTCTGTTTTTGTTTTCAATTTCAGTTTTGCATTTTTTCTTTTGCATATTTCATATATTTTCAAATATGCATCTGTTCAAAATACTTTATATATGAAAACAGCTTAGTTTTTAGTGTAGATTAATTATATGCAGTTTGTTGCCATGTTAAAAACATTTAAAATGTTGTTTGATATTTATTTGTGTTTAAAATATGTTCAAACTTGTTTAAATCATAACCAAATATCCATAGCTCCAAATTTGACAAACTTTATATGCTTTTGGGGTGGAAAAATGTGTAGATTAAGATGGTACTGTTACTTTGCATGTTTAACAACTTTAAAATATGGTTGCATCAAATCTTTCCTATAATTGTTTTATGCCCATGGGAGTTTTCAGAATTATTGTTTGTTCTTTCCGGCCCTTTTAAAATGCTTGCATGATGTTGTTGTTCTTAGTTGCACCCCTTGCCATGTTAAACAACTTTTATAACTTGTTGGGTGTTTGGATAATTCAACTACATAACCACCTGTGATTATGCTAGTTCTTGTTATATTTTGCATGATGTGCCCCTACATGTTTTGTGTTCTTGCTTTTGTCATGTCACATGTGCACTCATCATGTTCCATGTAGATGCATCATATCCTGCCCATGTTCATATGAATCATATCTTGCATCATGTGTTTGAGCATTGCATGATGTTTGATTGTTGTTCCGGTGTTTGTATTGTTGTGTTGGTTAGAGCCCGGTGACGATTCGGGGTTCGAGGTTCCTATCGAGACTGAGTTTGAAGAGCAAGGTTACGATCCCTCCGTGGACTTAACAGGCAAGATGACCATTTCCCGATATCACCTCTATCTTTGCCTATGCTAGTTGTCTCGCTCTTTAGATATGCCTCAATGCCTATTGCTGTTTGTCAGCCTCCTATTGTTGCCATGAAACACTCTAACCACCTTCCTAGCAAACCGTTGATTGGCTAAGTACGCTTTTGCTCAGCCCCTCTTATAGCATTGCTAGTTGCTGGTGAAGTTTGAAGATTGCTTCATGATTGGACTTGTTTTTATGGGATATCACAATATATATCTTGTTTAATTAATGCACATATATATATTGGTAATGGGTGGAAGGCTTGGCCTTCTGCTTGGTGTTTTGTTCCACTCATGCCACCTTAGGACCTGATAAACCAGTGTTATGTTCCTTGATATTGCGTTCCTAACACGGTTGGGGTTTATGGGCCCCCCTTGATAATTCGCACTGCTTAAAGCTTTTCCAGCAAGGCCCAACATTGGTACTCCATTTGCCTAACAACTAAAATTTGCATAGGGACTAGCTACCCCGAGGACTTAATTAACAACCCCCGGGCCAGTGCCCCTCATGAGTGTTGGCCCAAACTAGAGCCACTTGCGGTGCCACCTGGTTCTCTGGGTCCTCGGTTGCTGTACGTAGTGCTCATCCGGTCGTGGCCCGAGACAAGATACGCGCGGCTACTATCAGGGTGTCGGCACACCGAGAGGTCTTGCTGGATTAGTTTTACCTTTGTCGAAATATCTTGAGCACGGGATTCCGAGAGTACTCGGGTCTTCCCACTTTGGAGTTGTGACTCCGCAGATCGTGAGCTTGTGATGGGCTAAGTTGGGACACCCCTGCAGGGTTTTGAACTTTCGAAAGCCGTGCCCGCGGTTATGTGGCAGATGGGAATTTGTTAATATCCGGTTGTAGATAACTTGACACCATATCCAAAGAATACACTACCTGTGTGAGTAACCGTGTTGGTCTCTTTCCGAAGGGCTTCGGGAAGTGAACACGGTGGGGTTATGCTTGATCGTGAGTAGCTAGGATCACTTCTTGATCAACTTGGCGATCGTTGGCACATGTTCTCATTGCGCTCTAAACTCGTAAGCTAGTTGCTTAGTGCTTGCAGCAAAAACGTTACTACCCTTCCACACCTAAGACTTTGTTAGTTTTGATACACGGGAATGGGATTGCTGAGTCCTTGTGGCACACAGATTACAACACACACCAGATGCAGGTACCACCGAGAACGATGCAGGCGATGGATCAGAACTTCACTTGGAGTTCGATGAGGAGCATGGTCGTTACTATGTATCGTACTGATATGTCTCCAACGTATCTATAATTTTTCATTGTTCCATGCTATTATTTATGATGTTTTGGATGTTTAATGGGCTTTGTTATACACTTTTATATTATTTTTGGGACTAACCTACTAACCCAAGGGCCCAGTCCAGATTACTGTTTTTGCCTGTTTGAGGGTTTTACAGAAAAGGAATATCAAACGGAGTCCAAACGGAATGAAACCTTCGGGAGAGATATTTTTGGAGCAAAATACGCACGGGAGACTAGAGAACCACGGAGTAGGGCTGATGTGGCATCCACGAGGGTGAGGGGCGCCCCCTATAGGGCACGCCCCCTGCCTGGTGGGCACCCCGTCTGGCCCCCGGTGCCCTCCTTGCTCCTATATATACCTACGTACCCCGAAACTATCAAACGAACAGAGAAAACCCTAGTTCCACCGCCGCAACCTTCTGTTCTCGTGAGATCCCATCTTGGGGCCTGTTCCAGAGCTCCGCCGGAGGAGGGATCTTCCACGGAGTGCTTCTACATCATCATCATCGCCTCACCATGAGTTGTGAGTAGTTTACCACAGACCTTCGGGTCCATAGCTAGTATCCAGATGGCTTCTTCTCTCTCTTTGGATCTCAATACCAAGTTCTCCTCGGTCTTCAAGGAGATCTATTCGATGGAATCTCTTTTTGCGGTGTGTTTGTCGAGATCCGATGAATTGTGGGTTTATGATCAAGATTATCTATGAGAGATATTTGGTTCTTTTCTGAACTCTTTATGTATGATTATAATATCCTTGGAAGTCTCTTCGAATTATTGGTTTGGTTTGGCCTACTAGATCTATAGTTCTTGCAATGGGAGAAGTGCTTGGCTTTGGGTTCAATCTTGCGGTGTCCTTTCCAAGTGACAGTAGGGGCAGCAAGGCACGTATTGTATTGTTGCCATCGAGGATAAAAAGATGGGTTCATATCACTGTGTTTGAGTTTATCCCTCTACATCATGTCATCTTGCTTAAGGCGTTACTCTGTTCTTATGAACTTAATACTCTAGATGCATGCTGGATAGCGGTCGATGTGTGGAGTAATAGTAGTAGATGCAGAATCGTTTCGGTCTACTTGTCTCGGACTTGATGCCTATATATAATGATCATGCCTAGATAGTCCCATAATTATTCGCTTTTCTATCAATTGCTCGGCAGTAATTTGTTTACCCGCCGTAGAATATCGCTATCATGAGAGAAGCCACTAGAGAACACTATGGCCCCCGGGTCTATTCTCAACATATCAATCTACAATCTACTTTACTTTTCCGCTTTTACTTTCCGTTCTTATAACCAAAAATACGAAAAATATCAAACTATCATCTCTATCAGATCTCACTTTCGTAAGTGACCGTAAAGGGATTGACAACCCCTTATCGTGTTGGCTGCAAAGTTCTTATTTGTTTGTGCAGGTGCGAGGGATTCGCGCGTGGTCTCCTACTGGATTGATACCTTGGATCTCAAAAATTGAGGGAAATACTAACGCTACTGTGATGCATCACCCTTTCCTCTTCGAGGGAATACAACGCAAGCTCGAGAAGTAGCAAGAAGAATTTCTGGCGCTGTTGCCGGGGAGGCTTACACAAAAGTCATATACCAAGTACCTATCACAAACCCTTATCCTTCGCATAAATTTTTTCCTCTCGTTTTCCTCTCCCCCACTTCACCCTTGCCGTTTTATTTGCCCTTCTTCTGTCGTGTGTTTATCGTTCGCTTGCTTCTTGTTTGCTTGTGTGTTGGATTGCTTGCTTATTACTATGGCTCTCCCTATCAGTTTTGACCCCCACCTCAAGAGGCTGGAGGAGATTGAAAACAATGTTAGACATTTTATGACTATACAATTTGAGCACAATGATTTCCTCAGAAACGAGCTTAAAGAAAAGAAAAATTTATGGAGTATATGAATAAAGACCTTGATGATATGTCTAAGGAATTTTATGGGTTGAAATCTCAATTTGCTCATCTTGAGAACTTAACAGCTCAAATTTCTGATAAACAGTCCACCTTAGTTAATAAGATGGCTGCTAAACCGGAAGAGCATGAAAATAAAGATGAAGATCTGAAAGTTATTGATGTGTCTCCGATTAGATCCTTGTTTTCTAGTATAAATCTTGATAAAGATAGGATTGGAGATGAGTCTACTTTAAGGTGTCCCAATGATTCAGAGTTTTTAGATCTTGATGCTAAAATTGGTTAAAAGTGGGAGTGAAGAGATTAAAACTTTACATAGTGATGAACCCACTACTTTGGATTTCAAGGGATTCAATTATGATAATTGCTCTTTGATTGATTGTATTTTCTTGTTGCAATCCGTACTAAACTCTCCGCATGCTTATAGTCAAAATAAAGCTTTTACCAAACACATAGTTGATGCTTTGATGCAATCTTATGAAGAAAAACTTGAGTAAGAAGTTTCTATCCCTAGAAAGCTTTATGATGAGTGGGAAACTACTATTAAAATAAAAAA
This sequence comes from Secale cereale, assembly GCA_902687465.1. Lineage (NCBI taxonomy): Eukaryota > Viridiplantae > Streptophyta > Magnoliopsida > Poales > Poaceae > Secale > Secale cereale. The sequence continues at coordinate 420,748,512 of LR738709.1, forward strand.
ATTAAAGATCATGAATGCTATGCTTTGTGTGATTTGGGTGCAAGTGTTTCCACTATCCCAAAAACTTTGTGTGGTTTGCTAGGTTTCCATGAGCTTGATGATTGTTCTTTAAATTTGCATCCTGCGGATTCCACTATTAAGAAATCTATGGGAAGGATTAATGATGTTCTTATTGTTGCCAATAGGAATTATGTGCCCGTAGATTTCATTGTTCTTGATATAGATTGCAATCCTTCATGTCCTAGTATTCTTGGTAGACCTTTCCTTAGAACGATTGGTGCAATTATTGATATGAAGGAAGGAAATATTAGATTCCAATTTCCGTTAAGGAAAGACATGGAACACTAAATCAAATTACCATATGAATCTATTATGAGAGCCACTTATGGATTGCCTTCCAAAGATGGCAATACCTAGATCTATCCATGTATCGTGCCTAGCTAGGGGCGTAAAACGATAGCGCTTGTTGGGAGGCAACCCAATTTTAAATTTTTTGTTTTTGCTTCTGTTTAGGAATAAATATTTCATCTAGCTTCTGTTTAGATGCGGTTTTGTGTTTTAAATAGTGTTTGTGCCAAGTAGAACCTTTGGAAAGACTTGCGTGAAGTTTATATGATCTTGCTGCGAAAAACAGAATAACACTCGCTAGAATGGTCACCAGATTTTACCGGAGCGTGCTATTTAGTTGATTCTTTTTCAGATGATTAGTAGGCAAATTCCTCACGTTTAACAATTTATTTCAAATTTTTTGGAGTTACAGAAGTATGCGAAAACTGCAGATTACTACAGACTGTTCTGTTTTTGACAGATTCTGTTTTTCGTGTGTTGTTTGCTTATTTCAATGCATCTATGAGTAGTATTGGGGAGTATGAATCATAGAGAAGTTGGAATACAGTAGGTTTAACACCAATATAAACAGAGAATGAATTCATTGCAGTACCTTTGAGTATTGCTTTGATGGACTATGGAACAAAGAGTGGCAAGAGCCTAAGCTTGGGGATTCTCAAGGCACCCCAAGGTAAAATTAAAGGACAACCAAAAGCCTAAGCTTGGGGATGCCCCGGGAAGGCATCCCCTCTTTCGTCTTCATCCATCGGTAACTATACACGGAGCTATATTTTTATTCACCACATGATATGTGTTTTACTTGGAGCGTCATGTATAATTTGAGTCTTTGCTTGTTAGTTTGCCACAATTATCCTTGCTGGACACACCTATTTGAGAGATTTAAATATGGCCTAGGAATTGATAGAACAATCTATGTGCTTCACTTATATCTTTTGAGTTGAATAGTTTTTGCTCTAGTGCTTCACTTATATCTTTTAGAGCACGGTGGTAATTATATTTTGTAGAAATTGTTGATCTCTCATGCTTCACTTATATCCTTTTGAGAGTCTATTAAAACAGCATGGTAATGTGCTTTGGCTATAAAACTAGCCTTCACATGATAGACATCCAAGATCAATGTAGTAAAAACTTTCACACTAAGTGCATTGAATATGATGAGAAGTTGGATGCTTGATAATTGTTTTGAGTATGAGGTTAGTGATATTAGAGTCATGCTAGTGGAGTTATTATGAAATTGAGAAATGCTTGTGTTAAGGTTAGTGATTCCCGTAGCATGCACGTATGGTGAACCGCTATGTGACGAAGTTAGAGCATGAGGTATTTGTAAAGTGTCAACCTTTGTGTGGAGGTCGGGGGCGCGCGATGGTTAACTCCTACCAACCTCCCCCTAGGAGCATGCGTTGATTGCTTTGTTTTGGTGACTCATAATTTTTTGCAATAAGTATATGAGTTCTTATGACTAATGTTGAGTCCATGGATTATATGCACTCTCACCCTTCCACCATTGCTAGCCTCTCTTGTACCGCGCAACTTTCGCCGGTACCGTACACCCACTATATATCCTTCCTCAAAACAGCCACCATATATTTTCCTCAAAACAGCCACCATACCTACCTATCATGACATTTCCATAGCCATTCCGAGATATATTGCCATGCAACTTTCCACCGTTCTATTCATAGGACACGCTTCATATTGTCATATTTCCATGCATGATCATGTAGTTGACATCGTATTTGTGGCAAAGCCACCATGAATAATTTTTCATACGTGTCACTATTGATTCATTGCACATTCCGGTACACTGCCAGAGGCATTCATATAGAGTCATGCTTGTTTTAGTATCGAGTTGTAATTCAATATAAGTGTGATGATCATCATTATTAGAGCATTGTCCCATGTGAGGAAAGGCCAATAAAAAAAGAGATGGCCCAAAAAAAATATAGAGAGGGGCTAAATAAAAAAAAGAGAGAAAGCCCCTCCAAAAAAGAAAAAAGAAAAAATGAGAGAAAAGAGAGAAGGGACAATTGCTACTATTTTTTTCCACACTTGTGCTTCAAAGTAGCACCATGTTCTTCATGATAGAGAGTCTCATGTTTAGTCACTTACATATACTAGTGGGAATTTTCATTATAGAACTTGGCTTGTATATTCCAACGATGGGCTTCCTCAAATGCCCTAGGTCTTCATGAGCAAGCAAGTTGGATGCACACCCACTAGTTTCTTTTGTTCAGCTTTCATACAAATTTAGCTCTAGTCCATCCGTTGCATGGCAATCCCTACTTACTCACATTGATATCTATTGATGGGCATCTCCATAGCCCGTTGATACGCCTAGTTGATGTGAGACTATCTCCCTCCTTTTTGTCTTCTCTACAACAACCTCTCTATTCCCAATAGTAATATGTCCATGGCTCACGCTCATGTATTGCGTGAAAGTTCAAAGGTTTGAAAGAATAAAGTATGAAAACAAGTGCTTGGCTGAAACAGGGGTTGTACATGATATGAATATTTTGTGTGATGAAGAGGGAGCATAGCCAGACTATATGATTTTGTAGGGATAACTTTCTTTAGCCATAGTATTTTGAGAAAACATGATTGCTTTGTTAGTATGCTTGAAGTATTACTATTTCTTATGTCAATATAGACTTTTGTCTTGAATCTTTTAGATCTGAACATTCATGCCACAATTAAGAGAATTACATTGAAAAACTATGTTGGTTAGCATTCCACATCAAAAATTCTGTTTTTATCATTTACCTACTCGAGGACGAGCAGGAATTTAGCTTGGGGATGCTTGATACGTCTCCAACGTATCTATAATTTTTTATTGTTCCATGCTATTATTTATGATGTTTTGGATATTTAATGGGCTTTGTTATACACTTTTATATTATTTTTGGGACTAACCTACTAACCCAAAGGCCCAGTCCAGATTGCTGTTTTTCTGCCTATTTTAGGGTTTTACAGAAAAGGAATATCAAACGGAGTCCAAATGGAATGAAACCTTCGGGAGAGATATTTTTGGAGCAAAATACGCACGGGAGACTAGAGAACCACGGAGTAGGGCTGACGTGGCGTCCACGAGGGTGAGGGGTGCGCCCCCTCCTATAGGGCGTGCCCCTGCCTCGTGGGCACCCCGTCTAGCCCCCGATGCCCTCCTTCCTCCTATATATACCTACGTACCCCGAAACTATCAGACGAACAGGGAAAATCCTAGTTCCACCGCCACAACCTTCTGTTCCCGTGAGATCCCATCTTGGGGTCTGTTCCGGAGCTCCGCCAGAGGGGGGATCTTCCACGGAGTGCTTCTACATCATCATCATCGCCTCACCATGAGTTGTGAGTAGTTTACCATAGACCTTCGGGTCCGTAGCTATTATCTAGATGGCTTCTTCTCTCTCTTTGGATCTCAATACCAAGTTCTTCTCGGTCTTCGAGGAGATCTATTCGATGTAATCTCTTTTTGCGGTGTGTTTGTCGAGATCCGATGAATTGTGGGTTTATGATCAAGATTATCTATGAGAGATATTTGGTTCTTTTCTGAACTCTTTATGTATGATTATAATATCCTTGCAAGTCTCTTCGAATTATTGATTTGGTTTGGCCTACTAGATCTGTAGTTCTTGCAATGGGAGAAGTGCTTGGCTTTGGGTTCAATTTTGCGGTGTCCTTTCCCAGTGATAGTAGGGGTAGAAAGGCACGTATTGTATTGTTGCCATCAAGGATAAAAAGATGGGGTTCATATCACTATGTTTGAGTTTATCCCTCTACATCATGTCATCTTGCTTAAGGCGTTACTCTGTTCTTATGAACTTAATAATCTAGATGCATGTTGGATAGCGGTCGATGTGTGGAGTAATAGTAGTAGATGTTGAATCGTTTTGGTCTACTTGTCTCGGATGTGATGCCTATATATAATGATCATGCCTAGATAGTCTCATAATTATTCGCTTTTCTATCAATTGCTTGACAGTAATTTGTTTACCTGCCATAGAATCTCGCTATCATGAGAGAAGCCAAAAGAGAACACTATGGCCCCCTGGTTTATTCTCAACATATTAATCTACAATCTACTTTACTTTTCCACTTTTACTTTCTGTTCGTATAACCAAAAACACCAAAAATATCAAACTATCATCTCTAACAGATCTCACTTTCGTAAGTGACCGTAAAGGGATTGACAACCCCTTATCGCGTTGGCTGCGAAGTTCTTATTTGTTTGTGCAGGTGCGAGGGGATCGCGCGTGGTCTCCTACTGGATTGATACCTTGGTTCTCAAAAACTGAGGGAAATACTTACACTAGTGTGTTGCATCACCCTTTCCTCTTTGAGGGAATACAACGCAAGCTCGAGAAGTAGCACGTACCCCGACGATCAGTAATGGTTCTTACTAGGAGGATTCGGGCTTGTGTTCATGGTATGTTTCTCGTTTGGGTTTTCTTCCGTAGCAGGACCCTGTGTTATTTGGATGATTGTATGTTATTGTATTCCTTGTGTGACGTGGCTAGTGTAAGCCAACTATCTTTTACACTTTCATCCCTGAACTTTTACATGAGATGTGCAAAGATACCGTGCTTGAGATCATTCCAGAATGCGCTTATGTCTCTAAGTCGTGCCTCGACACGTAGGAGACATAGTCGCATCCTGGGCATTACAGGAATGATCCGCCAGGCGAGCCAGCACGGGGCCAAGTCAATTCCAGTTAACCCGTTTCCTAGTAGGGCTTTCACCTTTGCAAGAGTGGGAGCAATTTTCTTGCGTTCTGTGGTAGTGAGTTTCTTAGCAAGAGGATGTTTGGTATCTAAACGCTGGGTACGATAGCTCGGTAATGGATGCTCATTAGCCGGTGAAGTGTCTTTGCAGTAAAACCAGGTTTGATTCCAGTCTTTGGGATGACTAGGTAGACATGCATAAGTAAAAATAGAATCTCTTCTTCTTTGAATTGAGACGGCCCCGAGCTCTAGACTGGGTCCGTTGGTGAATTCATTCTGGCGGTTTAAATAATAGAACTCTCTGAAGAGCAAGATGATGGGTTCCTCTTGAAGATACACTTCACAGAAGACCTGGAAGTTACAGATATTTGACACGGAATTGGGTCCGATGTATTGAGGATGGAGTTGGAAAAAGTGTAGAACGTCCCTGAAGAATTTAGAGCCAGGTGGTGAAAAACCCCTGTTCATGTGATCAGTGAAGACAATAACTTCATCATTGTTTGGAGTAGGTTTCTCTTCGCTCGGTTTAGGGGCATAGTAGGGCATAACTGACTTCTTTGGCAGGTATCCAACCTTGACAAAATCGGCAAGCGTAGCCTCAGTAACAACGGAAGGGACCCAGTTGCACGTGGTGACTGTCTTCGGCTGCATTATGAGCAAACAAGCCTAAAGAAGGACAGAGTTATTTCCAGTTCAAAATTGATTCATTAAGCAGGAAAAGCAGGTTACATTATAAGTTTGGCATGGCGGCTTAAATGGGCCTAATGGCATGATAATAATTATAAGCCGGAAAATTAAGCCGCCATGACCAGCGTGGATATTTAGGAAGATAGATTCTTCTAAGTATGGGGACAAACGGTTTTCACAAAATGAAGTCGTAATTTTGGATCTACCGTGGTTCAGAAAATAAGGCTAAAAAAGAGGACCAGGCAGACCTAAGATCAATATGATGCAGTTCGCGGAGATGATTCAATCTTTTCAAACAAGATGAAGAATCACAATATTTGCTGAAGCAACTCTATCAACACTAGCATACGGAGGAATATCAGGTTCAAGAAGCAAGTCATAGTTGCAGAAGAAGAAGATGAACTCCGGCAAAGTTTTCGGGAACCCTAATAGATCTAAGAAGGGAGGAAAGAAGAGCGTACCTGGATGAGTGCACGGCGGCGGCGCGCGGAAGAAGCCTGGTGATGACAGGTCGATGCAGCGACCGCTGTTGAGGACGAGATAGAGGACGACGACGCCGGCGGAGCTAGGAGGCGTAAGCGTCGCGAGGAAGAAGATGAAGATGGAGAAGTAAAGGAAGAGAATGAAAAGGACCTCTTGGCCCTATTTATAAGCATAGTGGATAAGGGTCACGCGTGAGAATCGAGGAGGCAAAAAAGCAGGAAAGTAACAGCACAGATGCCTCGATTATCGGAATCCCAATAAATGAGGAAGATTTGCTAAGATCTGTACAAGTCGAAAGTAAGTAACAAATGACGTCATGGCGGGTTACCACCATTTCAAGAGCTGACGTCATGGTGGGATATAGTTTCTCGTGAGAAGATGAAGGAAGATTGACATGAACGAGTTCAACCTAGGGCCTAATGTTGGGGATATAAGTATTTGATATAACACGCCCAGGAGGGGCCGGGTTACCCAATGGCGGTTCACGGGCCAAGCCCATAAGCAGGTTAAAGATGGCGGTTTATGTGAGGGCCCAAGGCCCGAGGCGGCTTAAAGCCTGTAAGCATCAACCTCCGTATATGTGACTTGTATTGTAAGGCATGTAACTAGAGTCGCCAGGCCAGACACGATTGTATGAGCCGGCCGGGACTCCGTAGGCCGCAGGGCGTCAACTCGTGTATATAAGGGGGCGACCAGGCAGCGGCTTAGGGCAAGAAACAACAGATTGAGAGCTAGGCAAGCGCATCCACACCCTAGCAATCGACACCCCAGCAATTCCACCTCAATTTGGATTAGGTTTTACCCACACCGCAAGGGGCCGAACCAGTATAAACTCCCTGTGTCTTTTGTCCCGTTTAACCCCTTTAAGCTAACCACGTCGCTATGGCTCCGCAATCAAGTCCTTCCCTTAGGACATCTGCCGTGACAACTCCACGACAACTCTGATGCAAGACATTTCCGACAAAATATAAGATTTTTCAATGGACACTTCCCATTTACTACTCTATAATGTCACCTTGACAGAGACACAACTGACATGCGAACAGCTGGTAGTTACACCTTTCGAGCTCATGGTCAGATCTATCACAACATACATTCATTTGGTAATAGTCACTCAGATCCAAAGCATTTGGAGCTATACTTCTATGATGATGATCCAAGCTTAGAGCATCGATATCATCGTTGCCGCGAGAAAATGTACGAGCAAGACAAGCATGTGATTGGAATAATAACCGACATCCTGTGCGGTGACCCGTACTCTTAACAGTTTAGGAGTTTGGGACAAGCCCAAAACCTTGAGGACTACAGAGTCATCTTGAACCTTGTTGACCAAAGATTGGACCAGAGAACATACAACGCACCAATCAATTCAGAGGTAGCTGTAGTGTGGATTGAAGGAAATGAAAGAAGAGATACTTATGACAGGAGTGTTATACTACATGGGAACAACAACGAAAAAGAGCACATTCGATCATATTACGGGTGCTATGATCTGTTATCGTATCCTCTATTCTTCAAAGAGCTGAACTCGGTTGGCATAGGAAAATCCCAAAGAAAAATACACAAGAGGAAGATATTGGTGTTGACAATATCAATAATGATGATGACCCAGGTAATTCAAAATTCAATTTTCATATATGGTACAATACAAACTTATGCAACTAACTTTTTATGTTGCAATTTTTGCGCAGATTCGGTCAACGGCTTGTGGGTAACCATGAAAGAATACTACTGCTATAAATTCCATACACAACCAAGCATATTCAACCCAATATTGCATGGCAGATGGCTTTTCCAGCAGTTTGTTGTAGATGCATACATCAAGATTGAAAGCTCCAGACTAGATTACATGTGGCATCATCAAAAGAAAATAAGGGCAGATCTATACCAAGGCCTTCTAGACATCATTCAAGCCGGAGAACAGAATGGAGATGCAGTCGGAAAACGGAGAGTACTTGCCTCATCATTTATTGGAGGGCCACGAGATAAACTTCGTCGGTATCTGGATGCTATGGATTTAGTTAGAAAATATGGAAAGCCAAACGTATTCCTAACAATGACCTGCAACCCCAACTGGGAAGAGATCACACGTGAACTAGAGTTTGGACAAACACCACAAGATCGCCCACACATTATCGTTCGTGTTTTCAGGGCGAAGCTAGAAGAAATGAAGAAGCAACTATTTGAGAAGTCTATTCTTGGAAAGGTTACGGCATATACACATGTCATAGAGTTCCAAAAGAGGGGATTACCCCATGCTCAATTTTTTCTCATCATGACTGGAAAATACAAGTACACATGTCCAGAACAGTACGCCAGAATCATCTCCGCTGAGCTGCCTAACATGCACAAGTACCCAGAGCTATACAAAATGGTAATCAAACATATGATGCATGGTCCAAGCGGCGCACTGAATAAATATTGCCCGTGCACAAAGAATCATCCGTCATGCAAGAACAATTATCCAAGGCCATTTAACGAAACTGCGATTCAAGGCAAGGACTCGTACCCAGTATATAGGAGACGCAATGACAGCCGGGCCGAAACGGTACGAAATTGCAAATTAGATAACAGATGGGTGGTTCCTTACAACCCCTTTCTGTTAAGGATGTTCAACTGCCACATAAATGTTGAGATATGCTCAAGCATTAAAGCCGTTAAGTACCTCTTTAAGTACATCTACAAGGGACATGACCGAGTATCTGTATCTGTAATCGACAAAGTAGACGAGGTCGAAATCGACGAGATTAAACAGTACAGGGATGCACGGTGGGTGACACCTCCAGAAGCACTATGGAGAATATATGGCTTTGAACTAAGCAAAATGCACCCACCAGTCTTGCAACTACAGCTACATCTCCCAAATATGCACATGGTTTCATATCATGGCACATAAACAATAAAGAACGTTCTCGATCGTGATGGCATGGAAAGATCAATGTTGACTGCGTATTTTGAAGCAAACAGTTTACATGAGAAAGCACGAGGCATACTATACAGAGATTTTCCAGAATATTATACTTGGCAAAGACAAGAGAAGTTTTGGCAAGAGAGGAAGCGAGCCGCTTTGTTCCAGGTTGGCAGGATCGTCTCAGCACACCCCGCTTAAGGAGAATGATACTATCTATGAGTCCTCCTCAACCACGTGACAGGTGCCACCACCTACGAAGATCTACGAACAGTCAATGGACAAGTAATGCCAACCTTCCGTGAAGCTGCAGAAAAACGGGGGCTCATTGAGGCAGATAACACATTAGACGAATGCATGACAGAAGCAGAGTTGTTTCGAATGCCATCATCTCTATGAAGGCTATCCGTGGCAATCCTGGTTTTTTGCAAGCCCAGCAACGTATGTGGTCTCTAGAACAAACACCCAATGTTAGAGGACTACAACAGAAACTGCAAATGCAAGCATAGGGTCGAACAAATGGTGCTGAGAAATGTTAGGGACATGTTGCACTCAATGGGAAAAGACATAGAATCATTTCCTCTTCCAGAGATCGACAAATAGCATGAGATGACAAATGACCTGCCTAGGGAAATCATCAAGGAGACCTCCATCGAGGTGGACCTTGAGGACACATCGTTGCATAAAAACCTAAATACCGAGCAAAGGATGGCCTATGACGAAATTCTAGCCACTGTTAACCCGCCAAAGAGGAGGTATATTCTTTGTCGATGGGCCGGGAGGCACATGAAAAACTTTTCTTTACAGGGCACTCTTGGCCGAAGTACGTGGACAAGGCAAGATTGTTGTGGCTACAACCACTTCTGGTGTTGCTGCTTCCATAATGCCTGGAGGGAGGACCGCACACTCAAGGTACAAATTCCCACTAAAAATAGATGATGGTGCTATTTGTAGCTTCACAAAACAAAGTGGGACAGCCAAGCTACTCCAAGCAGCATCACTAATAATATGGGACAAAGCATCTATGACTAAGAGGCAAATAGTGGAGGCGTTAGACAAAAGCATGAGGGACATAATGGACAGATCAGATCTTCCTTTTGGTGGAAAAACTATCGTATTTGAGGGAGATTTTAGACAAGTGCTCTCTGTTATCCGAAAGGGAACAAGGGCCCAGTAGATGCATCGCTACGCAGGTCGGAGCTCTGGAATTGCATGCATCAATTGAAGCTTGTGCGCAACATGAGGGCTCAAAACGACCCATGGTTCGCAGAATACCTATTACGCATTGGAAACGGAACTGAGGAGACAAATGATGATGGTGAAATACATCTACTTAGAAGTATATGTGTGGCAAATAAGACGGATGATAATGGCGTGGACAGACTCATTGACAGTATCTACCAAACAGACAATGCTTCCCTAATAAATGATCCAAAGTACATCACAGCAAGAGCAATTTTATCCACAAGGAACGACTGTGTGGACAAAATCAACTTAAAAATGATTGATCGCTTCGAGGGTAGGAGATGGTGTACCACAACTTTGATTCCATAGAAGACGACTGTCACACCCTGATTTTCATGCCACAACACTTAAGCTAATAATCATGCTAAAATATGGTTTGGCAAAAACTTTTGAGTGTTTTTGACCTTGCTTGATTGGTTTTCTGTCTGCTGTTTGCAAGTGCTCTAAAAATCAAATAAATCATCCAACTCTTATACTTCATCTCCTTGATCCAAAACCTTTTCCCAATGATCATGCCATGTGAATAGAACAACATAGTATTATTTTATAAAAATATTTTTGGCCAAATAGTATTTTCTAAAATTAGTTTTCCAAAACCCCCTGAATTGAGGTTTGTACTGCAAGTACCTTATTTAGGGTGTGAAAAATCTTTCAAAAAGTATATTTGAATCCTATTAGGTATAGGACACCCATAAACCACAAATGTATAATTTTAAAAGTTATTTTCCTATTTTATTTAAAGGCTGTTTCTTTAGGCCAGAAATGGTCTTTAATAGGTAAAAAATATTTAACTGTTTCAAAAATGTTTTTCAAAATTCAGGGAAACTCATAGGACATATATTGTCCATATATAAGAGTTTCAACACATGGTCATGTTCAAAATATTGGGCAAATCCTTCAAAAACCCTTTCTGGATATTTCAAGGCTTTGAAATATTTACAAAGGAAATATTCCCTAAAATTTCAAGGAAATTCTATCATGTCAAATATGTCATATTTGATGATCTTACAAAGCCTCATGCCTTGAAGATCAAGAAAACATCATCAAATCCCCTCAAAACCATTTTTGTCCATTTTGAAGTTTGAGCAACTTTACATTGCCAAACTTGTCCAAATGCTCTCAAACTTGGTACACATGCTAAAACGGTCTAATTATGCATCTAGACCAAATGGCACAAGTTTTGGAGAAGGGTAACTTGATCATAGTGCCCCAAAATCATTTATGTTCAGATTCAAATTTGAACAACATTACATTGCCAACTTTTTACTTATGACCTCAAATTTTGTGGACATGATCACAACCCCAAATGATGACACTACACCAAGTGGTGCATCAAGGAGGGATGATTTGCATGATTGAATCTTGGAAAAGTCATTTCTGCTGATTTCTAGGGTTTACCAAAGTTACATTGGCAAGTTTCTTCAAATGAGCTCAAACTTGGTGAAATACCCTATTTCTATATGCCATTTGATCATGTTAAGTCTCATGGCAAATGGAGATCGTCTACTTGCCCAAACCATTATCAAACACCTTCTGACACTTTACCAAAATGCCATTTTTAACCTCTTCCACTAATCTCCATGGGCTCAACTTTGTACCACAGCTGCTCCTGACCCTCTCCTACCTCCAGTAACTCTCCCCTGGCCATTGCTCAATGATTAAGGGGTGAAACACCCCCATTTACCTCCCTGGACAGCAACTTCTCTCTCCCCCTCAACTTCCCTCCTCACTCCAATGGCTCCCCAGGGCATCCAAGGCCATATCCCACTTCTTTACTCCCCCTAGAGCTACCAGACACCTTTGGCCGTGACCGCATTGCATAGAAACTAGCCATGCCGACCATTTGGGCGCTCTGGAGCGCGCTACAGTGCGCTCCCGCACTGTAGCCACCCCCTTCCAACCGCCTCCGGCCACCTCGGGCCTCCCCGGCGCGCCCGGCAATGCGCCTCGACGTCTGCGACACGCCACGCCCCTGTCCCCCTCCTACTTCTCCCTCCTCTTGCCCCATCTTGCACGCGCGCCGGCCGCCCGAGAGCTCCAATGAGCAAACTCACACGCGCGGTGCCCCTGGCCCCCCGCTCTCTCTCTTCTCCCCCTAGCTCTAGATCGAATCCAGGAACGCCCCAGACACACTGCGACGAGCTCCCGTGACCCGTGGCGACGGCAACAAGCTCGCCTGCGCACGAGTCCTCAGTGGACCGTCGCCCGCCTATTTAGAGGCCACCCCGAGCCCTATCTAGTCTCCAACTGCCCTCTCTCCCTCCCCTGGACCCCCCTGGACCGCGCAATTCTTCCTCCCGTGCCCCCCATCCACCTCCAAGGCCGAAGCCGAGCCGCCGTCCATCGCCAAAATTCATGCAGTCCCGACTCCCTCCTCTCCCTATAACCACATCTCAGGACCCCCCCCCCAGAACCAGAGGAGCTCGACCGCACCCTTATTTCTCCTTCGGCGAGCCGCTAGGCCATGGCCACTCTCGCCCGACGCCACCGTCCACCGTGGGTGAAGCCTTGCTCCCATCCGGTGACGCAGGCACCCGTGGTGGGGTCTCCCTGGTTCGTCTCTCTCCGCTGAGCACGTCGGTGGGCGGATCATCATCGGAGACGCCCTGTAGCGCCGATGGCCGGCGTCGAACGCCTCCTCTGTCTCCCTTCGCGCCCGCGCAGGAGGTTGAGGATGAACCTGCAGGCGGAGCCCTCTCGTCAGTGGCTCAGCCACCGGGCCACGCTGGCAAGTGGAGGCGGGTTCGCCGTCTCCCGCGTCCCCGCAGCAAAGGCGCGCTTCGCCTGGGCGCCTTCGACGTCACCTCTCCCGACTCGCGCGGCTGAGCCACTGTGCCGGCCCACTTTTATCTACCGCCCGGTGCATTGGATAAGGGTAAAGCCCTTTGCCTTTTTCTCATTTTATTTTTCCAGATAAATTGTAAAATCTCCCAAATATTCAAATGAACTCCAAATATGATGATTCAAATTTGTAGTGACTCCATAAATCATGATCTATCACATGGTGCTACTTGCACATTTTTCCAGAAATATTTTCTTCACATATATTTATCCAAATGTTGTTTATCCATTTCTGTGACGAACTTTAGAAAATCACAAAGAGCTCAAATTTGATCCAAATGCAATGATTCAAATTCCTAGGTACTTATATGCTCATAACTTAGTTTTGGAACATTTTTGCCAACACTTTCTGTACCACATCATATATTGGTCTATTTATCCATGTATAGCCAACTTTGCAAAATCATAGGAAATTCATTTGAACTCCAAATCAAGTGAAACCAACTCCTAGCTGCTTCTAAAATCATTCCTTCTTAAATGGGTGCCTCTGCTCAGTTTTCAAAATAATTCTTCTGTACACTTCTTATGGATCCATTAAATCCCTTGCATCCTTCATATTGAAATGTTCCAAACTATCCATTGATCCAATGCCTATGAAACCACCTTGGTCATTTTTCATATGACCAGAGGTATCCTAGAAAAGTCCAACTCCTATTTTTAGAGCACTTTTATTTTTGCCTTGTTTGTGTTGCTTATTGTGATTGTTTCCGTCATTAGTTGACGAAGTATACGGAGCACTTGGAGATGGACCAGAAGCTTTGAAGACTCTGAGGAACAAGGCAAGTAGCCCTTTGACCATGTTTGAGAAACTTTTTTATGCATGTCATATAACACCCTATTATCGATGCATCGGAATCATGTTGAGGTGGTGACCATTTTGGTTGTTGCCTTTGTTACTTTCCTATTTCAAACTTGCATCAAACATGACCCTACCTTCCTATGAGGGTTATGTGGGTGGGAGTAGATAGGTTGCTATAGTAGTGGCTACGCAAATGGGACGGGAATATGCATGGTGACGGAGGCAGAATACTTTCAAAAGACTTTTTGAAAACCCCGTCGGGTGCCATTTATGCCCGAGGGAGATGATGAGTTGGGTAACCACTTGATGATGAAGTGGTGTACCGAGGCAGGTGTGTGAGATGTTTTTTTCAAACGGATTGGTTTAAGTTGCGACCGTTATTCCAACCTTACATTCACAACCACTCTACCGTTATATGGGAAAGGGCATTATTGATTACCTAGGTCGATACTAGCATGGTGCCCGCATTACTAGTGACGGGGGTGACATGAGGTCACTCTCGGGATGGGGTCGCGCTTGGATCGGCGGCCATGACTGTCTTTATAGGGCACCGGACACACCATTGGTACCCCGTGCTTGTGGTATGTGATGAATATGGGAGCGAGGCTCCAAAATATTAAGATGTGAAATGTTGTGCACGGGGGTTGCTACCAATCGAGTGGACTCCATGTTAGTGTCGTCTAGGGAAAGATAGTGATCGGGTGCTTACCCCGGGTACTTGAGGTACCGCGGGTCATGGATGACACGGAAGTTCCCCGGATCTTGTGGGTAAAGTGCGCAACCTCTGCAGAGTGTCAAACTATTCGAATAGCCGTGTCCACGGTCAAGGATAGTTGGGTAACCGCTCTTGGGCTACGTCCAATGTTTGCGAAACCTGGTGTGTGTGTGTGTGTGTGTGAAGAAAACAACACGGTTCAGTGATATTGATGATGTGATTCTTGAGGAAGTCACGATGAGCTTGAGCATGAGTTGATTAGAACTCTTTCTCGATATTGATGTCTATAACCTCCTGATACTTGTTGCAGACACATGCATGTCCTTGATATATGTTGATCATACTTGCATATGACAAACTAGCTTTACGCAAAACTACCAATTTAGCAGTAGAGCCTTGCATAATTATTTTGTTATCACTCTTGGGTTGCCTGCGAGTACATTCAAAGTACTCATTGGCTTGCCACTTGTTATTTTATTGGCTAGGCATGAGATAACTGGATATGATGAAGATTTCTTGGTAACGAGCATGAGAGCTAGGACGCTTCCCAGTCAGAATGCCTATAGGGTTAAGGCAGATGGCATGGGTCCAAGTTGTTATTGAAGATTTCTGCTGCAATGATATATTCAAGACTTGACCATAATGGTCACAATTTGTGTAATACGGTATGTATGGATGTAAGACTCTTGTTATTCAGCTTCTATGTGTTCAGTGAGCATTGATCTTTGGGATCACTGTACACGTGCATTCGGTGATCACGACTTATGAGTCGGGGTCCCCACAACGACCCACATAACTACTATCCACCAGAATACTTAAACACCCTAACCCCAAATGGACTGCCTCCACATATGTTGAAGCTCAAAATAAATTGCCCAGTCATACTTCTCAGGAACATCGACCCTGCTAATGGACTCTGCAATGGAACTAGGTTGGTCGTGCGTGGATTTCAAAAGAATACAGTTGACACAGAGATTGTGGTGGGACAGCACTCTGGAATGCGGGTTTTCCTGCCTCGGATACCATTATGTCCCTCCGACGATGACATGTTCCCATTCAGTTTCAAGAGGAACAGTTCCCAATAAGGCTCAGTTTTGCAATGACAATAAACAAATCACAAGGACATACAAAACCAAATGTCGGCATCTACCTGCCCGAACCGGTTTTTTCACATGGTCAGTTATATGTCGCGCTTTCTAGAGCAACCGCGACATCAAACATAAAGGTTATAACACGTACACATGATGAGAAGAAGCAGAAGAATGAAAAGACCACTAGATGCGACGCATACACAAAGGGGGAGAAGAATATGAAGAGCACTACAAGCGGGATATATATGAAAAATATTGTATACACGGAAGTATTAACCAAATAGGTAATGCAACCTTTTAATTTCTTGTTCAAAATTTCAGTTTCTACTAGGTAGGATCTGTTGGGGATCGTAGCAGAAAATCAAAATTTTTCCTACGCATCACCAAGATCTATCTATGGAGTAATCTAGCAACGAGCATAAAGGGGAGTGCATCTACATACCCTTGTAGATCGCGAGCGGAAGCGTTCAAGGGAACGGGGATGATGGAGTCGTACTCGTCGTGATCCAAATCACCGATGATCCTAGCGCCGAACGGACGGCACCTCCGTGTTCAACACACGTACGGAGCGGGGACGTCTCCTCCTTCTTGATCCAGCAAGAGGGGAGGAGAGGTTGATGGAGATCCAGCAGCACGACGGCGTGGTGGTGGAAGTAGCGGGATTCCAGCAGGGCTTCGCCAAGCGCTGCGGGAGGAGGGAGATGTGTCACGGGAGGGAGAGGGAGGCACCAGGGCTTGGGGTGCGGCTCCCATGCGCCTCCCCACTATATATAGGGGTGGAGGGGGCTGGTTTCTTGCCCTCCAAGTCCATTGGGGCGTTGGCAAAGGTGGGGGAAAGAAATCCCATCATTTCCTTTCCCCACCGATTGTTATCCCCCCTTTTTAGGGATCTTGATCTTATCCCTTCGGGATATGATCTTATTCCTTCTAAGGGGGGATCTTGGTGCGCCTTGACCAGGGGTGTGGGGCCTTGCCCCCACTACCCACGTTCATGTGGGTCCCCCCATGCAGGTGGGCCCCACTTCGGAACCTTCTAGAACCTTCCCGGTACAATACCGAAAAATCCCGAACATTTTCCGGTGGCCAAAATAGGACTTCCTATATATAAATCTTTACCTCCGGACTATTCCGGAACTCCTCATGACGTCCGGGATCTCATCCGGGACTCCGAACAACTTTCGGGTTTCCGCATACTTATATCTCTACAACCCTAGCGTCACCGAACCTTAAGTGTGTAGACCCTACGGGTTCGGGAGACACGCAGACATGACCGAGACGACTCTCCGGTCAATAACCAACAGCGGGATCTGGATACCCATGTTGGCTCCCACATGCTCCACGATGATCTCATCGGATGAACCACGATGTCAAGGATTCAATCAACCCCGTATACAATTCCCTTTGTCTATCGGTACAGTACTTGCCCGAGATTCGATCGTCGGTATCCCGATACCTTGTTCAGTCTCGTTACCGGCAAGTCTCTTTACTCGTTCCGTAACACATCATCCCGTGATCAACTCCTTGATCACATTGTGCACATTATGATGATGTCCTACCGAGTGGGCCCAGAGATACCTCTCCGTCACACGGAGTGACAAATCCCAGTCTCGATTCATGCCAACCCAACAGACACTTTCGGAGATACCTGTAGTACACCTTTATAGCCACCCAGTTACGTTGTGACGTTTGGTACACCCAAAGCATTCCTACGGTATCCGGGAGTTGCACAATCTCATGGTCTAAGGAAAAGATACTTGACATTTAGAAAAGCTTTAGCATACGAACTACACGATCTGTGCTAGGCTTAGGATTGGGTCTTGTCCATCACATCATTCTCCTAATGATGTGATCCCGTTATCAACGACATCCAATGTCCATGGTCAGGAAACCGTGACCATCTGTTGATCAACGAGCTAGTCAACTAGAGGCTTACTAGGGACATGGTGTTTGTCTATGTATCCACACATGTATCTGAGTTTCCTATCAATACAATTCTAGCATGGATAATAAACAATTATAATGAACAAGGAAATATAATAATAACCAATTTATTATTGCCTCTAGGGCATATTTCCAACAGTCTCCCACTTGCACTTGAGTCAATAATCTAGTTCACATCGCCATGTGATTAACACTCATAGGTCACATCGCCATGTGACTAACATCCAAAGAGTTCACTAGAGTCAGTAATCTAGTTCACATCAATATGTGATTAACACTCAATGAGTTCTGGGTTTGATCATGTTATGCTCGTGAGAGAGGTTGTAGTCAACGGGTCTGCAACATTCAGATCCCTATGTACTTCGCAAAACTTTATGTCATATCGTAGATGCTGCTACCACGTTCCACTTGGAGCTATTCCAAACTGTTGCTCCATTATACGTATCCGGTATCTCCACTTAGAGTTATCCGGATAGGTGTTAAGCTTGCATTGACATAACTCTTTACGTCGAACTCTTTATCACCTCCATAACCGAGAAACATTTCCTTATTCCTCTAAGGATAATTTTGACCACTATCTAGTAATCCACTCCTGGATCACCTTTGTACCCTCTTGCCAGACATGTGGCAAGGCACACATCAGGTGCGGTACTTAGCATGGCATACCGTATAGAGCCTATGACAAAACCATAGGGGACGACCTTCGTCTTTCCTCTTTCTTCTGCCGTGGTCAAGCTTTGAGTCTTACTCAACTTCACACCTTACAACTCAGGTAAGAACTCCTTCTTTGACTGATCTATTTTGAACTCCTTCAAAATCATGTCAAAGGTGTGTGTTCTTTTGAAAGTATCATCAGGCGTCTTGATCTATCTGTATAGATCTTGATGCTCAATATGTAAGCAGCTTTATCCAGGTCTTCCTTTGAAAAACTCATTTCAAATAACCCTTTATGCTTTCCAGAAATTCTACATCATTTCGGATCAACAATATGTCATTCACATATACTTATCAGAAATGTTGTGATGCTCCCACTCACTTTATTGTAAATACAAGTTTCTAACAAACTTTGTATACCCAAAAACTTTGATCACTCCATCAAAGCATATATTCCGACTCCGAGATGCTTGCTCTAGTCCATAGAAGGATCGCTGGAGCTAGCATATCTTTTAGCATCCTTAGGATTGACAAAACCTTTCTGATTGTATCATATACAACCTTTCCTTACGAAAACTGGTAAGGAAACTTGTTTTGTCATCCATCTGCCAGATTTCATAAATGCAGCTAATGCTAACATGATTCCGACGGACTTAAGCATCGCTACGGGTGAGAAAATCTCATCGTAGTCAACTCCTTGAACTTGTGGAAAACTCTTCGCCACAAGTCGAGCTTCATAGACGGTGACATTACCGTCCACGTCCGTCTTCTTCTTCAAGATCCAGTTATCTCAATGGCTTGCCAATCATCGGGCAAGTCCACCAAAGTCCATACTTTGTTTTGATACATGGATCCTATCTCGGATTTCCCGGCTTCTAACCATTTGCCGGAATACGGGCCCACCATCGCTTCTCCATAGTTCGTAGGTTCATCGTTGTCCAACAACATGACCTCTAAGACAGGATCACCGTACCACTCAGGAGTAGTACATATCCTTGTCGACCTACGAGGTTCGATAGCAACTTGATCTGGAGCTTTATGATCACTATCATTAGTTTCCTCTTCAACTGTCGTAGGTTCCACAGAAACATCTTTCTGTGTTGCACTACTCTCCGGTTGAAGTGAGGGTTCGACAACCTCATCAAGTTCTATCTTCCTCCCACTCAATTCTTTCGAGAGAAACTCCTTCTCGAGAAAGGACCCATTCTTAGCGACAAACATTTTTGTCCTTGGATCTGAGATAGAAGGTATACCCAACTGTTACCTTTGGGTATCCTATGAAGATGTTTTGTCCGCTTTGGGTTCGAGCTTTTCCCGGCTGAAGCCATAAGCCTCGCAGCCCCAAACATTGAGAAACGACAACTACGGTTTCTTGCCAAACCATACGACGTCGTCTCAACGGACTTAGATGGTGCCCTATCTAAAGTGAATGCAGCTGTCTCTAATGCATAACCTCAAAATAACAGCGGTAGATCGGTAAGATACATCATAGATCGCACCATATCTCATAAGGTTCGATTACGATGTCCGGACACCCCATTCCGCTGTGGTGTTCAAGGGGGCTTCAACTGCGAAACAATTCCACAATGTCTTAAGTGATTGCCAAACTCATAATTCAGAAAATATCCCCTTGATCAGATCGTAGGAACATGATCTTCTTGTTATGATGATTCTTAATCTTCACTCTGAAATTGTTTGAACCTTTCAAACGTTTCAGACTTTTGCTTCATTAAGTAAATATACCATATCTACTCAAATCGTCAGTGAAGATGAGAAAATAACGATATCCACCACACGCCTTAATTCTCATTGGATCACATACATCAGCATGTATGATTTCCAACAAGTCACTTACCCGTTTCATTGTACCTGAAAACGGGATCTCAGTCATCCTGCCCATGAGACATGGCTCGCATGTGTCAAGCGATTAAAAATCAAGTGACTCCAAACGTCCATCAGCATGGAGTTTCTTCATGCATTTTATGCCAAAATGACCTAAGCGGCAGTGCCACAAGAAAGTGGTACTATCATTATTAACTCTACATATTTTGGCATTAATATTATCATCATGTGTATTACTATGATCGAGATTCAACAAACCATTGGGTGCATGACCATAAAGGTATTATTCATGTAAACAGAATAACCATTATTCTCTGACTTAAATGAATAACCGTATTGCAATGAACATGATCTAATCATATTCATGCTCAACGTAGACACCCGATAACATTTATCTAGGTTCAACACTAATCTCGAAAATAGAGTAAGTGTGCGATGGTGATCTTATCAACCTTGGAAACACTTCCAACACACATCGTCACCTCGCCCTTAGCTAGTCTCCGTTCAGTCTGTAGCTTTTGCTTCAAGTCACTAATAATAGCAACTGAACCGGTATCCAATACCCAGGTGCTACAAGGAGTACTACTAAGGTACACATCAATAACACGTATATCAAATATACTTTGTTGAAGTTGCCAGCTTTTCTTATCTACCATGTATTTGGGGTAGTTCCGCTACCATGTGACCGTTCCCCTTACAATCGAAGCACTTAGTCTCGAGGTTTGGGTGCAACCTTGGGTTCCCTCATTAGAGCGACAACTGGTTTGCCATTCATGAAGTTTCCCTTCTAGCCCTTGCCCCTTTTGAAACCAGTGGTCTTGTTAAACCATCAACACTTGATGCTCCTTCTTGATTTCTACTTTCGCGGTCTTAAGAATCGCTAATAGCTCCGGGATCATCTCCATCCTTTGCATGTCATAGTTCATCACGAAGTTCTAGTAGCTTGGTGATAGTGTCTAGAGAATTCTGTCAACCACTATCTCACTTGGAAGATTAACTCCCACTTGGTTCAAGTGATTTTAGCACCCAGACATTCTGAGCATATGCTCACTAGTTGAGCCATTCTCCTCCATCTTTTTGGCAAAATAACTTGTCAGAGGTCTCATACCTCTCAACACGGGCATGAGCCTGAAATCCCAATTTCAGCTCTTAGAACATCTCATATGTTCCATGGCGTTCAAAACGTCATTGGAATCCCGATTCTAAGCCGTAAAGTATGGTGCACTAAACTATCAAGTAGTCATCAGGACGTGTCTCTCAGGTGTTCACAACATCCACAGACAACGTTTTAGGGGTTTGCACATCGAGCGGTGCATCAAAGACGTAAGCTTTCTGTGCAGCAGTGAGGACACTCCTCGGACTACGGACCCAGTCCGCATCCTTGCTTACAATATCTTTCAACTTAGTCTTTCTCTAGGATCGTGTTAAACAGGGAGCTACAACGCAGTTATTGGTCTACTACATAATTTGCGAAGACAACTTAGACTATTGTTCATGACAATGAAGTTCATCTAATGAACTCCCACTCAGATAGACATCTCTCTAGTCATCTAAGTGATACATGATCCGAATCGACTAGGCCGTGTCCGATCATCACGTGAGACGGACTAGTCATCAACGGTGAACATCTTCATGTTGATCGTATCTTCTATACGACTCATGTTCGACCTTTCGGTCTTCCGTGTTCCGAGGCCATGTCTGTACATGCTAGGCTCGTCAAGACAACCCTAAGTGTATCGCGTGTGTAAATCTGGCTTACACCCGTTGTATGCGAACGTTAGAACCTATCACACCCGATCATCACGTGGTGCTTCGGAACAACGAACCTTAGCAACGGTGCACAATTAGGGGGAACACAATTCTTGAAATTTTAGTGAGAGATCATCTTATTCACTACCGTCGTTCTAAGCAAATAAGATGTAAAACATGATAAACATCACATGCAATCAAATAGTGACATGATATGGCCAATATCATCTTGCTCCTTTGATCTTCATCTTCGGGGCTCCATGATAATCATCGTCACCGGCATGACACCATGATCTCCATCATCATGATCTCCATCATCGTGTCTTCATGAAGTCGTCTCGCCAAACATTACTTCTACTACTATGGCTAACGTTTAGCAATAAAGTAAAGTAATTACATGGCGTTATTCAGTGACACGCAGGTCATACAATAAATAAGACAACTCCTATGGCTCCTGCCGGTTGTCATTCTCATCGACATGCAAGTCGTGATTCCTATTACAAGAACATGATCAATCTCATACATCACACATATATCATTCATCACATCTTTTTGGCCATATCACATCACATGGCACATGCTGCAAGAACAAGTTAGACGTCCTCTAATTGTTGTTGCAAGTTTTTACGTGGCTGCTATAGGTTTCTAGCAAGAACGTTTCTTACCTACGCCAAAACCACAACGTGATATGCCAATTTCTATTTACCCTTCATAAGGACCCTTTTCATCGAATCCGATCCGACTAAAGTGGGAGAGACAGACACCCGCTAGCCACCTTATGCAACTAGTGCATGTCAGTCGGTGGAACCTGTCTCACGTAAGAGTACGTGTAAGGTCGGTCCGGGCCGCTTCATCCCACGATGCCGCCGAATCAAGATAAGACTAGTAACGGCAAGTAAATTGACATGATCTACGCCCACAACTACTTTGTGTTCTACTCGTGCAAGATACTACGCATAAACCTGGCTCATGATGCCACTGTCGGGGATCGTAGCAGAAAATCAAAATTTTTCCTACGCATCACCAAGATCTATCTATGGAGTAATCTAGCAACGAGCATAAAGGGGAGTGCATCTACATACCCTTGTAGATCGCGAGCGGAAGCGTTCAAGGGAACGGGCATGATGGAGTCGTACTCGTCGTGATCCAAATCACCGATGATCCTAGCGCCGAACGGACGGCACCTCCGTGTTCAACACACGTACGGAGCGGGGACGTCTCCTCCTTCTTGATCCAGCAAGAGGGGAGGAGAGGTTGATGGAGATCCAGCAGCACGACGGCGTGGTGGTGGAAGTAGCGGGATTCCAGCAGGGCTTCGCCAAGCGCTGCGGGAGGAGGGAGATGTGTCACGGGAGGGAGAGGGAGGCACCAGGGCTTGGGGTGCGGCTCCCATGCGCCTCCCCACTATATATAGGGGTGGAGGGGGCTGGTTTCTTGCCCTCCAAGTCCATTGGGGCGTTGGCAAAGGTGGGGGAAAGAAATCCCATCATTTCCTTTCCCCACCGATTGTTATCCCCCCTTTTTAGGGATCTTGATCTTATCCCTTCGGGATATGATCTTATTCCTTCTAAGGGGGGATCTTGGTGCGCCTTGACCAGGGGTGTGGGGCCTTGCCCCCACTACCCACGTTCATGTGGGTCCCCCCATGCAGGTGGGCCCCACTTCGGAACCTTCTAGAACCTTCCCGGTACAATACCGAAAAATCCCGAACATTTTCCGGTGGCCAAAATAGGACTTCCTATATATAAATCTTTACCTCCGGACTATTCCGGAACTCCTCATGACGTCCGGGATCTCATCCGGGACTCCGAACAACTTTCGGGTTTCCGCATACTTATATCTCTACAACCCTAGCGTCACCGAACCTTAAGTGTGTAGACCCTACGGGTTCGGGAGACACGCAGACATGACCGAGACGACTCTCCGGTCAATAACCAACAGCGGGATCTGGATACCCATGTTGGCTCCCACATGCTCCACGATGATCTCATCGGATGAACCACGATGTCAAGGATTCAATCAACCCCGTATACAATTCCCTTTGTCTATCGGTACAGTACTTGTCCGAGATTCGATCGTCGGTATCCCGATACCTTGTTCAGTCTCGTTACCGGCAAGTCTCTTTACTCATTCCGTAACACATCATCCCGTGATCAACTCCTTGATCACATTGTGCACATTATGATGATGTCCTACCGAGTGGGCCCAGAGATACCTCTCCGTCACACGGAGTGACAAATCCCAGTCTCGATTCATGCCAACCCAACAGACACTTTCGGAGATACCTGTAGTACACCTTTATAGCCACCCAGTTACGTTGTGACGTTTGGTACACCCAAAGCATTCCTACGGTATCCGGGAGTTGCACAATCTCATGGTCTAAGGAAAAGATACTTGACATTTAGAAAAGCTTTAGCATACGAACTACACGATCTGTGCTAGGCTTAGGATTGGGTCTTGTCCATCACATCATTCTCCTAATGATGTGATCCCGTTATCAACGACATCCAATGTCCATGGTCAGGAAACCGTGACCATCTGTTGATCAACGAGCTAGTCAACTAGAGGCTTACTAGGGACATGGTGTTTGTCTATGTATCCACACATGTATCTGAGTTTCCTATCAATACAATTCTAGCATGGATAATAAACAATTATAATGAACAAGGAAATATAATAATAACCAATTTATTATTGCCTCTAGGGCATATTTCCAACAGGATCATCATTTAAGAAAAACTTAAGTATTTTTATATTTCACATTGCATTGCTTCCTTTTCTATCATTAAATATATTACTTGGATTCTACAGAAACATTAAAGCCAAGTGACAACTTCACAGTTGGAATTTCGAACTTGATCATCTTGGAGGATACTAACTCATTTGTGTATATACAAATCATTTATGGTATAATTCTCATGTATAATGTCCTGAACAAACAAATTATGTGTCCACTAATTCATTTATGGTTTTGCTATAGAGATCACTCTATGTATATATACAAATTTAGCAACAAAATGCGTAACTAAGGGTAGAAAGAGACTTACAAGCCAAAATAAGAACATATTTGTCACCATGGAAATGTTGTTGTTGCCTAGATTTTTCTAAACATCACATTCTCTACATACCCCGAAACCTGAAATATACATGACCAATTATACCTATACTAGTATTGTACCAAAATTTCTACTATGCAATCCTCAAAGAATTTTGATTGCAATTATATGTTTCTGCGTGAGATTAACTGCTCCCAAGTGAATTCTACTCACCCACTGTCGGTGTCAAAACCGGCGGATCTCGAGTAGGGGGTCCAGAACTATGCGTCTGAAGATTGATGGTAACAGGAGGCTGGGGACACGATGTTTACCCAGGTCCAGGCTCTCTCGATCGAGGTAAAACCCTACTTCCTGCTATATTAATATGGATGAATATGAATACAAGAGTTGATCTACCTCGAGATCGTATCGGCTAAACCCTAAAGTCTAGCCTATGAGGATTTGTGATTCTCTATTAGCCTCTACGGACTAAACCCTCCGGTTTATATACACACCGGAGGGGCCTAGGGTTTGTACATACCATCTTGCAGACCAAGGTAAGACAAAACCCAAACCTAAAACTTGCCATTATACGAATACAGGAGTCCTATCCGGATACGAGAGATGATCTTCGACTATGATCTTCACGGCCCACCAGTCCGGCCCACTAAGAGTTATCTGGCCACCCGAGGACCCCTCGATCCAGGACTCCCTCAGTAGCCCCTGAACCTGTCGTCGATGACGATGAGTTCGGCTTCCGTATTGTCTTCGGCATTGCAAGACGGGTTCCTTTTCCGAATATATCTTCTGTAAAAAGGTGTATTGTGTTCGGCTCTGCAAGGTTAGTACAACCCTTAGCCTCGAAGGCAAGGCTCTTAAAAGAAAATGAATGGTGTGTGTCTTTACTGACAACTTTTAAGTGAAGCGTCGCGTCCATCCCACTAACATATCGAATTGTTTTATTTGGTCCTAGTTTCGTGTTCCGAGGCATATCCTCATTGACACGTCTTATCAGAACAGAGACTATGCCCGCTTATTGTGGGATCCTTATCAATGTGACGTGAGCATCCACACCGCGTATTACGCACGTCTGCTTTGGGAACCGGCGAGGTTTATGGCAAAAGTGGGGGGACGTTCTGTATTCACAGCGTTACAAAAGGACTCCAATCCATTTCATCGGCCCCACGCTTTCCTCAAGCCCGAGATCTCCAATCTCCCTAGCCCCAGCTTCCCCATCTCCTGTGCCCACCGCTCTGTGTTCCTCAACCACCGCCTCCTTCTCCAGCAATGGCTGGCTCCGGCGCCAGGGGCAAGTGGGACGCCTCAACGGTCACATAAAAAACCGTGGAGGATCTGTGGACCGCGTGTTATCTTGCTACCGACATCGCACACCGAGTCCCTGCCAAGGGTCGGGTGATTCCCGTCCCAGAGGCGGGTGAGAGGTTAGTGTTCACTTCACACTTTGTTAGGGGGCTAGGGTTTCCGCTCCACCCCTTTGTTCGGGGTTTGCTGTTCTTCTATGGACTAGGATTTCACGATCTAGCTCCGAACTCAATCCTTCACATCTTCGCTTTCATAGTGGTGTGTGAAGCTGTGACGCCCGGGTAATCAAGCTACAGTAAAACTCTGCTAATGATGCCACATCACCACAATTACTGTTGATAATTTCGCGATGATTCAAACCGATTCGAATTTCAAATTTAAAACAAAGTCAAATAATTAAAGTTCTCAAAAGTCAAAACCAAAATGTTCTAAATGTGGCAAATAATCTTTACATAATAGTGGTGAAGAAATCAACATTTATTAAGAATTTATCTATCCTAAAATAATTAAAACAACATCAAAGATGATTAATTAAATGTCTTTTTAATTTATAAATTATTAAACTATTTTATTTGGGAGTCAAAACTTTTGTAGGAGAGGGCTAAAAGTATTGCAATAATTTAGGTACTAATTTTGTATTTTATAAAACAAAAATTAATTAGAAAGTAAATGGCAAAACAAAAAAATAAAATAAAACAAAAGGAAACAAAATAGGGAACCCCCCCCCCCCACTGTGCCAGTTGGCCCAGCTTCTAGCCAGGCCGGCCCAAACCGGCCCAGGCCGCCGCCTCACTCCTCCATAACTCCACCCGGTCAAACCC
>LR738709.1:420775718-421025039 GCA_902687465.1 Secale cereale
CCCCCCCCACTGTGCCAGTTGGCCCAGCTTCTAGCCAGGCCGGCCCAAACCGGCCCAGGCCGCCCCCTCACTCCTCCATAACCCCACCCGGTCAAACCCTAGCCCATGACCCGCACACATTCCCTCCCCCCACTCCCTCGTCTCTCCCTCCCCTCCCGATCCAGATCGGATCGGGGCTCACCCCGTGGCCGTCGCCCGGCGCAGCCTCGTGCCCCCGACCCCTCTCCCACGACGGCGCCCCTCGTCCGGCCGTGGCCGGCACCTGCTACTGCGTGTGTGCGCTGCTCGCTACTCGCCACCAACCAGACGACGACGCTGCCGCCCGGAGCTCCACGGACATCGTCGGAGCCGCCCTGCCGTCGTCCCCGCCCTCCACCTCGACCCCCCGCTGCCGTTTCCCTACAGCCCCGTGGTGAGGCCCTAGGCCTCCTCTCCCCCCTGCTCGCTCACCACCCAACGCGCTCGCGCGCTGGAGCTCTCGCTCCGGGACGCTCTCGACACAAACGACAAGCCGTGCGCCATGCCCGTGCTTCTGGCCGCGCTCACCACGCTGCGGTGGTGCTCTGCGACGCAGTCCCTGCGCCATCCCCCCCCTCACCGCGTCGTCACCACGCCCGTGACCTTCTGCTCCTCTACGAGCCACTGCTGCTTCTGCCCTTCGCCGCCGCAGCTTGCGGCTGCTCCCGCCGACGCTCCCCGCCTCCACCGCGATATGGCCGCACGCACGGCAGCCACCGCGTGCGCCGTGCCTCCCCCTCGCCGGCGCTCGCTACCGCCCCAGCTGCTTCCCCAGCGCGCCGCCGTCGCCTGCCGCCGCTCCGGCGGCCGACCTCGCCGCGGCCACTTCCGGCGCCCGGTGCCGGCGCGGTGTCCGCGCCACTGGCCTCGCCCCGCGGTACCTGCGGGCGAGCGCCCGTCGCCCGCATCCGAGCCCCGCCCCGCTAAATGTCCAGCGCCCGTTAGGCCCCTATGGGCCTATGACAAAGGGGCCCCACCCCGAGAAGGTTTTAATAAAAAAAAGAGAAGAAGAAAAAAAAACATATATATAAATAAGAATTATTAATTAAAATATTAATTAGTTAATTAATTAATTAAATAATTAATTAAGTTAATTAATCATCATTAGTTTAACTAAATCACTAATTAACCTAATTAAACTATTAGTTAATTAGACAGTCAATGACAGGTGGGACCCACTGGTCAGGCTGACAAGTCAACCATGCTGACGTCAGCATGATGTCATGCTGATGTCATAAATCCTTTTCAAATTAATTTAATTATTATTAAATTCCAGAAATTAATAAAAACTTTAGAAAATCATATCTTTTAAACCGTAACTCGGATGAAATTACTTTGTACATGAAAGTTGCTCAGAACGACGAGACGAATCCGAAAACGCGGTCCGTTCGTCCGCCACACATCTTTATCATACCGAACATGCAACATTCCCCTCCGTTTTATCTGACCAAAAATACCTAACACCGGGAATACTTTCCCGGATGTTATTCCTCTTCGCCTGTATCACCGAGCACCGCGTTAGGTCACCCGTAGCACCGCGTTTTGCCATGTTATGCTTTGTGTTACAATTGTTTGCTTTATATTTATTGTTTCTTCCCCCTCTTCTCTCCGATAGACTTCGGGACTGAGACCATTGATGCTTCGGTGTTCGACTACGGCTACGATTCCGAAGATTCCTTTCGTTAGCAGAGCTTCCAGGCAAGCCCCCCCCTTTGATCACCAGATATCGCCTATTCTTCTTTCTACTGCTTGCATTAGAGTAGCGTAGCATGTTACTGTTCGGTTACTCCTATTTTGTTGCATAGCCTATCTTTGCTGCTACAACCGTTGATACCTTACCTGCAATCCTAAATGCTTAGTATAAGATGCTAGTATTCCATCAGTGGCCATACATTCTTGTCCGTCTGCCATGCTATTCTATCGGGCCGTGATCACTCGGGTGGTGATCACGGGTATATACTATATACATACTTTACATACACATGATGATGATTCAGATATGGGGGCTGAAGGGGCAGGTGGTTCCACCCAGGTAGTGGTGGGCCTGGGTTCCCGACAGTCCCCTGATGGTTACTTTGTGGCGGAGCGACAGGGCGGGTTGCGACCACCTAGAAGAGAGGTGGGCCTGGCCCTGGTCGTTGTCCGCGGTTATTTCATAATAACACGTTTAACGGGATCTTGGTATTTGATCTGAGTCTTGCCATTTGGTCTATATGCACTAACCAGCTGCGTGGGAACAGTTATGGGCACTCGACGTCGTGGTATCAACCGAAGCCTTCTTGACGTCAGCGACTTAGCGGCGCGTGCCGGATTGGACTGGAAAGCCTACTCTGGTATTAGGAGAGGCTAGGTCTGCTTACCGACCGCCCTCGCAACGTGCAGGTGTGCATTGGGCGATGGGCCCAGACCCCCGTGCGCTTAGGGTTTAGACCGGCGTGCTGACCTCTCTGTTGTGCTTAGGTAGGGCTGCGACGTGTTGATCTTCCGAGGCCGGGCATTACCCTGGAAAGTGTGTCCGGCCAAATGGGATCAAGCGTGCTGGGTTATGTGGTGCACCCCTGCAGGGAAGTTAATCTATTCGAATAGCCGTGTCCCTCGGTAAAAGGACGACCCGGAGTTGTACTCTGACCTCATGACAACTAGAACCGGATACTTAATAAAACACACCCTTACAAGTGCCAGTTATAACTCGGTGGTTGCTCTCTCACAGGGTGACGAGGGGAGGATCACCGAGTAGGGTTATGCTATACGTTGTTACTTGGTGAACTTACCATCTACTCCCTTCTACTGCTGCAAGACGGAGGCTGCGAGAAGCAAGGATACTTGTTACTTTCCAGCTACCCTCTTCTACTGCTGCAAGATGGAGGTGGCCAGAAGCGTAGTCTTCGTTTGGATTAGCTATCCCCCTCTTATTCTGGCATTCTGCAGTTTAGCCCACAGATATTACCCTTTACACCTACATCATTGCATATGTAGTGTAGATCCTTGCTTGCGAGTACTTTGGATGAGTACTAACGGTTGCTTTGCTCCCTCTTTTCCCCCTTCTGTTCCTTCTTCTCGGATGACGCAACCAGATGGTGGAGTCCAGGAGCCAGAAGACCCCGATGAGGTTTTTACGTGCAGATCGGCTTCGAGGAGTAGTTAGGAGGTCCCAGGCAGGAGGCCTTGCCTTTTCGATCGTTGCTACTTTTGTGCTAGCCTTCTTAAGGCATCTTGTTTAACTTATGTCTGTACTCAGATATTGTTGCTTCCGCTGACTCTTGTGTTTTCGAGTTTTTGTATGCGAGCCCTCGAGGCCCTTGGCTTGTAATATAAAGCTTGTATTATTTTAATTTGTGTCTAGAGTTGTGTTGTGATATCTTCCAGTGAGTCCCTGATCTTGGTCGTACACATTTGCGTGCATGATTAGTGTACGGACAAATCGGGGGCATCACAAGTTGGTATCAGAGCCGACTGCCTGTAGGAATCCCCCTTTCCAACTCCTTGGCCGAAGTTGAGTCTAGTCTTTGAAAAACAAATTTACTAACTTGTTGTGTGGCTTACGGGCCCACAACACCAATGGGTGGTATTAGGATCTTTTACTCCTCGTCTATACTCTGGGACTCTTATCTCTCTTCTATCCGGGATAAATGAATTTTGCTAAATGTAACATTAGGATCTCGTTATCACTTTCACCCGGAGAGCACCTTATGACCGATGATCGTCTGTTGCACCAGAAGACCCTGAAGATACTCTCCGCTGTTAACCCAAGAACTTGTGTTCATCGCCTTTGTAATTCACTGCCACCGATATATCCCTATGGATATCTGCATGCACTTGTCATTCTCACGATCATTGCTCGTCGCTCTTGTTGTTACAATATGCCTCGAAATATTCTCCGTTGTCCCGAGAAACCTTTGATTTTATTGTCTGGCAGTTTTATTTCACATGAAAACCCTTACGGTTATTATCTCACATTTATCGAGGACCCGTTCTCCTCGATTGTTCATATGTCTCCCAAGATTCTTCGGAATACTTTTCTATCTTTCAAAAAAATCTGCAGCATGTTACTCTTGAAATTCTTACCTGCTTGCATTATGGTTAATTCCATATGACTAGTAGTCTTCGTTAACATCCCTGGCCTTATCCATTTTGAGCCTATTGATTCAATGTGTACGTATGCACAAAGTCATCCGGTTATCCTTTTTAAAAAAAATTATCTTTCCGGCTCAGTCGTCATTCCGGACATGAGTTGGTTCTCGGCAATTCAAACCTTTATTGATTGTCCAACTAAGTGTTTTCAACTTATCCATCCTTGATCAGAGCGTCTGCTTTTGACCCTTCCTTTTGGAAATCATAATTTCTTTCTATTTCAAGCAACAGACTAATAAGGTGATTCTTGAATCTGATGCCTCTGCATTCTTTCTTCCTCTGGGTGAGTATCGATACTCACATCAGCTCTGTTGTGGATTGCCCGATCCATTGTTGGATTTTTATCCGACAGTGCCCTTCGTATACAAAAAAAACCTCAAGAAGTTCTGTCCCTGATACATAATACCTTCGGTAAATTGTATCCTCTTCTTTGACAACCATGCTCTCCCTTGGAGCTGGTAATATTTACTTTTGAAACTTGAGGTATATGTTACTAAGATACCCCGACGGGTTGAACCTATGCCTTCCCCGAATCCGTGAAAACCCGAAAGTTTTCACAAGTCATCCTCTTCCGGTGTTCTACCATATAAAATTCCAACACTACAGTTTTATCAAGCGAGAGGTGAATGAAATGATATGCATTAAAGAAGTGGGAGTCGACCTTGAACTCCGTGTTCATGCCCATGAAAATGATGTAGACTGTCTCGGAAGCTTCTTGCAAAATGATTATCTAGCTGTATGATTCTTTCGGTATTCTTGAATTGATTCCTTACAGTTATGGTTCCGACCATGCTGTCTAGATCTGATATATCTGATGGGAATTCATTCCAGTTCCTCGTCTATTTTGACAAGGTTAAAGCATCTACTGTCATAGGTCAATGACCTAGTTCAACTTCTATCGTGTTCTACCTTCGAGTTTTACCCTCTGATATCTCGAGGATATCATACCTTTGCACTACACCTTTTGAACTTTTGATGAAGTAATACCTTTGCTTGTCGTAATCACTCTACGGGTTCTAGGTTGTTGTCAACCGAGGACACCGACTAGGGAAATTATTCCGCACTACAAATCAAATACCCCTAGTATTCTACTGGGAAATTCTGAACTCAATCTGGTCATCCCTATACTATCGGCTACCTCCTGGTCTTGTTATCTTTGACTGTGCCACCTCGTCCTTCTCTGGTGCACGAATTCTTCAGTGTGTGAGAACGACTTACGTCGAGATTTCAACATCATGTTGCTTGTCTTGAAAGGCAACTTTGGTCCCGATCTTGCATCTTATATATTGATCCTATAACTTGTCACTTCGTCATTCCCTTGCTTGTTGCTGTTGTTGTTTGATTGCATTTTCTTGAAAACTCCCGACAAATGTGTCGTGATCACCTTCAACACTTTGACTTCTTCCGAGATGTCACCTGAGTTCATGATGAGAAATACCCTCCTTGCCCTCGATGATTTTTGTTACCATCGACAACACCCTTGACTTCCTTTCATCGCGAGCTTGTCCATGTTATGGATGCAACTTGCTATCCAGCTTGTATTATGTTCTGCCTTGAAGTATTATTGTCATTATGTCCAGAATGTTTTGAGGATTGCTCCACCTCTTAGAAATTCTCGGTATGATGATACTACTCACCATCACCATTCTTCCTTGGTCCCCGTGTTGTATTAATCGGGATACCAATATGCTAACAATGCTGCTTGAGTTCTGTATTTCTAGCAACCCTATTGCTTCGAAGTTAACGATCGGCTGTTCGTTCTTAGACTGTTGGTTATGGAATCATCACTCTAACATTGATCTTGCTACCTAAGGTCATATTTCGGGCACACCTTTCCCCTAATGATTAATGGTGTATGTTTTTCCTCGAGCATACAACATTATATCATTTGAATTCACAAAGTGTTATCTTCTTGTTCACATTATTGCGGGAATTCATTTGTTTGGAATTCTCGATGATTGTCGCTGAGCCCATCAGCCACCCCCTCATCCTCTCCTTGGTTTAATGATGAATTATTGTTTCGGGAACCCGCTCCCATAGTTCATTTCCCGAGAATCTTGCAATATCCGTCGATTTGTGTTGCACCTCTTCTTCTCGAACACCCTGAGTCTGAGGTATCATAACACCAATCGGATCTGAATCTTGGTCAGATATGATGGTTGGGACAACTTTCCAGTAGTTATAATGTTGGTCCTTTGATGACCCGGTAATATGATGTCATGCCTAGCACCCCAGGCTAGAGGACCCATCATTATAATTTCTTTTGTAAGGATAGCCATTCTTCCAAGAGGAAATTGTAAGACTTATTCTATAAGTTGCTTCTGATGGATCATTTGTGTATCCAAGGTCTGGCCCTTACTTGAAACACCATATCATTGCTACCTCGAAGCATGACTATGATACCCCCGCTCATCAACAAGAACATTGGAGGCACGATGCTAAATGATTCTTGGTCAGTTATCCAAACACCGTTGTATGGGTAACATCTTGATTAATCCTTGCCCCGTTATCTGAATGGTTGGGTACTTGCTCTCCTACCCTGTATGACTTGTTCTTCTTGCCAATGGGAAGGATATACTCCTAATAATTGTGTGTAATCACAATTTTCCTTTCCATTTGTTTGTTTAACCTTTCCTTGATCTACATATAAACTAAGCAGTAATAATTCTCTGCTTATGAAAACACCTTGTTGTACAGCTCTGTCAGTAAGACCCTGTTACTATGGTTGGTAACATTCCTGTAACCACGATGGAAGAAAACCTTGCCTACCGGTCTGCCTCCTTTCAACGAGCAAGAAAATGGTTCTCTTCGTCCCCCGTTCTTGGTTCCGACATTTATGCCGACATAGCTGACAAGCTATCCACTCACTTGCCTCCCTGTCGAGGCTGTGCAAGATGTCACCATCCTTCCTATTTCAACCACATGGTGGGCCCATAACCCACAGGTCCACTGGACCGAAACCTGACTCTTCTTTACAACCCGAATTCTAATGTATCCCTTGCACCTGGCTTCGTATGTGATCCACGAGCTAAATTTTATACCATTATTCATTCGGGAAACAGACACCATGTTATTCTCGTTGTCCAAGCCCCCATTCCAGCTTCTGTCTAGGCATCGAATGATTGCCTACCCATGTGAAACTTTGGTACCATCGTATATTGCACTCAACGAATTCACTGAAATACAACTCGTAGGGTACTTCGTGTATTTCCCAATTAGCTCACCGTCAGATGCCCAGCCTTGTGGAGATGCGTTCTACCAAAAAAAAACCTGGTCGCGTTCGTAGGACGATTGAGATCCCGAAGAAAGGATGACGACTTAATCACGTTAACTTGAAGCAGATAAATGAAGACATCAACAACATGGATCAACCTCTTCGAAAGGGCAGCCAAGACCGAGAAGACTCGTTAGAATTTCGTAACCAAATCCCTCCCCTCTTTCTTCCGCTCCTGAATCCGGGACGAGATTTCTTGTAGTGGAGGAGAATTGTGACGCCCGGGTAATCAAGCTACAGTGAAACTCTGCTAATGATGCCACATCACCACAATTACTGTTGATAATTTCGCGATGATTCAAACCGATTCGAATTTCAAATTTAAAACAAAGTCAAATAATTAAAGTTCTCAAAAGACAAAAACAAAATGTTCTAAATGTGGCAAATAATCTTTACATAATAGTGGTGAAGAAATCAACATTTATTAAGAATTTATCTGTCCTAAAATAATTAAAACAACATCAAAGATGATTAATTAAATGTCTTTTTAATTTATAAATTATTAAACTATTTTATTTGGGAGTCAAAACTTTTGTAGGAGAGGGCTAAAAGTATTGCAATAATTTAGGTACTAATTTTGTATTTTATAAAACAAAAATTAATTAGAAAGTAAATGGCAAAACAAAAAAATAAAATAAAACAAAAGGAAACAAAATAGGGAACCCCCCCCCCCCACTGTGCCAGTTGGCCCAGCTTCTAGCCAGGCCGGCCCAAACCGGCCCAGGCCGCCGCCTCACTCCTCCATAACTCCACCCGGTCAAACCCTAGCCCACGACCCGCACACATTCCCCCCCCACTCCCTCGTCTCTCCCTCCCCTCCCGATCCAGATCGGATCGGGGCTCACCCCGTGGCCGTCGCCCGGCGCAGCCTCGTGCCCCCGACCCCTCTCCCAGGGCGGCGCCCCTCGTCCGGCCGTGGCCGGCGCCTGCTACTGCGCGTGTGCGTTGCTCGCTACTCGCCACCAACCAGACGACGACGCTGCCGCCCGGAGCTCCACGGACATCGCCGGAGCCTCCCTGCCGTCGTCCCCGCCCTCCTCCTCGACCCCCCGCTGCCATTTCCCTACAGCCCCACGGTGAGGCCCTAGGCCTCGTCTCCCCCCTGCTCGCTCACCACCGAACGCGCTCGCGCGCTGGAGCTCTCGCTCCGGGACACTCTCGACACAGACGACAAGCCGCGCGCCATGCCCGTGCTTCTGGCCGCGCTCACCACGCTGCGGTGGTGCTCTGCGACGCAGTCCCTGCGTCATCCCCCCCCTCACCGCGTCGTCACCACGCCCGTGACCTTCTGCTCCTCTACGAGCCACTGCTGCTTCTGCCCTCCGCCGCCGCAGCTTGCGGCTGCTCCCGCCGACGCTCCCCTCCTCCACTGCGATATGGCCGCACGCACGGCAGCCATCGCGTGCGCCGCGCCTCCCCCCCGCCGGCGCTCGCTACCGCCCCAGCTGCTTCCCCAACGCGCCGCCGTCGCCTGCCGCCGCTCCGGCGGCCGACCTCGCCGCGGCCACTTCCGGCGCCCGGCGCCGGCGCGCTGTCCGCGCCACTGGCCTCGCCCCGCGGTACCTGCGGGCGAGCGCCCGTCGCTCGCATCCGAGCCCCGCCCCGCTAAACGTCCAGCGCCCGTTAGGCCCCTATGGGCCAATGACAAAGGGGCCCCACCCCGAGAACGTTTTAATAAAAAAAAAAGAGAAGAAGAAAAAAAACATATATATAAATAAGTATTATTAATTAAAATATTAATTAATTAATTAATTAATTAAAGAATTAATTAAGTTAATTAATCATCATTAGTTTAACTAAATCACTAATTAACCTAATTAAACTGTTAGTTAATTAGACAGTCAATGACAGGTGGGACCCACTGGTCAGGCTGACAAGTCAACCATGCTGACATCAGCATGATGTCATGCTGATGTCATAAATCCTTTTCAAATTAATTTAATTATTATTAAATTCCAGAAAATAATAAAAACTTTAGAAAATCATATCTTTTAAACCGTAACTCGGATGAAATTACTTTGTACATGAAAGTTGCTCAGAACGATGAGACGAATCCGAATACGCGGTCCGTTCGTCCGCCACACATCTTTATCATACCGAACATGCAACATTCCCCTCTGTTTTATCTGACCGAAAATAGCTAACACCGGGAATACTTTCCCGGATGTTATTCCTCTTCGCCTGTATCACCGAGCACCGCGTTAGGTCACCCGTAGCATCGCGTTTTGCCATGTTATGCTTTGTGTTACAATTGTTTGCTTTATATTTATTGTTTCTTCCCCCTCTTCTTTCCGATAGACTTCGGGACTGAGACCATTGATGCTTCGGTGTTCGACTACGGCTACGATTCCGAAGATTCCTTTCGTCTGCAGAGCTTCCAGGCAAGCCCCCCCTTTGATCACCAGATATCGCCTATTCTTCTTTCTACTGCTTGCATTAGAGTAGCGTAGCATGTTACTGTTCGGTTACTCCTATTCTGTTGCATAGCCTATCTTTGCTGCTACAACCGTTGATACCTTACCTGCAATCCTAAATGCTTAGTATAAGATGCTAGTATTCCATTAGTGGCCATACATTCTTGTCCGTCTGCCATGCTATTCTATCGGGCCGTGATCACTCGGGTGGTGATCACAGGTATATACTATATACATACTTTACATACACATGATGATGATTCGGATATGGGGGCTGAAGGGGCAGGTGGTTCCACCCAGGTAGTGGTGGGCCTGGGTTTCCGACAGTCCCCTGATGGTTACTTTGTGGCGGAGCGACAGGGCGGGTTGCGACCACCTAGGAGACAGGTGGGCCTGGCCCTGGTCGTTGTCCGCGGTTATTTCATAATAACACGTTTAACGGGATCTTGGTATTTGATCTGAGTCTGGCCATTTGGTCTATACCCACTAACCAGCTGTGTGGGAACAGTTATGGGCACTCGACGTCGTGGTATCAGCCGAAGCCTTCTTGACGTCAGCGACTTAGCGGCGCGCGCCGGATTGGGCTGGAAAGCCTACTCTGGTATTAGGAGAGGCTAGGTCTGCTTACCGGCCGCCCTCGCAATGTGCAGGTGTGCATTGGGCGATGGGCCCAGACCCCCGTGCGCCTAGGGTTTAGACCGGCGTGCTAACCTCTCTGTTGTGCTTAGGTAGGGCTGCGACATGTTGATCTTCCGAGGCCAGGCATTACCCTGGAAAGTGTGTCCGGCCAAATGGGATCAAGCGTGCTGGGTTATGTGGTGCACCCCTGCAGGGAAGTTAATCTATTCGAATAGTCGTGTCCCTTGGTAAAAGGACGACCCGGAGTTGTACTCTGACCTCATGACAACTAGAACCGGATACTTAATAAAACACACCCTTACAAGTGCCAGTTATAACTCGGTGGTTGCTCTCTCACAGGGTGACGAGGGGAGGATCACCGAGTAGGGTTATGCTATACGTTGTTACTTGGTGAACTTACCATCTACTCCCTTCTACTGCTGCAAGACGGAGGCTGCGAGAAGCAAGGATACTTGTTACTTTCCAGCTACCCTCTTCTACTGCTGCAAGATGGAGGTGGCCAGAAGCATAGTCTTCGTTTGGATTAGCTATCTCCCTCTTATTCTGGCATTCTGCAGTTTAGCCCACAGATATTACCCTTTACACCTATATCATTGCATATGTAGTGTAGATCCTTGCTTGCGAGTACTTTGGATGAGTACTCACGGTTGCTTTGCTCCCTCTTTTCCCCCTTCTGTTCCTTCTTCTCGGATGACGCAACCAGATGGTGGAGTCCAGGAGCCAGAAGACCCCGATGAGGTTTCTACGTGAAGATCGGCTTCGAGGAGTAGTTAGGAGGTCCCAGGCAGGAGGCCTTGCCTTTTCGATCGTTGCTACTTTTGTGCTAGCCTTCTTAAGGCATCTTGTTTAACTTATGTCTGTACTCAGATATTGTTGCTTCCGCTGACTCTTGTGTTTTCGAGTTTTTGTATGCGAGCCCTCGAGGCCCCTGGCTTGTAATATAAAGCTTGTATTATATTAATTTGTGTCTAGAGTTGTGTTGTGATATCTTCCAGTGAGTCCCTGATCTTGGTCGTACACATTTGCGTGCATGATTAGTGTACGGACAAATCGGGGGCGTCACAGAAGCCTTTCTTCGCATCCCTCCACACTTCGGCCTATGGCTTAAAACCTTCAACATGAAGCAGAAGGTGGTGGATGGGCAGCACACGGAGTGTGGGGGCGCTATGATTAGCAAGCTCCCGAATGCGACTTGGCCAAAAGGGTCATTCGTAGAGACAAACAAGGTCTGGCAGCAGGAGTGGTTCTATATCACCGAACCCCGCGACGCCAAATGGACGGCGGAGCCTGCTTTCAGATCTAGACCCCCAGAGAGGTTGACCTCCTCGACCAAAAAGGGTCTGGTCTGGGGGTCTCAAACTAAAGTGACGACACTCCAGAGTCGTGTGTCCGGCGTGATTTCCAAGGGCCACCAGCTCTCGTCCGTGGTCCAGGTAATGTTGGCCTGGCTAGCCTTCCTTGCCAAAGCTGAGACTCCTCCCTATGGGAGTTCGATCCGGCAGGAGATAAGCCTTTGAAGCACCTCTTTGGCTTTATCCGCAAAGAGATCTGGAAGCATCTCTTCAAGAGCCAGAAGGAGTGGCCGGAAGAAACCGAAGACGCGGGCTATAGTACTGTGGTGTCTGCACCAGAGGTAATAGAAAATTTCGCCGAACATACATCCTCTTACTTATTCAATGATAATATGAATTGGAGTTTTTGCGTGATATACAGGGCTGGACGAAGAAGGCGATCCGGATCAAGTGTCCGGCGCCTTTGCCCGAAGACCCAGAATCGCCTCGACTGACGGTGATGCTAGTCCCGACGCCGTACAAGGCGCCGGTCAAGAAGCCCAAGAAGAAGGGCAAGGTGGTCGGAGACAGCCCCCACCCGCGGATAAGAAGTCCGAGGAGATCAACATCCTCTCCTCTGAAGAGGGGGAGGATGATGAAGAAGAGGAAGAAGAAGAAGAAGAAGAAGAAGAAGAAGAAGAAGAAAAAGAAGAAGAGCCCCTTGCGCAAGGCAGGGGGAAGAAGAGGGCGCCCCCGTGCTGATGCCGGCATGGCCGCACCCCGGAGGAAGCTGAGCCTCACTGCTAGTTCAGATTCATTCGATCATAGCTTCATGGTGAAGCCCAGGGAGAAACCCCTGCCCGAAACGTAAGTTTATCCGGATTATTTGGTGCACCTTTATTTGTTTAGCATTTTTTATGCTTACTTGGTATTTCTCACCTGCTAACCTACAGCCCTCCCGGAGGACACCCCGACGCCTCCTTATCGGAGGGGAACTCTCTAGCGCCCGGAGAGACGGAGAGTGACCCGCCTGTCCGAGCTCCATCGTCCATGATCGGCGGGGACACTGAAGTGTCTTCAAAGCGGGTGTCCTCCGCCCAAGGAGATGAGGGCGGGGCAGGTGACGGGGCGACCGGGGTAATACTTCAGCCGCCGCTGACCATGGGGAAACAATCCCCATGGAGACCGAAGACGGGGGCCCGAGCAATCCGGGGCCCTCCCGAACATTGACCCGGAGCCTAGTGCGGCTCCGGGGTCCGAAGACCAGACCCCCCAGGGGGGTGGATACGACGGTGCTCGGAGTCAATCCGGAGGCGCCGGACCCTGTGGAGGGAGCACTGCAAAGTGCTTCCATCATGGAGGAGCACCGCACCGTAATGGGTGTGGTGATGAAGAAGATTAAGTGCGTCAAGGGCGGACTGATTGAAGCCTTCAACAGCCTGTTAACGAGCTTTGAGGTAAGCAATGTAATGTTCTTTATGGAACTTTATTTGTTTTAAATGCACATATATAGCCAGTAGCCCCTGCTGCTTTGTGTGATTCTGAAGATAATCGGACGAAGTAGCCATAGTATAGCATGCTTGTAGAGCTGAAGTGTTGTAGTGTTTATGTTATTTGAACATGCTTCACTAGTTACGGCAACTGCACAAGATGCAGAGGTTGCCGAACTAAACCGGAAGCTCTTCTTGGCCAACGTGGACCTCGACCGCGTCAACCAGCGTTTAGATGAAGCGCAAGGTATGCAGATTAAAGGAATTTTAGATGTCAAGAAGACTAAAATCTTAAATTGAGTAAGAGTATGAACTCTTTTATGATATTCTGTATTACACAGTTGCGCCACTGAGCTCGAGGCTCTAAAGGGCGAGCTCGCTAAGGCCAAGGAGGAGGCCGAGGCGAGCAAGGCAATCGCTGATAAGGCAGTTGCCGAACTGGAGGAGAAAAGGCTGAGTGCGAGAAGCGCCAGGCTTGGGTGTCTGAAGTCGAGGTTGAGCTCAAAGATGCCATCTACAATTGCAAGGCATTGGAAAAGAAGACTTCGGAGCAAGCATCTGAGCTTGCTGCGGCAGTGAAGACTGCCCAGGATGCACGAGGCGAGGTGTGCAGCGCCTGTGAGGAAATCAAGCACGCGCGACAGATAGAATCTGGTAAGACATTTCTCTTAGAGAGCATTTTCGGAGGGCAGAAGTATCTTGGGATGACATGGTTATGGAGTTCTACAGACGTGTTTGCTGATCTTTCGAGGAGCAGTGCTGACGCTGCCCAGTACTTCCGAGCCCGGGAGGGGAACGACACGGAGAAGTTGTTTTGATCGCAGTTCTATGCGCGAAAACATCTGGTGCCCCTCAACGACCAGATGAAGTAGCTGGTCGAGCTGCACAACATGGCGGGTTCGGCCATGAAGGACTTGATAGTGTGGCTATGGCCCGCTGATCCAATCCCAAGTAGCTACTTCGGATTGGTGAAGCGGCTCGTCAAGGCGAGTCCGGGGGTTGACACGTTGACACATTCGGCCTGCATAGAAGATGCTCGGATGGCCTTCGCTCGTGTGAAAGTGCACTGGGCGAAGATGAGGGCGGAGCATATAGCTACCGTTTGGTTGCCCGCAGGCAAGGAGCACCGCAAGCTGGAGAAGTACTTCGAGAACGTCATAGAAGGCGCCCGCCTTGTAGCAGGCCAGTGCTCGAAGGACATTATCTTCGAGTAATTGTATTCGGCTATAAAGACTTAAGCTTATGAATCCGATGTATATAACTTTTGCGCTATTATAATATGAGCGTATTTTACCTCCTGTGTGACTGTTTATGTAAATATGAAAGTTTCCAGTCGTCGGCTTCAGCCCCCATGTACATAGTACTGGGGTGTTCAATCATATGCATATACACTCTTTATCCAATGTCTTGGTCCGTATAGGAGGTGTATGCGGAGCGAACCAGGCAATCAGACTATACAGCGTTATTGCTTTCACTTAGTCGTAGGAGTTTGACATGTGGGGCTAGGTACTAGCCCCTGGTGCGGATATGATATTCCCTACTTAAGGTATCCAATTGCTCCTGGCTGGGCAAAAAAAAGCAACCATTCGTATAACACGGGGTAGATCTCTATCGATCGTAGTATAAAATAAGTCACTGGATTGTGGACCAGGTTCTCGCCTATATATCATGACAGTCAGTTTTCGGTTTTCTCTACTGAGGTACTTGACTGGACGAGCCAGAAGTACAATCACAGTAGTTCTCCCTTTATACCCTAGCCGAACAATCGGGAACGTAGGGGTAAGCACAGGAGCCGGACAACCCAACTATTGACCCAAGACATGATTCGAAACTGATGCATATAATGCATACATCCAGGACGTCGAACACTCCCTATAGGTGTTCGGTCTTTTCGACATATACCGGGCTGAATACAACCCCTGGTAATAGACCCTGTTCACAAGGCATATGTGGCAATCTGTTGTGGGGAGAGAACATTTATGGTGAGTGAATAAAACTCTGAACGTAATGCGAATCAAGCTGCTCTATTAACATCCCTTTATAGTACGGCGAGCCGTAAGCTTACAGATAATGCCGATAACTTTCTTGGACATTTTACATGCCAGAAAAGTATATAATAAGAAAGAGAAAAAAGGTTTACACAGGGTCTTAATCTAAAAAGAAACCTTAGCATGGGTCCCTGTTGCATGTCTGCGCCGTTTCCTCATCTGTAATGTGTCCTTGAACGGGGGAAATATGATGGCCATATGTAAAAATAAAAAGAAACCTGGAAAAGAAAAAGAAATCCAGTGTGGCCATAACAAGATTGGTTCGTTTAATGAACCTAAAAAGATAAGTTTAGAGTCCGAATAGGGTTGAGCCGAACTATGGACTATATGAAGTGTGCCCCCAGCGCCGCCCAAGGGATTTTTAAGGCATAATTATGCACTCGAGGTACATGTGCTATCACCTTATGGGGCAGTCGATGGGGGCATAGCTGCTAATCTAGCTTAGGTTCATCTGAGCTGCCGCACTGAGGCCTGTTCCGGACACATTTAGCTATATCCGCGATTGATAGGTTATCTAGCTTGAATAGGCCGTTTTGGACTTCGGCTGCTAAGGCCGCAATGTCCTCCTCCGCACGGAGAGAGCGCTCCATATTTCCATTGACCATGATGACGCCACGTGGTCCAGGCATTTTAAGCTTTAGCTAGGCATAATGTGGGACTGCATTAAAGCGGGTGAAGGCCGTTCTGCCGAGTAGAGTGTGATAGCCACTTCGGAATGGAGCTATGTCGAAGATTAACTCTTCGCTTTGAAAGTTATCAGGATAGCCCAATACGATCTCCAATGTTAAAGAGCCCATGCTGCGGGCTTCTACGCCCGGTATCACTCCTTTATAGGTCATGCTGCTTGGCTTGATTCTTGACGGGTCGATCCCCATCTTGCGGACAGTGTCCTAATATATCAGATTAAGAAGGCTGCCGCCGTCCATAAGGACTCGGGTGAGATGGTATCCATCGATTATTGGGTCGAGCACTAGGGCAGCTGAACCCCCATGATGGATACTAGTCGGATGATCCCTGCGATCGAACGTGATCGGACAGGCCGACCATGGGTTGAGTTTGGGGGCAGCAGGCTCAACGGCATAGACATCTCGGAGTGCGCGCTTGCGCTCCCTCTTTGGGATATGAGTAGCATATATCATGTTCACTGTTTTGATCTCCGGTGGAAATTTCTTCTGTCCCCTGTATTCGGCTAGCGAGTTGCGTCCTCGTCTTCGCTCTGAGACTCCTTCCCCTTGTGTTCGGCATTGAGCTTGTCGGCCTGCTTGAAGACCCAAAAATTATGGTTGGTATCGTTTGCAGGTTTCTCTGCGGTGCCATGGATTTGGCAGGGCCTATCTAATATTTTGTCTAGACTAGATGGACCATCTTTGTTGCCTTTAAATGGCTTCTTCCATTGGCCGAGTCTGGAGCCGCCGAATCCGGCGTTTACAGCTGTATCATCCGGGCTTCCAGCATTGTTTCGACATTTTTTTTGTTACGCTGTGGCTTTCCATTGCCGTCCCTGACTTCATATGTTCCAGGGTCGTTGGTGCTTCTATGAGCTAACCAGCTATACTCACCCGCGCAAAAGCGGATCATGAGTGTAGTTAGGGTTGCCATTGTCCTTGGCTTTTCCTGTCCGAGGTGTCTCGCTAGCCATTCGTCCCGGACACTGTGTTTGAAGGCCGCTATGGCTTCGGCATCCCGACAGTCGACGATTTGTTTCTTCTTAGTGAGAAACCGGTTACAAAGCTTACGGGTTGAATCCCCGGGTTTATGGATGATGTGACTTAGATCGTTGGCGTCCGGGGCCGGACATAGGTCCCTTGAAAATTGGCCCGAAAAGCGTCCTCAATTCTTCCCAACTCCCAATGGAGTTCTGTGGGAGGCTGTTTAGCTAGTGCCGAGCTGGTCCTTTCAGCTTGAGGGGTAGATATTTAATGGCGTGGAGATCATCTCCTCGAGCCATGTGGATGTGAAGAATGAAGTCTTCTATCTAGACGGCAGGATCCGTCGTTCCATCGTACGCCTCGATGTTCACGGGTTTAAACCCTTCTGGAAAATCATGATCCAGCACCTCATCGGTGAAGTACAAAGGGTGTGCGGTGCCTCTGTATTTTGCTATATCATGGCGTATGTCCGATGGTTGTGATGTTCGGTATTGACCCCGAACTGGTATATGACCGGCGCGATTGGCTTGATAGTCGCCGTCCCGTGCGGGAGCTCGGTCCCTAGGTTTGTAGATAGACCTGGTTTTGCTAGCTTTTTTGTTCAGGTCCTCACGCAGATTGTGTTTTCGGACTTGAGCCGCATCCTCCTTTCCTTTAAGGGGTGGGGGTGCGGGCTTGTGT
The DNA here is from genome assembly GCA_902687465.1 of Secale cereale. NCBI lineage: Eukaryota > Viridiplantae > Streptophyta > Magnoliopsida > Poales > Poaceae > Secale > Secale cereale. The sequence goes on from LR738709.1 coordinate 420,793,334, forward strand.
ACACCGTTGCTAGCCACTCTGTCTCATTCGCGAGGTGGTCGGTCCGGCTTATCGGCGGTGTTATTCTTCGGCGGTATAGGCGCAGTGGCCTCGTCGTCGAATTCGGGCAGCATTTTACGCTTAGGATAGCCTTTGGTTTGGCCGTTGTAGCCATGTTTTTGCTCGGGGTCTAGCACCTCGTTCCATCTATCATTGAGCGTGTCTTGTGTGGCTCGAAGTCGTCTTTGCTGCTTTTTCAGGTTCCTTGCGGTGGCAATAAGCCTCCGATGGAAGCGCTTTTGTTCTGAGGGTTCTTCTGGGACGATGTATTCGTCGTCGCCCACGCTAACATCTTCTTCGGAGACAGGTTCGTAATTACTGTCTTCGGCATCGCTGTCATCGGACAGCGGCTTCGGACTATGTTCGCCGTCTTCTCGCTCCTCCTGCTCCATCGCTGGGTCTGCGGGGTCTTCGGCTTGTTCCGGAATATCACTGTCGTTAGTGACAGTGTTGCTATCCTTTCCTTTACGTGATTTGGTTCGGCGCTTTGGACGCTGACGTTTGGGAGGTTCTTCGACAGGCTTGTCCTCTAAGGGATCGTTTTCGCCCTCGCCCTCCTTCTCCTTAGGTGTATTCACCATGCATGCGTCGTATGAAGACGTAGCTGTCCACTGCCCGGTTACGGGCGGCTTTGATCTGGATGTGCATCGGCTTCGAGGTCCATCCCCTCGAAGTCTTCGGAAGCGTAGTCAAGTAGATCAGTTAGATCTTCAACCGTGGCTACCAAGTGGGTGGTGGGTGGGGAGAAAAATTCTCCATCAACCTCCAGTTCGAACCAGATATAATTCGGCTGTGTGTCCCCAGATAGGAAGAGGGATTTTAACGATTTTAACATGTCGCCAAAGAGTGAGTGCTGGAAGATATCTGCAACATTGAATTCGGCGATAGACGCCTGATCGAGCTTGAGGGGCGCAGATGCGCGTGATTCGGAATATGAGGCCGGAGTTAAGTCCAGGGTTCCGGTAACACAGACCCCGCTCATAGTTGGGTCCGTGTGCGGCTCCAACGCCGTTGAGTCTGCGGCTTCCAGGGCGGGGTTGAGCTTCCCATCTCCGGGCAACGCGATCTGTTCTGGATCTAGGGCCAGAATTGTTGCAGGTGCTATTTCCTGATCCGATGACAGAGTTAGGTCGTGTTCATCGTGATGGTAGAGAGAGGTCGCCGCGGGCTCGAATCCGTCAAAGATCAAGTCTTCGTGGATATTAGCCACGTAGTTTAAGCTTCCGAATCTGTCTTGATGGCCAGGGGCGTAGCTCTCAATCTGCTCGAGGTGGCCTTCAGTGTTGGCATGGAGCGCGAAGCCGCCGACCACGAAGAGCTGTCCGGGAGGGAGAATTCTCTCGGTGTTACCGTCGTGGCTGATGACGCGATCCATCAGTCCTTCGGTTGACGATATAGTGGAACTCTCAATGAAAGCATCAATCATCTAGCATTTCATGTGTCTGAATGTAACAGCCAATAATCTGGTTTGCAAACCTATCTTTGCCCTCCTCGACTGCGGGAGCCCTCCATCGTTGCCCGACGAGGTCCGACGATAATGGGTTCGGGCGCATGGGAAATACCATCTAGATTGCGCAAATGAAGGGGAAATCTACACGGGGAGGAGCAGAGGCTCACCATGAACACGGTTGTGTGCTTGGTTGGCCGGGAGGAGGACGGAGTCGACGGCAAGCTTGATCGAGCACCCGCGGCGGACGGAGTCGAAGACGATGAAGAAGATGTCGCAGGAGAGGCGTTCGGCTCCGAGTAGTGGATGTAGATGACGTAGACGATGTCGAGGAGGAAGATGAACACCGTTGGCGAGGCAGAGGAGGACGGGGAGCACGTCGGCGACGAGGCCGTGCGCTCAGATGGGTTCGAGACGGCGATGGTGCGGTGGATCTGGTGGCCTAGAGCTCACCTGGCGGCGGGAGGAGGAAGAGGGGAACCCTAGAGGGTTGGTGGACAAGGTGGGTGGCTTTGTAGGGGACCAGGACGACTGGTGGAGCACACTGTCGTCGCATCCGTTGCCATGTGCGCGCGCGGCGAGAGATGGACGAAAAGGTGGGGTGCGTGGTGCGCTGTTCACCGACGCTGACGAGCGGGACCAGGGTGTCCACGTGGGCGTACGGGCGCGTGGTTAAGGGAGTGTTGCGGTGAGAAAAGGAGAAGGAGGCGTGCGGTGGAGCTGGGCTAGCGTGCTGCTGGGCCAAGGGGAAGCCGAGGCCCAAGCTGGGGCTGGCTGCGCTGGGCTCCTGCTGCGCTGCTGTTTTTTTTCTATTTTATTTAGGCAGAAAACAAAAAGGAAAGCCCGGGTCAAAAAAAGGAGTTAGGAGGAAATAAAAATATTCCCTAGCTCCTGGAATTATGCCCTATTTAATAGTTGGGCATTTTTTAGAGGTAGAAAAATAAAACAAGTTTGAATATGGTTCAAACTTCTGTCATTTTTGAACCTGACCAAAACATTTCCAAATAGGGTGAGGTTTTGCATAGTGGCTTAGGACAAGGTACCAAAGAAGTTGGGAGGAGATGAACATTTAAAAGAAGAGGTTAAGGCCACTTGCAAAATTTAAAGAAAGGGAAAGAAAGGCGGGGAAGTGGAGCAAGTTGAAAGGGTTTAAGGTAATGAGCATGATCTTGCATCCACCACCACAACAAGATCAAGAAGAACTCATTTGACATCAAGGAAGAGCAATGCACAATGATGCAATGATGACCATGATGCAATGATGATGATGAAGCAATGCATGAATGCTTAAAGAAAAAACATGACAATGCAAAGACAAAACATAATTGAAAAGAACCCCCAAGGAAATGACAAGGATCAAATGGTAAATGTTTATATTGCCATATAAGGAAGTATTACATTTGGGGTGTTACAAACTCTCCTCCACTACGAAAAGATCTCGTCCTGAGATCCTGGACTGAAAGCAAGCGAGATACTCGGAACGGAGATGATCTTCTCGTTCCCATGTAGCTTCTCGGTCGGTATGGTGTCACCACTTCACTTTCAAGAATTTGATGGACTTGTTGCGGGTCTTGCGCTTAGTTTCTTCAAGAATAGCAATGGGGTGCTCACGTTAAGACAAGTCTTGCTGAAGATCAATCTCTTCGAAAGGAATGGTGCGTTCAGGTGTCTTGAAACACTTGCTGAGTTGTGATACGTGAAACACATCGTGCACATTTGCAAAGTTGGAGGGAAGCTCGAGTTGGTAGGCTAGATCGCCTCTCTTGCCAAGAATATTGAAAGGGCCCACGTATCTTGGAGCAAGCTTGCCCTTGATACCGAACCTCTGAGTGTCCTGCATGGGAGAAACATGGAGATAGACATGATCACCAATGTCGAAAGCCAAGTCACGATGCTTGCCGTCATAGTATCTCTTTTGACGGGATTGTGCGGCCTTGAGATTCTCACGTATGACTTTGCACATCTCTTCTGTAGCGACCAGACCTCAAACAGTCTGATCTCTGTGCATCAGTGTCATCCCTGGATCAGTAATGCTGACACGCACAGTACTTGAAGGATTTATAACAGAGTAGCAATCACACACTTATTACATCGATAATCCAACAATGAATTTATTACAATAAATATGGCTGAAGGCAATCTAACACGATAACAGCGGAAGGCTTGGAAGATAAGTGAGTCCATCAACTCCAACGGCATCACTGAGTATAGGACCACGACCTAAAAGGCATCTTACTCGTCGTCTGAAAAGTCTGCAACATGAAACGTTGCAGCCCGAAAATGGGTCAGCACATGGAATATGCTGGCAAGGTAACACAAGAGAATGCAATGGAAGTAAAGCTATACTATATGCAATATGGCTGGTGGAAAGCTCTATGGTTACAGTTTTTGCGTAAAGCCAATTTTTCCCTACTTCAAAGGAATAGATTTTAATTAGCTATCGTGGTAGTTGAAACATCGTTGAGAAGATAGACATCCTCTCAACCCCAATTAAAATAATCATTAAACCCAACAATATTAAATTAGAGTAACATGATGAGATTCACATGAAAGTCCAAGTACTAGATACTCAAAACGTCCATAACCGGGGACACGGCTAATCATGATCAGTTTGTACACTCTGCAGAGGTTTGTGCACTTTTCCCACAAGACTCGATCGCCTCCGTTTGGTTTCTCGCACTGCATGGTGTTTGAGAAATGGATGACCGAGACATAGTCTTTCAGAAGCGCTAGCACCTTACGATCGGGCGGACCATACCAACCTACATCCCCTACATCTGCTAGTCCACCACTGTAAGAGTTCGCACGACTTACTCATACTATGCTAGAGCCCATAATAGCATTGTGGCTGCACACGAAAGTTTCTAGTATGAATAATCTCATGATCCCTTTGAGCCTGGATGGCGATCCAAAAGAAAAACAGGCGATCACTGGAATACCCAGATGCCTCAATCCACCCAGATGTGTATTAATGTTGCCATCTTAAGTTGAACCATTAATTAACAAACTCACATCTGTCATGGATTTCACTCACCCAATCCACGTCTACGAGCATAGCATGTCCTAACAGCAAACATAGAAGTAACTCCCAAAGGTTTGAATGTAATGCAGGTAATAGGTACTACCTCAATCTACTTCCCAGTCCCACAAGTTAATCAATCCTACTCATGCAATGTGTGAGGGTTGAACTAATGCAATGAAAAACTGGTTAATTGGAAAGTATGATCAAAGTGTTACTTGCCTTGCTGATGATCCGCAAAACCTAGAGACTCAAAGTAGCAAGCGGGGCACTCCGGGTACTCTATCGCAATTAAACAAGCACACAATAAGTACTTAACTAATGCACGGGTAAAACTCAAATAAGAGATCTAACCAGAAAGTTCAACTTAAGAACTCCGGTTTGCAAAAAGAATCAACTCGAAAGAAACAACGAAACTCAAACTGCAAAAGAAACGAGCTCCGGTTTACTAGTTGGCCTAAAGTCAAATTTACAGTAGCCAAAACCTTGTTCAAGTTGATTAAACGTAAAGAGGGCATCGAGACGAAGATCTGGGATTTTGAATCACCTGATTCCGACTCTCGAGCGAAAAGAAAAACGAAAAACAAGATCAGGGCAGAAATCGCGATCGGAATAATCGCGGATAAATACCCCGAAAAAGAAAAACGGACGAACGGGCTAACGAACGAACGTTCGCTGTCTGCGGCTAACCGACGAAAACCATTCGTTAAAATGAACGTACGGACGAACGTTCGCTAAATAACTAAACCGACGAAAAACCGAACCGATCTAATCTAAATAAAAAAACAAATCTAGGGGTTTCCTAAAAAAACCGAGAACTACCTCGAGCAACGAACTCCGGCGGGATCTCCGGCGGTCCGGCGATGGCGAGATGGCGGTGCTCCGGTGAGGCGGCGGGCGGCGCGGCGGCGGTCGGCGAGGATGGCGACGGCAGCGACAGGCGGCGGCGGCGCGCAGCGCGGCGACGGCGGCGGGCGGCGCTAGGGTTTGCGGGGCGAGGCGGGGCTGCGGGATGGCGGGGCTGGCGACTTGGGCCGGCGGGGCTCGCGTTTATAAAGCCCAGTCTCCCGACCCTATACGAGTCTAAGTCGGTTCATTTTTTTAATAGAGTCCCGGCGCAGAAAAACTAACGAAAGAAATACTAAACGGATTCCAAAAATCCCGAAATAAATTATCACCGTCCTCTAATAATATTTAGGACAAAGTGAACATTTTTCCCGGACCTAAATGCAATTTTTAAAAACGCGCATTTTTCCTATGCAAATAAATCCGCAAATAAATCCAGAAAAATACCAAAAGTGATTTTTAACATTTTTCCTCCAATATTTCAGTTATTTTGGAGAAGTCATATTATCTCCGCTCATATTTTGTATTTAGAAATATTTTAAGGAGATAAAAATAATTAGAATCACACTCTCCTCGTATCGGTATTCGAGCGAACTCAAATACGAAAACGGTAAAATTCCCAACTCTCTCCGTAGGTCCTTGAGTTGCTTAGAATTTCGAGGAACTCCACAAACAAAAATGCAAAAAAGCATGCAATGCAAATATGATCTATGTATAACATTCCAAATTGAAAATTTGGGATGTTACAAACCTACCCCCCCTTAGAATGAATCTCGCCCTCGAGATTCGACTTGGCTAGAGAACAGGTGTGGGTGGTCCTTGCGTAGATCATCTTCTCGTTCCCAGGTGGCTTCTTCCTCGGTGTGGTGACTCCACTGAACTTTGCAAAACTTGATAACCTTACTGCGAGTGACTCTGCTCGAAAATTCGAGAATCTTAACAGGCTTCTCCTCGTAAGTCAGATCACTGTCCAACTGAATTGCTTCCAGGGGTACTGTGTCTCTAAGCGGTATATCGGCCATCTCCGCGTGGCACTTCTTAAGCTGCGAAACGTGAAACACGTCGTGCACTCCTGACAATCCTTCGGGCAACTCCAACTTATAGGCAACCTCTCCCATGCGTTCCAAAACACGGTAAGGTCCCACAAATCTCGGGGCTAACTTCCCTTTAACTCCGAAACGTTTAACTCCTCGCAGAGGTGATACTCTCAAGTACGCTTTGTCTCCGATCTCATAGGCTATTTCCTTGCGCTTCGAGTCCGCATAACTCTTCTGCCTGGACTGAGCTACCTTCAGTCTATCTAGAATCAACTTCACCTTCTCCTCAGACTCTTTGATTAAGTCTGGTCCAAACAACTGTCGGTCTCCAACTTCGTCCCACGACAACGGAGTCCTACATCTCCTTCCGTATAATGCTTCGAAAGGGGCCATCTTCAAACTGGCTTGGTAACTGTTGTTGTATGAAAACTCCGCGTAGGGCAAGTTGTCATCCCAACTAGATCCGTAATCTAATGCACAGGCTCTCAGCATATCCTCCAAAATCTGGTTGACTCTTTCAGTCTGTCCATCTGTCCGCGGGTGAAATGCTGTGCTAAACTCTAGCCTGGTACCCAAAGTTTCATGTAACTGTTTCCAGAACTTTGAGGTAAACTGGGTTCCTCTATCTGATACGATGCTCCTCGGAACTCCATGCAGACATACAATTCTGGTCATGTATATCTTTGCCAACTTTGCACTGGTATAGGTGGTTTTCACAGGGATAAAGTGGGCTACCTTCATCAATCGGTCTACTACTACCCAGATTGAATCATATCCTGCTTTGGTCCTAGGCAATCCGGTGATAAAATCCATGCCAAGCTTCTCCCACTTCCATTCGGGTATTGGCATAGGTTGTAACAATCCTGCTGGCTTCTGATGTTCTGCCTTCACTCTCTGGCATACATCACAAACTGCTACATACTCCGCAATATCCTTCTCCATACCGGTCCACCAGAAATATCCTTCAAATCCAAATACATCTTAGTATTTCCTGGGTGAATCGAGTATGGTGAATCATGGGCCTCCTGTAAAATCAACTTCTTGATCTCCGGGTCACTAGGCACATAAACGCGGTCCTCAAACCATAAGGTGTCGTGTTCATCCTCACGAAAACCTTTAGCTCTTCCTTCGCTCATCCTCTCCTTTATAGAGACAACCTCCTTGTCAGCTTTCTGAGCTTCTCTGATTTTATCCATCAAGGTAGACTGAATTTCTAGTGTTGCTACATAGCCTCTCGGAACTATCTCCAAACGTAGTTCTCGTAGGTCCTCGGCTAACTCCTTTGGAAATTTCTCCATCATTAGGGTATTGACATGGCTCTTACGGCTTAGCGCATCAGCTACTACGTTAGCCTTTCCGGGATGATAATGTAATCTCAGGTCATAATCCTTAATGAGTTCCAGCCATCTCCTTTGCCTAAGATTCAACTCCTTCTGAGTGAATATATACTTCAAACTCTTGTGATCCGTGTATACTTCACAATGGTTCCCAATGAGAAAATGTCTCCACGTCTTCAATGCGTGCACTACGGCTGCTAACTCCAAATCATCGGTGGCATAGTTCAGTTCATGAGGTTTTAGTTGTCGTGAAGCATACGAAACAACTCTTCCTTCCTGCATAAGAACTGCTCCAAGTCCTCGACGTGAAGCGTCGTAGTACACCTCATAATCCTTATGTTGATCTGGCAGAATCAACACAGGGGATGAGACCAAACGTTTCTTTAATTCCTGGAAAGTGGCCTCACATTCTTCTGTCCAACTGAACTTGGTGTCCTTCTTTAACAACTCCGTCATTGGCTTTGCAATCTTTGAGAAATTCTCGATGAATATCTGGTAGTATCCTGCGAGTCCAAGAAAACTCCAGATCTCTCCAACTGTTGTCGGTGCTTCCCAATTGGTCACAGTGTCCACCTTAGCGGGATCTACTGTTATTCCTTCTCCGGATATAACATGTCCGAGGAATCCGACTTCCTTCAACCAAAACTCGCATTTGCTAAACTTGGCGTATAACTGATGTTCTCTGAGCTTCTCCAATACCAAACGCAAATGCTCTGCATGCTCCTCTTCATCCTTCGAGAAGATCAATATATCATCTATGAACACTACGACGAACTTATGCAAATACTCCATAAACACTTTGTTCATCAGGTTCATAAAGTATGCCGGTGCGTTTGTCACACCAAACGACATAACGTATACTCGTACAACCCATACCTAGTGGTAAAGGCCATGTTAGGTATATCCTGCTCTCGGATCTTCAATTGATGGTACCCTGATCGCAGATCGATCTTGGAAAATACCTTAGCTCCTTGCAATCTATCGAACAGATCATTGATCATCGGCAATGGGTACTTGTTCTCGATCGTTACTTCATTCAATCCTCGCTAATCAACAACCATTCTTAACGATCCATCCTTATTCTCCACTAGAAGTACTGGCGAACCCCAAGGCGAAGAACTTGGGCGTATGAATCCTTTATCCAGTAACTCCTTAATTTGTTTCTTAATTTCCTCCAAATCCTTTGCGGGCATCCTATATAGTCTCTTAGAAATTGGCCCGGTGCCTGGCAAAAGTTCAATCAAAAACTCTATATCTCTATCCGGTGGCATTCCTGGCAGTTCTTTTGGAAACACGTCCGGATAATCCTACACTACTGGTAGTTCCTCCTGAACAACTCCTGACAAGGAATTTAATCTACTCCTCTTTGACTCATGCCGGGATACATACTTGATACTTCTTCCTTCCGGTGTAGTAAGAAAAATAGTCTTACTGGCACATTCAATATTCCCTTCATACTTAGATAACCAATCCATGCCTAATATCACATCCAGTCCTTGAGATTCCAATACTATTAGGTCCGAAGGGAAAATGTAATTACCAATCCTTAAGAGCAACTGATCACACCATGACTTAGCCATATACTCCGCTCCTGGTGAGGTTACTAACATGGGCGATCTGAGGGCTTGGGTCGATAGCTTATACTTATCCACGAATCCCCTTGAAATGTATGAATGCGATGCACCAGTATCAAAAAGAACGAGTGCAGTAAAGGACTTAACTAAGAACTTACCTATAACCGCATCTGGTTGCTCCTCTACCTCCTTCACAGTCACGTGTTTCACTTGTCCTTTATTGAACGGGTTGGGCTTCTTCCCGGCGCTTCCATTGCCGTTCCCATTCTTAACTTCTGGGCATTCATTGGCATAATGTCCATTCTTCCCGCACTTGTAACAAGTGACATGGCTGAAATCCCTCTTGGTGGGTGTGGACGGTGTAGGGCGGTTCTGGTTTCCATTGGCTCCATTTCCATTGCCATTGCCATTCTTGGTGCCATTGTGATTGTGCGAGCTACCTCCTCCATGGGTATGCTGAAACTGTCCTACCGTTTTAGGGGTAAAATGGGGCTTCTGCTGAGCTCCAGAGTTATACTTTCCTTGCCCATACTTCCTCTTGCGACTCTCAATCTGTTGATGCTTCCTTTCAATCATTAGGGAGCGGTCAACCAACTCCTGGTAATTATTGAAAGTTGCCACCATCAACTGTACACTCATCTCCTCATTCAACCCTTCCATGAATCTCTCCTGCTTTTTGGCATCTGTGGCCACATCATCTGGGGCATAACGAGACAGGGTACCAAACTCATCCACGTACTGAGCCACAGTACGATTTCCTTGGCGCAGATTGTGAAATTCCTGCTTCTTCATACTCATTGCTCTGGTTGAGACATGGGCGGTACAAAAAGCTTGCTGAAACTGATCCCAAGTCACATTGGCTACGGGATAAGTGGCTGTGTAATTCTCCCACCATGCTGCGGCTGGTCCAGACAACTGGTGTGCGTCAAATCGCACCTTCTCAGCATCCGAGCAATTGGCAGTGGTCAAATCCCTTCCAATCTTGCGTAGCCAGTCATCAGCCACTATTGGTTCGATGCTGCTAGCAAACACGGGTGGTTGCAACCTTAAGAAACGTGTCAGGTTGTCCATGGGTGGTGGTGGTGGAGGGTTGTTGTTGTTGTTGTTGTTTTGGTTGTTCTGAGTGTTCTGGACAAGAAGTTGCATCAGGGTGTTATGCTGCTGGATCAACTGAGTGAGCTCAGGGGGAAACTCAAATTCACGTCTTGGATGCATCTGATGGGTGTAGAGGGAAGAGATTAGAATAGAAAAGAGGTCTAAGGGAAAATCACTACCCATATGCACATGAGACAAACACAATCATATCACACCAATCAATTTCAAACCAGGTCTTACAAATCTAACGATCGTTTCAAAAGTGCTCTAAAAACTAATATATATGGAGGTAAACTACTAGTCACAGGGTGGTCATCTAAAAATATTGATCGGCAGAGGATTCCATAATATCTGCTCTAGCTTCATCTTCATAGTCTTCGTCCTTGCTATCCTCAGCTTCCGAATCTGTGTCATCTATGATGATATAGTCTTCCGGTGGAATCTCCTTGGGTTCTTCTTCCTCGTCTTCTTCTCCCATGAGTATTCCTAACTTCCGTGTCAAGTCATCATTCTTCTCCACAAGTATTTTCATCTCCTCCTCATATCCGTCGCGTGTAGACTTGAGTTCTTCTTCTAGCTCCAAATTCCTATTTAGGGATTTCTTCAAATCTATCACCCCTGCACACATCTGGTGCTCCTGGCGACGAATGTGATGATTCAACTCCTGGATGAATGCTGCAATGGACCTATCCTTCCGGGTGTTGATCATATCCTAATTCTCATCGCGACTTCCACAAATCTGGTAGATAGTGTCCTTTTGCTCCTGCTTGTAGACTTCTCCGATCCTTCCCATAGCAATGTGGGCTGCCATACTCCTGCCTAGGCTCCATGTAGGTGCATTAAAGGAAAATGCTATGAGTGGGGTGACGGGTGCGAACGTCCTTCCTGGAACTTGGGCTTGAATCAACCAACGCTCCTCCTCGGGTAGAGTGGCATTGTAGGTTCCGGTGAAACTTGGTAGTCTAATATTTAGACATCTGGTGACTTCCTTCGGGTGTCGTCCAATTGGTGTATCATCATCCGGTTGCATGAACTTGTGCTTTGCTTCCACCATCCTAAAGAGTAGAAAAGATGAGGAGTCAGAAAAGAGAAGAGTGAATTGTGCTCTAGGGCTTGTCTTAGTGGTCGTGTCCTACAGTCAGCGTGTGCTCTGATACCATCTTGTAGCGACCAGACCTCAAACAATCTGATCTATGTGCATCAGTGTCATCCCTGGATCAGTAATGCTGACACACACAGTACTTGAAGGATTTATAACAGAGTAGCAATCACACACTTATTACATCAATAATCCAATAATGAATTTATTACAATAAATATGGCTGAAGGCCATCTAACACGATAACAGCGGAAGGCTTGGAAGATAAGTGAGTCCATCAACTCCAACGGCATCGCTGAGTATAGAACCACGACGTAAAAGGCATCTTACTCGTCGTCTGAAAAGTCTGCAACATGAAACGTCGCAGCCCGAAAACGGGTCAGCACATGGAATATGCTGGCAAGGTAACACAAGAGAATGCAATGGAAGTAAAGCTATACTATATGCAATATGGCTGGTGGAAAGCTCTATGGTTACAGTTTTTGCGTAAAGCCAATTTTTCCCTACTTCAAAGGAATAGATTTTAATTAGCTACCGTGGTAGTTGAAACATCGTTGAGAAGATAGACATCCTCTCAACCCCAATTAAAATAATCATTAAACCCACCAATATTAAATTAGAGTAACATGATGAGATTCACATGAAAATCCAAGCACTAGATACTCAAAACGTCCATAACCGGGGACACGGCTAATCATGATCAGTTTGTACACTCTGCAGAGGTTTGTGCACTTTTCCCACAAGACTCGATCGCCTCCGTTTGGTTTCTCGAACTGCATGGTGTTTGAGAAACGGATGACCGAGACATAGTCTTTCAGAAGCGCTAGCACCTTACGATCGGGCGGACCGTACCAACCTACATCCCCTACATCTGCTAGTCCACCATTGTAAGAGTTCGCACGACTTACTCATACTATGCTAGAGCCCATAATAGCATTGTGGCTGCACACGAAAGTTTCTAGTATGAATAATCTCATGATCCCTTTGAGCCTGGGTGGCGGTCCAAAAGAAAAACAGGCAATCACTGGAATACCCAGATGCCTCAATCCACCCAGATGTGTATTAATGTTGCCACCTTAATTTGAACCATTAATTAACAAACTCACATCTGTCATGGATTTCACTCACCCAATCCACGTCTACGAGCATAGCATGTCCTAATTGCAAACGTAGAAGTAAGTCCCAATGGTTTGAATGTAATGCAGGTAATAGGTACTACCTCAATCTACTTCCCAGTCCCACAAGTTAATCAATCCTACTCATGCAATGTGTGAGGGTTGAACTAATGCAATGAAAAACTGGGTAATTGGAAAGTATGATCAAAGTGTTACTTGCCTTGTTGATGATCCGCAAAACCTAGAGACTCAAAGTAGCAAGCGGCGCACTCCGGGTACTCTATCGCAATAAAAAAAACACACAATAAGTACTTAACTAATGCACGGGTAAAACTCAAATAAGAGATCTAACCAGAAATTTCAACTTAAGAACTTCGGTTTGCAAAAAGAATCAACTCGAAAGAAACAATGAAACTCAAACTGCAAAAGAAACGAGCTCCGGTTTACTAGTTGGCCTAAAGTCAAATTTTACAGTAGCCAAAACCTTGTTCAAGTTGATTAAACGTAAAGAGGGCATCGAGACGAAGATCTGGGATTTTGAATCACCTGATTCCGACTCTCGAGCGAAAAGAAAAACGAAAAACAAGATCAGGGCAGAAATCACGATCGGAATAATCGCGGATAAATACCCCGAAAAAGAAAAACGGACGAACAGGCTAACGAACGAACGTTCGCTGTCTGCGGCTAACTGACGAAAACCAGTCGTTAAAACGAACGTACGGACGAACGTTCGCTAAATAACTAAACCGACAAAAAACCGAACCGATATCATCTAAATAAAAAAACAGATCTAGGGTTTTCCTAAAAAAACGAGAACTACCTCGAGCAACGAACTCCGGCGGGATCTCCGGCGGTCCGGCGGTGGCGAGGTGGCGATGCTCCGGCGAGGCGGTGGGTTGGCGGCCACTGCAGTGGTAGGCGGCGGCGGCGCGCAGCGCGGCGGCGACGGTGGGCGACGGCGCTAGGGTTTGCGGGGCGAGGCGGGGCTGCGGGCTGGCGGGGCTTGCGACTTGGGCCGGCGGGGCTGGCGCTTATAAAGCCCAGTCTCCCGACCCTATACCAGTCTAAGTCGGTTCATTTTTTTAATAGAGTCCCGGCGCAGAAAAACTAACAAAAGAAATACTAAACGGACTCCAAAAATCCCGAAATAAATTTTCACCGTCCTCTAATAATATTTAGGACAAAGTGAACATTTTCCCGGACCTAAATACAATTTTGAAAACCCCGCATTTTTCCTATGCAAATAAATCCGCAAATAAATCCAGAAAAATACCAAAAGTGATTTTTAACATTTTTCCTACAATATTTCTGTTATTTTGGAGAAGTCATATTATCTCCGCTCATATTTTGTATTTAGAAATATTTTTAGGAGAGAAAAATAATTAGAATCACACTGTCCTCGTACCGGTATTCGAGCGAACTCAAATACGAAAACGGTAAAATTCCCAACTCTCTCCGTAGGTCCTTGAGTTGCTTAGAATTTCGAGGAACGCCACAAATATGATCTATGTATAACATTCCAAATTGAAAATTTGGGATGTTACATCTTTGGCCTCTGAGATCAAATCATTTCCAAGGAGTTGACGTTCACCAGTCTCGGACCAGTTGAGAGGGGTACGACACTTTCAGCCATAGAGAATTTCAAAGGAGCTTTGCCTGCACTTTCTTGGAAGCCGTTATTGTAGGAGAATTCGGCAAATGGAAGGCAATCTTCCCATTTCATATCTAAGGAGATTACACAAGCTCTGAGCATATCTTCGAGAATTTGGTTCACCCTTTCGACTTGACCACTAGTCTGAGGGTGAAAAGTTGTGCTGAAGCGAATCCTGGTGCCCATGGCTGACTGAAAGGAATCCCAGAACTTGGAAGTGAACAAGTGAAAGTACAACTAATCCCCGGGTGGTTTTGGTAATTAATAACAACATATATATCATTGAACTAATAGTTACTTGAGAATCATTTCAGAGAAGTTCAGTGATACGGGTATGGAAATGTCTGAAGAAGTGGACCTTTCAAAATGCTAAGGCAAGCATTGGCAAAAGCTCAAGACTCCATTTTTGGTTTAGTGATCAAAGATCACATTGAGTCCATAGGAAAAGCCAATACTATTAAAAGGGGATGAGGTTGTGTTGATGATCTGGTTGCTCAAGTGCTTAGTGATTTAGCTCCTTTAGCTATCAGCAACTTTCACTACTAAACACACTCATAAGTAATCTCGGACAAACCGATTCTTCCAACTCAGTCCCACCGAGATGAACCACCTCAGCTATTTTTCCAAACCCTAGAAATTTCGGTCAATCCAATTTTGAGTTCGGTCTCACCGAAACCGGGCTGCCAACCTTCTGTAACCGTTTGTCATCATTTCGGAATATCTGAGTTGTTGATTTCGGTCCCACCGAAACTGGCAAGTTCCTACCTTTGACTCATATCGGACAAACCGAGATGGTATTTTCGGTCCCACCGAAAACCCCAACGTTCACTATATTTGAACTTTCGGTCTGACCGAGTTTTCACTTCGGTCTCACCGAGATTGCTCAATTATGTGTGTAACGATTGGATTTTGTGTGGAGGCTATATATACCCCTCCACCCCCTCTTCATTCGTGGAGAGAGCCATCAGAAAGTACTACCACTCCTACCTTACACTTTCTGAGAAGAGAACCACCTACCCTTGTGTTGAGATCAAGTTATTCCATTCCTACCATATGAAACTTGATTTCTAACCTTCCCAAGTTGCTTTCCACTCAATCCTTTCTTCCACCACAGCCATATCAGTGAGGAGAGTTGAGTGTTGGGGAGATTATCATTTGAAGCACAAGAGCAAGGAGTTCATCATCATCTACAACATCTATTACCTTTTGGAGGGTGGTGCCTCCTAGATTGGTTAGGTGTCGCTTGGGAGCCTCCGTCATCGAGATATGGAGTTGAACCAAGAAGTTTGTAAGGGCAAGGAGATCGCCTACTTCGTGAAGATCTACCCCGAGTAAGGCTAGTACTCCGTGGGCGTAGGCCATGATGGAATAGACAAGGTTGCTTCTTCGTGGACCCTTCGTGGGTGGAGCCCTCCATGGACTCGCGCAGCCGTTACCCTCCGTGGGTTGAAGTCTCCATCAACGTGGATGTACGATAGCACCACCTATCGGAACCACGAGAAAAATCTCCGCGTCTCCAAATTGCGTTTGATCTTCTCCACCTCTCTTTACTACATGTGCAATTTACTTTCCGCTGCTTATACTCTAGAATTGCATGTGTAGGGTGATACTTGTCTTGATCATAATTGTGAAACTGCCAAAAACTGTTCATGATCAAAAGGCAGAATTTTTATATTTACAAGTAGTCTAATCACCCCCCCTCTAGACATACTTTCGATCCTACAAGTGGTATCAGAGCTTTGGTCTCCATTGTTTTGGTTTCCATTGCATTGGACTCCATAAGCTTGGTTTCACAACCTAGGAGAGTATGGCGTCTAGTGAGGGTAATTATCATAGAGGTCCTTACTTTGATGGTACAAATTTTGCTAGTTGGAAGCATAAAATGAAAATGCATATTCTTGGTCATAACCCAGCCGCATGGGGCATTATTTGTGTTGGTATGCAAGGTGATTTCTTCGAGGAAGGAAAAGTTCCGGATCGCGAAGCTACACCGGAAGAGTTGCGGATGTTGCAAAACAATGCTCAAGCTTGTGACATTCTCTTCAATGCTTTGTGTCCCGAAGAGTTCAACAAAATCAGCCGTCTTGAGAATGCTAAAGAGATTTGGGATACTTTGGTTGAAATGCACGAAGGTACTGAATCTGTGAAGGAATCAAAGCTAGATATTCTTCAAGGTCAACTTGACAAGTTCAAGATGAAGGATGGTGAAGGAGTCGCTGAAATGTACTCTAGGCTTGCTCTCATCACAAATGAGATTGCAGGCTTAGGAAGCGAAGAAATGACCGACCGATTCATCATTAAGAAGATTCTCAGAGCTTTGGATGGAAAGTATGACACCGTGTGCACTTTGATCCAAATGATGCCAAACTACAAGACTCTCAAGCCAACTGAAGTCATTGGAAGAATTGTTGCCCATGAAATGACACTTAAGGATAAGGAAGAGCTTCACAACAAGTCAAGTGGTGCTTACAAAGTTTAAGTGATGCTCCTACTACCTCAAGTGACAAGCTAATTTCCAATGAAGAGATAAGCCTAATGGTCAGGAACTTCAACAAGTTCTACAAGAATAGAGGCAAAGAAAGAAGCTCAAAGTCTAGATCATATGATGGAAAGAGATCTTCTAGTCGTGATCGAAACTGCTACAATTGTGGAAGACCCGGACACTTCTCAAATGAGTGTACGGCTCCCCACAAGAGAAGAGAAGAATCTCCAAGAAGAAGAGCAAGAGATGAGTCACCTCGGAGAGAGAGAAGGAGTAGAGATGATCGTTATGAACGAAGACCCTCTCGGAGAAGCAAGGATTCGGAGAGGAAAGACAAGTCATCAAGGAGCTACACAAGAAGAAGACATCAAGCTCATGTAGGTGAATGGGTCTCCGGCTCCGATTCCGACAATCAATCCGATGGAAGCTATCACTCCGACTCCGACTACAGTCAAGATGAAGGTGTTGCCGGACTTGCACTCGTATCCTCCAACTCCAACTCCTACGACTTATTTGATTCACCAAATGAGGGAATTGGAAGATGCTTCATGGCTAAAGGCCCCAAGGTAACACACCCTGAATTCATTGACTTTGATAGTGATGAGGATGACTTGCTTGGTGAAGATGAGCTCTTGCATGATAAATCTAGTGAGCTTAGTAACGATGAAAATGCTAGTAGTCCTTATAGTCGAGAAGAGTCGAATGACAATGCTATGAAGGAGATTGAGCGTCTAACTAACGAACTAAACACTCTTAAGTTAGCTCATGAAACAACTCAAGAAGATCATAGAGAGCTCCTAAGATCTCATGAGAAGCTACGCTTCGAGAAGCTCACTCTAGAGCAAGAACATGAGTTTCTAAAAGCGATCAATGACGATCTTCGAAAGAAGAGTTATTCATATCTTGCCAAAGGACTTCTCTTGTCTAATTTCTTGCCACCTATTAAGACTAAGCATGACAAGCATAAGAAAAATTCTTCCTCTAGTAGTAACAATAACTATGTTAAATCCAATATTGTTGCTTCTAGTAGTTCTCTTGATTCCACTAACAATGTTTCAAGCCAAGTTACACTTGAGCAAGAAAATAGCTTATTGAAGGAAATCATAGAGAAAGGTGTCTACAAGAGTCTTGCCGGAAGCAAGAACTTTGAGGAAATTGTTCGCAAACAAGGAAGGCACCGGAAGAATCAAGGGATTGGTTTTGAGCGAAAGTTCAACGCCGAAGGTGTTGAGTGGGAAGAAGGTCAATACCCTACTCCACAGTTTGTTTCTCAAAAGGAGAAGTATGATCCTACTTCTTCCAATGTGGAACAAGCTCAAGATGACCTTCCACCACAAGACCACAAGCTAAAGGCCAAGGACAA
Organism: Secale cereale; assembly: GCA_902687465.1. Taxonomy (NCBI): domain Eukaryota; kingdom Viridiplantae; phylum Streptophyta; class Magnoliopsida; order Poales; family Poaceae; genus Secale; species Secale cereale. The sequence continues at coordinate 420,811,438 of LR738709.1, forward strand.
GCTTCAAGAGGAGATTGATGCATTCATTGAAGCACCTCAAGCCATGGTCAAGTGGGTTCCCAAGGACACGTCAAGTTCTACTTCGTCAAGCTCAACTACAACCCCAAGGATTCCCATCAAGATGATGTGGATCCCGAAGAAGAAGAACTATAAGGTTCTTGAGGGTGACTCCGCCAACATACTTCACTCACATTCATTTTGGCAAGAACTTGTGCAATCAACTTCCACATCATGCACTAGTTCATGGAGTCACAAACCCTCTTGTTGGTAAGTCAAGGGACAAGGTAATCATTGCTTTCATGGACATCATCTTTTGTGAACTTCAATCTATGTCTATGGATATCCTTGTTTGTTCCTTGTGGGACTAACCCATGTAGGTATTGAAAGTGCCCTAATCCAAAGGATAGCTCCGAACTCTTGATGATCTACATCAACATTGAGCATCCACATCTTCAACATCTACATGAAGTCTTCTACGACAACCCAAGGTTAGTTTGACCCTTTAAAAGGGGTTCTCACATCTAGGGGGAGCTTTGCTCTAAATTTTTTTTTGAGCTAAAGCATCTTCAAATGATGTGAACACATCAATGCTTTATGTAAAAGTGGTAACCCCACTTGTGCTTAAACGATGAGTATGACCTATGATCAAATGTTCTCATTTGGCTCCTAAGTCAAAATACTCATATAAAGATGACCTAGTCATCGACAAATTGTGTGCTAGTAGCTAGAGTTTTGGTTGTGCATGTTTGACACATATTTCATTTGCTATCTTATTGTGTGAGCATGTTGAATGCATGATTTTATCCATTCAAGGACATCCATTTGTTGTTTTGATTGTTTTGATTTTTCTGGCCAAATGGATGGACAAGAATGCCTAAGCACCTTCCCTAGCTATCTATGCTTTCTTGTCTCAAATTCTATTCATGCTCATATCACAACTTTGAACAAGTCATTTTCGGACCCTCCGAGTGAGGAGCACTCGGAGCCACCGATCCGTCTAAGGCTGACTTCCAAAACCTTCTAAGTCAATTTCGGTCTGACCAACTTTTCCCACTCGGTCCAACCGAAACGCTTAGACTGATCTAGGTTTCATCTCGGTGAAACCGAGTTATAAATCTCGGCGTGACCGATATGCGTAACTGCACAGCAGTTATCCATTTCGGTGTCACCGAGTTTTTCAACTCGGTCCCACCGACAGCATTGGGATATAAATACTGAGGGCAGCGCGCGATTATTTCTTCAAACCGTTTCGCCCCCAAGTCCCCTGCTGCCGTCGCCCTGGTCTCCGGATCGTCGCTGTCGTCGCCTGTGCGCCCTTGCCGCAGGTCTCCGCCGCCGCCAATGGTTTTCTTCTCCGCGCCGTTGCCGCCGTAGAGGGACTCCACCAAGTTAGGGTGAGTCTCGATCCCTCTCGTGCTCCCCATCTGATTCTTGCACGATTGGTTTGCCCTGCATCTAGCCACGTTTGAAATATTCCTTAACATCAGATCAGATCGTTCTAGTTTCGAGCGAAATTCTTAGGTTTAGGTTTCCACGGAACACATCTCGGTGAAACCGAATTTAATTTTTCGGTGTGACCGATTTGGCCTCTGGCCATTGCACTGCACTTTCGGTCTAACCGAGTCGTGCAAATCGGTGTGACCGAAACTCAGTTTTAGTGAAACCCTAGTTTATCGGCAGGACCGAAACCCATTTCGGTCTGACCGAAAGTGGTGTGTAAGTTTCTGTTATACACTTCGGATTCACTGAAACTGAAAATCGGTTTGACCGAAATGCATTCTGTGAAAACTCAAAACTAAGATTTGAACTCATTTTTTTTGCAAAAACCTTTGCAGTTGTGATAACTCTTCTACTCTGCCTATACCTTATCTATTCACAGGTTGTCAGCCATGTCAGATGCCAGTGACAGCCAGAACAGGTCTGAGTCACCTTTTGCAGAGATTCCAGAGGCAGACACTAGTCCTGAGGCTAGTAGTTCCAGTGATGATGGTGAGAGGAGTACCCCTAGTGGTTTGCCTCCTGCAGTAACCAGAACCAGAAAGCAGAGAAATTCTGATGATGAGGACTCTGACTTCATTGCTGAGGAAGTAACCTCCAAGCCCAAGAGAAAAGTTGTTGCCAAAGAGCACCAAGGGCTTCAGTCGAAGAAAGGCACCAGCAAGGTCAAGCAGTCAGTTGTTGCCAAGAAGCTGAACTTGGAAGAGCCAGCTCCAAGTAAAGTGAAGAAAAATTCCAAGAGGAAGAGGGTAGTGTATGCTGAACCTCATGCAGATGTAGCAGCTGAAGAAGAAGAAGAAGATGCACCCCAGCCTCCTCAGAAGGCTAAGTTCATGGGTGATGCAATTAGGGCTCAAGCCACTTCTAAGCCCAAGAAGCCTGCTCAAGCCAAGGCAACTCCTGCAAAGCCCAAGAGGACAACCAGGAACATCCCAGCCTCTGAGAAGAACAAAGGTGATATGCCACCGTCTGAGTCTGAAGAAGAACATGTGTTGCTAAAGCTCCGTCCAAAACTGCCACTCCACAACGATGCTCACCCTCAAGCCGAGGATATGAAGGCAAGGAAGGATAGAGGTCTCAGGCTATGGAGACAGTCTGATCCATATGCCGTGAGGAGAAGGACTGCTGTGGACCCCAGATTCCACACCAGAGAGCAGCAGGACTTCTATGAGACTGTGTTGATGGATAAGAAGCCTATTGTTGCAGACACCAGGTATGTTGACTGGGAGTACATTGACAGTGAAGAGCACCGAGACTTCTTTCCCCATGTGCATGAGAGCTTTACTGCATGTGGAGTTGATGACTTTGTGGGTCAGAAGCTGACAGATTGGAATGATGAGATGATCATGCAGTTCTACGCCACAGCCCACTTTTATCCTGATGGGAAGATCACCTGGATGACTGAAGGTCAAAGGTTTTCTTCGTCTGTTGAAGAATGGGCAGAACTTCTGAATGCTCCAGTGCAGAGAGAGGACGACATTGATGTCTATGGGATTCCTAAGAAGAACCATGATTCCATGAAGAACATGTACAAGGAGATCCCCGCAGCTGATTTGGAAGGGTGGAAGCTTGGCTCAGTGTACTATCTCCAGGCAGGTCTCACTACCACAAACACTATTCTGAGGCATACCTTGATGCCCAAGTCTGGAGACCATCGCATGATCCGAGGCTATTCTATCAACATGCTGCACATTCTCGATGAGAAGGCACCTTTCAAGGTGATGGACTTAATGGTAGAGACCATTAAGAGGACTGCAGCTGACCAGAAGAGGTCGTGTGGATTTGCCCCACAAATTCAGATGCTCATCAATGCCAAGTTTGGCACGGGGAAATTCATGTTGGATAGGAAGCACTTGCCACTGCAGCCAGAGCATGAAGATAACATTGTTGTGATGGATGAGGAGGATCCAACTTCAGTTGAAGGTCAAGCCAAAATTGAAGCTGCTAAGAAAGCCAAAGCTGATAAAGAGGCAGCAGCAGCAGCAGCTAAACCAAAGAACTTCGGAGAGCAGATACTTGAAGCTACCCAGAGGATTGAACAACGCCTGGCCAGCATTGAACAATCTCAGGAGAGCCTAGAGAGGATTGTTGACGACAAGATCCACGCTCTGGACGTGAAGCTGACTGAGATTCAGGTGACCGTCAACAAGCTTGAGGCAGACATGGAGGAAGCAAGGCAGGACAGAGCAGAGCTCATGCAGGATGATCTAGTCCAGGACTCTCATCGCCAGACTGCTCAGGTTCCCAGAGGATCCCGATCAGCAGCTATCCCAGTGACTGACTCCAGGGCTACCACTTCAGCACCTCCTACAGCTCCAGGAGTTACTCCAGCCACAGCTCCAGCATCCACTCCTCCAGCGCAGACATCAGCAGAAGTCTTCGCCGATGCCGTCATTTCTACTCCGACATCTACCCAGACAGCAGCCGCCAGCAGAGCCCACAGTGACGTTTAGCTCTATGCTTTTTCGAACTTTTTGGTAACTTGTTGCCAAAGGGGGAGAAATTGTATAGATCATAGGGCTTCGAGAGAGAGAGTGCTCTTTCGTTCTTTTGCCGGGTTTTTTTGAGATACATTTGGTTCTTTTGGTTCTTGAAACTTTCAGTGTGCTTGATACTACGTTTGATGCTACCTTAATGAGTGCTTGGTCATACTATGCTTTAATGTGTGCTTAATGCTTATCCTATGCTATTCCTTTTTGTATGACTATTTACTCATGTCTTGGTGATTGGGTGCATGTTATTCATTCTTATCATTTTGTGCGCTCCACCAAGATGTATGTGACATGGAAGAGTGACCCATAATCCTAATCGATTGTGCATTTGCATTCAAACGCAAATTTTAAATAATGCACAAATTTAGGGGGAGCTCTTGTTTATCACATACTTCTCAAAGCGACGATATTATTCATTGATTATTTCCTTTGTCGAAGCTTTGATCTATATGTTGTCATCAATTACCAAAAAGGGGGAGATTGAAAGTGCAACTAATCCCCGGGTGGTTTTGGTAATTAATAACAACATATATATCATTGAACTAATAGTTACTTGAGAATCATTTCAGAGAAGTTCAGTGATACGGGTATGGAAATGTCTGAAGAAGTGGACCCCTCAAAATGCTAAGGCAAGCATTGGCAAAAGCTCAAGACTCCATTTTTGGTTTAGTGATCAAAGATCACATTGAGTCCATAGGAAAAGCCAATACTATTAAAAGGGGATGAGGTTGTGTTGATGATCTGGTTGCTCAAGTGCTTAGTGATTTAGCTCCTTTAGCTATCAGCAACTTTCACTACTAAACACACTCATAAGGAATCTCGGACAAACCGATTCTTCCAACTCAGTCCCACCGAGATGAACCACCTCAGCTATTTTTCCAAACCCTAGAAATTTCGGTCAATCCGATTTTGAGTTCGGTCTCACCGAAACCGGGCTGCCAACCTTCTGTAACCGTTTGTCATCATTTCGGAATATCCGAGTTGTTGATTTCGGTCCCACCGAAACTGGCAAGTTCCTACCTTTGACTCATATCGGACAAACCGAGATGGTATTTTCGGTCCCACCGAAAACCCCAACGTTCACTATATTTGAACTTTCGGTCTGACCGAGTTTTCACTTCGGTCTCACCGAGATTGCTCAATTATGTGTGTAACGGTTGGATTTTGTGTGGAGGCTATATATACCCCTCCACCCCCTCTTCATTCGTGGAGAGAGCCATCAGAAAGTACTACCACTCCTACCTTACACTTTCTGAGAAGAGAACCACCTACCCTTGTGTTGAGATCAAGTTATTCCATTCCTACCATATGAAACTTGATTTCTAACCTTCCCAAGTTGCTTTCCACTCAATCCTTTCTTCCACCACAGCCATATCAGTGAGGAGAGTTGAGTGTTGGGAAGATTATCATTTGAAGCACAAGAGCAAGGAGTTCATCATCATCTACAACATCTATTACCTTTTGGAGGGTGGTGCCTCCTAGATTGGTTAGGTGTCGCTTGGGAGCCTCCGTCATCGAGATGTGGAGTTGAACCAAGAAGTTTGTAAGGGCAAGGAGATCGCCTACTTCGTGAAGATCTACCCCGAGTAAGGCTAGTCCTCCGTGGGCGTAGGCCATGATGGAATAGACAAGGTTGCTTCTTCGTGGACCCTTCGTGGGTGGAGCCCTCCGTGGACTCGCGCAGCCGTTACCCTCCGTGGGTTGAAGTCTCCATCAACGTGGATGTACGATAGCACCACCTATCGGAACCACGAGAAAAATCTCCGCGTCTCCAAATTGCGTTTGATCTTCTACTCCTCTCTTTACTACATGTGCAATTTACTTCCCGCTGCTTATACTCTAGAATTGCATGTGTAGGGTGATACTTGTCTTGATCATAATTGTGAAACTGCCAAAAACTGTTCATGATCAAAAGGCAGAATTTTTATATTTACAAGTAGTCTAATCACCCCCCTCTAGACATACTTTCGATCCTACAACAAGCTTCCACAATCTGAGGAGAATACTTGAGGGATGCCATGCAAAGAGGCAATTCTGGAGGTGTACAGCTCTGCCAGTTGAGCTGCGTTGATGGATTCTTTGACTGGAAGAAAATGAGCCACTTTAGTGAGCTTGTCAATCACCACAAAGATAGCATCATTTCCTCTCTTGGACTTAGGAAAGCCGGTGACGAAATCCATCTCAATATGATCGAATTTCCACTCGGGAATAGGTAGAGGTTGAAGGAGTCCGGCTGGACGTTGATGCTCTTCCTTCACTCTTCTGCAAACATCACACTCGTTCACGAATTGAGCAATTTCTGTTTTCATGCGAGTCCACCAAAAGGATTGCTTGAGGTCATGGTACATCTTGGAGCTTCCTGGATGTATCGAGAGGAGTGAGTCATGTGCTTCGTTCATTATGAGCTTCCTGAGATCACCTTTGGAGACCACAATTATGTCCTCAAAGAACAAAGTGTCCCTGTCATCAATGTGATAGCATTTGTACTTGGAAGTACCCTTAGCAATACCATGTTTCACTTTCTGCACCATAGCATGAATGAGTTGGGCCTCATGGATTTGATCTTCCAAGATAGGAGCAACTTGAAGATTGGTAAGAAATCCTTGCGGAACAACTTGGAGGTTGAGCTTCCTCAATGATTCACATAGTTTAGGTTGGAACGGTTTGAGGAGGAGACTGTTGCAATAAGCCTTTCTGCTCAAGGCATCTGTAATGACATTGGCCTTGCCAGGAGTATACTCAATGCTTGGATCGTACTCTTGAATCATTTCAACCCAACGTGTCTGGCGGAGGTTAAGGTTTGGCTGGGTGAATATGTACTTCAGGCTCTTGTGATCGGTGAAGATGTCCACTTTTTTGCCCAACAGAAATTGTCTCCATGTGATCAAGGCATGAACAACTACTGCTAGCTCAAGATCATGTGTGGGGTAATTCTTCTCACTTGGTTTAAGCTGACGTGAAGTGTATGCAATGATCTTCTTGTCTTGCATGAGAACACCACCGAGACCTTGCAATGAAGCATCACAAAAGACTTCATAAGGCTTGGACTCATCCAGGGGAGTAAGAACCGGAGAAGACACGAGCTTCTCTTTGAGTGTCTTGAATGCCACATCACAATCAGGAGTCCACGAGTACTTGACATTCTTCTGCAACAGGTTGGAAAGAGGCTTAGCAATCTTGGAGAAGTTCTCAACAAACCTTCTGCAATAGCTTGCGAGACCGAGGAAACTTCGGAGTTGTTTGACATCTTGAGGAGGTTCCCAGTTGACAATAGCTTCAACCTTATCGGGGTTAATAGAAATGCCCTCGGCATAGATAATATGGCCAAGATAGAGGACTTTATCAAGTCAGAATTCACATTTGGAGAACTTCGCATAGAAACGGTGCTCACAGAGCCTGTCAAGGACCAAACGGAGGTGCTTGGCATGGTCTTCTTCATTCTTAGAGAATACCAAGATATCATCGAGGTAGCAAGGACGAATTCATTGGTGTAGAGGTTGAATATGAAGTGCATTATCCGAGAGAAGGTGGGTGGAGCATTTGCAAGCCCGAAAGACATGACCGTGTATTCATAGCAGCCATAACTCGTTCTGAATGCGGTCTTGGGAATATCCTCTTCACGGATACGAATCTGATGGTAGCCCATCCAAAGATCAAGTTTCGAGAAAACCTTGGCTCCTTTGAGCTGCTCGAACAATTCATTGATATTGGGGAGTGGGTACTTATTCTTTATTGTCTTCTTGTTCAATGGTCGGTAATCAACGCAAAGACGTTCCATGCCATCCTTTTTCTTGACAAAAAGAACACCACAATCCCAAGGAGAAGTACTTGGTCTGATTAGACCCATTTGTTCTTGATCATAAAGTAGTTTCTTCAGCTCCTTCAACTCATCAGGAGAAAGCTTGTACGGACACCGACAGGCTGGCTCGGTACCAGTTCAAGTTCAATGACGAATTCAACTGGACGGTTGGGAGGCATGCCTGAAAGCTCTTCAAGGAATACATCCTCATATTCACAAACCACCGAAATCTAAGAAATGGCATTTATCTCGCCGTTTTCATTGAGAGAGAATAGCCTAATTGTGTTATCTTGAGCTACGAAGATAATCACTTCTTCGGAAGGATGAGTTAGCTTGACCTCCTTGTTTGCAGAATCAATATTTGCATCATGCTTGGAGAGCCAATCCATCCCAAGAATAAGATCAATGTCGGAGTTACCGAGAACAACCAGAGAAACCAGAAAACTGTAGTCACCCATATGAATAGATATATCGGGAGCAACTGAGTTGGAAGTCATTTGCAATCCCAGAGAAATAATCTTTAAAGGCCTAGGTATGCTCTCCGTAACCAAGTCATGCTTGGAGACAAATGGTCTTGAAATGAAAGAAATCGATGCACCCGAATCAAACAAGACTTTAGCAGAAATAGAGTTAACTGAGAGGTTACCCATTATCACATCGGAAGAATTCTCTGCTTGAGCTACATTCATCAGATTCACTCTTGCAGCCTTGGGGTTGTGCTTGACAATAGCATTGCTGACAGGTGGAGGAGGCGGAAGGCGCCTTTGAGTACACTTGTTTGCATAGTGACCCTTCTGACCACACTTGTTGCATGTAACCTCTGAGAGTGGTCGATGATAAGGACCACTTGGTCTTGGAGCTTGGAACTGAGGCTTGGACTGGTTGCTTGGGTTGGGTGGGTAGGAGAATCCACGACCACCTGAGTGCTAGTTATTGCTTGGAGGACGGAGCACTGGAGGAGGCGGTAGCCAAAACTTCTGCTGCTTGGCAACCACTTGAGAGGAAGAGGTGGAGTGAACAACATCTCTTATCCTCTTTTTGGAAGCTTCACACTTGAGCTGAGCTGCCTCTTGCTTGAGAGCCATGTTGTAGAATTGGTCAAAACCATCTAGCTCGAACAAAGTAAGTGCAAGTTGGAGTTCATCTTTCAGACCACCTCGGAACTGGTAGATTTTGCTCTTGGCATCGGGGATGTCTTGCTTCGCATAACGGGCAAGATTCTGGAACTTGACATTGTATTGATAGACGGACATGGTGCCTTGCTTCAGGTTGCGGAATTGCTCATGCATGCCTTCAATGACACTTGTTGGAATGTGATGAGAACAGAAATCTCTGCAGAAATAAGTCCACGAGATCTCACGACCACCTCTAGAGTCTTTGTACTGTTGCCACCAATCTGCAGCTTGATCTTTGAGTTGGAAAGTGGCAAACTTGACATAATCCTCAGGTCTGACGTTACTGCATTCAAAATGCTTCCTGATGTTTGTGATCCAATCTTCAACATCTAGGGGGTCCACACAGTAACTGAAAGAATTGGGCTGATTTGCCAGGAATTGGTTCAGAGTCGCAAAGTGAGGTTGATTGAACATATTTCCTTGGCCTTGGTTCCCTTGATTGCCTTGATTTTCTTGATTGGCTTGGAAACTCTACATCATTTTCATGAACATCTGGGTGTTTTGGTTGGTTGCCTGCATAATCGCTCTCCATGCCTCAGACGGAGGAGGAGGGGAAGGAGGACGCTCTTCTTCACCCTCTTGGTTTGGGTTGGGAACTTTCTTAGGTGCCATCCTGAAGATGATGACTACCGTTAGCCATTGAAGAAAATAATAGATAAGCTGAATCAACGGCTAGATATTTGCAACATATAGTCTTCACAATGAACATCCGAACAAAATTGAACGAATGAATTCCATAGCTTAATGGTACAACAACTTGTCGAGAAGCCACTTGGGAGAACAAAAAGATAGAATAAAAACAACAAGGTATAGATGGAACAAATACATAATAGAGATTTCGTCCCACATGTTCGTGTTGAATGCCCCATGGTACGTGTTACAAAGGGCCTTGCAATCCCCGGATCAGCATAGCCAAGGATCCTTTAAGATGCAACTCCCAATTGGAACAGCGCCCATGAAACCTCTTCACTAGATGTTGAACCCCAAACCTCATATGATGCACCTGTTGGAAGATTACCTACAAGCTACTTGAATCCCACCTATTAATTCCCAAAGCTTCCCGATAATGCAATCTGGTGTTGGGGATACAGGGGAAGCACCGCGCACTCAACTCTAAACCTACATCCAGGTGTATCCATCCGTCAACACATAACCAGTCATCTTCGGAAACTGCTTACCTCGGACCTTCGAAACGCATCCTCTATACTAGCTATGGAAATACTCCCGAACTATCTCCCCAGTACTGGGTGACGTGGGGTTATCTCACCACCACACATGCATAGAAGAGTTTTCGATGTCGGCCACCTATGGTATTCTAGAACCGCTACGATACATTTGTGACGACAACACCTCGGAGCTCAACTCCCCGGGACACTGCCACAACCCCTAAATGACAGGAGGCATCGAGAACAATGTTCTCGTCACAAAGATATTGGAACAATCCAAACAATACCCGCGTGATCCTAAAAAAATGGTGAAATTTTGAGAGTAGTGAAGATAAAACAACGTCAGGAGTCCTCACTAGAGCGATGAAGGGGATGAGGAGTAAAAGAAATCCTACTCTCCAATATATATATATATATATATATATATATATATATATATATATATATATATATATATATATATATATATATATATATATATATATATATATATATATATACAGCCGGTCTATTCTCATAACATTATGAGAATAATATTCTCATAACACTTCCGAACTGCATTGAAAAAATGCATTGGAGAACTATGCGCACTGCTTCCGTCTTCTGCTGTGCACCACATAGAGGTGCAGCAGGAAACATTCATCTAGCATCATTTCTGGCTAGTTTCACTGATTTGTGCTGGTTTATTCGTGCATGCGCTGATTTAATTTGCGGTTAAGCACTGAATTCTGCGAGAAAACGACGGAAATCATTGGATTTTGGCGGATCTGCGTCCGTTCGTCCGGCTTTCTCTGTTTCTCTGTTCTCCCCAGTGCGGATCGAAATTGCTGCGTTTTGTATGTAATGTTCTGTTGTTTTCGGCATTTACGGGCTGCTTTTGATCTATCCGTATAAATTGGAGCGGATTAAGTTGTTATTTTGGAAGAATTTTAAGTTTTCTGTCCACGGTTTTTTGCGGCGCGACTGGCTCTGGTCGTTTATCAAAAGATGTTCTTTGAGTTTTTTTGCATTGTATAGTTGTTAGAACTGCATCGCATGCTGTGTGTTTCGTCTGTGAATCGCGGTCAAGAGCGGTGGACTTGCAGTAATATGCAAAGGCGTGTTGAATTTTTTGTAGTGCGGCGAACTGCATTAATATGCAATGCGAGCCTGTATGAACTGCATCACAGCCACGGTTGCGTGGGGGTACTAGTTTGATTAGTTTTTTTTGCTTTTGTCAAGCGGGTGGACTGCAGCAATATGCAATGCGGAATGCATTTTGTTATGTAACCGCACTGCTTTATTCGTCGTTTTTTTTTGTGTTGTTTGTTTTACATATATATATATATACTGGTGGGTCAATTGGCTCCCCTCCCACCTTATCCCTGGCGGCTCCCATCTCATCTTATCCGTGGCGGCGCCACTCCTGCTCGATCTGTTTTTTCTCCCAACCAGATCTGTTTTTCGCCTGGCAATGGATTGCGCGTGCGGCTGCCTGGCAAGGGTGAAGCCGATGCTGGAGACATGCGTTTTTTCTGAAGGTTTGGTTCTGAACCAGAAGCAGCGGCACAGCGCTCTCTGTTCTATTCTATATTCTTCAGGTATTGGATTTCGGGCTCCATTCGTCCATCAGTTGACTGACGATGATGTCAGTGTTTCATGGGTATGTATTTCTCGGATTTTTTTTTTTCATGTGTTGTTTGTAGTTAACGCTACCTTAATTTTTGTAGGAGTATTAGTTTTCTGAAGAAATTTTTTTTGCTACCAAGTATAAGCGAACTTCCCGTAGTAGTTTTTTTATGAACACTGTAGGAGCAGCAGCAATGTTTGTCTAGTCAATATTATTACGTGTTGACATCAATATTTCTGTATGAAAGATTGTAATCTTTTTCTTAGTTGTTCTTATATTTTTTTTTCTGTTCTTGTTGTTTTTCTTTGCAGAAATTCCCTTCTGGTCTAGTGAGGGTAACATGAAGCTGTGTTAATTTGGTGTTGGTCAGCAAGAATGGATATCATGATGTTGATGTTATGTATTCTGTTGGCTCTGATGATTGTTTGGTTCTCAAAGATGGCTGGAGGGAATTTGTGGAGGAAGCTGGTCTTCAGGCAGGGGATGTTGTGATGGCTATGTTTTTTAGGCATGCAAAGTGTTTGGAAATCAAGTTAAATTTGCTTTAGATCAGTCTCGCTTGAGCAGCAGCAGCATGAGACATTTTTGTTGTAATAATCTGACATTTGTTTGCGTGGCTTCTAGTGTTTTTTCTTTTATGAGAATTCTGAGTATAAGTGAACTGCTTTTTTACATATAGTCTTTTCATGTGCATCCTATCAGCAGCAGCAGTTTTCTTTTGTTTTAACCCACAGAGGGAACTAGAGTTTTTTTAATAAAAGAGCACTGCATCAACCTTCATAACAGGGAGCAGTTTTGTGAAAGAATTGTCTATGCGAACTGCTCTGATAGTTTTGTTTTTTTATGTGCATCCTAGATGCAGCAACGGTTTTAAAGCAATATACATACTGAAAACATACTACGGAGAACTGCATATATTTGATAGATAGAAACTACGGTTCTGGGGTCATAATTATCATAGTACATCATCAAGCAAACTAACGCAACACAAGCAAACATTGTTCCAAAGCAAACTAGAACGAAAGCAAACTAATCTACATATGGAGAAGGAAACTAAATCGAGCACTTGCGACAGGAATCGTTGGGTTTCAGCATCTGTCCTGCTTCACCAGTTCCACCCGTTGGAGTTGGAGGTGGAAGTTGATCCGCCCTTGCCCCACCCCCTCCTGGAGGACCTCAGGCGCTTCCTTGTCTTCTCTGTTTCAGCGCGCGCGAGGCCTTTCTTCATGGTGCTGATTCTGTTCCATATCTCGAACGCAGCGTAGGCGTCCTTGGCAGCATACTCGACGTGCTTGGTGCTGAGAATGGAAGTCCACAGGCTGTGGTCGTGGTCTGTCATCTTCGTCTTCATGTCCGCGTACTCGTCGTCGATGATGGCAGCAGCTACATCGCCCAGCGAGTCCAATGGTTTTGTTCCATCAGGCACCCTCCAGTTCGTCTGGATGTCGACGAAGTTGGTGACGTGGAGGTCGCTGGCTGCGAGCTTCTGCTTGTCCTGCTCGATGGCGAAGCCAGCAAACTCGAACCTAAGGAAAGTGAACCGCAAGTTATACCTTTTCGGAACTGCATACACGGGCATATAGAACTGCAACGCGTACTTGGCATAGAGAATTGCTTACCTTGGGTCGTCGAGGAACCTGTCGAAGGGGACGCATCTCTTGCCCAATGTACCACATACCTGGAAAACAAGCACTGGCTGGTACTTGCCGATGGATAGTTGAACCACGGCCGCCCTGCGGTGGCCGGGTGTGTACTCCACGTCGATGCCGACGATCTTCTGGCGGCGCCGCTGGAGAAGTGTCTTGAACTCTTCGACGTACGTCGCCATGGCGGCGACGTCGGTGGTGTAGACCACCTTCAGCTTCGTGTTCCCGTGCGCATGGACGGCGTCGTAGGTCCTGCTGAAGCCCATTGCTTCAAAGACGGCGAAGAGGAGGAGGAAGGCGCAGCGTCGTGTGTTTTTGTGCGGACGGCCTGTTCGATGGAGCGCGGGATTTAAATGGGAGCGGCAGGAACTTCTGCCGAGGACACGATCTCATCTCCAAACCGTGTAGGCGATCGTGGGTTCGTGACGATCCTGGCGTTCGTGCGGCGTGCAACCGTCGGGATAGAGGAGGGGCGGGGCGCGGGCGCTTCGGGCGATAGTGGGCGCATTTATTTTAGGGCAGGCGAACCGAATCGTCCGCCGTAAGCGAACTGCGTCGCTTCAGAAGCGTAATCGTTTCCCGTAAGCGAACTGCATCACTTTCAGAAGCGGAATCGATTTTTGTTTACATTTTTTTGCACTAAGCGCACTGCACTGTGTACTCGAAGGTAACTGCACTGAAGCTTTTAAACGCACCACGCACGCACTGCAGTGTATTAGTTTTATCCTAGCCTGACTCTACATTTTTTTCTTTTCTATCTGCTTTTCTGTACTGATTCACGTTCATGGTCAGATTCTATACGAGCAAGAGAACTGCATTTCTTAAAATGACATTCCGATGTCGGGTTTTTTCATACAGAAGAGAACCGCATTATGAGAGTGGAATTCTCATCTTATTTTCTTTTTTCATATAGAAGAGAACTGCATATTATTACACGATAACGATATATATAAATGATGAAGTTAATATGTTTTTTTTAAATGCAAAAACTGCATATGTGTTTTGATCTACGCCCTTTTTCTGGTGCTTCTTCGCAGATTGTGCACTGCATTTGTTTCAACGTTTGTTGCTGCTTCTGTCTTGCTCTTGTTGTTCGCGTTACCCCTCGTAACGGGACCGTGCGACCGCGACGCTTTCCTACGCGCTGGATTATGCGTTCTGTCTCTCCCCTTCGTTTTTGATGATGGTTCTTCGATTTCTTCATCTGCTTCTTCTTCTTCCTCGTCTTCTTCTTCTTCCTCCTCATCTTCCTCCTCGGTTTCATCAGCTTCGATTGCTTCCTCACTCTCTTCTCTGTCAGCATCTTCTTCGTCATCTTCTTCGTCCTCTTCTTCATCTTTTTCCTCTGTTCTATTTGGACAAGTTCTCGCGTTATGCTTCTCTCTCTTGTTGCAGACGCTACATAGTCTTCTCTTTGGCGTATCATCTTGTTGGTCAGCTTGGTGATTTGTGGTGGCATTTTCAGCCTGGATTTGTTTCAGCCTCTCCTCACATGTTCTTGAGTTGTGTCCCGCAATCTTATTGCATGATTTACACATCCTTACCCCCAGTGGTCTTCCTTTGCTGTCCAGTTCCGGCTCAGGCCTGCTATTTTTTGCAGGGCTTTTTTCATTTGATGCAGCTTTTTTATTGGCTGACTTGCTCTCTTTCTTTCTCCCTTTTGTGTTTGAAACAGGCGGGGGAAGAATTGTGTCATCCATACTATGAACTGCACCATCAGCAGCATGTTCCTGCTCCTTTCCTTGTACTTCACCCCGCGCATCCATTATCTTTTCTGCCTCTTCTTCTTCTTCATTTGTTACGTTCACTTCTTGTATGAGTTTTCTCATCCCAGTTAAAGCTCTGTTGTACCCTCTATCCGACTTGACACCTCTGTTCGCCAGGTCCATGGCGGTTTCTGCAAGTAGTCTCCTACGGCAGAACATTGAACTCCCATCCGGAGCAGTTTGCTCATAGTCTCTGCGGTCAAAAGTTGGATTTTGGCGCGCGTTCCGTGTGTATCTCTTCAATATGTACTGTTCAGGTATCTTGTCCACCCGCAGCTGATCCAACATGCAAATGATGTGCACGCAGAACAGGCCTACAGCAAAAGAATTTTTTTGGGTTACTCGTGCCAGCAAACTTCACATAAATAGGCAATATTCTTTTAATTCTTTTGGTTTTGTGAACTGCATTATAAATAGGTCCTGGGTCTGCTGCTATAGTGAACCTCACTATATATTTTTTTGTTTTTAATCTCTTTTTTTGCTACGAGCAATAAGTGAACTTCATTTTGTTTTACGCGTGCTTATTTTTTTTTTGTTTTCCTGTATCATTTACCTGTGTGTGTCCACAGCTTGCATTCGCATTCGTAGATACCGTTCGTCACATCAGCAACCACCTGGAACTCGTGTCTTGCCCAATCAAAATCATCAGACCGGTTGTAGTGGCGCACCAAATATTTCGTGGGGTTGTCAGTGGACTGCTCTTATCTGAAGGCTGTGCTGCGGTAGTGCGTTTGCTTGAAGTCAGCAAAGACCGCCCTGGTGTAAATCTTGGAGAGCTGAACCTCGAATCCAAACTGAGTAGTAGTTGAAGGAAATATGCCCTAGAGGCAATAATAAAGTTGTTATTTATATTTCCTTATATCATGATAAATGTTTATTATTCATGCTAGAATTGTATTAACCGGAAACTTAGTACATGTGTGAATACATAGACAAAACAGAGTGTCCCTAGTATGCCTCTACTAGACTAGCTCATTGATCAAAGATGGTTATGTTTCCTAACCATAGACATGAGTTGTCATTTTATCAACGGGATCACATCATTAGGAGAATGATGTGATAGACAAGACCCATCTGTTAGCATAGCACTATGATCGTTTAGTTTTACTGCTATTGCTTTCTTCATGACTTATACATGTTCCTATGACTATGAGATTATGCAACTCCCGAATACCGTAGGAACACCTTGTGTGCTATCAAACGTCACAACGTAACTGGGTGATCATAAAGATGCTCTACAGGTGTCTCCGAAAGTATTTGTGGTGTTGGCATAGATCAAGATTAGGATTTGTCACTCCGAGTGTCGGAGAGGTATCTCTGGGCCCTCTCGGTAACACACATCACAATAAGCCTTGCAAGCAAAAGACTAATGAGTTAGTCACGATATGATGTGTTACAGAACGAGTAAAGAGACTTGCCGGTAACGAGATTGAACTAGGTATAGAGATACCGACGATCGAATCTCGGGCAAGTAACATACCGTTTGACAAAAGGAACAACGTATGTTGTTATGCGGTTCTGACCGATAATAGATCTTCATAGAATATGTAGGAGCCAATATGAACATCCAGGTTCCGCTATTGGTTATTGACCGGAGATGAGTCTCGGTCATGTCTACATAGTTCTCGAACCCGTAGGGTCCGCACGCTTAACGTTTGATGACGATCGGTATTATGAGTTTATGAGTATTGATGTACCGAAGGTAGTTCGGAGTCCCGGATGAGATCACGGACATGACGAGGAGTCTCGGAATGTTCGAGACATAAAGATTGATATATTGGACGACTATATTCGGACACCGGAAGTGTTCCGGAAAAGTTTCGGATTTATCGGGATTGCCGGAGGGGGTTACCGGAACCCCCTACGAGAGGGGATGGTCCATAGTGGGCCTAAAGGGAAAGAGAGAGGCAGCCCATAGGGCTGGCCGGCGCCCCCACCTAGGGTTCCTAGTTGGACTAGGATTGGGGGGGCGCCACCTCTCCTATTCCTTTCCCTCTTCCTTCTTTTGGTGAATCCTACTAGGAATAGGATTGCAATCCTATTCCTAGTAGGTGTCCACTCCCTAGCCGCACCAGGAAGGGCCGGCCGGCCTCCCTCCCTTGCTCCTTTATATACGGGGACAGGGGGGCACCCAAAGACACACAAGTTGAATAGTTTTAGTCGTGTGCGGTGCCCCCCTCCACAGAATCACACCTCGGTCATACCGTCGCGGAGCTTAGGCGAAGCCCTGCGCCGGTGAACACATCATATCCGTCACCACGCCGTCGTGCTGACGAAACTCTCCCGTGAAGCTCAACTGGATCAAGAGCTCGTGGGACGTCATCAAGCTGAACGTGTGCTGAACGCGGAGGTGCCGTACGTTCGGTGCTTGATCGGTTGGATCGCGAAGAAGTTCGACAACATCAACCGCGTCACTTGACGCTTCCGCTCCCGGTCTACGAGGGTACGTAGACACACTCTTCCCTCTCGTTGCTATGCATCTGGTAGATAGATCTTGCGTGATCGTAGGAAAATTTTAAAATACTACGTTCCCCAACAGTGGCATCAGAGCCAGGTCTATGCGTAGATGATATGCACGAGTAGAACACAATGAGTTGTGGGCGATACTAGTCATACTGCTTACCAGCATGTCATATTTTGCTTCGGCGGTATTGTGAGATGAAGCGGCCCGGACCGACATTACGCGTACGCTTACGCGAGACTGGTTTCACCGTTATGAGCACTCGTTGCTTAAAGGTGACTGGCGGGTGTCTGTCTCTCTCACTTTAGCTGAATCAAGTGTGGCTACGCCCGGTCCTTGTGAAGGTTAAAACAGCACATACTTGACGAAACATCGTTGTGGTTTTATATGCGTAGGTAAGAACGGTTCTTGCTAAGCCCGTAGCAGCCACGTAAAACTTGCAACAACAAAGTAGAGGACGTCTAACTTGTTTTTGCAGGGCATGTTGTGATGTGATATGGTCAAGACATGATGAGTTATACGGTTTTGTATGAGATGATCATGTTTTGTAAAGTTATCGGCAACTGGCAGGAGCCATATGGTTGTCGCTTTATTGTATGAAATGCAATCGCCATGTAATTGCTTTACTTTATCACTAAGCGGTAGCGATAGTCGTAGAAGCAATAGTTGGCGAGACGACAACGATGCTACGATGGAGATAAAGGTGTCGCGCCGGTGACGAAGGTGATCATGATGGTGCTTTGGAGATGGAGATCAAAAGCACAAGATGATGATGGCCATATCATGTCACATATTTTGATTGCATGTGATGTTTATCTTATTTTGCTTCTTATTTTGCTTAGAACGACGGTAGCATTATAAGATGATCCCTTACAAAATTTCAAGGTATAAGTGTTCTCCCTGAGTATGCACCGTTGCGAAAGTTCGTCGTGCCGAGACACCACGTGATGATCGGGTGTGATAAGCTCTACGTTCAAATACAACGGGTGTAAGCCAGTTTTGCACACGCAGAATACTCGGGTTAAACTTGACGAGCCTAGCATATACAGATATGGCCTCAGAACACTGGAGACCGAAAGGTCGAGCGTGAATCATATAGTAGATATGATCAACATAAGATGTTCACCATTGAAACTACTCCATCTCACGTGATGATCGGACATGGTTTAGTTGATTTGGATCACGTGATCATTTAGATGACCAGAGGGATGTCTATCTAAGTGGGAGTTCTTAAGTAATATGATTAAATTGAACTTTAATTTATCATGAACTTAGTCCTGGTAGTATTAGCATATCTATGTTGTAGATCAATAGCTCGCGATGTTGCTCCCCGTTTATTTTTCATATGTTCCTAGAGAAAACCAAGTTGAAAGATGTTAGTAGCAATGATGCGGAATTGTTCCGTGATCTGAGGATTATCCTCATTGCTGCACAGAAGAATTATGTCCTTGATGCACCGCTAGGTGACAGACCTATTGCAGGAGCAGATGTAGACGTTATGAACGTTTTAAAGCTCGATATGATGACTACTTGATAGTTTAAGTGCACCATGCTTTACGGCTTAGAACCGGGACTTCAAAAACGTTTTGAACGCCATGGAGCATATAAGATGTTCCAAGAGTGGAAATTAGTATTTCATACTCATGCCCGTGTCGAGAGGTATAAGACCTCTGACAGTACTTTGCCTACAAGATGGAGGAGAATAGCTCAACCAGTGAGCATGTGCTCAGATTGTCTGGGTACTACAATTACTTTAATCAAGTGGGAGTTAATCTTCCAGATAAGATAGTAATTGACAAAGTTCTCTAGTCACTATCACCAAGTTAGTAGAACTTCGTGATGAACTATAATATGCAAGGGATGACGAAAGGAATTCCCAGCTCTTCGCGATACTGAAATATGCGAAGGTAGAAATCATGAAAAAGCATCAAGTGTTGATGGTTAACAAGACCACTTGTTTCAAGTAAAGGGCAAAGGGATAGAAGGGGAACTTCAAGTAGAATGACAAGCAAGTTGTCACTCCCGTGAAGAAACCCAAAGCTAAACTCAAGCCTGAAACAAGTGCTTATACTGCAATGGAAATGGTCACTAGAAGTGGAACTGCCCTAGATACTTGGCGGATAAGAAGGATGGCAAAGTGAACAAAGGTATATTTGATATACAGATTATTGATGTGTATTTTACTAGTGTTCATAGCAACCCCTCGGTATTTGATATTGGTTCAGTTGCTAAAGAGTAGTAACTCGAAGTAGGAGTTCCATAATGAACATAAACTAGTTAAAGGATGAAGTGACGATGTGTATTGGAAGCAGTTCCAAGATTGATATGATCATCATCGCACACTCCCTATACTTTCGGGATTAGTGTTGAACCTAAATAAGTGTTATTTGGTGTTTGTGTTGAGCATGAATGTGATTTGATCATGTTTATTGCAATACGGTAATTCATGTAAGTTAGAGAATAATTGTTGTTCTGTTTACATGAATAAAACCTTCTATGGTCATACACCCAATGAAAATAGTTTGTTGGATCTCGATCGTGTGATACACATATTCATAATATTGAAGCCAAAAGATGCAAGGTTAATAATGATAGTGCAACTTATTTGTGGCACTGCCGTTTAGGTCATATTGGTGTAAAACGCATGAAGAAACTCCATAGTGATGGACTTTTTGAATCACTTGATTATGAATCACTTGGTGCTTGCGAACCATGCCTCATGGGCAAGATGACTAAAACTCCGTTCTCCGGAACTATGGAGCGAGCAACAGATTTGTTGGAAATCATACATACTGATGTATGTGGACCAATGAGTGTTGATGCTCGCGGCGGGTATCGTTATTTTCTGACCTTCACTGATGATTTGAGCAGATATGGGTATATCTACTTAATGAAACACAAGTCTGAAACATTTGAAAAGTTCAAAGAATTTCAGAGTGAAGTAGAGAATCATCGTAACAAGAAAATAAAGTTTCTACGATCTGATCGTGGAGGAGAATATTTGAGTTACGAGTTTGGTCTTCATTTGAAACAATATGGAATAGTTTCACAACTCACGCCACCTGGAACACCACAGCGTAATGGTGTGTCCGAACGTCGTAACCGTACTTTATTAGATATGGTACGATCTATGATGTCTCTTACCGATTTACCACTATCGTTTTGGGTCAGGCATTAGAGACAGCTGCATTCACGTTAAATAGGGCACCATCTAAATCCGTTGATACGACACCTTATGAACTTTGGTTTAGCAAGAAACCAAAGTTGTCGTTTCTTAAAGTTTGGGGCTGCGATGCTTATGTGAAAACACTTCAACCTGATAAGCTCGAACCCAAGTCGGAAAAATGTGTCTTCATAGGATACCCAAAAGAGACTGTTGGGTACACCTTCTATCACAGATCCAAAGGCAAAATATTCGTTGCTAAGAACGGATCCTTTCTAGAAAAAGAGTTTCTCTCGAAAGAAGTGAGTGGGAGGAAAGTAGAACTTGATGAGGTAATTGTACCTTCTCCCGGATTGGAAAGTAGTACATCACAGGAAATTGTTCCAGTGATTCCTACACCAATTAGTGAGGAAGTTAATGATAATGATCATGAAACTTCGGATCAAGTTTCTGCTGAACGTCGTAGATCAACCAGAGTACGTTCCGCACCAGAGTGGTACGGCAACCCAGTTCTGGAAATCATGTTACTAGACCATGATGAACCTACGAACTATGAGGAAGCGATGATGAGCCCAGGTTCCGCAAAATGGCTTGAAGCCATGAAATCTGAGATGGGATCCATGTATGAGAACAAAGTGTGGACTTTGGTTGACTTGCCCGATGATCGGCAAGCCATCGAAAATAAATGGATCTTCAAGAGGAAGACCGACACTGACGGTAATGTTACTGTTTACAAAAGCTCGACTTGTTGCGAAAGGTTTTCGACAAGTTCAAGGAGTTGACTACTATGAGACTTTCTCACCCGTAGCGATGCTTAAGTCTGTCCGAATCATGTTAGCAATTGCCGCATTTTATGAAATCTGGCAAATGGATAACAAAACTGCATTCTTTAATGGATTTATTAAAGAAGACTTGTATATGATGCAACCAGAAGGTTTTGTCAATCCTAAAGGTGCTAACAAAATGTGCAAGCTCCAGCGATCCATCTGTGGACTGGTGCAAGCATCTCGGAGTCGGAATATACGCTTTGATAAGTTGATCAAAGCATATAGATTTATACAGACTTGTTGTGAAGCCTGTATTTACAAGAAGTGAGTGGGAGCACTACAACCTTTCTGATAAGTATATGTGAATGACATATTGTCGATCGGAAATGATGTAGAAATTTCTGGAAAGCATAAAGGAGTGTTTGAAAGGAGTTTTTCAAAGAAAGACCTTGGTGAAGCTGCTTACATATTGGGCATCAAGATCTATAGAGATAGATCAAGACGCTTGATAAGACTTTCGATAAAGTACATACCTTGATAAGATTTTGAAGTAGTTCAAAATGGATCAGTCAAAGAAGAAGTTCTTGCCTGACTTGTAAGGTGTGAAGTTGAGTAAGACTCAAAGCCAGGCCACGGCAGAAAAATATAGAGAGAATGAAAGTCATTCCCTATGCCTCAGCCATAGGTTCTATAAAGTATGCCATGCTGTGTACAAAACACGTTGTGTACCTTGCCAAGAGTTTGATAGGGAGGTACAATAGTGATCCAGGAGTAGATCACTATACAGCGGTCAAAATTATCCTTAGTAATTGGATGACTAAGGAAATGTTTCTCGATTATGGAGGTGATAAAGAGTTCGTCGTAAAGGGTTACGCCGATGCAAGCTTTGACACTAAATCCAGATGACTCTAAGTATCAATCGGGATGCGTATTGAAAGTGGGAGCAATTAGCTAGAGTAGCTCTATGCAGAGCATTGTAGACATAGAAATTTGCAAAATACATACGGATCTGAATGTGACAGACCCGTTGACTAAACTTCTCTCACAAGCAAAACATGATCACACCTTATTACTCGTGGCTATTAATCACATAGCGATGTGAACTAGATTATTGACTCTAGTAAACCCTTTGGGTGTTGGTCACATGGTGATGTGAACTATGGGTGTTATTCACATAACGATGTGAACTATCGGTATTAAATCACATGGCGATGTGAGCTAGATTATTGACTCTAGTGCAAGTGGGAGACTGAAGGAAATATGCCCTAGAGGCAATAATAAAGTTGTTATTTATATTTCCTTATATCATGATAAATGTTTATTATTCATGCTAGAATTGTATTAACCGGAAACTTAGTACATGTGTGAATACATAAACAAAACAGAGTGTCCCTAGTATGCCTCTACTAGACTAGCTCATTGATCAGTTTCCTAACCATAGACATGAGTTGTCATTTGATCAACGGGATCACATCATTAGGAGAATGATGTGATGGACAAGACCCATCCGTTAGCATAGCACTATGATCGTTTAGTTTTACTGCTATTGCTTTCTTCATGACTTATACATGTTCCTATGACTATGAGATTATGCAACTCCCGAATACCGTAGGAACACCTTGTGTGCTATCAAACGTCACAACGTAACTGGGTGATCATAAAGATGCTCTACAGGTGTCTCCGAAAGTATTTGTGGTGTTGGCATAGATCAAGATTAGAATTTGTCACTCCGAGTGTCGGAGAGGTATCTCTGGGCCCTCTCGGTAACACACATCACAATAAGCCTTGCAAGCAAAAGACTAATGAGTTAGTCACGATATGATGTGTTACAGAACGAGTAAAGAGACTTGCCGGTAACGAGATTGAACTAGGTATAGAGATACCGACGATCGAATCTCGGGCAAGTAACATACCGTTTGACAAAAGGAACAACGTATGTTGTTATGCGGTTCTGACCGATAATAGATCTTCGTAGAATATGTAGGAGCCAATATGAACATCCAGGTTCCGCTATTGGTTATTGACCGGAGATGAGTCTCGGTCATGTCTACATAGTTCTCGAACCCGTAGGGTCCGCACGCTTAACGTTTGATGACGATCGGTATTATGAGTTTATGAGTATTGATGTACCGAAGGTAGTTCGGAGTCCCGGATGAGATCACGGACATGACGAGGAGTCTCGGAATGTCCGAGACATAAAGATTGATATATTGGACGACTATATTCGGACACCGGAAGTGTTCCGGAAAAGTTTCGGATTTATCGGGATTGTCGGAGGGGGTTACCGGAACCCCCTACGAGAGGGGATGGTCCATAGTGGGCCTAAAGGGAAAGAGAGAGGCAGCCCATAGGGCTGGCCGGCGCCCCCACCTAGGGTTCCTAGTTGGACTAGGATTGGGGGGGCGCCACCTCTCCTATTCCTTTCCCTCTTCCTTCTTTTGGTGAATCCTACTAGGCTCAGTCTCGATAGGAACCTCGAACCCCGAATCGTCACCGGGCTCTAACCAACACAACAATACAAACACCGGAACAACAATCAAACATCATGCAATGCTCAAACACATGATGCATATGAACATGGGCAGGATATGATGCATCTACATGGAACATGATGAGTGCACATGTGACATGACAAAAGCAAAAACACAAAACATGTAGGGGCACATCATGCAAAAGATAACAAGAACAAGCATAGTCACAAGTGGTTATGTAGTTGAATTATCCAAACACCCAACAAGTTATAAAAGTTGTTTAACATGGCAAGGGGTGCAACTAAGAATACCAACATCATGCAAGCATTTTAAATGGGCCGGAAAGAACAAACAATAATTTCGGGAATTCCCATGGGCATAAAAAAATTATAGGACAGATTTGATGCAACCACATTTTAAAGTTGTTGAACATGCAAAGTAACAGCACCATCTTAATCTACACATTTTTCCACCTCAAAAACATATCAAGTTTGTCAAATTTGGAGCTATGGATATTTAGTTATCATTTAAACAAGTTTGAATATATTTTAAACACAAATAAATATCAAACAACATTTTAAATGTTTATAACATGGCAACAAACTGCATATAATTAATCTACACTAAAAACTAAGTAGTTTTCATATATAAAGTATTTTGAACAGATGCATATTTGAAAAGATATGAAATATGCAAAAGAAAAAATGCAAAACTGAAATTTAAAACAAAAACAGAAAAGGAAAGAAACTACACATACTCGGCCTGGACTAGCCACAACCACTAACTAGTGGGTCCAGGGGGCTGATGTGGCAGCATGGGTGTGCGGGTGGGTGCGAGCGCTGAGAGGCTGCCAGGTGGGGCCAGGGTGTCAACGAGATAGAAATAAGCAAAAAGGGGCTTATTCCACTGCCCGACGGGGATTCAAACCCGCGTCTGCGAGTTGCAAGTGAGAGACTCAAGCCACTAGGCTACGGTGCGGCAACTGACAGAGAAGGGGATCGGCACCATATGACTTAACAGAAGAAGCAGAATAGAGGGAGAAACCGGGGCGGTCGGAGGAGCTCGTCGGAGCTGCTCCGGCGACCAAAACGGGCGGCGGAGGCGTGCGATGAGTCCGTGGAGGAATCCCGCAACTGCGACATGCGCTAGCTGCACCTAACGAGCACTACAACGATGCTGGCAAGAGCAAACAGAACGGCGGCGACGAGCTGCGGCGAGGCCTAAACGGAGCCTAACGGAGCGGCGGAGGCATCTAACGCGATCTACGCAGCACGACATAGATGATGGACGCGAGCAATGGCGCTAAGGGAGTCAGAGCACTCGTCGGCGATGAGGTCCGACGGCGATGGGTTCGGGCGCACGGGGAACTACCATCTATAGTGTGCAAATGAAGGGGAAAACTGCACGGGAGGAGCAGAGGCTCACCACGAACACGGTGGTGTGCTCGGTTGGCCGGGAGGAGGACGGAGTCGACGGCGAGCTTGATCGAGCACCCGCGGCGACCGGAGTCGAAGACGAGGAAGAAGACGTCGCAGGAGAGGCGTTCGGCTCTGAGTAGTGGACGTAGACGACGTAGACGATGTCGAGGAGGAAGATGGACACCGTTGGCGAGGCAGAGGAGGACAGGGAGCACGCCAGCGACCAGGCCGTGCACTCAGATGCGTTCGGGACGGCGATGGCGCGGCGGATCTGGTGGCCTAGAGCTCACCTGGTGGCGGGAGGAGGAAGAGGGGAACCCTAGAGGGTTGGTGGAGCACGCCGTCGTTGCTGCCGTGGCCATGTGTGCGCGCGGCGAGAGCTGGACGAAAAGGTGGGTGCGGGGTGCGTTGTTCACCGATGCTGACGAGCGGGACCAGGGTGTCCGCGTGGGCGTACGGGCGCGTGGGTAAGAGAGTTTTGCGGTTAGAAAAGGAGGAGGTGTGCTGTGGATTCCCCTCGGCCCAAACTAGGGCTGGCTGCGCTCGGCTGCTGCTGCGCTACTGCTTGCTGCTGGCTGCTGGCTGCTGGTTTTTTCTTTTCTATTTTCTTTAGGCAGAAAACAAAAAGAAAAGCCCAGGTCAAGAGAAAAGGAGTTAGGAGGAATAAAAATATTCCCTAGCTCCTGGAATTATGGTCGATTTTATAAAAACGAGTTGGGCATTTTTTAGAGGTAGAAAAATAAAACAAGTTTGAATATGGTTCAAACTTTTGTCATTTTTGAACCTGACCAAAACATTTCCAAATAGGGTGAGGTTTCGCATAGTGGCTTAGGACAAGGTACCAAGGAAGTTGGGAGGAGATGAACATTTAAAAGAAGAGGTTAAGGCCACTTGCAAAATTTAAAGAAAGGGAAAGAAAGGAGGGGAAGTGGTGCAAGTTGAAAGGGTTTAAGGTAATGAACATGATCTTGCATCCACCACCATAACAAGATCAAGAGTAACTCATTTGACATCAAGGAAGAGCAATGCACAATGATGCAATGATGACCATGATGCAATGATGATGATGAAGCAATGCATGGATGCTTAAAGAAAGAAACATGACAATGCAAAGACAAAACATAATTGAAAAGAACCTCCAAGGAAAGGACAAGGATCAAATGGTAAATGTTTATATTGCCATATAAGGAAGTATTACATTTGGGGTGTTACAATTCCCTTGAGCCGTAGGACCGGCTTAATGTGCGATTATACTAGCGAGACCAATGATCCATTACGTCACAGTTCTGAGGACTTGGAGGAGGATGTAATCACAGATATGACCAAGACCATCTTGAACGAGAGCCTGGCAAACTCCAGCAAAGTGGGTCGGCGCCCTTTCTGCAAACTTAACCCGGCACCAGAGGTAAGTCTTAACTCTAACTATCATCATCTTATAATTTTGATTCCCTTGTCAATCTAGAATTCGCCGCCTCTCGCAGGCTAAGTCGGCTTTCTGGAAAAACCTTATGACCATGAGGCTGCTAAGAGGGCCAGAATTGTTAAGAAAGCCGCCAAGAAAGCCGTAAAAAAGACCAAGAAGAAAATAAGTGCTTCTGAATTGTTGGAAATGGTCTACGGCACTGACTCGGAGGTAGTCCTTGACTCTCTTGGTTCTTATTTCAATTATCTTATTGACACTGATTATTGTCAGGATGACACTGAGGCCAGCCAGGCCTCCGATGAATAGGTAATTACTATTTCCTCCAGCTCAGAATCCTTGCCAAGACAAAAAGTTCGATGGTTAATCCGGAAAGTAAGATTTTCACACCCTTCAGCTCATTTAGATCCTCATTTCTTTTGAAGCAACATCAACACAAGAGCCGGCGGCGGACTCGGAACACCGGGGAAGAGGAATTGTCCTCCGGCTTACCAAATACCCCCACTCGTTGTGGCACCCCGGCTCACAGAAACCGGAACGCCCCGTATTCCAGCCCATAGATCGAGGTGAAGTCTTCTGGAATACAGAACAACTTAGCATAGAACAAACAAACTTTCTATTACAACGCGAATATGGATACAAGGTCTCCGATATTACAATGAATAACACCGACACGGCGACGCTAGGCCAACCACAGTTGCTCTATGCAAGTAGCATAACAACTCGAGGCAGTGGAACCTCAACTGGCAGCGGAACAACGAACGACGATGATGGACTCCAATCCACAGGGACTCTGTCTGGAATGTTTATCCTAGCTCGCGAACACAGAAACCACACCAAAACAAGCAAGAAATCAAGGCACGACCTGCAAACTGGCATGACACGCCAGGTGATACGTCTCCGACATATCTATAGTTTTTGATTGTTCCATGCTATTATTTATGATGCTTTGGATGTTTAATGGGCTTTGTTATACACTTTTACATTATTTTTGGGACTAACCTATTAACCCAAAGGCCCAGTCCAGATTGCTGTTTTTTGCCTATTTCAGGGTTTTACAGAAAAGGAATATCAAACGGAGTCCAAACAGAATGAAACTTCGGGAGAGATATTTTTGGAGCAAAATACGCACGGGAGACTTGAGAACCACAGAGTAGGGCACACATGGCGTTCACGAGGGTGGGGGCGCCCCCCCCTATAGGGCGTGCCCCCCTGCCTCATGGGCCCCACGTTTGGCCCCCGGTGCCCTCCTTCCTCCTATATATACCTACGTACACCGAAACCATCAAATGAACAGAGAAAACCCTAGTTCCACCGCCGCAACCTTCTGTTCCCGTGAGATCCCATCTTGGGGCCTATTCCGAAGCTCCGCTGGAGGGGGGATCTATCACGGAGTGCTTCTACATCATCATCATCGCCTCACCATGAGTTGTGAGTAGTTTACCACAGACCTTCGGGTCCATAGATAGTATATAGATGACTTCTTCTCTCTCTTTGGATCTCAATACCAAGTTCTCCTCGGTCTTTGAGGAGATCCATTCGATGTAATCTCTTTTTGCGGTGTGTTTGTCGAGATCCGATGAATTGTGGGCATATGATCAAGATTATCTATGAGAAATATTTGGTTCTTTTCTGAATTCTTTTATGTATGATTATAATATCCTTGAAAGTCTCTTCGAATTATTGGTTTGGTTTGGCCTACTAGATCTATAGTTCTTGCAATGGGAGAAGTGCTTGGCTTTGGGTTCAATCTTGCGGTGTCCTTTCCCAGTGGCAGTAGGGGCAGCAAGGCACGTATTGTATTGTTTCCATCGAGGATAAAAAGATGGGGTTTATATCATGTTATTTGAGTTTATCCCTCTACATCATGTCATCTTGCTTAAGGCGTTACTCTGTTCTTATGAACTTAATACTCTAGATGCATGCTGGATAGCGGTCGATGTGTGGAGTAATAGTAGTAGATGCATAATCGTTTCGGTCTACTTGTTTCGGACGTGATGCCTATATATAATGATCATGCCTAGATAGTCTCATAATTATTCGCTTTTATATCAATTGCTCGATAGTAATTTGTTTACCCGCCGTAGAATACCGCTACCATGAGAGAAGCCACTAGAGAAACCTATGGCCCACGGCTCTATTCTCAACATATCAATCTACAATCTACTTTACTTTTCCACTTTTACTTTCTGTTCTTATATCAAAAAATACCAAAAATATCAAACTATCCTATCTATCAGATCTCACTTTCGTACGTGACCGTAAAGGGATTGACAACCCCTTATCGCGTTGGCTGCGAAGTTCTTATTTGTTTGTGCAGGTGTGAGGGGCTCGCACGTGGTCTCCTACTGGATTGATACCTTGGTTCTCAAAAACTGAGGGAAATACTTACGCTACTGTGCTGCATCACCCTTTCCTCTTTGAGGGAATACAACGCAAGCTCGAGAAGTAGCAAGAAGAATTTCTGGCTCCGTTGCCGGGGAGGCTTACGCAAAAGTGATATACCAAGTACCTATCACAAACCCTTATCCTTCACATTACATTTATTTGCCTCTCGTTTTCCTCTCCCCCACTTCACCCTTGCCGTTTTATTTGCCCTTCTTTTGGCCGTGTGTTTATCGTTCGCTTGCTTCTTGTTTGCTTGTGTGTTGGCTTGCTTGTTTGTCACTATGGCTCAAAACAATACCAAATTGTGTGACTTCTCCAATACCAACAATAATGATTATATTAGCACTCCGGTTGCTCCTATTACTGATGCTGAATCTTGTGAGATCAATCCTGCTCTGTTGAATCTTGTCATGAAAGATCAATTTTCCGGCCTTCCTAGTGAAGATGCCGCTACCCATCTAACCAACCTTGTTGATTTGTGTGATATGCAAAAGAAAAGGGATACGGATAACAATATTGTTAAATTTCCGTTTTCACCTAGAGATCGTGCTAAAACTTGGCTTTCCTCTTTGCCTAGAAATAGTATTGATTCGTGGAATAAGTGCAAAGATGCTTTTATCTCTAAGTATTTCCCTCCTGCTAAGATCATCTCTCTTAGAAATGATATTATGAATTTTAAGCAACTAGATCATGAAGATGTTGCACAAGATTGGGAGAGAATGAAATTAATGATACGTAATTGCCCTACACATGGTTTGAACCTATGGATGGTTATTCAAAACTTTTATGCTGGCTCGAATTTTGCTTCTAGAAATCTTTTAGATTCGGCCGCAGGAGGCACTTTCTTGGAAACTACGTTAGGAGAACCTACCAAACTCCTAGATAATATTATGGTTAATTATCTCAATGGCACACCGAAAGATTTACTAGTAAAAAAGTGCATGCTATTGAAGAGATTAGTTTTTTGAGTGGAAAGATGGATGAACTTATGAAATTATTTGCTGCTAAGAGTGCTTCTTCTGATCCTAATGATATGCCTTTATCCACGTTGATTGAAAATAATAATGAATCTTTGGATATGAATTTTGTTCGCATGAACCTAGCCCTTTTCCTAGTAATTCCTCTAATAATTATGGAAATTCCTACAACAACTCTTATGGAAATATGCCTTCTGAATTTGAAACTAGTGTTAAGGAGTTTATGAATTCGCAAAATAATTTCAATGATTTGCTTGAAGAAAAATTGCTTAAGATTGATGAATTGGCTAGAAGTGTGGATAAAATTACTCTTGATGTTGATTCTTTGAAACTTAGATCTATCCTACCTAAGCATGATATCAATGAGTCTCTCAAAGCCATGAGAATTTCCGTTGATGAATGCAAAGAAATAACCGCTAGGATGCGTGTTAAAAGAGAGAACTATATAAAAGCGTGTTCTTCTAGTTATCATGACAATGAAGATGAAGATCTAAAAGTTATTGATGTGTCTCCTATTAGATCCTTGTTTTCTAGTATGAATCATGATAAAGATGGGATTGGAGATGAGTCTACTTTTATTACAAGGTGTCCCAATGATTCGGAGTTTATAGATCTTGATGCTAAAATTGTTTAAAGTGGGAGTGAAGAGATTAAAACTTTGCATAGTGATGAACCCACTACTTTGGATTTCAGGGGATTCAATTATGATAATTGCTCTTTGATTGATTGTATTTCCTTGTTGCAATCCGTACTAAACTCTCTGCATGCTTATAGTCAAAATAAAGCTTTTACCAAACACATAGTTGATGCTTTGATGCAATCTTATGAAGAAAAACTTGAATTAGAAGTTTCTATCCCTAGAAAGCTTTATGATGAGTGGGAACCTACTATTAAAATAAAAATTAAAGATCATGAATGCTTTGCTTTGTGTGATTTGGGTGCAAGTGTCTCCACTATCCCAAAAACTTTGTGTGATTTGTTAGGTTTCCATGAACTTGATGATTGTTCTTTAAATTTGCATCTGGTGGATTCTACCATTAATAAACCTATGGGAAGGATTAATGATGTTCTTATTGTTAACAACAGGAATTATGTGGCCGTAGATTTCATTGTTCTTGATATAGATTGCAATCCTTCAAGTCCTATTATTTTTGGTAGACCTTTCCTTAGAACGATTGTGCAATTATTGATATGAAGGAAGGCAATATTAGATTCCAATTTCCGTTGAGGAAAGGCATGGAACACTTTCCTAGAAAGAAAATCAAATTACCATATGAATCTATTATGAGAGCCACTTATAGATTGCCTTCCAAAGATGGCATTACCTAGATCTATCCATGTATCGTGCCTAGCTACGGGTGTAAAACGATAGCGCTTGTTGGGAGGCAACCCAATTTTATATTTTTTGTTTTTGCTTCTGTTTAGGAATAAATATTGCATCTAGCTTCTGTTTAGATGTGGTTTTGTGTTTTAATTAGTGTTTGTGCCAAGTAGAACCTTTGGAAAGACTTGTGTGAAGTTTATATGATCTTGCTGTGAAAAATAGAATCGTTAGCGCTCGCTAGGATGGTCACCAGATTTTACTGGAGTGTGCTATTTAGTTGATTCTTTTCGCAGATGATTAATAGACAAATTCCTCATGTTTACCAATTTATTTCCATTTTGTTGGAGTTACAGAAGTTTGCGAAAGCTATAGATTACTACAGACTGTTCTGTTTTTCGTGTGTTGTTTGCTTATTTTGATGAATCTATGAGTAGTATTGGGGAGTATGAATCATATAGAAGTTGGAATATAGTAGGTTTAACACCAATATAAACAAAGAATGATTTCATTACAGTACCTTTGAGTAGTGGTTTGTTTTCTTATACTAACGGAGCTCACGAGATTTTTGTCTAAGTTTTGTGTTGTGAAGTTTTCAAGTTTCGAGTATTGCTTTGATGGACTATGGAACATAGAGTGGAAAGATCCTAAGCTTGGGGATGCCCAAGGCACCCCAAGGTAAAATTCAAGGACAACCAAAAGCCTAAGCTTGGGGATGCCCCGGAAGGCATCCCCTCTTTCGTCTTCATCTATCGGT
Source organism: Secale cereale (assembly GCA_902687465.1). Classification (NCBI taxonomy): domain Eukaryota; kingdom Viridiplantae; phylum Streptophyta; class Magnoliopsida; order Poales; family Poaceae; genus Secale; species Secale cereale. Next base: position 420,843,731 of record LR738709.1, read on the forward strand.
AACTATACTCGGAGCTATATTTTTATTCACCACGTGATATGTGTTTTACTTGGAGCGTCATGTATCATTTGAGTCTTTGCTTGTTAGTTTGCCACAATTATCCTTGCTGGACACACCTTTTGGAGAGAGATAAAGATGGCCTAGGAATTGTGAGAACAGTCTATGTGCTTCACTTATATCTTTTAGAGCACGGTGGTAATTATATTTTGTAGAAATTGTTGATCTCTCATGCTTCACTTTTATCCTTTTGAGAGTCTATTAAAACAGCATGGTAATGTGCTTTGGCTATAAAACTAGCCTTCACATGATAGGCATCCAAGATCAATGTAGTAAAAACTTTCATACTAAGTGCATTGAATATGAAGAGAAGTTGGATGCTTGATAATTATTTTGAGATATGAGGATAATGATATTAGAGTCATGCTAGTGGAGTTATTGTGAAAGTGAGAAATACTTGTGTTAAAGTTAGTGATTCCCGTAGCATGCACGTATGGTGAACCGCTATGTGATGAAGTTAGAGGATGAGGTATTTGTAGAGTGTCATCCTTTGTGTGGAGGTCGGGGGCGCGATTGTTAACTCCTACAAACCTCCCCCCTAGGAGCATGCGTTGATTGCTTTGTTTTGATGACTCGTAAATTTTTGCAATAAGTATATGAGTTCTATGACTAATGTTGAGTCCATGGATTATACGCACTCTCACCCTTCCACCATTGCTAGCCTCTCTTGTACCGCGCAACTTTCGTCGGTACCATACACCCACCATATACTTTCCTCAAAATAGCCACCATATATCTTCCTCAAAACAGCCACCATACCTACCTATCATGGCATTTCCATAGCCATTCCGAGATATATTGCCATGCAACTTTCCACCGTTCTGTTCATATGACACACTTCATATTGTCATATTTCCATGCATGATCATGTAGTTGACATCTTATTTGGGGCAAAGCCACCATGCATAACTTTTCATACATGTCACTCTTGATTCATTGCACATCCCGGTACACCGTCGGAGGCATTCATATAGAGTCATACTTTGTTCTAGTATCGAGTTGTAATTCAATATAAGTGTGATGATCATCATTATTAGAGCATTGTCCCAAGCGAGGAAAGGCCGAACAAAAGAAAAGGCCCCTCCGAAAAAAAGAAAAAAGAAAAAAGGGACAATTGCTACTATCTTTTTCCACACTTGTGCTTCAAAGTACCACCATATTCTTCATGATAGAGAGCTCATGTTTAGTCACTTTAATATACTAGTGGGAATTTTCATTATAGAACTTGGCTTGTATATTCCAACGATGGGCTTCCTCAAATGCCCTAGGTCTTCATGAGCAAGCAAGTTGGATGCACACCCACTTAGTTTCTTTTGTTGAGCTTTCATACATATTTAGCTCTAGTGCATCTGTTGCATGGCAATCCCTACTCACTCACATTGATATCTATTGATGGGCATCTCCATAACCCGTTGATACACCTAGTCGATGTGAGACTATCTCCCTCCTTTTTGTCTTCTCCACAACTACCACTCTATTCCACATAGTGCTATATCCATGGCTCACGCTCATGTATTGCGTGAAAGTTGAAAGGTTTTAAAGAATAGAGTATGAAAACAAGTGCTTACCTGAAATCGGGGTTGTGCATGATATGAATATTTTGTGTGATGAAGAGGGAGCATAGCCAGACTATATGATTTTTTAGGGATAACTTTCTTTAGCCATAGTATTTTGAGAAGACATGATTGCTTTGTTAGTATGCTTGAAGTATTATTATTTCTTATGTCAATATAGACTTTTGTCTTGAATCTTCCAGATCTGAACATTCATGCCACAATTAAGAGAATTACATTGAAAACTATGTTGGTTAGCATTCCACATAAAAAATTCTGTTTTTATCATTTACCTACTCGAGGACGAGCAGGAATTAAGCTTGGGGATGCTTGATACGTCTCCAACGTATCTATAATTTTTTATCATTCCATGCTATTGTTTATGATGTTTTGGATGTTTAATGGGCTTTGTTATACACTTTTATATTATTTCTGGGACTAACCTATTAACCCAAAGGCCTAGTCCAGATTGCTGTTTTTTTTGCCTATTTCAGGGTTTTAGAGAAAAGGAATATCAAACGGAGTCCAAACAGAATGAAACTTCGGGAGAGATATTTTTGGAGCAAAATACTCACGGGAGACTTGAGAACCATGGAGTAGGGCACACTTGGCACCCACAAGGGTGGGGGGCCCGCCCCCTGCCTCGTGGGCCCCACGATTGGCCCCCGGGGCCCTCCTTCCTCCTATATATACCTACGTACCCCGAAACCATCAGATGAACAGAGAAAACCCTAGTTCCACCGCCGCAACCTTCTATTCTCGTGAGATCCCATCTTGGGACCTGTTCCGGAGCTCCGTCGGAGGGGGGATCCACAACGGAGTGCTTCTACATCATCATCATCGCCTCACCATGAGTTGTGAGTAGTTTACCACAGACCTTCGGGTCCATAGCTAGTATATAGATGGCTTCTTATCTCTCTTTGGATCTCAATACCAAGTTCTCCTCGGTCTTTGAGGAGATCTATTCGATGTAATCTCTTTTTGCGGTGTGTTTGTCGAGATCTGATGAATTGTGGGTTTATGATCAAGATTATCTATGAGAAATATTTGGTTCTTTTCTGAATTCTTTTATGTATGATTATAATATCCTTGCAAGTCTCTTCGAATTATTGGTTTGGTTTGGCCTACTAGATCTATAGTTCTTGCAATGGGAGAAGTGCTTGGCTTTGGGTTCAATCTCGCGGTGTCCTTTTCAGTGACAGTAGGGGCAGCAAGGCACGTATTGTATTGTTGCAATCGAGGATAAAAAGATGGGGTTTATATAATGTTATTTGAGTTTATCCCTCTACATCATGTCATCTTACTTAAGGCGTTACTCTCTTCTTATGAACTTAATACTCTAGATGCATGCTGGATAGCGGTCGATGTGTGGAGTAATAGTAGTAGATGCAGACTCGTCTCGGTCTACTTGTTTCGGACGTGATGCCTATATATAATGATCATGCCTAGATAGTCTCAAAATTATTCGCTTTTCTATCAATTGCTCGATAGTAAATTGTTTACCCGTCGTAGAATACCGCTATCATGAGAGAAGCCACTAGAGAAACTAATTGCCCCTGGGTCTATTCTCAACATATCAATCTACAATCTACTTTACTTTTCCGCTTTTACTTTCTGTTCTTATATCCAAAAATATCAAACTATCCTATCTATCATATATCACTTTCGTAAGTGACTGTAAAGGGATTGAGAACGCCTTATCACGTTGGCTGCGAAGTTCTTATTTGTTTGTGCAGCTGCGAGGGGCTCGCACGTGGTCTCCTATTAGATTGATACCTTGGTTCTCAAAGACCGAGGGAAATACTTACGCTACTATGCTGCATCACCCTTTCCTCTTCGAGGGAATACAACGCAAGCTCGAGAAGTAGCACCAGGTCAGTACATTGAATGTACTTGTAAGCTCACAATAAACCAAAAGCAGTCAAGACAAACAATAGCATGGCATTAGCAGGTTAATTAAATCATGAACATGGTACTAACAGAACAACATGGCATGCACAACTGAACATGATTAGAACATACGAACATGATGATACTACATGTAACATGATGATACTAACATGCACCAACTTACTCTGCTCGGGTTACCTCGTAACCATCACATGCACAAACTTACCACCACAGACATCACACGATCATCTCAGGATCAAATCAATCTTTGTAGAAACAATACCGTAGTAATAATTAAATGACCACAAGGAGCTTGACCTTTACCATTGACTCTCGCATAACATCCCAAATATCCAACAACTCAGTATCCTCGATACCAACGTGATCATCTCACGATCACATTCAACAACTCGGTATCCTCGATACCACCGTGATCATTTCACGATCACATCCAACATCTTTCTCATCATCGAACCGGGGTTGTTATTAATCAAGTTATTACTATTATTATTACTGTTAACTCACAGTGTGACCGACACGAACTGGGCCCTTATCCTTGGGCACGGCTATCAATAGATTAAGACACACACACTCTGCAGAGGTAGCGCACTGTACCCACACTACGGAACCCATGGCCTCGCACTCCCATTCAGGTGGACCAACGGCGTTCTGACAAAACCGTCATACTGCCATGACACTCTCCCAGCCACTCTGACCAACTCCCCTTTGGGCTAAGTCCTGGGTGGCCCCGTGCCTACCAAAGACACCAACCACCACCGTCATGGCAAAATGGTCCCAAACGGGGACCTGGATCCAATCAACAACAACAGGCACACAAGGTTATGTCTGCTTACCGGGCCAGGGTACCGCACGCCCATAACCTTGCCTCTTTGGATGCACCGGCGAGAGGCATGACAATAGACCCAGTTAGGACCTTCCCATAAAGGTAAGTGTGGCTGCACTAGTCAGCTCGATAAGGTGGCACCATGACTCAGCCAATAGTTGTTCAAGTTCATTATTATCCGGTTAAACTTGAATGCAAAAATGTTGAGCCATGATAAAATAACATGATGCAACTACAATGCATGAGTATGATACCAACATGAGCATGGATGTGCAACCATAATCAACGAGCACCACCACAACATTTAATCATTTACCCCGATGAGCAAGGCATACTGATGAGCATGAATATCACAAACAGAACACTACTCATAGCCTACATGACTACTAGCATCATGAATAAATACCATGCAAGAACATAGCAAGGACACTACCAAGTAAGCATGTAGCTAACTAGTTGCAACGAAACATGCATATAAACGGTACTTGACAAATGACAAGCATGCATCAGGATAAACATTACTACTACCAGTATGTACTTCTACTACCAATCATGATATGTGACCATAATACTAGCAAGTATAACAAGAAGCATCAGAACATATCATGAAGGTGAACATGAAACCACGAGCATAACCGAAACAACACTGGCAATAGCAAATAAGCAGACACACAACGAGCAAAATTTTATTAAATGTTCAAGTAGAAACAATGGCTACTACATGGTTATCATGCAAATGGTTGTTGTGGCTTGCCTGAGGGTGATGGAGACTCCGGGAAAAAGTGCGGTGAAGCCGCAGAACGAAACACTGGACGGTTCTCCTTCGGAGGGGGCTAGATAAGGGCAAGGGCATAATGGTCATTTTCACAGTGTGAACACTTAGTAAAAATGGTACCAACAGAAAGAGCTCGACGAGACGAAGATGTGAGCGTTTGTTTCACCTGATTCGGTGCTACGGTTGTGGAGATGTGAGGTGTTGAAGGAGAGGGACAATCTGTGAATATTCCTGGCCGTAGAAGAAGAAAATATGTTTTCTAGACGAGAAAATGCATTCGGGCCAAAGAAGGAAAGGAATACGCTTTCAGAGTTCTAAAAACGTGTTTCAAGAAACCGTCTCCACTTAACGTACCTGGGCCCGGGTCGTGCCTCGCTTACAGGAGGGACCCACGCGATAGGGGGCCAGGCGTTCGTCGTCTTCTTCCTCCTCGCGCTTCTGTTCCGCTCGTGGAACAGAGCGGAGGCAGGGAGGGCCGCGGCCAAGAGGCCGGCCGGCTCCGGCCACCCCCGGCCAGGGCGAGGCCATCGGCGGGTGCGGCGGGACCTGGAACGCCCGTTCCCACGGTCGGCCAGCGCCGGGGAGACCTCGAACGGCGACGAGGTGCAGCGCCCGGAGAAGGACAGAGAGGCACGGGAGGAGGTGGAGCTCGGCGAAGCAGGGGCGCTCCGACGAGGGCTGATGGGGTAGGGCGGCTCGTGGTGGTGTGGGGAACGAGCCAGAGCGCACACTGTGCATGACGCAAGCGTGATCACCACCGGCACTGGCGCGAGCGACGCTCTTTGGCGTGGCCAACCATGTCCAGGAGGATGATCTTAGTGCCCTGAGTCTAAGTAAGGAAATAATCTGTTCTAGGGGCAAAGAAGAGATTTGCAGTTAGCTCCAAAGTAAACCAGCAGCCAACTGCTTGTGCTATTTAATGGGGACACCAGCTTGGTAACTCAGTAACTAATTTGTCTGGTGATTATCTCACACTAAGGTGATGTAGATTACCAAAAATCATACTAAGAGGAGGAGTTTAGATGATGGTTGTTGTAGAAAGTGCAAAACTGGCCAGATTAGGGCACAATGATGTTGCACTCACATACTTAAGTGTCATGAGCTGAAATTTGGTGGAGTGGAGTTATTTGACCATATGGAGCTGCTGTAAAAATCTCATGCCATTTGGAGCTACCAAAGTGGCACTTGCTTCACAAAGCTCCATTCTCACCAGAAACTAGGAGAATTTACTGAGGGTAGATGGCTAAGTGGATTGAGCCAAAACTTGGTGGATGGATTAGATGTAGATGTAAGAATGTCCTGGTAAGTTTTCAGCTCAAATGAACCAAGGTCAAATAGGGTTGCTTCACAAAGTGAAAATCTGACCAGAAACCAAGATTTGGAGCTCAGCTCACATAGATGATCTCCATGAGCTCAAATTTGGTAGAGGATCATGATGTGGTCAAATGAATGATGTGACAAACTTTCAACTCATTTGGACATGCCTAGAATATACTTCCTTCACAAAGTTCCTTTCTGGACAAAAACTTTGGAAAATCACTGAAAAATATTTACTAGGCAAATGAGATGAAATTTGGCACAGGGCAATGATATGGACAGGAAAAGATGTCCAAGAAGTTTGGAGTCAATTGGGCAAAGATAAATAGCACTTGCTTTGCAAAGTGCCATTTAGGGCAGAATAGGAAAATGATTATTGGAGGATTATTTTTTAACATGGCAATGAAAAGTTTTTCCACATTTGAGCAAGATAGGACCCAAACAATTTATGAGAATTTTGGGAATTTTTAGAATGACAGAGATATAGGTTGCTTCACAACCTAGGGCAAATAGAATTATTCCTTTAATAGAAAAGGAATATTCCTTGGAAAAAGAATATTGGGTTGGGTCAAGGATGGAAATGACAGGGTCTTGGGATGATATGGAGGATGGAAAGCCACTATAAAACCTAGAAATACATGATCTTCCCAAGTTTCAGAACCACATAGCCATTGAAAAGCAAATAAAATCACGAAATTCAAGAAAATTAAAAGAAAAAGGAAAGGGCAAAATCTAGGCTGTCAGACTCGTCGAAAGCGCCAGAATGATCTTTTTCCACTCTTAAACTCTCATTACCCGCTAGCGGGTCTTATGCGTCAACCACTGAATTCGTCTGATTCAAACTATCAGGAAGTCTCCCACTCTTCATCTGGCGACTCATCTCAAAGTCAACTCCCGGCTTTCAAGACTGCCCCTGGGTAAACAACTTCTTCCCTACTCATCTTTTCCTTGAATCTTTGTAACTTTGTACTGACTCACTTTAACCCGTGCAGGGGCCAAGCTAAGCCTATTAATAGAGCCAGGGCGAGTAAGCCAGCGGCAGATCCAAAGGTCATTGAGCCGGAGCAGCAGGTTTTGACAACAGATGTTCAGAAGCCAATAGAAGAAGCCACTCATAATGCTCCTCTTGAAATACCTGACGCCTCTATTGATTCTGCTAAGGCTAACTCTGCAACTGCTGAACCGCCAGCCCCGTCTGAGCTGGCAGAAGACCAAACTGGAGATGTTAGAATCACTGGCACTGCTTTTAGAGAGCCGAGCAATCCAATTGCGCTGGCCAAACATACTGCCAAACAAGAGCTAGTTGAAAAACGGAGAGTAAGATTTGACACGACTCAATATGCACAGCTGAGCAGTGGTGAAGTCCTTTCTAGATATCTCAGTCAGGTCCATAGCAGCCGGGACCTTGAGATTGATATGGTGAAGCAGATGCACAAGAAATTTGAGGTAAGATTCTTGATCAAACTATATACGTCCTTCCAGCCCCCAAGTCTATTGGATATGATAGATGTGAATACGCTCTAGACTTAGAGATAATTGACACTTTTATGAATCGGCACATCTCTTGATAGAATTTTGTCTTTGATGAACATTGCATGTGTAGCCCCCAAGGGCTGACTTAATCAACATGAATGAGCTTGTCCTTTTCTTCAGTGTATAGAACTTTCCTGTATACCCCTCATAAGCCGGGTGTAATGACTATATGGCCACCAGGTTATCATAAATGAATGCTAGAAAAGAAGCAATACACATTAGCCCCCAAGTGCCAAGTATTCTTGCTTGCAAAGTGCTTGGGACTTTATTTGTATGAACCATTAATTTAGAAAACACTTCTGCATCCATTAGCCCCCAAGGGTCAAGTGCTCTTGCTTGCAAAGTGCTTGAGACTTTAGTAATATGAACCGGCATGAAAATAAAACTGTTGTGTCCATTATCCGCCAAGGGTCAAGTGTTGTTGCTTGCTATAAGGCTTGGGACTTCAATTCTTGTGAACTGGAAAATAATTTATTTCATATTCTTTGTTTGTATAGGAAACTACTGCCGAACTGCAAGTGCAGTTAGAGGATGCAAGGAACCGGCTTAAGTTTCAAGAATCTAAGACCCAGAAGGCGGAATCAAAGTTTCAATTTAGCCTTACTGAAATGAATGAGCTGAAGGCTGAATTTGAAACGGCGAAGTATGTTTGGGCTGAAGAAAGAACCGCCTTGGTGCAGAGAGCCGAAAAAGTCGAATCATCTCTTGAAAAGGTGACAACTGAACTCACGGGATTAAAGCATTGTGTCTAAAAATGACTTCAGCCATCTTCGGTAAGCCGCCATGTTGCAATTTGAATAATATCTTTAGGTAACATAACCCGTTACTGACCGGTTTATGGCTCATGTAGGTAGTAGGAGCAGTAATCTTGGCAGAGAGCCGCCTGTGAAGCTCAAAGCTATCTACACCCTTGTGGAGCAGCTATACACTGGAGCACAACGCGTCTTGGTTGTTGTCTCTCCGTCCAACCAGGCACCAAAGCTGTTTGTGGATATTTTAAGAAGACTCTCCATTCTACCTGCCAGAATAGATGAAATAAAGCAGTCATCTGCGAGAGGTGGTGCTGTAACAGCCTTGAGCCGGGCTAAGGCGTGGCTTCCTGAGTTGGACCCGTCTGACTTGTCCACTGGCTATCCAAGCTTAAAAGAAGATGGCACAACTTTTGACCATAAGGACTTTGTTGCCTGCGTCAAGAACATCCGCCCTCTGGCCAGCTTAATCGTTAATGAAACAGACTTATCCAAATATCAGTCGGCTTATAGTATGGAGAATCAGAAGATGCCCGCTCCATCTTACAAAGTGATGGAGTTGATCCCTCCAATCAGTAAGCATACTTTTGCCCATGAAATTGATCCCTCTGAACTTATTGATGAAGAGGCTGAGTTTGAAGCTTTGGCTGGCTTGGATTTGTTGGCACAAAACTTTCAGACAAAGAAGGGCGAAGAACCGGAGAAGGATAACCCGGAGTCTTCAAAGCAGCAAGGCCAAGGAGAATGAGCCGCCGGGCGGTTCACATGCTTGATCCTGTTTATGAAAAACACTTATGTTGATTGGCTTATTGAATCTTGTAATAGGGTAGTTGAACTTGAATCTGGCATGCCATCATGCACGGCTCTGCGTCTGTATGATACTCTTAACCCGACAGGCATCGAAGTATGACTTTCTACAGTTGTGACAATACTGTCTTGTGTAGATTAGTATAACCCTTATCCTGCACATAAACAGAGAACATATACCCTGGCGGCTTACCGCCGGGCGGGTCATTATGCTCAACCGATGCTAGTGGGAATAGATGTCCATAACCAAGGCCGGTTTAATTATTATAAAAATAGTCATACCTGAAGATACTATTTGCACTGCCGGCTTGATCAGTCTTCATACAGTCATAACCATGTAAATGTATAGTTCTAGAAATAAGATTGTTACTTTCTGGCGGCGTAGAGCCGTTCATTAGGTTGGGTTGCAGAGACCCGGAGAGGCTTCAAATATGAGCCATAAGGGGAGGCACCTTGGCCGAACTTGCAAAGAACGCAAATCAAAACGGAAGACTCACAAAAAAACAAAGGAACCAGAGAAAAAGATCGAAAAACACTCGAGGCTTTTGTAGGCCACCAAGCCAAAGGTTCTTCTTCAATGAAACTAGCCTTGGTCGCCACTGGAAGGTACGTGCGTGCTATGAGCCGGCTCTCATAGTACCAATCGACATTTGAACCTAGACAAGTACATGTCTTTGTTTTAAAGATAGACTTGCCTAGAGTACGCGGGGTCAGAGTTGCATCTTGCATCATAGGCCGAATTAGTCAAGCTTCAAGGAAGCTGGCATTTTGAGCCTGGATCTATCCTGACTATCTGTAAGCCGTGCTCTCGCAGTGACAGCCGACGTTTGAACCTTAACAAGCTCAGGTCTTGGTCGAATACACCATATAAGACTGATTGCCAAGAGTTCGCCGGGTCAATCAGGATGAACTGACGGAGTTGAAGCAGCTGGGTACAGGTAGGATGACCCACATGTTATGTCCTCTTTGGTTGAATACGCCTATGTTTGAACATAACCCGGTCAAATGGGTAGTAATGTTGTGTTCTCTTTGTTTAAATATGCCCATGTTTGAACAGGAAGCCCCCAAGTGACATACTTGCAATTTATTCTGCTCTAGGGTCTATGCTTGAGCTGTGCTATGCATCCAATTCTTCTTGGACCTTGTAATTTGGGCATCAAGCCTCTGAGAAGAACCGCCTTAGCTCCATAGACCATGAAGAAGGGCGTGTAACATGTAGATCTGTTGGGCGTTGTATTAATGCTCCATAACACAGAAGGTAACTCTTCCACCCAACAACCCGGCGTTCTCTTTAAAGGAACCATAAGCCGGGGCTTGATCCCTCGCAGAATCTCTTGGTTAGCCTGCTCTGCTTGACCATTGGACTGGGGTGAGCCACAGAAGAAACATCAAGTCGGATATGCTCACGATGACAAAACTCCCTCATAGCACCCTTAGACAGATTAGTGCCATTGTCTGTTATGATACTATGGGGAAAACCAAAACGAAAAATCACCTTCTTGATGAATCGAACCGCTGTTTCTGCATCACACTTGCTGACTGACTCTACCTCAATCCACTTGGTAAACTTGTTCACTGCCACCAAAAGGTGGGTTTTCTTATCTTTGGACCTCTTGAAAGGCCCTATCATATCAAGCCCCCAATTCGCAAACGGCCAGGTTATCGGGATCATCCTCAACTCTTGAGCCGGAACATGAGCGCGCCGTGAAAATTTCTAACAACTGTCACATCTGCTGACCAAGTCTTCAGCATCAGCATGAGCCGTCAACCAATAGAACCCATGACAAAAAGCCTTTTCCACGAGAGATTTAGAACCAGCGTGATGACCACAATCTCCCTCATGGATCTCCCACGGGATCTCACAGCCTTCCTTGGGCGAGACGCAACACTGAAACGCCCCTGTAACACTACGATGGTGCAACTCTTCGTTGACAATCGTCATCGACTTAGACCGCCGGTTTATCTATCTGGCTAAGATTTCATCCTCAGGTAACTCACCCCGGGTCATGTAAGCCAAATACGGGACTGTCTAGTCAGGTATAACATGAACAGCCGCCACCAACTGTGCCTCCGGGTCAGGAATAGCAAGGTCCTCCTCCGCAGGCAACTTGACAAACGGGTTAAGCAACACATCCAAAAACGTGTTGGGCGGCACCGGATTACGTTGAGATCCTAACCGGCTTAAGGCAACAGCCGCCTCGTTCTTCCTTCGATCAATATGCTCAACTTGGTAACCCTTGAAGTGACCCGCAATAGCATCAACCTCTCAGCGATAAGCCGCCATGAGTGGGTCCTTGGAATCCCAGGTGCCAGAAACCTGCTGAGCTACCAGATTTGAATCGCCGAAACATCTTACCCGACTTAAATTCATCTCCTTGGCCATCCGAAGACCGTGGAGTAAGGCCTCATACTCAGCTGCATTATTAGTACATGGGAACATTAACCGGAGGACATAAGAAAATTTATCACCTCGCGGGGAAGTTAAAACAACTCCAGCCCCCGAGCCTTCTAACTGTCTGGATCCATCAAAGTGAATTGTCCAATATGTGCTATCCGGCTTTTCCTCAAGTGTCTGCAGCTCCATCCAGTCATTGATAAAGTCCATGAGCGCTTGCGATTTGATGGCCTGTAACATCCCAAATTTTCAATTTGGAATGTTATACATAGGTCATCATATGCATATCATATTTTATTTGCATCTTTTTTTGCGATCCTCGAAATTCTAAGCAACTCAAGGACCCACGGAGAGAGTTGGGGATTTCACCATTTCATTTTTGAATTTTCTCAAATACTGGAACGAGGATCATTTGGTTTAATTTTTTTTCTCTCCGAAAATATTCCCTATTAAAATATATGAGAGGAGATAACATGACTTCTCCAAAATAAATGGAATATTGGAAGAAAAATATTAAAATCAAATAAATAGTTTTATTTGGTTTTTCTGCAATTTATTTGAATTAAAAAATGTGCATATTTTCAATTTTGCATTTTAGGGGCAAGAAAATGTTCATCATGTTCTAAATATTTTATTTAGACAGCGAAAATTTGTTTTGGTATTTTTAGATTTTTATTTATTTTTCTAGGATTTTCCCGGCGAAATCAGTTTTTTTAAGTTCGCGACCGAACTGGGCCGGCCCAGCTGGTCACCGCCTCCGTCGTCGTGCGCCGCCCGGACTCGCCAGGAGTGTGAGCCGGCCGCACCTCGCCGCCGTAGCCCCCTTCCCCAAGTCGGGCCTCGCCTGAGCCACCCTCGCCTTCTCCTCACACCGCCGCCTCTGCCGCTCGCCGCCGCCGCCGCTAGCAGCCGCCACGCCGCTTGCCGCTCGCCGCCGACCCGAGCCACCGCCCCTTCCCCTCGCCCCGCAACCGCCGTCCACCGTCGCAGCCGCCGTCCGCCACCGCAGCCGCTCCCGACCCACCTCCGTTGACCCAACCCGCGAGTCAAAACCCGACCCGTTAGGTAAACCGCCGTTTTTTTGCTCGGTTTCTTTTTGAAAACCCTAGGATCGTTTTTTTTTAAAGATCGGTTCAGTTTTCTCGGTTTAGTTTTTTGTGAACGTTCGTCTGTCCGTTCGTTTTAACGAACGTTGTTTGTCAGTTAGCCGCAGACAGCGAACGTGCGTGATCCTGTTCGTCTCGTTTTCTTTTTCAGGTTTTTTGTGTGATTATTTTCGATCGCGGTTTCTGCTCTGATCTTCATTTTAGTTTATCTTTTCGCTCGTTAGTCGGAATCAGGTGAAACAAGCGCCTAGATCTTCGTCTCGAAGCCCTCTTTCTATTTAATCAACTTGAACAAGATTTTGATACTTGAAAATTTGACTTTAGTACAATTTAGTAAACAGATCTTGTTTCTTTCGTGGTTTGAGTTTCGTTGCTCCATTTGATTTGATTCTTTTCGCAAACCGGAGTTTTTCAGTTGAAATTTCTGGTTAGATCTTCTTATTTGAGTTTTACCCATGCTTCTTTGCTTGATTGCTTATGTACGCTATTGTTTGTTTGCGATAGAATACCTGGAGTGCGAAGCGTGCTACTACGAGTCCCTGTGTTTTGGGAATCGTCAGCAAGGCAAGTAGCACATTGATCATACCCCTTTATTACCGAGTTTTATGCATTAGTTTCAACCCTCACACATTGCATGAGTAGGATATCTTAACATGTGGGTTTGGGAAGTAGATGATGAGGTAGAACCTATTACCTGTTTTATTATTAAACCCATGGGAGTTGCTTCTACGTTATGCTTAGTTTGCCATGCTATGCTCATAGACGTGGATTGGGTTTGAGAGTATACTTGACAGATGTGAGATTGATAATTAATGGTTCAACTTATGGTGGCAACTTTAATACACATCTGGGTGGATTGGTTGCAGGGCACCTGGAGAATCCAGTGTTGTCCTAGGAAATCCCGGAGGACCCGTGTGATTATCCTATGGAATGCCACCCAGGCTCAAAGGGATCATAAGATTATTCATGCTTCAAACTTGTGCATCCACAATGCCATTATGGGCTCTGGCATAGTTGAGTATGTTCTGTGAGCTCTTTCAGTGGTGGACTAGCAGATATAGGGGAAAGTAGGTGTACGGATCTACCCATGGTAAAGACTAAATGCTTCTGAAAGACTGTGTCTCGGTCATCCGTTTCTCAAACACCAAGCAATGCGAGAAATCCAACGGAGGAAATCGAGTCTTGTGGGGAAAAGTGCACAAACCTCTACAGAGTGTACAAACTAATCATGATTATCCGTGTCCCCGGTTATGGACATCTTGAGTATCTGGTATTTGAATTATTGGATTGATCTCATCACTCTAAATTAATTTGATGGGTTGATATTGATTACTTTAATTGGGATTGAGTTGGAGGAACCTTCTCAATGATGTTTCAACTACCATCATAGTAAAAATAAAATATATTCCTTTGTTGTAGGGAAAAATTGGCTTTATGCAAAACATTATAACCTTAGAGCCTCCACCAGCCATATATGCATGTAGTGTTAGCATTTATTTGTTACTTGCTCTACTGTGTTATCTTGCCAGCATATTCCATGTGCTGACCCGTTTCGGGCTGCAACATATCATGTTGCAGACTTCTTAGAAGAAGAGTAAGGTGCGCTAGGTCGTTTTTCATGCACTCAGCTATGCCGTTGGAGTTGATGGACTCACTTTATCTTCCAAGCCTTCTGCTGTTATCGTGTTAGATGGCCTTATGCCATATCTTTTGTAATAAGTTTTATTTTGAGACATTCGATGTAATAAGTGTGTGATTGTCACTCTGTTATAATTCCTTCGAGTATTGTGTGTGTCAGCATTACCGATTCAGGGATGACACTGAGCACAGAGACTTCGGTCCATTCGGATGTGGTTGCTACATGGCCGTCTGAGGCATATATTTTAAACCATGAGGCCCAAGCTCAATGACCCACTTGGCCACTCGTCCTGCAGCTTCTCTATTTTGGATGATATCCCCTAAGGGAGCAGAACTCACCACTGTAATAGGATGACCCGAAAAGTATTGTTTGAGCTTCCGGCTTGCCATGAAGACCCCGTATACTAGCTTCTGCCAATGTGGATATTTCTGTTTGGACTCAATGAGCACTTCACTGATATAATATACCGGCCTTTGAACCGAATACTCTTTGCTAGCATCTTTCCTTTCTACCACAATGGCCACACTGACAGCCCTGCTATTTGCAGCAACGTATAATAACAATGGCTCCTTGTCAATGGGGGCTGCCAGACCCGGCGGCTCAACCAATTGTTTCTTGAGTGCCTCGAACGCCTCGTCATCAGCTTCACTCCAGACAAAGTCATCTGTATTTTTCATCGTCTGATATAGAGGGATAGACTTTTTACCTAAGCGGCTTATGAACCGGCTCAACGCTGCTATCCGTCCTGCCAAGCGCTGGATATCATTGACACACTTCGGTCTTGCCAAGGAGGTGATGGCCTTGATTTTCTCCGGGTTAACCTCGATGCCTCGCTCAGAGACCAAAAAACCCAAGAGCTTGCCTGCTGGAACACCAAAGACACACTTGGCCGGGTTAAGCATCATCTTGTACACCCGAAGATTGTCAAATGTTTCCTTCAAGTCGTCGATCAGGGTCTCCTTCTTTCTGGATTTGACCACAATGTCATCTGCATAAGCATGAACATTATGCCCAATCTGGCCATGCAGGCAATTCTGTACGCACCACTGGTAAGTCGCCTGGGCGCTCTTAAGCCCGAAAGGCATAGATACATAGCAGAAGGCTCCAAACGGAGTGATGAAAGCCGTCTTCTCCTGGTCCTTAACTACCATCTTGATCTGATGATACCCAGAATACTGATACGTCCAAAACGTATCTATAATTTCTGCTTGCTCCATGCCTCTTTTGGGTGATATTGCTATGATATTTATACACTTCCATACACTTTTGATCATATTTGGACTAACCTATTAACTCAGTGCACCCCAGTGCCAGTTTCTGTTTTCTGCTGTTTTTGTATTTCAGGTTTTCCCGTCACGAAAACTGCCAGAAAAATCCCGGAAAAATTATATAAAAAATCAGCGTTCCGGAAGCTTCCACACGGACGAAGTAGGGCCGGAGGGGAGCCACCAGGGCTCCAGGCGCCCTGGTGGCGCGGCCCCCCTCCTGGCCGCGCCGGGGGGGCGCCTGGGCCCCCCAGGCCTCCGCTGATGCCCCCCTTTGGCATATATTTATATCGCGTCTCGAAACCCTCGAGACGGGAACCCTTTTTCGCGATCTCATCTCTGTTCCGCCGCCGCCGCGCTTCCAAGATCGGGAGCACCAGAAGAACTCTTCCCGGCACCCTGCCGGAGGGGAGGATCACCACCGGGAGCCTCTCCACCACCATGGACGCCTCCCGGATGAGTTGTGAGTAGTCTCCCTTGGACCATGGGTCCATGACCAGTAGCTATGTGATGTTCTCCTCCCCTTATTGTGCTTCACTAATTAGACCTCGTGAGCTGCCCTACATGATCGAGGCACATATGTAATCCTTTTGTTGTTGCTATGATGAGTTTGCTGGGATCCGATGGATTGTGAGATTATGTTCAGATTGTGTTTGAGTAATATATTTGATTCACCTCTTTTATAATTATTTTCGTAAGTAATTCTTGCATGTTCTCCGTTGTTATTTATTGCTTTGGCCAAGTAGTAGGTAGTGACTCCAAGAGGGAACGTTATGCTTGATTGTGGGTTCATGCCCCTCGATGACTAGCTTGAGTGACAGAAACATGAGTCTACAGGATGTGCTGTTGCCACAAGGGGGAAAACAATGGTGCTTGTGCCCGCGGGTGCAAGGATTGTTTACTTTACGCAAAGTTCTTTTAATGCAATTGTCTGTTGCTTTGAGTTTACACTATGGGTGGGACTCGCAACTTAATACCAGCGAGATGTTCTGGATAGATATCTCAAGGTGGATGATTAGCAGTAGATGCAGATGGATTTTGGTCTACTTGCCTTGGCGTACCGCCCATGCTTTGAACCTCTACCTTTCATGCAACATAGTTAGCATTGGTTTGCGCACATAATTCTGTCAATTGCCCAGCTGTAATTCGTTTACCTCACATAGCTGTTTTATCGTCTTTTGGGAGAGAGACATCACTAGTGAACATCATGGGACCCCGGTCCATATTACCATCATTGATCACATCCGCTATTTACTTTCCGCTTTTACTTACTATTTGCAATTATACCTATCACTATTATCACTTGCGTTTGATCCTTTGTAAATGACAAGGCCGGAGGGATTGACAACCTCTCTGTACTCGTTGGGAGCAAAGTTATTTGTATCTGTGTGCAGGTCCACGTTGATTGCTAATATCTGGCGCCGTTAGCAGTTGACACCTTCTTGTTGAAACTACGAGTCTCAGGGGAAATCGGTCCTTGGTATCTTTGCCAAGGGAAAACTTCCGCTACACTGCATCTCAAACCTTCCACTTGGGGTAACCAACGAGGGGCGAGAAGCCATCAAATACGCATCCAAAAAACTCAAGCGCTCACAACCCGCCATAGCATCAATGATCTGATCAATACGAGGGAGGGCGAATGGGTCAGCTGGGCAAGCTTTGTTTAAGGCTGTGTGGTCCACACACATTCTCCAAGTGCCGTTCTTTTTAAGCACCAAAACCAGGTTAGCCAACCACTCAGGATGAAAAACTTAAATGATAAAACCGGCCGCCAAGAGCCGGGCCACTTCTTCACCAATGGCCTTCCGTATCTCTTCATTAAAATAGCGAAGAAAATTTCTGACCGGCTTATACTTCGGATCAATATTGAGAGTGTGCTCAACGAGTTCTCTTGGTACATGCTACTTCTCGAGCTTGCGTTGTATTCCCTCAAAGAGGAAAGGGAGATGCAGCACAGTAGCGTAAGTATTTCCCTCAGTTTTTGAGAACCAAGGTATCAATCTAGTAGGAGAACACACACGAGTCCCTCGCACCTGCACAAACAAATAAGAACTTCGCAGCCAATGCGATAAGGGGTTGTCAATCCCTTTACGATCACTAATGAAAGTGAGATCGGATAGAGATGATAGTTTATATTTTTTGTATTTTTGGTTTATAAGAACAGCAAATAAAAGCGGTAAAAGTAAAGTAAATGTAGATTGATATGTTGAGAATAGACCCGGGGGCCATAGTGTTCTCTAGTGGCTTCTCTCATGATAGCGATATTCTACGGCGGGTAAACAAATTACTGTCAAGCAATCGATAGAAAAGCGAATAGTTATGAGACTATCTAGGCATGATCATTGTATATAGGCATCACGTCCGAGACAAGTAGACCGACTCCTGCCTACATCTACTACTATTACTCCACGCATCGACCACTATCCAGCATGCATCTAGTGTATTGAGTTCATAAGAACAGAGTAACGCCTTAAGCAAGATGACATGATGTAGAGGGATAAATTAAAGCAATATGATGTAAACCCCATCTGTTTATCCTCGATGGCAACAATACAATACGTGCCTTGCTGCCCCTACTATCATTAGGAAAGGACACCGCAAGATTGAACCCAAAGCCAAGCACTTCTCCCATTGCAAGAACTATAGATCTAGTAGGCCAAACCAAACCAATAATTTGAAGAGACTTGCAAGGATATTATGAGCACACATAAAAAGTTCAGAGAAGAACCAAATATCTTTCATAGATAATCTTGATCATAAACTCACAATTCATCGGATCTCGACAAACACACCGCAAAAAGAGATTACATCGTATAGATCTCCTCGAAGACCGAGGAGAACTTGCATTGAGATCCAGAGAGAGAGAGAGAAGAAGCTATCTAGATACTAGCTATGGACCCGAAGGTCTATGCTAAACTACTCACAACTCATGGTGAGGGTGATGATGATGATGATGAAGTACTCCGTGATGGATCCCCCTCCGGTGGAGCTCCGGAACAGGCTCCAAGATGGGATCTCACGAGAACAGAAGGTTACGGCGGTGGAATTAGGGTTTTCTCTCTGTTGTCGAAGGTTTCGGGGTACGTAGACTTATATAGGAAGAAGGAGGACACAGGGGGACGCTCGAGGGGCCCACGAGGCAGGGGGCGCTCCCCCACCCTCATGGGCGCCTCGATGCTCCCCTGACGTGGTTCTCAAGTTCCATGTGTGTGATTTTCTCCAAGAATATCTCTCGCGAAGGTTTCATTCCGTTTGGACTCCGTTTGATATTCTTTTGCTGCAAAACCCTAAAACAGGCAAAAAACAGCAATCTGGACTGGGCTTTTGGGTTAGTAGGTTAGTCCCAAAAATGATATAAAAGTGTATGATAAAGCCCAATAAACATCCAAGACTTCATAAATAATAGCATGGAACAATCAAAATTTATAGATACGTTGGAGACGTATCAAGCATCCCCAAGCTTAAGTCCTGCTCGTCCTCGAGTAGGTAAATGATAAAAAAAGAATTTTTGATGTGGAATGCTAACCAATATAGTTTTTTCAATGTAATTCTTTTAATTGTGGCATGAATGTTCAGATCTAAAAGATTCAAGATAAAAGTCTATATTGACATAAGAAATAAAAATACTTCAAGCATACTAACAAAGCAATCATGTCTTCTCAAATTACTATGGCTAAAGAAAGTTGTCCCTACAAAATCATATAGTCTGGCTATGCTCCCTCTTCATCACACAAAATATTAATATCATGCACAACCCCGATTTCAGCCAAGCACTTGTTTTCATACTCTATCTTTTCAAACCTTTAACTTTCATGCAATACATGAGGGTGAGCCATGGATATAGCACTATGGGTGGAATAGAGGTGGTTGTGGAGAAGACAAAAAGGAGGGAGATAGTCTCACATCGACTAGGCGTATCAACTGGCTATGGAGTTGCCCATCAATATATATCAATGTGAGTGAGTAGGGATTGCCATGCAACGGATGCACTAGAGCTAAGTATGTATGAAAGCTCAACAGAAGAAACTAGTGGGTGTGCATCCAACTTGCTTGCTCGCGAAGACCTAGGGCATTTGAGGAAGCCCATCATTGGAATATACAAGCCAAGTTCTATAACAAAAATTCCCACTGGTATATGCAAGCGACTAAACATGAGACTCTCTACAATGAAGAACATGATGCTACTTTGAAGCACAAGTGTGGAAAAAGATAGTAGCAATTGTCCCTTCTCTCTTTTCTCTCATTTTTTTGGAGGGGCTTTCTCTTTTTTTTATTAGCCCCTCTCTATATTTTTTTGGGCCATATCCTTTTCTTTTTTTATTGGCCTTTCCTCACATGGGACAATGCTCTAATAATGATGATCATCACACTTTTATTACAACTCGAAATTACAACTCGATACTACAACAAGTATGACTCTACATGAATGCCTCCGGCAGTGTACCGGGATGTGCAATGAATCAAGAGTGACATATATGAAAATTATGCATGGTGGCTTTGCCACAAATAAGATGTCAACTACATGATCATGCATGGCAATATAACAATATGATGTGTGTCATATGAACGGAACGGTGGAAAGTTGCATGGAAATATATCTCGTAATGGCTATGGAAATGCCATGATAGGTAGGTATGGTGGTTGTTTTGAGGAATAATATGGTGGCTGTTTTGAGGAAGGATATAGTGGGTTTATGGCACCGGCGAAAGTTGCGCGGTACAAGAGAGGCTAGCAATGGTGGAAGGGTGAGAGTGCGTATAATCCATGGACTCAACATTAGTCATAAGAACTCATATACTTATTGCAAAAATCTATGAGTCATCAAAACAAATCAATCAACGCATGCTCCTAGGGGGGAGGTTGGTAGTTGTCAACCATCACGCGCCCCCGACCTCCACACAAAGGTTGGCACTCTACAAATACCTCATGCTCTAACTTCGTCACATAGCGGTTCACCATATGTGCATGCTACGGGAATCACTAACCTTAACACAAGTATTTCTCAATTTCATAATAACTCCACTAGCATGACTCTAATATCATTATCCTCATATTTCAAAACAATTATCAAGCATCCAACATCTCATTCTATTCAATGCACTTGGTGTGAATTTTTTTACTACATTGACATTTGATTTCTATCATGTGAAGACTAGTTTATTTAGCCTAAAAACATTACCATGCTGGTTTAATAGACTCTCAAATAGATATAAGTGAAGCATGAGAGTTCAACAATTTCTACAAAATATTACCACCACCGTGCTCTAAAAAATATAAGTGAAGCACTAGAGCAAAAACTATTCAACTCAAAAGATATAAGTGAAGCACCTAGAGTGTTCTAACAATTCCTAGGCCATATTTAACTCTCTCAAAGAGGTGTGTACAGAAAGGATGATTGTGACAAACTAAGAAGCAAAGAATCAAATTATACAAGACGCTCCAAGCAAAACACATAACATGTTTGTCGGGGAAACTGATCGCCCACGAACACCTATGGGACCGGAGCCCCTTTTCGGTACGGCAAGGGAGCGGAGGGTGCACGAAGAGCGGATCGAGGCGAGCACGCGAGCAGTTTACCCAGGTTCGGGCCGCACTGATGCGTAAAACCGTACTCCTACCTTTGTTTGTATTGTGTTCTTAGCTCTGGAGCAAGGAAGGCTACAGTGCTTGTCGCTAGCAACACCGAGCGTGAGAGTGATCGAGGATCGGAAGCCCCTCTACATTGCGCATGGGCCTCCTTTTATAGGTCGAAAGGGGTCACCGACAGGTGGCAACGCAGATGAGGGTAAAAATGTAAAAATGGTGGTAGTTGAAATAGTGTATGTACAGTGCTCTGTACCTAACCCTGACGGCAGGGGACAAGGGCATTGAATGCCCATCGCCGTCGCCCCAAACAGTGCAAAAAGCGTCCGTCAGGGGGTCTCCGTCCGCCACGATGGTGGCCTCGTCATCGCAGCTCGCCACCGTGTACCCCAGGCTGCACAGCCTTCCGCCATGTGCACCTGGAAGGGCCCCAGGGCGACGCGTGGCCGGATGAGCTGGAGCGCGGGCACGTAGTGGAAGCTTGCCGCGACTTGCACCCTGCCGCGGTAGTTAACTTGTCGCGCCCGAGAGCTTGCCGCTCTCCGGGCCTTGCCGCGGCGCACTGTGCGTCGCGGCAAGTCTCCTGAAATGCCATGTTTGGCCTTCCTGACAAGCTCCTCTTGCCAGGGTCTTGTGCCAAAGGGGTGGTCTTGAGCCTGGAACGGCCTTCCCGACAAGCTCCTCTTGCCGGGGTCTTGTTTCTTTAACTTGAATACTTTGTTCTTGAATGGCTCCAAAGGAACCATAGTGGGCCTTGGCGGGCGCGTGGCAAGCCCTGCCACGGGACGCTGCTACTGCCCGTGCACAAGTCGGGATACTAAGGTACCCCTACTTTAGTACACCGACAGGAGCCCCCGGGCCTGGGCCACACACGGTGCCGAGCGCTGTTGGGCCAGGCCCAGAACAGTGCACGGGCACACGCGGCCCACGGCGCGCCGTATCCCACTCCGTATCCACCGCGCCCCTCCCTAACGGCACGCGTCGATTGTGGCGTCGTGGGAGAGATCGTGGCCTGTTTCTTTAATGGGGGAAATGTGGAACGCCCCCCCTTTCCCCCTTAAAAGCAGGGGAAACAGGGGCAGTTCCCTCCATTCGTCCATTGCTTCTTCATCCTCCAGAAACCCCCGCTGCTCCCCTCCTCCCCGAAGGTTGAAAGAGAGCAGCGCTCCGCCCTTCCTCCGCCGCCGCCAGCCTCCCCAGCGCCGTCGACTTCCCCCGCTGTCCCCGCCATGGCCCCGAAGGGCGACAAGGCGAAAGCCGCGAAGACTGCCAGGGCGCTGAAGCTAGCGGCAATGCGGAAGAAGATGACGGTCTTCCCGCCGAGGCTCAGCGCGAGGGAGCTGAAGGACTCCTTCTACCTCTTCTGGTCGAGGGAGACAAAGCGCACCCGCGCACCAAGGTACTCCCCGCTGAAGCCTGCGACATGTTTCCGGGAGGATACGCCTATTTTGCTCTGTTCTTCTATTGCGGACTTTGCCCACCATACTCCGAATTCTTCTGCGATATTATGAATACCAACGGGTTTCATCTCCTTGATTTCACCCCAAACGCCGTCTTGACCATGGCCGTTTTCGCACATCTGTGCGAGAACTTTGTCGGAGTCTACCCCAACGTAGCCCTCTTCCGCCATTATTTTACGCCTCGAGTCGAGTCTGGGTCTCCTCTGTCCGGCGGGATTTCTTGGATATTTAGGCTTCATAAGAAAGAGGCTTACTTGACTGGAGAGCTCCGCGGCAAGTGGGAGGAGTGAAGGGCTAACTGGTGCTGGATCATGGAGGACGAACCCCAGCAGTTTACTTCCCAGCGCCAAGTTGCAATAGTGCGCGACAATGACTAGAGTGACCTGGCCCCTGAGGACGACAAGCTGAAGATAGCCATCACTAGGATTCTTCTCCTCCGGCAAGCCAAGCTCACTGTAGGGGCTATCGGAGCAGATTTCCTTCGCCGCCGCATCGCTCCCTTGCAGGAAAGGAAGAGACCTGCTTGGGAGTTTGGTAACGCGGCAGACTTTATGAGGCTGCGCCCAGGCCTCAACTACAATTTCACCGTCATAGAGCTTAACGGAATGCTCCATGAGCTATTCAAGCACGACCCCAAACATCCAGAGTGGTTTGCATTGCCACGGGGCGTAGTTCTGCTATGCAACAATTCGTCGCTCAGCGCTATCCACGCGGCGATGCCATGGTGTGACTCCCATGGAATTGACCCCACTTGGCGGGATCCTTCTAATGAAGCCGTGCAAACGTTCTTCGACAACCTGGTGGAGCTGCCGATCAATCCCGATGAGAAGAAGGGCCTCACCCGCGACACCACCGACGAGGAGATGGCTTATATTGCCACCAGGTTGGAAGAGGCAGCCGCAGCCGCGGACGCGGGCGAGTTTGGGTATACCTTGGAGGAGGCGGATGCAGCGGAGGCGGTAAGTCTGGCCGAGGAGGAAGAGATCCTCAAACTGATAAGGCCTGCCGGGCAACCCGCCGGGACGAGCGAGGCTGCCGAGCAAGGCACAGAGTCGAGCGGGCCGTCGAGCAGGGCGCCGAATCGAGCGCCTCTGCAGAAGACTCAGGCGGGTCTCTGAACCTCGGTTCTTCTTCATCCTCGGGAAGTTCACCGCCACCGGCAAGTCCTCCGGCTCCAGCGAGGAGGCGCCTCCGCAAAGCTGCGGACGCGGCGGAGCGCCCGGCGGGCCAGCTGCTGCAGCGCCGCCCGACGCGCGCCACCACGACGAGCAAAACCACCAAGGGAGTGCCCTGCGCTTCAGCAGCGGCTGGAGGAGGGTCTTCCCGGGCCGGGGCTAACGCTCCTGCCGCCCCTCGTGCCTCGGTGACAACTGGGGCGGGATCTTCTCGGACCACCGCCCCTGATCCCGCCAAGCGGCCGAGGGCGCCTACTCCTCCAGCTCCTCGCGCCGGGACGCACGAGGCAGACTTTGACTTCTCCGTGCTCAGTTCCGACGAGGAGGAGGAAGAGTAAGCACTGTCAACTCTTGTTTCCTTCGATTTGCTCTTTGTCTTGAATCTTCTTTGCCTGATTCTGATCTTGTTTTTCTTCCAGGACACTGGCCCAGAGGGCGGCGAAGAGGGCCAAGATCCCGGTGGTCGACCTTGAGGACGAGCCCGTCGCAGCAGCAGGGGATGCGCCTGCGATAGGTTTGCCGGACCAGCCAGCTGCTCCGCAGAGCAGCCCCCAGCGTAAGTCTTCTGTTCACTTCTTCGCTTGTCGGGCACGCGCAGGCTTCTCATCCTTGTTAAACTTTTTGCTTGTTTGTTGACTTGTACAGAAGTAGAGCCGCAGCCTCAGGTGCGCCAAGAGACTGCTCCCGACGAGCCGCACGTCCCGACCTCTCCGCCAAGGAGGAGCTCCCCGGCGAGGGAGAATACTCCGCCAAGGGCGGGTACTCCGCCAAGGGTGGGCACTCCGCCAAGGGAAGGCGCCAGCGGCCCTCCGCCGGCGGGGGCTACCACCACGCCGCCGAGGGAGGACTCCCCGGCAAGGAACCCCATTGAAAAGGAGGCCCGCGCAGGTAACCCTTGTACTTTTCTTCTCTTGAATTTCTCTTTTTGGATATTTGCTTGACAGATACTTTCTTCTTTCTTCTTCTTTTCTTGTCTTCAGACTCGTCCGCTCCAGAGCCTATGGAGACGGAGGCCGCCACCGAAGAGGCCGCGCGCGGCAATGCTGGTGACGCCGCGACCACCGAAGAGGCGATCGGTACTGACGAGCCTGCCGTCGATGAGGCAGCCAGGGCCGCCGACGCGGCAGCTGGGAAGGGGACCGGCGGTCGCACTGACGGCCCTGAGGCCGCAGGAGCGTTCGACGCTGCGCCGAGCGCTGACCCTGCTGGTACCGCGGCCGGAACTGGCGCCTACTTGGAGGCTGGAAACGGGGTCTTCATTCAGCTCCCGTGGGCATCTACGTCAAGGGCGCCCGCGGAGGGAGAGGTCTTCGATGGGGAAGTCCTCGCCTCCGCCGGGCT
Organism: Secale cereale; assembly: GCA_902687465.1. Lineage (NCBI taxonomy): Eukaryota > Viridiplantae > Streptophyta > Magnoliopsida > Poales > Poaceae > Secale > Secale cereale. The sequence continues at coordinate 420,869,220 of LR738709.1, forward strand.
AAAGTTCGTCGACGCGCCCGGCAGCAGTAGCGAGCCCGAGGAGGAGGGACTCCTGCGGAGGCTCCTGGCCCTGTACCGCGCCAGGCAGGCCAAGCTGGAGTCCCGAGAGGCTCTGGCCGCCAAGGCGGGCGTCGACTTGGAGAAGCGCGCCGAAGAGCTCCGGGCCGCCAACCAGGTGGCCCTCCGATCTTTGGCGGAGGAGCGGGAGGAGCTCGCCGAGGCGCATCAGGCGTTCATCCTTGAAAAGGCCAAAGCAGAAGAGCAGCAACGGCTCGCCGCCGAAGACCTGTCTCGGCGGAAAGGTGAGCTGACGCAGCGGAAGGTCGACCTCGATAGCCACGAGGACGACCTTGTTGCGCGCGAACAGTCCCTTGGCGGAGCTCTGCAGGAAGCGAGGGACGCCGCTGCAGCTGCAGAGACCGCCAAGAGAGACTTGGAGGCGAGGGTGGCACAATTGGAGATCTGCTTGAAGACGAGCGAGGAGAAGGTTGCTGCGCTCACATTGTAGAGGGAGAAGGACGCCCACAGCCACTCCGAGCTGCAGGTCCGTCTCTCCGACAAGGGCAAGGAGCTCGCCATCGCCAAGGATTCTGTTGCAGACTTGGAATTGAAGCTATCCACCCTCACCGCGTCACTTCACAGCGCCAGAAATCGGGAGACGAAGCTGAAGGAGGACCTCAGGGCTGAGAGGGCACTGTTGGACAGCGCCGCCCTCACCCAAAACAACTTCAAGCAGACGGTGGAGCAATGGACCGAGGGGCTCGTCGCCGCCACCGTTGACATCGACAGGAAGTTGGCGGGGCTGGGGACGGAGCACCTCGGGTACTCCCCCGACGAGAACCTCCCTCACAGCGCCAAGCTAAGCTTGTTCTTCAGGGGAGTGGCGCCGGCCCTCGAGCGGCTCCGGGAGAGGATCCCCACGCAGCTGGCGAACGAGGCGCGCAGGCTTTGCACGGGAGTCGTGGAGAGAGTGCTGACGAAGATAGTCTACCGCAACCCAGGACTCAACCTCGAGAACTTCCTCAGGACCTTGCCGCCCGACGCCGACCAGGAGGCGCTTAAGGCCCTTGTCGCACCCATCGTGGCCAAGGTGGGCAAGATAAAGAGAGTCGACGGCGACCGCGCGGACTAGGCTGTTTTCCTTTTTGCTTCCCTTGTCGCTGCCAACCATGTCATGGACAAAAATCTATTAGTGCTGCGACAAGTTGCTCTTGTAATATAACTCTATTTTGGGTAGTTAACGAAGTGTTATTTCCTTTACTTGACTTCTTTGCTTTGTATGCTTTTACCCTACGCTTTTAGGGAACTTGCCGGCAAAGGGACCCTTGCCGCGAGCGCTGAGTGCGGAACTTCAGCAGCCTGCTGGCAATGCCGCTACTGGCAAGAAACCTTGTCGCAGCTAGTCGCAGCACACTTAGGTTGTTGAGCGAACTCGAAAACGAAGTAAGGGCGCGACACTTGTCGCGGCACACTTAAGCCGTTGAGCGTGCTCGAAACAAAGTAAGGGCGCAGCTAGCTACGAGTAGGTTCCTCCGCGCACAGGTTTTCCATACAAAGTGTGGTCGTTCAAGGAAGATAACTTTAAAATTTAAAAATTTGAATGTTCAAACTTTGGCAACTTAGCTTTTGTGTTGTTCGCTTCCCGGCAAGGCGAGGCTTTCTTGAACGGCACTTGGTCCATACCACTGTCTCCTTCCCCCCCGGCAAACTTGTGCGCGAGGAAAAACTTCTTTCTGCTTGAGAGAAAAAGAAAAAGGGAGGAAACATAGATATGGAGCCTTGCGGCTCGTTATTGCTTACCGGGGGCGCGCGCTGCACAAAATGTCAGATAATACATGCAAGAAAAGCGGAAAGGCATGAAAACGACAAGCTGTGCGAGGCACAAAAGTTTTACTGATGCACGGGGTCTGCGCCCGACTTTGTACAAAGGTTTGCATGCAACAGCGGCAAGACTTGTACAAAAGGTGGTCGCCGGAGCGGATCACGGCAACCGCGCCTTATGGGTGAAACTTGCGAAGGTGCTCAATGTTCCAGGAGTTGCTCACCGGTAAGCCCTCTTCGGTCTCAAGGCGGACAGCGCCGGGCCTTGTGACTTGTCTCACCCGATAAGGGCCTTCCCACTTTGGCGTCAACTTGTTGGAATTCTTGGCGGACTGAACGCGCCGAAGAACAAGGTCGCCTTCCTCGAGACTTCTGGCTTTAACTTTGCGGCTATGGTAGCGGCGCAAAGCTTGCTGGTATCGAGCAGCTCGTACAGCAGCCTGAAGACGGTCCTCCTCAAGGAGCAGTGCGTCATCTTGCCTCAGCTGCTCTTGCTCGAGCTCATCGTAAGCGAGCACCCGAGGCGACCCATATGCGAGTTCCGTGGGGAGAACTGCCTCTGCTCCATAGACAAGAGCAAAGGGTGTCTGTCCAGTGGCTCGATTTGGTGTCGTTCTGATTGACCAAAGAGCCGCCGGCAACTCTTCAATCCAGTTTCTTCCGCATTTGTGCAGCCTGTCGAAAGTTCTTGTCTTGAGCCCGCGCAACACTTCAGCGTTTGCCCTCTCCGCTTGACCATTGCTCCTCGGGTGGGCAACAGAAGCGAAGCAGACCTTGGCACCAAGGTCTTGGATGTATTGCATGAAGGTGCGACTTGAGAATTGTGTGCCGTTGTCGGTGATGATCCTGTTAGGGATTCCGAAACGGCAAACAGTTGACCTGAAGAACTTGACTGCTGACTGTGCGGTCACCTTCCTCACTGGTTCCACTTCCGCCCACTTTGTGAACTTGTCGATGGCGACGTACAAGTACTCAAAGCCCCCGGCTGCGCGGGGAAAGGGGCCGAGGATGTCGAGCCCCCAGACCGAAAATGGCCAGGACAAAGGGATCGTCTGGAGAGCTTGAGCTGGCTGATGTATCTGCTTGGCATGGAACTGGAACGCTTCACACTTGGTTACTTGTGCAGTTGCATCCTGGAGGGCTTCTGGCCAAAAGAAACCTTGCCGGAACGCCTTGCCGGCAAGTGCTCTTGCGCCAATGTGGTGTCCACATATGCCTCCATGTATCTCTGCCAACAGCTTCTGCCCATCTTCCCGGGGAATGCACTTCAATCTGACACCGTTGAGTCTTCTTCTGTATAGTTCATCGCCGACGAACTGATACATACTTGACTGCCGGGTTATTCTTTCTGCCTCTTCTGGCTCTTCGGGAAGTTCCCCAGTTTGAAGAAAACGGACAATTTGTTGCGCCCATGCTGGAGCCTGAGGCTCAACAACAAGGACTAAAGGCATCAGTGCTGCTGCGGGAACGTCAGCTTCTACGGCAAGAACTTGTGGCTCGGCCGGAGCTTGACGTTCCTCGGCAAGCTTGCCGGGGCTAAGCTTGTCGGGAACGCCTGCTTCAACTGTACAAACCCTTGGGTCTACAGGAGCAGACTATTCCTCAGCAACTTTGTCGTTGATCTTGGGGACCTTGGCGGCGGCTTCAGGAAGTTCTGTCGGCAAGTAGTCACCGGAGACCAACTTTCTCTTCTTACTTTGTCCAGCCGACGGCGTAACGGATGGTTGAGTTAACTTGAGCACAAAGATCCCTGATCCCACAGGTAGCTTTAGTGCAGCACACTTTGACAGGCCGTCTGCGACGTCATTTTGAGCTCTTGGAACATGCTCCATCTGCAAGCCTTCAAAGTGTTCTTCAAGTTTCCTCACTTCGTCGACGTATGCTTCCATCAACGGACTCTGGTAGCTCTTGTTTACTTGTCGGACAACCAACTGCGAATCACCCCGCACAATGAGCTTCTTGATCCCAAGTTCCGCTGCGATTCTGAGGCCGGCAAGCAAACCTTCATACTCTGCAGTATTGTTCGTTGCTTGCTCCTTGGGAAAATGCATCTGGACAACGTACTTGAGGTGCTCTCCGGTGGGCGCTACAAGCAGCATGCCAGTGCCGGCGCCTTGCAGCGAGAAGGCACCATCGAAGTACATTATCCATTCTTTGCTCGCTTCTTTGACGGGGTTGCTTGTCTCTGGAATCTCTTCGTCTGGCGTTGGTGTCCATTCTGCTATGAATTCTGCCAAGGCTCTGCTCTGAATGGTTGAAGTACTTTCAAACTTGAGGCCAAAGCTTGACAGCTCCAGTGCCCACTCGACAATCCTGCCTATTGCTTCTGGATTTTGCAATATCCTCTTTAGCGGAAAACGAGTGACCACCGTTATCTCATGTGCTTGGAAGTAGTGGCGCAGCTTTCTTGAGGCCATGAGGAGGCCGAAGAGCAGCTTCTGCACCCCAGAGTATCTTGACCTAGCCCCCTGCAAGAGGGAACTGACAAAATAAACTGGGCGCTGCACCATCTTCTTCCGCACCTCTTCTTGCATCTGCACAGACTCATCCTTGTCGGGGCCAGAGCTTATCGGGGAAGCCCCCTGCTTGTCGCTGGATGTGCTTGTCGGGGCTGTGGGATCCTCATCTGCCTCCCTTTCCGCTTCCAACACAGCAGTAACCACTTGATTGGTTGCTGCTAAGTACAACAGCAACTTCTCTTGTGGCCTAGGTGCGACAAGTATTGGAGTGGAGGACAGGTACATTTTCAAGTCCCGCAGCGCGGCCTCCTCTTCCGGAGTCCATTTCATTGGACCTGCCTTTTCCAAGATTTTGAAAAACGGCAGGGCGCGTTCTGCAGACTTAGAAATGAACCTGCTGAGAGCAGCCATGCAGCCGGCAAGCCTTCGTACATCCTTGACGCGCTTCGGAGCTTCGATCTGCTCGATGGCTTTGATCTTGTCGGGATTGGCTTCAATCCCCCTTCGAGACACAAATAACCCGAGAAGCTTGCCGGAGGGGACTCCGAAGACGCACTTCTCGGGGTTAAGCTTGAGTTGTATCTTGCGCAGATTCGCAAAAGTTTCATCTAGATCTTGAATCAGGGTATCCTTGTCCTTGCTCTTGACCACTATATCATCCATGTAAGCTTCTACATTCCTGTGTATCTGTGGCTCAAGAGCAGTGTGGACTACCCTCGCAAACGTTGAACCTGCATTCTTCAATCCAAAGGGCATGCGTATGAAGCAGTAAGTGCCACATGGAGTAATGAACGCGGTCTTCTCTTCATCTTCTTCAGCCATAAATATCTGGTGGTATCCTGAGTATGCATCAAGGAATGAAAGCAACTCACATCCAGCCGTGGAGTCAACGATCTGGTCAATCGCGGCAAGGGAAATGGATCTTTGGGGCAAGCTTTATTCACATCGGTGAAGTCTATACAAAGCCTCCACTTCCAATTCTCTTTGCGCACGACAACAGGGTTGGCCAACCACGTGGGATGAAGTACACCTCTGACAAGGCCTGCCGCTTCCAGCTTCTTGATTTCTTCCGTGATAAACTCTTGGCGCTCCACCGCTTGCTTCCTGAGCTTCTGCTTGATGGGCCGCGCGTGAGGACAAACGACAAGCTTGTGCTCAATCACTTTCCTGGGAACGCCGGGGATGTCAGATGGTTGCCATGCAAACACGTCGACATTCGCCCGCAGGAAAGCAAAGAGCGCGCTTTCCTATTTAGGATCGAGCGTGGCGCTGATGGTGAAAGTACCACCAGTGCCGTCCTCCTTGGCGGACACCTTCTTGGTTGCAGGCGAAGCTGCCATTCCCTTCTTGCACTTGCCGTTGGAGCTCGATGGTGCGTCCTCGACGGCAGCGCAGCACTCCGAGGAGGTGCGTTTGCTGGAGTGGGCCCCAGAGCTCTTGCCGGACTTGGTCTTGTTCTTCCCCCCGGGAGCTTCAGCGGGAAGTGCCTTGCTATCAGTTACGCTGCTGCATCCCGGTAAATCTTGTCGGCACAGATAAGCGCGTCCTTCTTATCACCGGGGACAGAGATGACACTTATCGGGCCTGGCATCTTGAGCATGTTGTAGGCATAATGAGAGGCTGCCATGAACTTTGCGAGCGCCGGACGACCAAGTATCCCATTGTAAGGCAGTGGGATATCGGCAACGTCAAAGGTGATCCTCTCAGTCCTGAAGTTCAGCTCTCCGCCAAAAGTCACTGGCAGTGTGATCTTCCCCTTCGGCTTGCTCCTTCCCGGGTTGATCCCTTGGAATGTGCCGGTTTCCTCGAGCTCGCTGTCGGGGATCTGTAGTTTCCGGACCACAGCAGAGGAGATCAGGTTCAGGCCGGCCCCGCCGTCAACCAATATCTTGGTGACCTTGAGGTTGCGGATGGTTGGTGAAACCAACATCGGCAAACACCCGACCGCAGTCGTGCGGTCAGGGTGGTCCTCAATGTCGAAGATGATGGGCGTGTTGGACCACTTCAGGAGTTTGCGCGACTCGACGGGTGGCTCTGCTGCATTAACTTCCCGCACCCATTGTTTGAGTTGGCGGTGGGAAGTATGCAGAGAGGCACCTCCATCGACGCACAGAACTTCTGTGGCCTTCTGGAACTCCTGCTCGCTGTTGTCTCCATCATCCATGTCTTCGTCGTCGTCTTCGTCTTCGTCCTTGTCGCGGCCGCGAGGAGGTCTATCTCCTTGCCGCTGCTTGGCCTTGCCGCGGCGTCCTCCCCGACCATTGAATGGCCGCTTCTTGCCGGACTCTCCTCCACCTCCCTGGGCCTTCTCCTTGTCGCGTCGCTCGTACTCAGCCTTTTGCTGTTCGACGAGGTACTCGACCCTTTTGCAGTTCTGGAGATCGTGGCCCTTGGTGCGGTGGATCTTGCAGTACTGCTTGTCGGAGCCGTCCTGCTTGTCGGCGGCCACTACAGTGGTAGCTTCCTTGCCGGAGCCACCAGCCTGAGTTTTCTTGGCACCAGCCTCCTTGCCGGACTGCTCAACGACCAGTACTTCCTTGTTCTTCTTTTTCTTGTTGTTCCGCCGCCGGTTCTTCCTTGCCGGGGCGGCATCCTCACTATCTGTTCCTCCTGCTCCAGTATCCTCTCCGGGGAGTCTCCTCCCCTCTTCAGCGCGTGCGCACTTGTCGGCCAGGGCATAGAGCTCACTAACGTCTCGTATCTTGCACATCGCCATTTCCTCCCTCATCCTGCGGTTACGCACGTTCTGGTGGAACGCGCTAATAACCGCGGCAGGGTGGACATCTGGGATGTTGTGCTGAACGCGGCTGAATCTCTGGATGTACTTTCGCAGGGATTCTCCTTCCTTCTGGGCAAGTATGTGAAGGTCGCTCTCCTGGCCATGGGGCTTGTGGCCACCCGTGAAGGCACCGACAAACTGATGGCACAGGTCGGCCCAAGAAGAGATGGAGTTCTCCGGCAAGTGCATGAGCCAAGATCTGACGTTTGGCTTGAGCACGAGCGGGAAGTAGTTCGCTAATATCTTCTCGTCGCGTCCCCCGGCAGCCTGCACCGCGATGGTGTAGATGCTGAGGAACTCTGATGGATGAGTCTTGCCGTCGTACTTCTCGGGTACGTCGGGCTTGAAGTTTTTCATGCTGGGCCACTGGACTTGCCGCAGCTCACGGGTGAACGCAGGGCAGCCCGCCGCGTACGGCAGGTCGACTGGTTCTCCGGGCGCGTGCATGTCGACAGCGGGCCCAGCGGGTTGGTCGGACTGCCGTCGCGCTTCTCTTCGACGCTCAATGCGAGTTCGAGCGTCTTCTTGTCGTCTGTCGTCAAGGACTTGGCGTTGATCGCGGCGAGCTCACGGATCCGACGACGCCGTGGAGTCGTCGTCGATGTTGATCCGGCGAGTCGGCGATTTCGGCCTTCGGGGCGGGGAGTGCACGGTAGTTGCACCTCCGGCGGTCTTGTCTCCATCAGCCCGCACCTGGCTGACTTGCCGCGGCCGCGACGTCGTCGGCTGCTGCGGCGTGTCGTTGTTGGCGAAGGCGATGAGGCTCTGGATGGTGGCCCTCCAGTGTTCGGCCTTGTCTGCCGCTGGAGGAAAATCGAGGAGCAGCTGAGCTCGAGCTAGAGCTTCTGCTGGAGTGGAGGGGAGCGATGGCGAGCGGTGCGAGGAGCGAGATATGCTCAGACTTCTAACAGCGTTAGAAGGAGCAACGTCTCGTCCTGGCGACCGCGCCTTGCTCGTGCCAGCACGTTGTCCTTGAGCGTCCCGCGACCCGCCAGCTTGACCTTGTCCCAGCAAGCGTATGGTACCTTGGGTACCACGTCGCTGCCGGTCCGGCACCTCCTGAGAGGGGCGCGGTGCGTGCACGGACGCCGAGGTCTTGGAATGCGCCCGGTCGTCCGTCTTGTCCTTGGACTTGGCGGCGCCGTGAGTTTCCTCGCCGGCGTTTGTCCTTCCGCCGGCGTCTACCCCACCAGCCGTTGGCTCCGGCGGTGGTGGGATCGACGCGGACGGGCCTGCTACCTCCGAGGCTTTCTTCTTCGGCGGCATGTCGATGAAGTTGACGAAGTTGATGAAGCTGCTAAAGATTTCGCTCGCGTGAACGCCGGATCAGGTTCGCACAACCTCGACGCCCCCTACCTGGCGCGCCAAAGATGTCGGGGAAACTGATCGCCCACGAACACCTATGGTACCGGAGCCCCTTTTCGGTACGGCAAGGGAGCGGAGGGTGCACGAAGAGCGGATGGAGGCGAGCACGCGAGCAGTTTACCCAGGTTCGGGCCGCACAGATGCGTAAAACCCTACTCCTGCCTTGGTTTGTATTGTGTTCTTAGCTCGGGAGCAAGGAAGGCTACAGTGCTTGTGGCTAGCAACACCGAGCGTGAGAGTGATCGAGGATCGGAACCCCCTCTACGTTGCGCATGGGCCTCCTTTTATAGGTCGAAAGGGGTCACCGACAGGTGGCAACACAGATGAGGGTAAAAATGTAAAAATGGTGGTAGTTGAAATAGTGTATGTACAGTGCTCTGTACCTAACCCTGACGGCAGGGGACAAGGGCATTGAATGCCCGTCGCCGTCGCCCCAAACAGTGCAAAAAGCGTCCGTCAGGGGGTCTCCGTCCGCCACGATGGTGGCCTCGTCATCGCAGCTCGCCACCGTGTACCCCAGGCTGCACAGCCTTCCGCCACGTGCACCTGGAAGGGCCCCAGGGCGACGCGTGGCCGGATGAGCTGGAGCGCGGGCACGTAGTGGAAGCTTGCCGCGGCTTGCACCCTGCCGCGGTAGTTAACTTGTCGCGCCCGGGAGCTTGCCGCTCTCCGGGCCTTGCCGCGGCGCACTGTGCATCGCGGCAAGTCTCCTGAAATGCCATGCTTGGCCTTCCTGACAAGCTCCTCTTGCCAGGGTCTTGTGCCAAAGGGGTGGTCTTGAGCCTGGAACGGCCTTCCCGGCAAGCTCCTCTTGCCGGGGTCTTATTTCTTTAACTTGAATACTTTGTTCTTGAATGGCTCCAAAGGAACCATAGTGGGCCTTGGCGGGCGCGTGGCAAGCCCTGCCACGGGACGCTGCTACTGCCCGTGCACAAGTCGGGATACTAAGGTACCCCTACTTTAGTACACCGACAATGTTGCGAATAAAAATATAGCTCCAAGTATAATTACCGATGGACGAAGACGAAAGAGGGGATGCCTTCCCAGGGCATCCCCAAGCTTAGGCCTTTGATTGTCTTGAATTTACTTGGGGTTCCATTGGCATCCCCAAGCTTAGGTCTTTGCTACTCCTTGTTCCGTAGTCCATCAAAGCAATACTCAAAACTTGAAAACTTCACAACACAAAACTTAGACAAAAATTCTCGTGAGCTCCGTTAGTATAAGAAAGCAAACCACTACTCAAAGGTGCAGCAATTAATTCATTCTTTGTTTATATTGGTGTTAAATTTACTGTATTCCAACTTCTCTATGGTTCATATCTTCCAATCCTACTCATAGAAGCATTGAAATAAGCAAGCAACACACGGAAAACAGAATCTGTCAAAAACATAACAGTGTATAGTCATCTGCAGGTTTCGCCTACTTCTGGATCTCCAAAAAATTCAAACTAAATTAGTAAATTTGCGGAATTTGTCTACTAATCATCTGCAAAAAAAATCAACTAAATAGCACGCTCCAGTAAAATCTGAAGACCACTTTAGCAAGCGCTAATGATTCTGTTTTCACAGCAAGATCACATAAACTTCACACAAGTCTTCCCAAAGGTTCTACTTGGCACAAACACTAAAAAAAACTTGAAACCACATCTAATCAGAGGCTAGATGCAATATTTATTCCCTAACATCAACAAACACAAAAAATATAATGTTGGGTTGCCTCCCAACAAGCGCTATCGTTTTACGCCCCTAGCTAGGCACGATACAAGATAAATCTAGGTATTGCCATCTTTGGAAGGCAATCCATAAGTGGCTTCATGATAGATTCATATGGTAATTTGATTTTATTTCTAGGAAATTGTTCCATGCCTTTCCTTAACGGAAATTGGAATCTAATATTTCATTCCTTCATATCAATAATTGCACCAATCGTTCTAAGGAAAGGTCTATCAAGAATAGTAAGACATGAAGGATTGCAATCTATATCAAGAACAATGAAATCTACAGGCACATAATTCCTATTGGCAACAATAAGAACATCATTAATTCTTCCCATAGGTTTCTTAGTAGTGGAATCCGCAAGATGCAAATTTAAAGAACAATCATCAAGTTCATGGAAACCTAGCAAATCACACAAAGTTTTTATGGAGACACTTGCACCCAAATCACACAAAGCATAGCATTCATGATCTTTTATTTTTATTTTAATAGTAGGTTCCCATTCATCATAAAGCTTTCTAGGGATGGAAACTTCCAACTCAAGTTTTTCTTCATAAGATTGCATCAAAGCATCATCTATGTGTTTGGTGAAAGCTTTATTTTGACTATAAGCATACGGAGAATTTAGCACGGATTGCAACAAGGAAATACAATCAATCAAAGAGCAATTGTCATAATTGAATCCCTTGAAATCCAAAGTAGTGGGTTCATCACTATGCAAAGTTTTAATCTCTTCACTCCCACTTCTAGCAATTTTAGCATCAAGATCTAAAAACTCCGAATCATTGGGACACCTTAAAGCAGAATCATCTCCAATCCTATCTTCATCAAGATTTATACTAGAAAACAAGGATCTAATAGGAGACACATCAATAACTTTCAGATCTTCATCTTTATTTTCATGATAACTAGAAGAACACGATTTAATATAATCCTCTCTTTTAGCACGCATTCTAGCGGTTCTTTCTTTGCATTCATCAATGGAAATTCTCTTAGCTTTGAGAGACTCATTGATATCATGCTTAGGTGGGATAGATCTAAGTTTCAAAGAATCAACATCAAGAGTAATTCTATCCACACTTCTAGCCAATTCATCAACCTTAAGCAATTTCTCTTCAAGCATAACATTGAAATTCTTTTGCGAGATCATAAACTCCTTAACACTACTTTCAAATTCAGAAGGCATCTTTCCATAAGAGTTGTTGTAGGAATTACCATAATTATTAGAGGAATTACTAGGAAAAGTCCTAGGATTAAAATTACCTCTATAAGCATTGTTACCAAAATTATTCCTACCAACAAAATTCACATCCAAAGATTCATTTCTATTTTCAATCAAAGTGGACAAAGGCATATCAATAGGATCAGAAGAAGCACTCTTAGCAGCAAATAATTTCATAAGTTCATCCATCTTTCCACTCAAAACACTAATTTCTTCAATAGCATGCACTTTTTTACTAGTAGATCTTTCGGTGTGCCATTGAGAATAATTAACCATAATATTATCTAGGAGTTTGGTAGCTTCTCCTAAGGTAGTTTCCATGAAAGTGCCTCCCGTGGCCGAGTCTAAAAGATTTCTAGAAGCAAAATTCAAGACAGCATAAAAGTTCTGAATAATCATCCATAGATTACAACCATGTGTAGGGCAATTATGTATCATTAATTTCATTCTCTCCCAAGCTTGTGCAACATGCTCATGATCTAGTTGCTTAAAATTCATAATATCATTTCTAAGAGAGATGATCTTAGCAGGAGGGAAATACTTAGACATAAAAGCATCTTTGCACTTATTCCACGAATCAATACTATTTCTAGGCAAAAAGGAAAACCAAGTTTTAGCATGATCTCTAATTGAAAACGGCAATAACTTCAATTTAACAATATCGTTATCCGTATCCCTTTTCTTTTGCATATCACACAAATCAACAAAGTTCTTTAGATGGGTAGCGACATCTTCACTAGGAAGGTCGGAGAATTGATCTTTCATGACAAGATTCAACAAAGCAGCATTGATCTCACAAAATTCAGCATCGGTAATAGGAGAAATCGGAGTGCTAATAAAATCATTATTGTTGGTATTGGAGAAGTCACACAATTTGGTATTGTTCTGAGCCGTAGTGACAAGCAAGCAATCCAACACACACAAGCAAACAAGAAGCAAGCGAACAATAAACACACGGCGGAAGAAGGGCAAATAAAACGGCAAGGGTGAAGTGGGGGAGAGGAAAATGAGAGGCAAATAAATGTAATGCGAAGGATAAGGGTTTGTGATAGGTACTTGATATATGACTTTTGTATAAGCCTCCCCGGAAACGGCGCCAGAAATTCTTCTTGCTACTTCTCGAGCTTGCGTTGTATTCCCTCGAAGAGGAAAGGGAGATGCAGCAAGTAGCGTAAGTATTTCCCTTAGTTTTTGAGAACCAAGGTATCAATCTAGTAGGGGGCCACGCGCGAGTCCCTCGCACCTGCACAAACAAATAAGAACTTCGCAGCCAACGTGATAAGGGGTTGTCAATCCCTTTACGGTCACTTACGAAAGTGAGATCTGATAGAGATGATAGTTTATATTTTTGGTATTTTTGGTTTATAAGAACAGCAAATAAAACCGGTAAAAGTAAAGTAAATGTAGATTAATATGTTGAGAATAGACCCGGGGGCTATAGTGTTCTCTAGTGGCTTCTCTCATGATAGCGATATTCTACGGCGGGTAAACAAATTACTGTCGAGCAATTGATGGAAAAGAATAATTATGGGACTATCTAGGCATGATCATTGTATATAGACATCACGTCCGAGACATGTAGACCGACTCCTGCCTGCATCTACAACTATTACTCCACACATCGACCGCTATCCAGCATGCATCTAGTGTATTGAGTTCATAAGAACAGAGTAACGCCTTAAGCAAGATGACATGATGTAGAGGGATAAACTCAAGCAATATGATATAAACCCCATATTTTTATCCTCGATGGCAACAATAAAATACGTGCCTTGCTGCCCCTACTGTCACTGGGAAAGGACACCGCAAGATTGAACCCAAAGACAAGCACTTGTCCCATTGCAAGAACTATAGATCTAGTAGGCCAGACCAACCCAATAATTCGAAGAGACTTGCAAGGATATTATGAGCAAACATAAAAAGTTCAGAGAAGAACCAAATATCTTTCATAGATAATCTTGATCATATACTCACAATTCATCGGATCTCGACAAACACACCGCAAAAAGAGATTGCATCGAATAGATCTCCTCGAAGACCGAGGAGAACTTTGTATTGAGATCCAGAGAGAGAAGAAGCCATCTAGATACTAGCTATGGACCCAAAGGTTTGTGGTAAACTACTCACAACTCATGGTGAGGGCAATGATGATGATGACGATGATGATGATGAAGAACTCCGTGATGGATCCCCCTCCGGTGGAGCTCCGAATCAGGCTCCAAGATGGGATCTCACATGAACAGAAGGTTACGGCGGCGGAATTAGGGTTTCTCTCTGTTGTCGAAGGTTTCGGGGTACGTAGACTTATATAGGAAGAAGGAGGACATCGGGGGACGCTCGAGGGGCCCACGAGGTAGGGGGCGTGCCCTAGGCAGGGGGGCGCGCCCCCACCCTCGTGGGCGCCTCGATGCTCCCCTGACGTGGTTCTCAAGTTCCTTGTGCGTGATTTTCTCCAAAAATATCTCTCGCGAAGGTTTCATTTTGTTTGGACTCCGTTTGATATTCTTTCTATGTGAAACCCTGAAACGGGCAAAAAAACAGCAATCTGGACTGGGCCTTTGGGTTAGTAGGTTAGTCCCAAAAATGATATAAAAGTGTATGATAAAGCCCAATAAACATCCAAGACTTCATAAATAATAGCATGGAACAATTAAAAATTATAGATACGTTGGAGAAGTATCGGTACACCCTGCATGTCTGAAGGCTTCCGTGCGAAGATGTCCCGGTTCTCACGGATGAACTCGACGAGCGCGCTTTCCTATTTCGGATCCAGATTAGCGCTGATGCTGAACTGCTTAGATGAATCGCCAGGAACAAAGTCAACTAGCTTGGTATGGTCCGCCGATTTAAACTTCAGCAATGGGCCATGCTCTATGGTTGGCTTCTTCAAAGATGTCATATCTATCGGGTCAACATTATCTTTGTAAAACTTAAGCTCCTCTGTGGCGCAAATTGACTCTGCGTAAGCCGCATCACCTTCTTCACATTCCAAGGCTATCGTGCGACTCCCATGCACTGTAATGGTCCCCTTGTGAACCGGCATCTTGAGCTGCAAATAAACATAACACGGCCTCGCCATGAACTTAGCGTAAGCCAGCCTTCCAAATAGAGCGTGGTATGGGCTGTGGATCCTAACAACCTCAAAGGTTAAAGTCTCTGTCCTGGCATCATATTCATCCCCAAAGGATACCTGCAAATCAATTTTGCCTACTGGGTACGCCGACTTACCAAGCACAACTCCATGAAAGACAGTGTTGGACGGCCTAAGTTTCTTGTCAGTTAACCCCATACGACGGAAGGTATTGTAGTAAAGGATATTGATGTTGCTACCTCCATCCATGACTACCTTGGTGAACTTATATCCTCCGACCCGAGGCGCTACCACTAAAGCTAACTGACCCGGATTATCAACTCGGGGTGGGTGATCTTCATGGCCCCACACAATGGGCTACTCAGACCATCGCAAGTAACGGGGAACTACCGGCTCAACAGCATTCACCGCCCTTTTATGAAGCTTCTGGTACCGCTTACACAGACTCATGGTGAAGACGTGGTACTGCTCGCTGCTCAACTGCTTCGGGTTACTCTGATAACCGGACTGCGGCTGATTCCCTTGACTGCTCTGCTGGTTGTTGTCGCCTTGATTTCCTTGGCCTAGAAAGCCGGAGTTTGAGGTGTCGCCTCCATGACCTGGACCATGAAAACTAGACCCTGAGCCACCGTTTGGTCCATAATTGTTCTGGATGGACTCCCTGCAGTCTTTCCACATATGCGTGGCCGACTTTTCGTTCGTTCCATGCTTTGGACATGGCTGATTCATCACCTCGTCGATGTTATATCTTGGAGGCGGCTTCTCCTTGCGGCGCTGGTTGAAATATCGTGCCCCAGTATTAGCTACAAAGTGTCAGCCTTGCGTTTGTTGCCACTGTTTTGATTGGCCGGGTTATACTACTGTCCTCCCGGGTCATTACTCTTCTTTCCGTTTCCCGGTCTTTCAGACTCAGGCTCGGGGCCCTTGGTACTATCAGAGTCGGCATATTTGACGAGATCCGCCATAAGCTCCCCCATATCGCTGCAATGGCGCTTAAGCCGCCCCAACTTCAGCTTGAGTGGAGGGAAACGGCAATTTTTCTCCAACATTAATATCGCAGATTCGGCGTTGATCTTATCTGAAGAATGCATGATGGTTGAGACCCGGCGCACCCAGCTGGCCGTTGATTCGCCCTTGTTTTGAACACAAGAATCTGGATCCACGATTGACATCGGTTGCTTGCATGTATCCTCGAAATGATTGATAAACTTGGCCTTCAGCTCCGCCCATGACCCGATGGAATTGATGGGTAATCCTTTCAACCAGTTATGAGTCATTCCTTCCAGCATCATGGTGAAGTACTTAGCACATGTGGCTTCGCTAACGTCCAACATCTCCATAGCCATATCATAACTCTCTATCCAAGCCTCAAGGGCATGATCTGCTGTGTAATTAGGCACCTTACGAGGGCCCTTGAAATCTTTAGGCAACCGCTTGTTTCGTATAGCCGTCATTAGGCACGGCACGCCCCAAGCTCTAGAAGTCTTGCCTGTCTCCACTGAGGTTGCCAGATAATATGGCGCCGGCTGATGATCGGCCGCCTGAGCCGCCACCTCGGCCTCTCAGCGCATCCTACCTCGATCCACCAAATCATGTGCATTGGCATCATGTCGTGCCGGGTTATGTCCACGAGGCGAGGTACGGCGCCGCTCTGTGCTTGAAACCTCTGGCGAGTCAACATGCCTGCTGTAGCTGGCACATGGATGGGGGATTGAATGAATCCGGTCTCGACTATAAGAATAAGCCTGTTGCTGTTGTAGCGCCGTTTGAAGCAGTTCCTGGGCCCTCCCGGTTTCCACCACCACCGGTGTTTCACCCTCAACTGGCAAAGCCGCCAATCTCGTCGTCGCAGCTATCATGTTATCCAGAGGGTTGGAGTAGTGACCCGCCAGCATCGCCGGGTAATGAGGTGTCGGGCGGTTTTGATTTGCATACAGAGAACCTATCATAAGCGAGTGAACCGGCCCACCGGTCCTAGGCACTTCAGCCGTCCGATTTACCACCGACGGACTACTGCCCCTGCCCCCGTTGTGTTAAAAATATTCCTTGGCTCATAAACGAAGGGGATATGACTCCATTGCTTTCTCCTCATGGCCTCATTAGCCGCGTTTTGATCCACCGAGAGACGGTAAGAATCCGCTTGAATCCGCTGAGCCCGGGCGTCCAAAACAGCCCGTTCCTCGGTCATCCTTGCGTTCTCCGCCGCCAGGTCTTCCTTGGCTCGTGCTATCTCCTCTCGCAGCTTATCCACAGTCGTCTTGTGTTGGTCCTGGTTTTCTGGGGTTACCTCCATCCCCATCAGAGTCGCCAGATCCTCTAACAGATCTGTCAAGACTTGAGTCGGCGAGCACGTTGATCCGCCCGTGCCTGCCGCTGATGCCGTCGCTCCGGGTGTTATGGCCCCGACGACTGTTGATCCGAGAGCCGGCTGGGTGCTGGTCATGAAAATCCCACCCTGCTCGGCGGCTCACAAGGGTCTGGAATACTGCTACCGTCGGACAAGCCCCCAAGCCGTCTGCTCTCCATCTGATCCATTGAATTAGTCTCACCTGTGGACGACTCGCCATTGGGGAGAGCGTCCATCTCACCGCGAGATCTAGAGCTTCCAACACCCTGGATGTATCCAACAAAAGCACGCTTCATGGCGGGCTGAACCCGGGCAGGTTGCGCACACTGAGCCGTCTCGAAGATGTCGGTGCAGGTGTCCTGCTTAGGGCCCAGTTCGTCGATCTTGCCGATGAAAACGTGGATTCCGCCGAAGGGGACCCGGTACCCGTACTCAATTGAGCCGGCCTCGGGAGCCCAACCTTCGTCATCGATGTAAAGCTTCCGCGATGACTCTTGGTCATCTGGCCCACAATGTATCCCTTGAGCCCTTTGAAGTTGCCCTTCAAGAACTCGAAACCACATGCTGCAGGCCCCATGGTGGGCGCCAACTATCATGGAGTTGTCACAGGAGATGTCCTAAGGGAAGGACTTGATTGCGGAACCATAGCGACATGGTTAGCTTAAAGGGGTTAAACGGGACAAAAGACACGGGGAGTTTATACTGGTTCGGCCCCTTGCGGTGAGGGTACAACCTAATTAAGTTTGAGGTGGAATTGCTGGGGTGTCGATTGCTAGGGAGCGGATGCGCTTGCCTAGCTCTCGATCTGTTGTTTCTTGCCCTAAGCCGCTGCAGGGTCGCCCCCTTATATACACGGGTTGATGTCCTACGGCCTACGGAGTCCCGGCCGGCTCATACAATCATGTCCGGCCTAGCGACTCTTGTTACATGCCTTACAATAAAAGTCCCATATATGGCAGTTGATACTTACAGGCTTTAAGCCGCCTCGAGCCTTGGGCCCTCACATAAACCGCCATCTTTAACATGCTTCTTGGCTTGGCCCGTGAACCGCCATTGGGTAACCCGGCCCCTCCTGGGCGGGTTATATCAAATACTTATATCCCCAACAAGAGTCGTTGCTTGTCCAAAGTCTCATGAGTTCAGGTGGTGTATCTGGATTCGCTAGTCTTAAATGTCCTTTTCTGCAGCATAACCCCTTAGTTTCATACTTGAATTTTTTTGCGTGACATAATCTGCAATTTTCTTTCTGTTTGAGCACATGTGTTTTTTGGGTATGTTGCTATAGATAAAATCATACGGATCAGGGTTGCGAATTTCTCCATCTTCTCTGATTTCAATTTCCACTTCTCTGCCCCATTCTAGTATGGTTTGTAGCATAAAAAATTTAGTAAAGGAGAAATATAATGATTCGAATCTATTTAAATTGTATTGAGCATACCTTGACCAGAGAACATGTATTCGTCCTCGTTTGTATCTTCTTAAAATATGACTTCGTCATTACCTGTGTTGTAATCTCATATATAATATATATTTCTTTGTACTGCATAAGAATATATATGAAATTGACCTTACCATGATCCTCATTGTGGATTGATTGTGTTGGTCTGTCTGCTTCTTTGATGGTTGTGTCTTTCTCACACATGACTTTATAATTTGTTGTGTAGTAATTTTTGATTTATATAGATATGCATATAGTTTTAGTATTGTATAGAAGTATATGCAATTGATTATCATACCGCGAACATCATTCTAGAATGATTCTATTTGTGCATCTACTTCTTTGATTGTAGGAGACATTGAAGAGGGGATGTCTGCCCATGAAGCCACCTTATTGTGATCGCCACTATATAATGTCTGTGTTGGGGTATCTGCTTCTTCCATGCTTGGAAACATTGATGAGGGGATGTTTGTCCACAAAATATGGTTAGTTGTACAAACACATGTATATTTACTTTGAAGGCTTGTATTGTATCAAATTTAGATTTTTACCGTAAATCATTACTTGTGGTTGATGTAGAGGCTATGTGTCATTGTTGTCGGTTTCTGTCATGGATGTATCTTCTTCTGATGATACTAAAACATTTTTCCTCCGTTTTGTCGTGAATTTTTTGTTACGGCGGTGCAGCAATGTTTGTCTTTCTCCTTGTGTGACATGCTTTCTGTGATTTACAAAAGGGGTAGAAATACTAATTTCTTGTTCAGTTGAGCTATATGCAGGGTTTTGAATCGCAATTCAGTCTTTGTTTGCTCTGCTGGGCTTCAATTTATTTATATGTTCTATTCTAGCTTTCTTTTGTTCTGACTGCATATTTGCATATATCTGCCTATGCCGTGCACATATCTTTTCTTTCTTTTGTTGATAGGCTTCACGGTGTCTTTTGAGTTTTTCCTGCTTTTCTCCATCGGTCGTCTGTGCATTGAGCTATGCCATTTTTTCTTTCTTTTGTTGATAGGCTTCACGATGTTTTTTGAGTTTTTGCTGCTTTTTCTCACCGGTCATCTGTGCTTCATCGGTCATCTATGCTTCATCGGTCATCTATGCATAGAGCTCTGCTTTTTCTTTCTTTCTGATGTTGATAGGCTTCACGACGTTTTTTGAGTTTTTCCTGTTTTTTTTCGTCGTTCATCTATGCATAGCGCTCTCTTTCTCTCCTCCTTCGTTGCTCCTTAGCATCCTTTATTTGATATCGTCAAAAATGCATGCTTGCTTGCATGAGAGTTTTGAAAAGTGTAAACAAAGATTATTGATTAAAAATGGGAACATGATGATACGTCCAAAACGTATCTATAATTTCTGCTTGCTCCATGCCACTTTTGGGTGATATTGCTATGATATTCATACACTTCCATACACTTTTTATCATATTTGGACTAACCTACTAATCCAGTGCACCCCGGTGCCAGTTTCTGTTTTCGGCTGTTTTTTGTATTTCAGGTTTTCACGTTACGAGAACTGCCAGGAAAAATCCAGAAAAATTATATAAAAAATCAGCGTTCCAGAACCTACCTTGCGCCTGAAGGACAGCCGGGGGGGCCACCAGGGCTCCAGGTGCCCTGGCGGCGCGCCCCCCCTGGACAGCGCCGGGGGGGCGCCTGGGCCCCCCGAGCCCCGTCTGGTGCCCCCCTTCGGCATATATTTAGAGCGTCCTTCGAAACCCTCGGGACGAAAACTCTTTTTCGCGATCTCATCTCTGTTCCGCCGCCGCCGCCACTTCCAAGATCGGGAGCACCAGGAGAACTCTTCCCGGCACCCTGCCGGAGGGGAGGATCACCATCGGGAGCCTCTCCACCACCATGGACGCCTCCTGGATGAGTTGTGAGTAGTCTCCCTTGGACCATGAGTCCATGACCAGTAGCTATGTGATGTTCTCCTCCCGTTCTTGTGCTTCACTAATTAGTCCTCGTGAGCTGCCCTACATGATCGAGGCACATATGTAATCCTTATGCTGTTGCTATGATGAGTTTGCTGGGATCCGATGGATTATGAGATTATGTTCAGATTGTTCTTGAGTAATATATTTGATCTACCTCTTTTATATTTATGTTCATAAGTAATTCTTGCATTTTCTCTGTTGTTATTTGTTGATTTGGCCAAGTAATACGTAGTGACTCCAAGAGGGAACGTTATGCTCGATTGTGGGTTCATGCCCCTCGATGACTAGCTTGAGTGACAGAAACATGAGTCTAGGGGATGTGTTGTTGCCACAAGGGGGAAAACAACGGTGCTTGTGCCCGCGGGTGCAAGGATTGTTTACTTTACGCAAAGTCCTTTTAATGCAGTTGTCTGTTGCTTTGAGTTTACACTATGGGTGGGGCTCGCAACTTAATACCAGCGAGATGTTCTGGATAGATATCTCAAGGTGGATGATTAGTAGTAGATATTGATGTATTTCGGTATACTTAATTTGGTGTACCGCCCATGCTTTGAATCTCAACCTTTCTTGCAATGTAATCAGCATTGGTTTGCGTTTGTGGTCCTGTCAATTGCCCAGCTGTAATTCGTTTACCTCACATAGTTGTTTTATTGTCTTTTGGGAGAGAGACATCACTAGTGAACATCATGAGACTCCGGTCCATATTACCATCATTGATCACATCCGCTATTTACTTTTCGCTTTTACTTACTATTGCAAACATTATCTATCACTACTATCATTTGCGTTTAATCCTTTGTGAACTACAAGGCCGGAGGGATTGACAACCTCTCTGTACTCGTTGCGAGCAAAGTTATTTGTATCTGTGTGCTGGTCCACGTTGATTGGTAATCCGCGCCGTTAGCAGTTGACACCTACTTGTTGAACCTAGGAGTCTCTGGGGATTCGATCCTTGGCATCTTTGCTAAGGGAAAAAACTTCCACAACACTACATCTTACACATTCCACTTGGGGTAACCAACGAGGGGTTAGAGGCCCATCAAGGAGTATTTTCTGGCGCCGTTGCCGGGGACTCCAATCTTCAGTATAGGGGAGTTGCATGCTATCTTTTACCTTTGCTTTTAGTCTTGTTAGTTTACCTTTCAGTTTTCTTTATGTCTTTTCACCAGTTATGCTTATGGACAACCTTGTTATTGGATCGTTGCTTGCGGGAAGACGCCCCACGCCTGTGGTGGTTGCTCCTCCCCCTACTGAAATTGTGCCCTATAAAATACCAGCTGGTATTATCAATTATATCTTGGCTAATCGTTATGCAGGAGACAGACATCCCGGTGAAAACTTGCTATATCTGTCACAATTATGTTCATTATTTAAGCTTGCAGGTGTATCAAGGGAGTTTGTCATGAGGAAATTGTTCGCCGTATCACTTATAGATAAGGCTTCAGATTGGTATAAGCTTCTCGATAACTCGCACTTGCTTGATTGGCAAGAGCTTATGTCTCTCTTTTATACTAAGTTTTATCCTCTTCATGATGCTTATGTGGAGAGTAAGAGTACCTTTTTGCATGTGTATCATGGAAACAATGCTTTATGTGATGCTTATATTGTTGAGTTTATTCGTGATCCCAATAAAAATTATTATGAGAAGGGAACATATGCTTATAGATATTTCAATAATATTAAGTTCCCTCTCTTTATGTTGAAGGTTTTGAAGCTGCACTTGTTTTGTCTTCCTATGCTTATTGATTTGTGCTTCAATGAATTATTCTATTGCAATATTCCTATGCATAGGAAGCATGTTAGGCTTAAATGTGTTTGGTATTTGCTTCTTGATGCTCTCTTTTGTTCTTCTTCTTACGAGAGCATCATTAAAGTCTTAAGCCTATCTTTATGGCTATAAAGAAAGAGCTCTAGGGAGACAACCCTTGTTATCTTTACTTTCAGTTCGTTCTTTCAGTTTTTAGTGGTCTTGATGTTGTTACTACAGTAGCATCATCATTGTATCTTTGCTTTTCATATTTGTGCCAAGTATAGCCTCTGATTGCTAGAAAGTTCAAAAGTTGTGAGGTGCTGTCCAGGAAACACATTCTGTCCTTGGATAGAAAAATTCGTATAAAATCACCAGATCATCTTTTTGGTCTGAATATTTTCGACAGCGTTCTCTATATAATTGTCTTTCGTGCGTCTGTTCTGAGTTTTTTTATTTGAGTTGCAGAAGTGCCCCGAACAAATCAATTACTACCTGCTGTTCTGTTTTTCACAGATTCTGTCATGTTTTGCCTTTCCTTCATTTTGCAAATCAAGAGCTTGCTTTTTCTTTGCAAAAACCTTTTGGCAATCTTGAGAAACAGTAGACCTTCAAGAATATCTTTATTTCCAGAAAGGTATAATTATTTTATTAAGGGTACTAACTTCGCTAATCAGATTATGATGAGTTATGTATGAAGGGAGTTTTCAAGTGTGCGAGGGAAGATGATAAAAAGATTCAGGAGTGTCATGCGCTCAAGCTTGGGGATGCCCCCATGCACCCCCAAGAAATATTCAAGGAGACTCAAGCGGCTAAGCTTGGGGATGCCCCCGTGCATCCCCTTCTCCATCAACATTATCAATTCGTCTTTTGTTCTGCTATATTTTTATCACTTCATGTGTTATGTGCTATGCTTGGAGCGTCTTGCTTTTGGTTTTCTTTTTAGTTTTTCATAACGAGTCGGAACTCAGCTTTCTTTATGTGGGAGAGAAACACGCTCCACTTCTACCTAGAACATAACATAGAATTTTCATGTATATCTTTGCTGTGTGTGTTCTTTGTCTTTTAATAGCTACTATCATGCTCTGCTCTTAGTATTCATGCTTATCTTTTCAAAGAGCTTTTGTTTAGTTGGTTGCTTGAACTCTCTTTAATTATCATGCTTATCTGATTAAGAGAGTTTGCTTCCGTTGCATTGGTTAATATGTCTATGATATATATGCTACATGCATAATGGTGCTTAGTAGTTCAGGTTTCTTATGGTTAGTCTCAAATAGCTGGGGGATTCCCAATGTGTTATTGGAGTACCAACTTGATTTGTTTGCCAATGATGTGGTATGGTTTAGTAATATCTTCCTTCGAGAATTTATTTTGATTGACTTGGCGTATGCTCACGCATATTTAAGACTGTAAAGAAAGTCTGTCAAGCCTTGATGATCTTTTATTTCTGAGTAGCGATATAACTTCCATGCCTGATTCAATATTGCTTTGTCGCTCTGCATGATTATGACCGTCATTGCTCTCTTAGTTGGTCGCTCCCAGTCTTTTGCTAACCTCCACCTGTACTAAGTAGAGTAACTTTGCAATACATAGCTCATGGGAAAGTAGCTTAAAAACTATTGTGGTAAAGAATATGTTGCCTATGTATCTTATTTCTTATAAGTTGCTTGCTGAGCGGTAACCATGTTTCTGGGGACGCCACCAACTGTCACACTTTTGTTGAATATCATGTGAGTTGCTATGCATGTTCGTCTTGTCTGAAGTAAGGGTGATTTGCCATGGGTTGATTGAGTATGCATATTGTTAGAGAAGAACATTGGGCCGCCAACCAAAGCCATGTATCATGGTGGAAGTTTTAGCTTAGACATTAATCCTCAATCTCTTATGAGAATATGCTTATGCATTAAAGAGGAGTCCATCATCTATTTTCTATGTTGTCCCGGTATGGATGTCCTCAAGTTGAGATCTATCAAAAACGAGAAATCAAATGCGATTTATCTCCTTGGACCTTTGTATAGGTGGCATAGAGGTACCCCTTTGTGACACTTGGTTGAAACATATGTAATGCAATGATAACCCATGGAAATCCGAGCTAATTAGGACAAGGTGCGAGCACTATTGGTATTCGATGCATGAGGCTTGCAACTTATAGGATGTCTTATGCATGACACATATGAAGTACTACTACCGTTGACAAAATTGCTTCTATGTTTTCAAAATAAAAAGCTCTAGCACATAACCATTCTTTTACTTTTATGTTGAGTCTCCACCCTCTTTTAAAAGCACCAACTACTGAGAGCACGATTGTCATTCTAAGTGTAATGTGCATTGTCCCAAAGTAGCATTGTCTTTTGCATGATTGTGATATCGTTTATTTCTGAAATCATTGTATCTAGTCATCACTTAAACCTTGAAGGTGCCCCTGCATTTATGTTTTGCTTCACTAAAGGGGGCAAGCTAGATATCACTTTATCATATTTGCACATCATGTTCATTGCAAATCAATTTGATGCTTCAATGTCATGTTGTAAAACTTTCAGTCATTTGTGATTTTCTCATGAGGCAACTTAATTACTATAGAATCATTGTCTCAGTAAGCTTTTGTCATATGACTATGAATAAGTCCTATATGGTTAATAGCATGTCACCACAGAAATTATTCTTGTTATCATTTACCTACTCGAGGACGAGCAGGAATTAAGCTTGGGGATGTTGATACGTCCAAAACGTATCTATAATTTCTGCTTGCTCCATGCCACTTTTGGGTGATATTGCTATGATATTCATACACTTCCATACAATTTTGATCATATTTGGACTAACCTACTAATCCAGTGCACCCCGGTGCCAGTTTCTGTTTTCGACTGTTTTTGTATTTCAGGTTTTCACGTTACGAGAACTGCCAGGAAAAATCCAGAAAAATTATATAAAAAATCAGCGTTCCAGAACCTACCTTGCGCCCGAAGGACAGCCGGGGGGACCACCAGGGCTCCAGGCGCCCTGGCGGCGTGCCCCCCCCTGGGCCGCGCCGGGAGGGGGGCGCCTGGGCCCCCCGAGCCCCATCTGGTGCCCCCCTTCGGCATATATTTAGAGCGTCCTTCGAAACCCTCGGGACGAAAACTCTTTTTGGCGATCTCATCTCTGTTCCGCCGCCGCCGCCGCTTCCAAGATCGGGAGCACCAGGAGAACTCTTCCTGGCACCCTGCCGGAGGGGAGGATCACCATCGGGAGCCTCTCCACCACCATGGACGGCTCCCGGATGAGTTGTGAGTAGTCTCCCTTGGACCATGAGTCCATGACCAGTAGCTATCTGATGTTCTCCTCCCGTTCTTGTGCTTCACTAATTAGTCCTCGTGAGCTGCCCTACATGATCGAGGCACATATGTAATCCTTATGTTGTTGCTATGATGAGTTTGCTGGGATCCGATGGATTATGAGATTATGTTCAGATTGTTCTTGAGTAATATATTTGATCTACCTCTTTTATATTTATGTTCATAAGTAATTCTTGCATGTTCTCCGTTGTTATTTATTGCTTTGGCCAAGTAATACGTAGTGACTTTAAGAGGGAACGTTATGCTCGATTGTGGGTTCATGCCCCTCGATGACTAGCTTGAGTGACAGAAACATGAGTCTAGGGGATGTGTTGTTGCCACAAGGGGGAAAACAACGGTGCTTGTGCCTGCGGGTGCAAGGATTGTTTACTTTACGCAAATTTCTTTTAATGCAGTTGTCTGTTGCTTTGAGTTTACACTATGGGTGGGGCTCGCAACTTAATACCAGCGAGATGTTCTGGATAGATATCTCAAGGTGGATGATTAGTAGTAGATATTGATGGATTTCGGTCTACTTAATTTGGCGTACCGCCCATGCTTTGAACCTTAACCTTTCTTGCAATGTAATCAGCATTGGTTTGCGTTCGTGGTCCTGTCAATTGCCCAGCTGTAATTCGTTTACCTCACATAGTTGTTTTATCGTCTTTTGGGAGAGAGACATCACTAGTGAACATCATGAGACTCCGGTCCATATTACCATCATTGATCACATCCGCTATTTACTTTTCACTTTTACTTACTATTGCTAACATTATCTATCACTACTATCATTTGCGTTTAATCCTTTGTGAACTACAAGGCCGGAGGGATTGACAACCTCTCTGTACTCGTTGGGAGCAAAGTTATTTGTATCTGTGTGCAGGTCCACGTTGATTGCTAATCCGCGCCGTTAGCAGTTGACACCTACTTGTTGAACCTAGGAGTCTCTGGGGATTCGATCATTGGCATCTTTGCTAAGGGAAAAAACTTCCACAACACTGCATCTTACACCTTCCACTTGGGGTAACCAACGAGGGGTTAGAGGCCCATCACATGATTAGCACCGACATTTGCTGATATAGTATTTACTCTTCAAACAACACTTATCTTTCCAAGTAAAGTGAAAACAGAGGATATAAGTTCTTTGTGGGGAATAAGCATAGACATTTGTTGATATAGTATTTATTCTTCAAATAACACTGATCTTACCAAGTGTAAAGTTAAGTAAATATAAATTTCTTATGAGGAATTAGCACAGCCATTTATGAGCAGCGTTCTGAGGAACTAGGAGTATTAGACTCCTACCAAATGTAAGATAATGCTATTTGATGATGAAATGCATAAATCTGTAAATGTTGTCAGTCGTGGATATTATCTTATAATACATTTGTGTGTGCATATATTCAAAGGTTTTGATAGTAATAGCTAAGTCATTCTAGTTGGTAGGATTTATATAATGCTAAGACCTATTAGTATTTCTCTATTTTCAACTGTTTTTCAACTAAATGGCCCTGGTGCAGCCATTGATACACTATGCATGGGTTCAACTCATGCAACTCAATATGTAACAGGAACTGATGTTGTATATAAGTGATATACATATTGCTATTTTTTATTAGACCTATTATTATTGTTTTTGCCTATTTTCAAAATTAAAATATATTGACCTTCTATATGCTAACCTCATACATGTGGTGCTTCCCAGGGGAACTTTTGTTTCTACCATTTTGCTCAAACGATTGATCTCCAAATCAACTTGCTTATGGTTGCGCATAACAAATTAGATATGCTGACTTCTCATTGATTTGTTCCAAAAGCGTATATTATGTTAAATAAGCTAAAATTACTGCTGAGCAATGATACGTCTCCAATGTATCTATAATTTTTGATTGATCCATGCTATTATATATGATGTTTTGGATGTTTAATGGGCTTTATCATACACTTTTATATTATTTTTGGGACTAACCTATTAACCCAAAGGCCCAGTGCAGATTGCTGGTTTTTTGACTATTTCAGGGTTTCGCAGAAAAGGAATATCAAACGGAGTCCAAACGGAATGAAACCTTCGCGAGAGTTATTTTTGGAATGATATCAACACAGAAGACTTGGAGTACACATGAGGGAACGAAGGAGGCGGCCACGAGGGTCCAGGGCGCGCCCCACCCTCGTGGGCCCCCTCTGGCTCCCTCGATGACGTCCTTCCTCCTATATATACCCATGTACCCTGAAAACATCGAGGCAACAGAGAAAACCCTAATTCCACTGCCGCAACCTTCTGTTCCCGTGAGATCCCATCTTGGGGCCTGTTCCGGAGCTCCGCCGGAGGGGGGGGGGATCTTCCACGGAGTGCTTCTACATCAACACCATCGCCTCACCATGAGTTGTGAGTAGTTTACCACAGACCTTCGGGTCCATAGTTATTAGCTAGATGGCTTCTTCTCTATTTTTGGATCTCAATACCAAGTTCTCCTCGGTCTTTGAGGCGATCTATTTGATGTAATCTTTTTGCGGTGTGTTTGTTGAGATCCGATGAATTGTGGGTTTATGATCAAGATTATCTATGAGAAATATTTGGTTCTTTTCTGAATTCATTTATGTATGATTATAATATCCTTGCAAGTCTCTTCGAATTATTGGTTTGGTTTGGCCTACTAGATCTATAGTTCTTGTAATGGGAGAAGTGATTGGCTTTGGGTTCAATCTTGCAGTGTCCTTTCCCAGTGACAGCAGGGGCAGCAAGGCATGTATTGTATTGTTGCCATCGAGGATAAAAAGATGGGGTTTATATCGTATTGCTTGAGTTTATCCCTCTACATCATGTCATCTTGCTTAAAGCATTACTCTGTTCTTATGAACTTAACACTCTAGATGCATGCCGGATAGCGGTCGATGTGTGGAGTAATAGTAGTAGATGCAGAATCGTTTCAGTCTACTTGTCACGGACGTGATGCCTATATATAATGATCATGCCTAGATATTCTCATAATTATTCGCTTTTCTATCAATTGCTCGACAGTAATTTGTTCACCCACCGTAGAATTCTGCTATCATGAGAGAAGCCACTAGTGAAACCTATGGCCCCCGGGTCTATTCTCAACATATCAATCTACAATCTACTTTACTTTGCTGTTTTTACTTTCTGTTCTTATGTCCAATAAATACCAAAAATATCAAACTGTCCTATCTATCAGATCTCACTTTCATAAGTGACCGTAAAGGTATTGACAACCCCTTATCGCGTTGGCTGTGAAGTTCTTATTTGTTTGTGCAAGTGCGATGGACTCGCGCGTGGTCTCCTACTGGATTGATACCTTGGTTCTCAAAAACTAAGGGAAATACTTATGCTACTGTGTTGCATCACTATAGGATCGAAAGTATGTCTAGAGGGGGTGATTAAAATACTTGTAATTATAAAAATTCTGCCTTTTGACAAAGAACAGTTTTTGGAAGTTTCACAATTATGATCAAGTCAAGTATCACCCTACACATGCAATTCTAGAGTATAGGCAGCGGAAAGTAAATTGCACATGTAGTAAAGAGAGGTGGAGAAGAGCAAACGCAATTTGGAGACGCGGTGATTTTTCCCGTGGTTCCGATAGGTGGTGCTATCGTACATCCACGTTGATGGAGACTTCAACCCACGGAGGGTAACGGCTGCGCGAGTCCACGGAGGGCTCCACCCACGAAGGGTCCACGAAGAAGCAACCTTGTCTATTCCATCATGGCCTACGCCCACGGAGGGCTAGCCTTACTCGGGGTAGATCTTCACGAAGTAGGCGATCTCCTTGCCCTTACAAACTTCTTGGTTCAACTCCACATCTCGATGACGGAGTCTCCCAAGCGACACCTAACCAATCTAGGAGGCACCACCCTCCAAAAGGTAATAGATGTTGTAGATGATGATGAACTCCTTGCTCTTGTGCTTCAAATGATAATCTCCCCAACACTCAACTCTCCTCACTAATTTGGCTGTGGTGGAAGAAAGGATTGAGTGGAAAGCAACTTGGGAAGGTTAGAGATCAAGTTTCATATGGTGGGAGTGGAGCAACTTGATCTCAACACAAGGATAGGTAGTTCTCTTCTCAGAAAGTGTAAGGTAGGAGTGGTAGTTCTTTCGGATGGCTCTCTCCACGAATGAAGAGGGGGTGGAGGGGTATATATAGCCTCCACACAAAATCCAACCGTTACACACATAATTGAGCAATCTCGGTGAGACCGAAGTGGACAACTCGGTCAGACCGAAAGTTCAAATAATGTGAACGTTGGGGTTTTCGGTGGGACCGAAAATACCATCTCGGTTATTCTGATTTGAGCAAAGACAGGAGCATACCAGTTTCGGTGGGACCGACTTCATCATCTCGGTGACACCGATATGATGACAGAAGGTTACAGAAGCTTGGCAGCCCATGTTTCGGTGAAACCGATTTCAAACTCGGAATATCCGATTTTTCTAGGGTTTGGCTTATGGCTGAGGTGGTTCATCTCGGTGTGACTGAGTTTGGAATATCGGTGGGACCGAGATTACTTATGAGTGTGTATTGTAGTGAAAGTTGCTGATAGTTAAAGGAGATATATCACTAAGAACTTGAGCAACCAGATCATCAACATAACCTCATCCTCTTTTAATAGTATTGGCTTTTCCTATGGACTCAATGTGATCTTGGATCACTAAACCAGAAATGGAGTCTTGAGCTTTTGCCAATGCTTGCCTTAGCATTTCGAGGGGTCCACTTCTTCAGTCATTGCCATACCCATATCACTGAACTTCTCTGAAATGATTCTCAAGTAACTATTAGTTCAATGATATATATGTTGTTATTAATTGCCAAAACCATCCGGGGATTAGTTGCACTTTCAATCTCCCCCTTTTTGGTAATTGATGACAACATATAGATCAAAGCTTCGACAAGAGATATAATCAATGAATAATATCGTCGCTTTGAGAAGTATGTGATAAGCAAGAGCTCCCCCTAAATTTGTGCATTATTTAAGATTTGCGTTTGAATGCAAATGCACAATCGATTAGGATCATGGGTCACTCTTCCATGTCACATACATCTTGATGGAGCGCACAAAATGATAGGAATGAATAGCATGCACCCAATCACCAAGACATGAGTAAATAGTCATACAAGATAGGAATAGCATATGATAAGCATTAAGCACACATTAAAGCATAGTATGACCAAGCACTCATTAAGGTAGCATCAAACGTAGTATCAAGCACACTGAAAGTTTCGAAAACCAAAAGTATCTCAAGGAAACTGCAAAAGAACGAAAGAGCAAAAGCGCAAAGACAACAGCACTCTCTCTCTCTCGAAGCCCTATGATCTATACAATTTCTCCCCCTTTGGCAACAAGTTACCAAAAAGTTCGAAAAAGCATAGAGCTAAACGTCACTGTGGGCTCTGCTGGCGGCTCCCGTCTGGGTTGATGTCGGAGTAGATATGACGGCATCGGCGAAGACTTCAGCTGATGTATGTGCTGGAGGAGTGGATACTGGAGCTGTGGCTGGAGTGACTGCTGGAGCTGTAGGAGGTGCTGAAGTTGTAGTCCTGGTGTCAGTCACTGGAATAGCAGCTGATCGGGATCCTCTGGGAACCGGATCAGTCTGGCGATGAGAGTCCTGGACTAAGTCATCCTGCACAAGCTCTGCCTTGTCCTGCTTTGCTTCCTCCATATCTGCCTCAGGCTTGTTGACGGTCACTTGAATTTCAGTCAGCTTCACGTCCAGAGCGTGGATCTTCTCGTCAACAATCCTCTCTAAGCTCTCCTGAGATTGTTCAATGCTGGCCAGGCGTTGTTCAATCCTTTGGGTAGCTTCAAGAATCTGCTCTCCGAAACTCTTTCGTTTAGCTGCTGCTGCTGCTTCTTTATCAGCCTTGGCTTTCTTAGCAGCTTCTATCTTGGCTTGACCTTCGACAGATGTAGGATCCTCCTCGTCCATCACAACAACATTGTCTTCATGCTCTGGCTGCAGGGGTAAGTGTTTCCTATCCAACAAGAATTTTCCCGTGCCAAACTTGGCATTGATAAGCATCTGAATCTGTGGGGCAAATCCACATGACCTTTTCTGGTCAGCTGCAGTCCTCTTAATGGTCTCTACCATTAAGTCCATCACCTTGAAAGGTGCCTTCTCATCAAGTATATGCAGCATGTTGATAGAATACCCTCTGATCATGCGATGATCTCCAGACTTGGGCATCAAGGTATGCCTCAGAATAGTATTAGTGGTAGGTAAACCTGCCTGGAGATAGTAGACTGAGCCGAGCTTCCATACTTCCAAATCTGCTGCGGGGATCTCCTTGTACATGTTCTTCATGGAATCATGATTCTTCTTTGGAATCCCATAGACATCAATATCGTCTTCTCGCTGCACTGGAGCATTCAGAATTTCTGCCCATTCTTCAACAGAAGAAGAGAACCTTTGACCTTCAGTCATCCAGGTGATCTTCCCATCAGGATAGAAGTGAGCTGTGGCATAGAATTGCATAATCATCTCATCGTTCCAATCTGTCAATTTCTGACCCACAAACTCAGCAACTCCACATGCAGTGAAGCTTTCATGCACATGGGGAAAGAAATCTCTGTGCTCTTCGCTGTCAATGTATTCCCAGTCAACGTATCTGTTGTCTGCGACTATGGGCTTCTTGTCCATCAGCACAGTCTCATAGAAGTCATGCTGCTCTCGGGTGTGGAATCTGGGATCTACAGCAGTTCTTCTCCTCACGGCATATGGGTCAGCTTGTCTCCATAGCCTGAGACCTCTATCTTTCCTTGCCTTCATATCCTCGGCTTGAGGATGAGCATCATTGTGAAGTGGCAGTTTTGGACGGAGTTTCAGCAACACTTGTCCTTCCTCATCAGACTCAGCTGGTGGCACATCACCCTTGTTCTTCTCAGATGCTGGAATGTTTCTGGTAGTCCTCTTGGGCTTGGCAGCAGGCTTTGCTGGAGCTGCCTTGGCAGCAGGCTACATTGGAGATATGATGTATTTGTATCACCAACGATGGATGCCTCTAAGTAGGTTTCATACTCATGTAGGAATCTAAATAGGATTTGGACTCCTGTACGGAAGCCAGCGAGCGCCCGTCCTTTCCTTCATCGATAGAGATATGGGCCGGCCGGCAAGCCCCCGTCCTTCCCTACATCGATATAGATATGGGCCGGCCGACAAGCGTGCATCTTGTATATGTTCGATTTGCTCAAAAGGACGCTCAAACGGACAAAAGCCTAACGAGAGGAAATAAAGCGAAACCAAACCAAGAATATCTATTCCCATTAATAGTAGGTATAGATATAGATATAGATAAGAAGAAAAGAAACTATGAAACAAAAGTCTCCAAGCTTCAAAGTCTTCACATCAATTTCTTCAAAGGCCGTACCAATTTCATCATCAAAATCTTCACTTGAAGAAATCCATTTTTAGGGGTCATCTTCCGTGTGTTAAACCAAATATTCAGGGACTCTGTTTACTATGTATACTCACAAACACATTAGTTCCTCAACATGTTTGTCTTCAATACTCCAAAACCACTAAGGGGGCACTTGATGCACAACAATCTTCCCCTTTTTGGTGATTGATGACAAATTGGTTAGGCTTTACACGGGAGTAAACATAATTGAAGTTTAAGTACAAAGTTTGAATAAATTGGTGACAAGATATTGAGGAACTCCCCCTGAAGATGTGCATATGAAGAATTCGCTTTGGATTGCAAATGCACATGGAGGGCTGAAATTGTGGAGGTTTCCCCCTATATCTTGGAAACCAATCATGCATGATCATAAGATATTTGAGGAATATGAATACATGATGAAAATTGGTGTTTGACGAAATTGTGCATGCATGAGCAGATATATTTAAGGTCAGAGCATGTGTATCAAATGTAGCAAAAGAGTCATATGACCAATAGCTATTAAGTTACAACTCATCAAAGAGCAAATCCAATAAAGTTCAAGAGTTGCAACTTAAGCAAAAATAGCGCAAATAAAGGCCCATTTGAAGACTAAATCAGACTTCTTCACCTTTGTCATCAAATGACCAAAAGGTGAGGAATCTGAGGACTAGCGCTGCTGAATAAAAACATCGTGGAGAGGTTGAGGGAGCGCCAGCGTTGTTGGGGTCGCATGATGCAGAAGGACCAGTCGTAGTGTCTTCAAAAACTTCATGTCTGTAAGTTGAGCGCGATGAAGATTGTGAACTTGTCATGAGAGGAGGAACTTGAATTTTCTTGAACTTCTTCCTTGCTGGTTCAACCCAGTCAAAGTTCATTTGAAATTCCATGGTAGTAATTTCATCATCGTATTTGAAGTGCAAAAGGATGGCCCATGATCTGTCAAATATCTCAAGAAGATAGTAGCAGTTTTTGCACACTGCGCTATGCGTCACAGTCATGTTGGCTTGAACGACAGCAGCTCACACTTAACCCAGCGATGATGTTTGTCAACTTTCTGATGAAGACTTATAAGTAACCCACGGTCAGTCATGACACGTGGTGCTTCAAGTGAAGTGGATGGCCTTGAAGCTTTTGCTGTGATATCCGGGCTAGCAGATTCATCAAAATTGGAGTTGGATATAGGATGACGGAATTGTCCATCAAGGGGAAGAATTCCTTCATTAATGACGGTTTTGCCTTTGTCAGGTACAGTGAAGAGTATGCTTTGAAGAATTTTAACTTTAGCCAAGTAGCTCAGGTGATTTTCACGATCAGCCTTGTAGTGAATGGAAGACCGGTATCTGATGAATCTCATAATCCATGGTGCATACGCCTTCAATTCAAAAGGTGAATGAGCCACATTAATCAAAGTCCTCAGGAAGAAATCATGAATGTTGATGGCAGTTCCATGAATTATGTGGAATAGCAGGTTCTTCATAACTCCCACAACTTCTTTAGTATCTGAGTTATGACCCTTGATCAGACTGAGGGTCTTTGCTAAAATGTGATAGATAGCCTTTGGCACATAAAGAAAATCCTTCACTAGGAAGGTTGTTTGTGGAGCAGTTTCTTCACCCATTGGCTTCATCAATACTTGCATTAGATGGTTGGGCAGCTCAGGCTCTTCATATATTTTCTTTGCATCTTATTGGGGTGGATCAACTAGAAGAGAATTAAGTAATTCATCAATAGGTACGTTGTAGTGAGTGTCTTTACTCATCCAGTCCAGAGCCCAAGTAGTTATGTAGTTAGCGGTGCCAGAAAAGTGCACAGTTGAATATAACTGAAGAATTAATTCTTCATTCCAATCGCAGATGTCAGAGCAGAAGCTTAGTAGACCAGCATCATGAAGAACATCCAGAACTGGCCGAAAGCAGGGAATTGACTCCATATCCACATGAGGAATATGGTGATGCAGGAATACTTTCTTTTTATCAAAGAGCAAAGAAGCATAATAGTTCATTAAGTCCTTGTCTAGAAGCGCAGACACTTGATCTTGGGTGAGTCATATGGTGACTCACCAACAAAGAAATTATTCTCCTCAAAGAATTTGATGTTGTCAAACTGAGGCCGTGTGGGGACCCCGACTCATAAGTCGTGATCACCGAATGCACGTGTACAGTGATCCCAGAGATCAATGCTCACTGAACACATATAAGCTAAATAACAAGAGTCTTACATCCATACATACCATATTACACAAATAGGACCATTATGGTCAAGTCTTGAGTATATCATCGCGGCGGAAATCTTCAATAATAACTTGGACCCATGCCATCTGCCTTAACCCTACAGGCATTCTGACTGGGAAGCGTCCTAGCTCGCATGCTCGTCACCAAGAAATCTTCATCATATCTTGTTCTCTCATGCCTGGCCAATAAAATAACCAGTGGCAAGCCAATGAGTACTTTGAATGTACTCGCAAGCAACCCAAGTGTGATGACAGAATAATTATGCAAGGCTCTACTACTAAATTGGCAGTTTTGCGGAAAGCTAGTTTTTCATATGCAAGTATGATCAACATATAACATGGACATGTATGTGTCTGCAACAAGTATCAGGAGGTTTCAGACATCAATATCGAGAAAGAGTCATGAACAACTCTTGCTCACGCTCATCGTGATTTTCTCACAATCACATCAACAGATTTACCCAAACCGTGTTGTTGTTCCAGAAACTTATGGACATAGTCTAAGTAGCACCACCCAACTGTCCTTGACCGTGGACACGGCTATTCGAATATTTTTACACTCTGCAGAGGTTGCACACTTTACCCACAAGATTCGGGGAACTTCCGTGTCATTCACGACCCGTGGTACCTCAAGTACCCGGGGTAAGCACCCGATCACTATCTTCCCTAGACGACACTAACACAGAGTCCACTCGATTGGTAACAGCCCCGCGCCAAACATTTCACATCTCAAAAATTGTGGAGCCTTGCTCCCATATTCATCACATACCACTGACATGGGGTACCAACGGTGTGTCTGGTGCCCTGTAAAGACAGTCATGGCCGCCTATCCAAGCACGACCCCGTCCCGAGAGTGACCTCATGTCACCCCCGTCACTAGTAATGCGGGCACCATGCTAGTATCGACCTAGGTAATCAATAATGCCCTTTCCCATATAAGGGTAGAGTGGTTGCGCATGTTTGGTTGGGACGGTAGTCACACATAAATCTAATCCATCTCTGTAAACAACACTTTCATCAAGCCTCGGCACACTACTTCTCTACCAAGTAGTGCCCTAGTTTCTCATCATCTCCCAGGGGCATTAGTGGCACCCACTGGGTTATTTGCAAGTATGTCAAACCCCACTTGTTTCTTTCCATGCATAACTCTGACCCATTTTTGCGTAGCCAACTACTATAACATATATCTATCTACTTCCACCCACATAACCCTCATAGGAAGGTAGGGTCATGTTTGATGCAAGTTTCAATAGTAAAGTAACAAAGGTACCAACCAAAGTGGTCGCCACCTCTACATGATTCCGATGCATTGATAATAAGGTGCTATGAGACATGCATAAAAAGGTTTCTCGAACATGGTCAAAGGGCTGATTGCCTTGTCCTTCCGAGTCTTCAAACCTTCTGGTCCATCTCCGAGTACTCCATTTATTTCATCAACTAACGATGGAAACAATCATAATAAGCAACACAACAAGCAAAATACAAAAGTGCTCTAAAAACAGGAGTTGGACTTTTCTAGGATACCTCTGGTCATATTAGAAATGACCAAGGTGGTTTCATAGGTATTGGATCAATGGATAGTTTGGAACATTTCAATATGATGGAATCAAGGGGTTTATGGATTTGAAAGAAGTGTACAGAAATATATTTTTGAAAAATGAGCAAAGGCACCCATTTAACAAGTCATGATTTTAGAAGCATCTAGGAGTTGGTTTCACTGAATTTGGAGTTCAAATGAATTTCCTAGGATTTTGCAAAGTTGATAAATATGAAGAAATGGCTCATTATTTGGTGGGGTACAGAAAGTATTAATAAAAATGTTCCAAAACTAAGTTTGGATATGACAAGCACCTAGGAATTTGAACCACTGCATTTGGATCAAATTTGAGCTCTCTGTGATTTTCCAAAGTTTATCACAGAAATAGAAAAATGACATTTGATAAATATTTGTGAAGGAAAAGTCTCTGGAAAAATGTGCATGTTGCACCATGTGATAGAGCATGATTTATGGAGCGAGAAGAAATTTGAATCATAAAATTTGGAGTTCATTTGAATTATTAAAGGATTTATGAAGTTGTCTGGTAAAAGAAAAAGGGAAAGGGTTTAGGATTTACCTAAGGCATGCACAGCGCGTAGGATAGCCACTGGGCCGGCCCAGAGGCTCAGCCTCGCGACGCTCGGGCGACGTCGAAAGCGGCTTCCCGCAAGTGCGCCTTCGCACTAGAGAGACGGGCTCTCCTGACGCCGCCTCCAGTTAAACGGGCGGGGCCCTCCCGCTGGTTCACTAACGCGCGGGGCCCAACTCTCAGGCCGTCGCCTACCTCCCGCTCGAATAGAGCAGAGGCAGGGGAGGCGAGGCTGAGCGGCGCTAGCGTTTCCCCCCGGCGATCCCAACTACCTCCGGCGACGCCCAGCACACCGGCGGGTTCAGGAGGCCACGCCGCATCCAGAGAGGTGCGCCACGACTGCTGGGGTGGTCGGACGCGAGCAGCGCATCGGCCGCGGCGGACGGCGGTGATGGCGGTGTTTGGCATGGCGGGGAAAGCACGAGGAGGATAGGATGGAGCACGGGGTGAGTTGGCGGTGGTGAGGAGAGGGTGCGGGAGTGCTCAGGGGGAAGAGAGAAAGGTCGAGGCCCACAAATTTAAGAGGCGGCCGGCGGCTCTGCTCCGGCCATAGAGATGGCTGGAGGGCACGGGGAGAGCAGTAGGCCTGTCGGGGAGGTGCACTAGAGGGAGAGGGGGCAAATGGAGCCGCGAGGAGAGTCTGGGGTGCCCTATAAATAGGTGGGCGACGGTCCATCGAGGTCTCGTGCGCCGGCGAGCTTGTTCCCATCGCTGCAAGCCACGGGGGCACCCGTGGGTGTGTCCGGGGTGTTCGTGGGGTTGGTCCAGGCCTAGAGAAAGAGAGAGGAGGAGCGGGGATGCGCCAGGGCAGCGCGCGTGTGAGCGTGCTCATTGGAGCTCTCGGTGACCACGGTGCGCGTGCGAGCAGGGGCCGGAGAGAGAGAGAGGAAGGAGGGGGCCGACCAGCTGCCGTGTCCCGGACGTCGAGGTGGCCTCGGGGGACACGATCCCAACGCCCTAGGCTGTCGGGTGCCTCGGGCAGGACGCAGCTACAGTGCGGGGGCACACTATATCGTGCTCCAGAGCGCCCGTATGGCCGGCATGGCCGTGTCCTCACCGCTCTGGACGCGCCCACTTTGCCCAATGATGTCTAGGGGGTCAGGGGAGGAGTAAACAAAGAGGTTTTGGTCTTGGATGCCCTGGTGAGCTTCTAGAAGGGGAATGTGCTGAGAGGTAGAGGTGAAAATGGAGGTTCAGGGATGTAAAATGGGGTTTCACTCCCCCTAAATCATTGAGCTATGAAGGAGAAGGAGTTCCTGGAAGTAGAAGGTGACTAGGAGCAGATGTGGTAAAAAGTTGAGCTCAAGTAGAATAGTAAAAGGGGGCAAAACAGTGGTTTTGGTAAAAATGGCAGAAGGTGTTTGATGTGGTTTTGGGCAAGCAAATGACTTCCAGCTGACATGAGACTTAACAGGATCATATGTCACATACATTTAGGCCCTTCCACCAAATTTGAGCTCATTTGGGCAAAGTTGCCAATGCAACTTTTGTAAACCCTAGAAATCAACAGAAATGGATTCTCCAAGATTAAGTTAAGCAAATCATCTCCCCTTGATGCACCACTTGGTGTAGTGTCATCATTTGGGTTTGTGATAATGTCCACAAAATTTGAGGCCCCAAGTAAAAAGTTGGCAATGTAGAGTTGTTCAAATTTGGATCTGGTCAGAAAGGGTTTTGGGGCACTTAGATCAAGTTATGCTTCTCCAATACTTGTGCCATTTAGCATAGATGCATATTTACATCATTTGAGCATGTGCACCAAGTTTGAGGGCATTTGGACAAGTTTGGCAATGTAAAGTTGCTCAAACTTCAAAATGGATAGAAATGGTTTTGAGGGGAATAGATGATGTTTCTTTGATCTTCAAGGCATGAGGCTTTGTAAGATCATCAAATATGTCATATTTGACATGATAGAATTTCCCTGGAATTTTTGGAGAATATTTCCTTTGTAAATATTTCAAAAGCTTGAAATATCCAGAAAGGGTTAATGAAGGATTTGTCCAATATTTTGAACATGACCATGTGTCGAAACTCTTATATATGGACAATATATGTCCTATGAGTTTCCCTGAATTTTGGCAAATATTTTTGAAATAACTAAATAATTTTTCCCTATTAAAGACCATTTCTGGCCTTAAGAAAAAGATTTTAAATAAAATATAAAAATAACTTTTAAAATTATAATTTTATGGTTTATGGGAGTCCTATACCTAATAGGATTCAAATATACCTTTTGAAAGATTTTTCACACCCTAAATAAGGTACTTGCAGTGCAAACCTCAATTCAGGGGTTTTTGGAAAACTAATTTTAGAAAATACTATTTGGCCAAAATATTTTTATAAGAAAATACTATACTGGTCTATACACATGGCATGATCATTGGGAAAAGGTTTTGGATCAAGGAAATGAAGTATGAGAGTTGGATGATTTATTTGATTTTTAGAGCACTAGCAAACAGCAGACAAAAATCAAATCAAGCAATGACCCAAAACACTCAAAAGTTTTTGTCAATCCACATTTTTAGCATGATTAATAGCTTAAGTGTTGTGGCATGAAAATCAGGGTGTGACAGGCCGCCTGAGGAATTGGATGGAGGTTGTGCTTCTTTGGTCGTATGTCCAATATTGGTCGCGGAGATCCAGTTGAGTCATTTGGATCAGTCATGGCGAGATCTCGAGCAACTTCCTCAGTTGTGGCAGTTGGAAATGTATTAGTGTCAGTTGACAAAACTGAGTCTGCACATGAGAGGGGTGTGAATTGACGACATTGACCATTGGCTCCTCTTGAGAAACTTCATCAGCTGATGCAACTGGAATTTCTTCAAGAATGCTTTGGAGCAATGGTTGTCTTTCTTCAGAGACAGTATGTATTTATTCAGTGCACGCATGCGATTGAGGCTCTAGAGTGAGGGGAGAATTTGGGTGAGCTGCTTCCCAAAATTCGTCATGGATTGGAAGAGTTGTCTCGCCATCAATGTCCACTTCCGCCTCATGTTCTCCATTCAGCGGAGTCGGCTGGGGACTTTGTGAAGTATGTTGAGGCGTTGATAAATTAGCATCAACCTCAATCTCTTCATCCATTTGCTCTTTCGTAGCAGCGGAATGCTTTTCTTCATCATCTTCATCAGCCTGAGGGATTTGGTAGTACACCCCATAAGGAACGATATGACGATCATCTGAGACCAGAGCAGGGGGCGCTAATGAAATAGGAATTGCATCAATGTGCAATTTCAATTTAAGATAGTGATGCCATCCTCAATTTCTTCATAGATTCAGGCGCAGGTGGAGCTAGCGCCTTTCTCTTCTTTGCTTCTCTCCCAGCAGCATTGGTCTTCTTCACTTCTAATGCATAAGGAAGGGTGATGAGCTTCAAATATGAAGTCGTTGTTGGTGCTGCTGTTGAGGAACTGGTTGGAGTATTTTCATCAGGCGTGATTGATGTAATCACCCTGTCAGGTTCTTCAGGCACGACACTGGCAGTCGCCCTGAGAGTTTCTTCACGCACAACATTATCAGTTGCCCTTTAATTTTCTTTAGGAGCAACTTCTTCAGTTGCCCTGGCAGTTTTTTGTTGAGTTGAAAACACAGTCTCACTGGCTTGAGTCATAGGGGATGAAACAGAGGAACTTATGCTGAACTTGGTGGCTTCTCGCTTGTTGTGCTCTTCGACAACGTTGATTGAGGTAGTGATGAATCTCCCTTTGACACCACAACAATGATTAGTCCATCTCTCATATTCTTCAGACATCTGTTGAATCTCATACTGTAATGACACAAGCTGTTGAGGGGATATTGACAACATGTTCTTCCTCAATTCCTTCTCCTTTCGTGCTTGATGTTTCTTCACCTATTTTTCCTGAGCAATCTTGTACTTTTCATCCAAGATGAATGGTGAGATCATAGGGCTAGGGCCTGAAGGAAATATGCCCTAGACGCAATAATAAAGTTGTTATTTATATTTCCACATATCATGATAAATGTTTATTATTCATGCTAGAATTGTAATAACCAGAAACTTAGTACATGTGCGAATACATAGACAAACAAAGTGTCACTAGTATGCCTCTACTTGACTAGCTCGTTGAATCAAAGATGGTTAAGTTTCCTAGCCATGGACATGAGTTTTCATTTGATTAACGGGATCGCATCATTAGTGAATGATGTGATTGACTTGATCCATTCCGTTAGCTTAGCATTTGATCATTTAGTATATTGCTATTGCTTTCTTCATGACTTATACATGTTCCTATGACTATGAGATTATGCAACTCCCGAATACCGGAGGAACACTTTGTGTGCTACCAAACATCACAGCGTAACTGGGTGATCATAAAGGTGCTCTACAGGTGTCTCCAATGGTACTTGTTGAGTTGGCATAGATCGAGATTAGGATTTGTCACTCCGGTTGTCGGAGAGGTATCTCTGGGCCCTCTCGGTAATGCACATCACTATAAGCCTTGCAAGCAATGTAACTAATGAGTTAGTTACGAGATAGTTCATTACGGAACAAGTAAAGAGACTTGCCGGTAACGAGATTGAACTAGGTATTGAGATACAGACGATCAAATCTCGGGCAAGTAACATACCGATGACAAAGGGAACAACGTATGTTGTTATGCGGTTTGACCAATAAAGATCTTCGTAGAATATGTAGGAACCAATATGACATTCCAGGTTCCGCTATTGGTTATTGACCGGAGATGAGTCTCGGTCATGTCTACATAGTTCTCGAACCCGTAGGGTCCGCACGCTTAACGTTCGGTGACGATCGGTATTATGAGTTTATGTGTTTTGATTTTCCAAAGATAGTTCGGAGTCCCGTATGTGTTCACAGACATGACGAGGAGTCTCGAAATGGTCGAGACATAAAGATTGATATATTGGACGGCTATATTCGGACACCAGAAGTGTTCCGTGTGGTTTCGGAGAAAACCGGAGTGCCGGAGGTGTTACCGGAACCCCCCGGGGAAGTATTGGGCCTTAGTGGGCCTTAGGGGAGAGAGAGGGCAGCAGCCCAGGAGGTGGCGCA
This sequence comes from Secale cereale, assembly GCA_902687465.1. Classification (NCBI taxonomy): domain Eukaryota; kingdom Viridiplantae; phylum Streptophyta; class Magnoliopsida; order Poales; family Poaceae; genus Secale; species Secale cereale. The sequence continues at coordinate 420,911,239 of LR738709.1, forward strand.
CCCCCTCCCATGGGGAGTCCGAATTGGCAGAGGGGGCGCGGTCCCTCTTTCCCTCTCCCTCTCCCTCTCTTTCCTTCCCCCTTCCCCCTTCCTAGTAGGACTAGGAAAGGATGAATCCTACTCCTACTAGGAGGAGGATTCCTCCTCTCCTTGGGGCGCACCAAGGCCGGCCAACCTTCCCCCTTGCTCCTTTATATACGGGGGCAGGGGGCACCCTAGTACACACAAGTTGATGGTTCCAAGCCATGTGCGGTGCCCCCTCCACCATATTCCACCTCGGTCATATCGTAGCGGTGCTTAGGTGAAGCCATGCGTTGGTAACTTCATCATCACCGTCATCACTCCGTTGTGTTGACGGAACTCTCCCTCAAAGCTCTACTTGATCGTGAGTTCGTGGGACGTCACCGAGCTAAACATGTGCAGATCGCGGAGGTGTTGTACGTTCGGTACTAGGATCGGTCGATCGTGAAGACGTACGACTACATCAACCGCATTGTCATAACACTTCCGCTTACGGTCTACGAGGGTACGTGGATGACACTCCCCCCTCTCATTGTTATGCATCACCATGATCTTGCGTGTGCGTAGGATTTTTTTGAAATTACTACGTTTCCCAACAGTGGCATCCGAGCCAGGTTTATGCGTAGATGTTATATGCACGAGTAGAACACAAGTGAGTTGTGGGCGATACTAGTAATACTTCTTACCAGCATGTCATACTTTTATTTGGCAGTATTGTTGGATGAAGCGGCCCGAGCCGACATTACGCGTACGCTTACGTGAGACTGGCTCTACCGATGTGATTCACACACACGTGGCTGGCGGGTGTCAGTTTCTCCAACTTTAGTTGAATCGCGTGTGGCTACGCCCGGTCCTTGTGAAGGTTAAAACATCACATTTTGACGAAATATCGTTGTGGTTTTGATGCATAGGTAATAACGGTTCTTGCTCAGCCCGTAGCAGCCACATTAAACTTGCAACAACAAAGTAGAGGACTTCTGACTTGTTTTTCCAGGGCATGTTGTGATGTGATATGGTCAAGACATGATGCTAAATTTTATTGTATGAGATGATCATGTTTTGTAACAGAGTTATCGGCAACTGGCAGGAGCCATATAGTTCTCGCTTTATTGTATGAGATGCAATCGCCATGTAATTGCTTTACTTTATCACTATGCGGTAGCGATAGTCGTAGAGGCAATAGTTGGCGAGACGACAACGATGCTACGATGGAGATCAAGGTGTCGCGCCGGTGACGATGGTGATCATGACGGTGCATTGGAGAAGAAGATCAAAGGCACAAGATGATGATGATGGCCATATCATATCACTTATATTGATTGCATGTGATGTTTATCTTTTATGCATCTTATTTTGCTTAGATTGACGGTAGCATTATAAGATGATCTCTCACTAATTTCAAGGTATAAGTGTTCTCCCTGAGTATGCACCATTGCGAAAGTTCATCGTGCCAAGACACCACGTGATGATCGGGTGTGATAAGCTCTACGTTCACATACAACGGGTCCAAGCCAGTTTTGCACACGCAGAATACTCGGGTTAAACTTGACGAGCCTAGCATATGCAGATATGGCCTCGGAACACTGGAGACCAAAAGGTCGAGTGTGAATCATATAGTAGATATGATCAACATAGTGATGTTCACCATTGAAAACTACTCCATCTCACGCGATGATCGGACATGGTTTAGTTGATATGGATCACGTGATCACTTAGATGATTAGAGGGATGTCTATCTAAGTGGGAGTTCTTAAGTAAATTGATTAATTGAACTTTAATTTATCATGAACTTAGTACCTGATAGTATTTTGCATGTCTATGTTGTTGTAGATAGATGGCCCGTGTTGTTGTTCCGTTGAATTTTAATGCATTCCTAGAGAAAGCTAAGTTAAAAAATGATGGCAGAAACTACACGGACTGGGTCCGTAACTTGAGGATTATCCTCATTGCTCCACAGAAGAATTATGTCCTCGAAGCACCGCTTGGTGACAGGCCTACTGAAGGACCAACCCCGGACGTTATGAACGTCTGGCAAGCTCGTTCTGATGACTACACGATAGTTCAGTGTGCCATGCTTTACGGCTTAGAACCGGGACTTCAACGATGTTTTGAACGTCATGGAGCATATGAGATGTTTCAGGAGTTGAAGTTAATATTTCAAGCAAATGCCTGGATTGAGAAATATGAAATTTCCAATAAGTTCTACAGCTGCAAGATGGAGGAGAACAGTTCTAGCAGTGAACACTTGCTCGGAATGTCTGGGTACTACAATCATATGACTCAACTTGGATGCAAAGTTGACGAAGATAGTGTTATTGATAGAGTTCTTCAATCACTGCCACCAAGCTATAAAGGCTTCATGTTGAACTATAACATGCAAGGGATGCAGAAGACAATTCCCGAGCTCTTCGCTATGCTCATAGTTGCGGAGGTAGAAATCAAAAAGGAGCATCAAGTGTTGATGGTTAACAAGACTAGTAGTTTCAAGAAAAAGGGCAAGGGAAAGAAGGGGAACTTCAAGAAGAATAGCAAGACAGTTGCTACTCCCACGAAGAAACCCAAGTCTGGAGCCAAGCCTGAAACTGAGTCCTTCTACTGCAAAGGGACTGGACACTCGAAGCGAAACTGCCCCAAGTATTTGGCGGATAAGAAGGTTGGCAAAGTGAACAAAGGTATATTTGATGTTATTGATGTGTACCTTACTAATGCTCGTAGTAGCACTTGGGTATTTGATACTGGTTCGGTTGCTAATATTTGTAACTCGAAACAGGGGCTATAGACTAAAAGAAGATTAGCTAAGGACGAGGTGACGATGCACGTGGGAAATGGTTCCAAAGTCGATGTGATCACCGTCGGCATGCTACCTCTACATCTACCATTGGGATTAGTATTAGACCTAAATAATTGTTATTTGGTGCCAGCGTTGAGCATGAACATTATATCTGGATCTTGTTTGTTCCGAGACGGTTATTCATTTCAATCAGAGAATAATGGTTGTTCAATTTATATGAGTAATATCTTTTATGGTCATGCACCCTTAAAGAGTGGTCTATTCTTGTTGGATCTCGATCGTAGTGATACACATATTCATAATATTGAAGCCAAAAGATGCAAGGTTAATAATGATTGTGCAACTTATTTGTGGCACTGTCGTTTAGGTCATATTGGTGTAAAGCGCATGAAGAAACTCCATGCTGATGGACTTTTGGAATCACTTGATTATGAATCACTTGGTGCTTGCGAACCATGCCTCATGGGCAAGATGACTAAGACTCTGTTCTCCGGAATAATGGAGCGAGCAACTGATATGTTGGAAATCATACATACTGATGTATGTGGACCAATGAGTGTTGAGGCTCGCGGCGGGTATCATTATTTTCTGACCTTCACTGATGATTTGAAAAGATATGGGTATATCTACTTGATGAAACACAAGTTTGAAACGTTTGAAAAGTTCAAAGAATTTCAGAGTGAAGTAGAGAATCATCGTAACAAGAAAATAAAGTTTCTACGATCTGATCATGGAGGCGAATATTTGAGTTACGAGTTTGGTCTTCATTTGAAACAATGTGGAATAGTTTCACAACTCACGCCACCCTGAACACCACAGCGTAATGGTGTGTCCGAACATCGTAACCGTACTTTATTAGATATGGTGCGATCTATGATGTCTCTTACCGATTTACCACTATCGTTTTGGGGTTATGCTTTAGAGACAGTTGCATTCACGTTAAATATGGCACCATCTAAATCCGTTGAGACGACGCCTTAGGAACTATGGTTTGGCAAGAAATCAAAGTTGTCGTTTCTTAAAGTTTGGGGCTGCAATGCTTATGTGAAAAAGCTTCAACCTGATAAGCTCGAACCCAAGTCGAAGAAATGTGTCTTCATAGGATACCCAAAGGAAACTGTTGGGTACACCTTCTATCACAGATCCGAAGGCAAGATATTCGTTGCTAAGAATGGGTCCTTTCTAGAGAAGGAGTTTCTCTAGAAAGAAGTGAGTGGGAGGAAAGTAGAATTTGATCAGGTAATTGTACATTCTCCCGAATTGGAAAGTAGCACATCACAGATAATTGTTCCAGTGATTCCTACACTAGTCAGCAAGGAAGCTAATGATGATGATCATGAAACTTCGGATCAAGTTACTACTGAACCTCGTAGGTCAACCAGAGTACGTCCCGCACCAGAGTGGTATGGCAACCCAGTTCTGGAAGTCATGTTACTAGACCATGATGAACCTACGAACTATGAGGAAGCGATGATGATCCAAGATTCCGCAAAATGGCTTGAGGACATGAAATCTGAGATGGGATCCATGTATGAGAACAAAGTGTGGACTTTGGTTGACTTGCCCGATGATCGGCAAGCCATTGAAAATAAATGGATCTTCAAGAGGAAGACCGACGCCGACGATAATGTTACTATCTACAAAGCTTGACTTGTTGCGAAAGGTTTTCGACAAGTTCAAGGAGTTGACTACGATGAGACTTTCTCACCCATAGCGATGCTTAAGTCTGTCTGAATCATGTTAGAAATTGCAGCATTTTATGATTATGAAATTTGGCAAATGGATGTCAAAACTACATTCCTTAATGGATACCTCAAAGAGGAGTTGTATATGATGCAACCAGAAGGTTTTGTCGATCCTAAAGGTGCTAACAAAGTGTGCAAGCTCCAGCGATCCATCTATGGACTGGTGCAAGCATCTCGGAGTTGGAATATACGCTTTGATGAGGTAATCAAAGCATGTGGTTTTTTACAGACTTTTGGAGAAGCCTGTATTTACAAGAAAGTGAGTGGGAGCTCTATAGAATTTTTGATATTATATGTGGATGACATATTGTTGATTGGAAATGATATAGAATTTCTGGATAGCATAAAAGGATACTTGAATAAGAGTTTTTCAATGAAAGACCTCGATGAAGCTGCTTATATATTGGGCATCAAGATCTATAGAGATAGATCAAGACGCTTAATTGGACTTTAACAGAGCACATACCTTTATAAAGTTTTGAAGAAATTCAAAATGGATCAAGCAAAGAAAGGGTTCTTGCTTGTGTTACAAGGTGTGAAGTTGAGTCAAACTCAATGCCCGACCACTTCAGAAGATAGAGAGAAAATGAAAGGTGTTCCCTATGCTTCAACCATAGGCGTTATCATGTATGCAATGTTGTGTACCAGACCTGATGTGTGCATTGCTATTAGTTTAGTAGGGAGGTACCAAAGTAATCCAGGAGTGGATCAATGGACAACGGTCAAGAACATCCTGAAATACCTGAAAAGGACTAAGGATGTGTTTCTCGTTTATGGAGGTGACAAAGAGCTCGTCGTAAATGGTTACGTCGATGCAAGCTTTGATACTGATCCGGATGACTGTAAGTCACAAACCGGATACGTGTTTATATTGAACGGTGGAGCTGTTAGTTGGTGCAGTTCTAAGCAAAGCGTCGTGGCAGGATCTACGTGTGAAGCGGAGTACATAGCTGCTTCGGAAGCAGCAAATGAAGGAGTCTGGATGAAGGAGTTCATATCCGATCTAGGTGTCATACCTAGTGCATCGAGTCTAATTAAAATCTTTTGTGACAATACTGGTGCAATTGCCTTAGCAAAGGAATCCAGATTTCACAAGAGAACCATGCACATCAAGAGACGCTTCAATTCCATCCGCGATCAAGTCAAGGAGGGAGACATAGAGATTTGCAAGATACATACGAATCTGAATGTTGCACACCTTTTGACTAAGCCTCTCTCACGAGCAAAACATGATCAGCACCAAGACTCTATGGGTGTTAGAATCATTACTGTGTAATCTAGATTATTGACTCTAGTGCAAGTGGGAGACTGAAGGAAATATGCCCTCGAGGCAATAATAAAGTTGTTATTTATATTTCCTTATATCATGATAAATGTTTAGTGTTCATGCTAGAATTGTATTAACCGGAAACTTAGTACATGTGTGAATACATAGACAAACAAAGTGTCACTAGTATGCCTCTACTTGACTAGCTCGTTGAATCAAAGATTGTTAAGTTTCCTAGCCATGGACATGAGGTGTCATTTGATTAATGGGATCACATCATTAGTGACTGATGTGATTGACTTGACTCATTCTGTTAGCTTAGCATTTGATCGTATAGTATATTGCTATTGCTTTCTTCATGACTTATACATGTTCCTATGACTATGAGATTATGCAACTCCCGAATACCGGAGGAACACTTTGTGTGCTACCAAATGTCACAACGTAACTGGGTGATCATAAAGGTGCTCTACATGTGTCTTCGATGGTACTTGTTGAGTTGGCATAGATCGAGATTAGGATTTGTCACTCTGATTGTCGAAGAGGTATCTCTGGGCCCTCTCGATAATGCACACCACCATAAGCCTTGCAAGCAATGTAACTAATGATTTAGTTACAAGATAGTGCATTACGGAACGAGTAAAGAGACTTGCCGGTAACGAGATTGAACTAGGTATTGAGATACCGACGATCGAATCTCGGGCAAGTAACATACTGATGACAAAGGGAACAACGTATGTTGTTATGCGGTTTGACCGATAAAGATCTTCGTAGAATATGTAGGAACCAATATAAGCATCCAGGTTCCACTATTGGTTATTGACCGGAGATGAGTCTCGGTCATGTCTACATAGTTCTCGAACCTGTAGGGTCCGCACGCTTAACGTTTGGTGACGATCGGTATTATGAGTTTATGTGTTTTGATGTACTGAAGATAGTTCGGAGTCCCGGATGTGATCACGGACATGACGAGGAGTCTCTAAATGGTCGATAGATAAAGATTGATATATTGGACAGCTATATTCGGACACCGGAAGTGTTTCGGCTGGTTTCGGAGAAAACCAGAGTGCCAGAGGGGTTACCGGAACCCCCCGGGGAAGTATTGGGCCTTAGTGGGCCTTAGGGGAGAGAAAGGGCAGCAGCCCAGGAGGTGGTGTGCCCCCTCCCATGGGGAGTCCGAATTGTACTAGGGAAGGGGGCGCGGCCCCTCTTTCCCTCTCCCTCTCCCTCTCTTTCCTTCCCCCTTCCTCCTGCCTAGTAGGACTAGGAAAGGATGAATCCTACTCCTACTAGGAGGAGGATTCTTCCTCTCCTTGGGGCGCACCAAGGCCGGCCGGCCTCCCCCTTGCTCCTTTATATACGGGGGCAGGGGGCACCCTAGTACACACAAGTTGATTGTTCCAAACCGTGTGCGGTGCCCCCCTCCACAATATTCCACCTCGGTCATATCGTAGCGATGCTTGGCGAAGCCGTGCGCCGGTAACTACATCATCACCGTCATCACACCGTCGTGCTGACGGAACTCTCCCTCGAAGCTCTACTGGATCGTGAGTTTGTGGGACATCATCGAGCTGAACGGGTGCAGATCGCAGAGGTGTCGTACGTACGGTACTGGGATCGGTCGATCGTGAAGACGTATGACTACATCAACCGCGTTGTCATAACGATTCCGCTTACGGTCTATGAGGGTACATGGACGACACTCTCCCCTCTCGTTGCTATGCATCACCATGATCTTGCGTGTGCGTAGGATTTTTTTTGAAATTACTACGTTTCCCAACAGGGCCAAGTGTCAAGTTGAGGCCGTGAAGAGGCATTTCTGGCTTGGTGCGCCAGATGTCAATGAAGTCAAGCATTTTCTTTGGGTCCAACAGCATTGGAACCAAATAATTCTTAGCAATTGCAGCTTGCTCTTTCTTTCTTTTGAGGATTCCACGAGCTCATCTTCGTCAGCCAGCCCGTGTTTGTCAACCTGAGGCACTACGGCCTTGCTATTGGGACTTGCCCTAGTTCCACGGCCTGAAGTAACTTTTTGTTTCAACTTGGGTGTTGAAGAAGATGGTTTCCCATGGGCTGAGGCACTTGATGCAGCAATTGAGGCTTTTGCGAAGCCCTTGATGTGCTGGTAAGATGCGAGCACGACCGGTGTAGAAGCTCTAGCTGCTGCCATTAATAAACTTGAGGCAGGAGGATGCACTGAAAATTTTGAAGTCTTAGGCGCTGAAGCCTTTGATGTTGTAGGATGGGCCACTGAAGATTTTGGCTGGCTGGCAGGCTTCTTTTACATATCCTTCTTGGGAGCGCTTCCGCTCCCACTACCACTTGCACCAGCTTCATTTGAAGCCTTTGTGGCTTTGTTGAACTCTTCAACAACCTTCTTGGCCTATTTTGCCAACTTTGCATGATGACTTGTCCATTCCTTGGGGAATTCTTCACCCCTTCGGATGCTTGAAGGATCATCAACTTGTCCTTCAGCGAACGGTGGTCTCTTACATGGAGGCTTCACATCGAATTCCTTCATGTACTTGGGAGTTAATTATGTGTATGCCCTCCATTCATAAGACCAGCATCTCTCGATTCTCTGTGTGCGAGGCTTGCGCTGCTTCTTTGTTTCAGGGCCATGTACTTTTTCGTCAGGCATAAAGTACCCAACATACAAATCATTAGGAATCTCGAAAGCAGTATGTTCCTCTTTCCTCTTGCCTCCTTTCTGAGGCCTCTTTCATTCAGTCATTTTTTTCCAACTAAGGTTTTTGAGCACGTGAGGATTCTAAAGATGTTTGAATGTTATCCTCAATCTATGCTGCAAATGAATTAATTTGATGTGAACCAAGTGATTTGTTGGCAGACATTGTACCTGTGAACATAGTATAGCTGCGAGGAAATAGGAAGAGCCACATGCGTTCTCAGAGATTTTTCAAAATAATCAGTTGAGGAAATTGACCCTTATCATCTTGAAGCAACTCACTAAGTGTTCTTGACCTAGGTTCCAGATTTGTACAGACACAATGGTGGAATCTAGTAGTTAAGCATAACTTAAATGAATATACACAAGAATGGCCAAAAGAAAGTGTTGAAGAATTGAAAGAGTGGTAAAAACAGCACTTCAAGATTTTTGAGTAGAGTGAAGTTCAAAGTGGGGTAGTAAATAAGCATTTTAATTAACCTAGAGATGAACTCGATGAACTGGACTACGAGGACATGGAAATTGTTATCTCAAATCTTTCGTGCCCTAACTCAGCGACGAAAGACGTCTACGGCGGCGGTGGAGGTGAAGAGATCCATGTCCGGCATGAGTACGTCGACGAAGAAGTTGAGGCAGTGAATCTCTTCTTCTCGAGGGCGATGTGATCCAACGATGGCACTAGGGTTTGATGACTGAGAGCAACGGAAGTTGGGAGGCTAAGTGAAATAACATTGACATGGTCAACGCCATATATAGCCGTAGTGAAAACTAAGGGGTCCTAGAGTTTTGGACGGATAAGCCCCTGACCATCCACATCTCGGTGACACGTGTCACACATGCATTTTCGCACTTATCCATGCGTGTGAAGTATGGGATGAAGTTACTATGGCAACTGCTAGAAAAAAACTTTGAGAATTTTAAAATGTGTTCGCAATTTCTTCAGCCGTCAAGGACATAGTGAAGACTATGAACAGTGTCAAGTAGAACGCATATGAAGAATTTGTGAACAAAGTGGGTTGAGCTTAGCATAGTGGGGAGCGGTTCCGATCACATCCACATAGATGAAAAATAGAATTGAAGAATTAGCAATTTGAGGATGTTGTAGAGGACATGAAAAGCTCGATCAATAACATAAATAATAAGAAGAGAAGAATAACTCAAATGACGAATTTAAAAAGTTTGACGAAATTGTAAATGACGAAAAACTCAATGTCATAAAGAGATGGTGGCGTTACCAACCATATAGAATTGTGATGACTTCAGACACCGCATACAATTATCATAGGGTTTTGAGAGTCTAGTTCTTCATTAATTTCTTCACACGCAGAGGGTTAGTCTTGATTGATTAAAGAAAAATGTTAAAATGTTACTTCGTGTGTTGTGCATCAAAGTCGTCAAAAATGCATAAGCGTTAGGATGTGTGTCCACTTCAGAGGATTAGAAGATTCGAGGATGTTTAGCTCACACTGCAACTTGCATAACCTCTTTCATCCAAGGGCTTAGTAAAGATATCAGCAAGCTGGTTTTCAGTCTTCACGTGGTCGATGAGAACGTCTCCCTTTAGCACATGATCATGAAGAAAATGGTGACGAATCTGAATATACTTCGTCTTGGAATGTTGCACAGGGTTGTGGGCGACCTTGATAGCACTCTCATTTTCGCAGAAGAGATGGACTTTCTTCACGTTGACGCCATAGTCCATCAGGGTATGCTTCATCCATAGCAACTGTGACCAGCAGGCACCAGTCGCAATGTATTCAGCCTCAGCTGTGGATAGTGCCACGCTAGTCTGCTTCTTTGAGGACCAACTGACAAGAGATCGCCCGAGGAAATCGCATGTGAGCTTCTTCAGCGGTGATCATCTCATCATTCCACTTGGTGAGCTTCTTCCCAACAAATGCATCATCAACTCCTGCAAGTCTGAAGCTCCCATGAACATGGGGAGGAATAGTCCTCACTGGCATCAATGTATTTCTAGTCCACCCATTCCATGTCACTAACTATGGGCTTCTTGTGAAGCAGAACAGTCTCATAGAAATCATGTTGCTCTGTGGTGTGAAAACGATAATCATATGCAGTTCTCCTCCTAACAGAATATGGATCAGTAATCCTCCACTACCTCAAACCTTAGTCCTTCATGTGCATCATATTCTCTGCAACTGGATGTGAGTTGTCATGATCTGGAATCTTGGGCTTTAGCTTTATGAGCACTAGTGGCTCATCATCAATCTCTGCTTCAGGCACTAGGGCCTTGTTCTTCTCACTAGCAGGTATGTTTCTTATAGATCTCTTGGACTTGGGTGCAGGGACCTTGGGCTTGGATTTGGATGGGGCAGTTGTCCTCATTGCATCAGACATGAGCTTTTGAGTATTGGTTGGAGGTGCATCAGCTTATGTTTCCTCCTCATCCTCCTCATCTTCCATCATGTAGGGTTTGCCAATAACACGTGCAATGGTTTTCCTTACCCTCTTCTTCTTCCCTGCAGCAGCCTCTACACCACTCTGCTCCTCAACTGTGAATGTCATGGTTTCTTTGGGAGTTGTGGCTTTGTCTGCTTTGGAGATTGGGACTTCCTCACAACTAAGCTCTCCTTGGCAGAAGGTCTTGAGCTAGCTTATGTGCCATATTCCTTTGCAAGCACCTTCTTCTTGGAATTGACCTCACTAGCCACAAAATCCTCATCCTCATCATCTGAGGTTTTCTTCTTCCTTGATCTGGTAGCAACTTTAGGCCAGTTGCTGGGAGTGCTCCTGCTGCCTTCATCATAGCTCTCAGCTGGGCTTGATCCTTCACTAAGATCCTCATGCTTCTCAGTCAAGTTCTGGCTATCACTGGCACTCGACATCTTACAAGCTGACTCTGTGAATAAATAAGTGTGGGCAGAGTAGATGAGTTATCACAAAAAGCAGACAGTTTTCATGAAAATTGAGTTCAAACTTTAGTGTTAGGTTTTCATAGAATGCATTTCAATCCACCGAGTTGATAATCTCGATGATACTGAAGCACTCAACAGAACTAAAACACACCATTTTGGTCATACTGAGATGTGTTTCGGTGTCTCCGAGTTGCTAGGGTTTCACAGAAACGTTACTTTCGGTCTCACCGATTAGTACTTCTTGGTGGCACCGAGACGTACTATTGAAATGGCCAGGGAAAAATTGATGACACCGAAAGTTTTGATTTGGTCGGTTCGAGATGCTTTCTGTGGGAACCTGAACCTAAAATTTTAACTCGTATCTAATCTATGGAATTTGATCATGGAATACGCATTGCAATCTGTGGCAAGAATGATGGCAGTCCATCTATGCATTGAGTCGGAAAGAGGAACACGGAGGGTATCGAATCTCACCCAAACTTGGCGGAGATTCTCTATGGAGGCAACGGCGGGGCGGATTTCCGTTGACAACGACGGAGTCCTGCAGCGAGGGCGCGCTGGAGACGAGGGCGGCGATCCATAGACTAGGGTGACGGCATCAACGGGGTTTGGAGTCGTGACATTTGAAGAAATTTTCAACGTATAGTCGTGCTGGATATATATACCCGTATGCTGGCGGTGGCACCGAGTGGAACAAAACGGTGGCACCGAGACATGTAACTGCGTGTAGTTACGACAAATCGGTGATGTCGAGTTGGTCTAATAAGTAGCACTGAGATGGAAAACCTAGATCAATCAAACCATTTCGATGAGTCCGAGTAGGAGTGTTGGTCACATCGAAAACAACTTGAAGGTTTTGCAGGTCATCCCTTTTCAGATTGGTGGCTCTGAGTGCTCCTCACCTGGAGGGTCCCAAAGAGACTTTTTCAAATTTTGTGATACAGCATGAAAAGAATTTGAGACAAGAAAGCATAGATAGATAGAGAAGGTTCTTGGGCATTCTTATACATCCATTTGGCCAGAAAAACCAAGATAATCAAAACAACAAATGGATGTCCTCAAATGGAGAAAATATGCAAATCAACATGCTCACACAATAAAATAGCAAATGAAATATGTGTGAAACATGCACAACCAATTCTAGCATCTATCAAGCAATTGGCGGTGACAAGGTCATCTTTATATGAGTATCTTGACTTAGGAGTCAAATGAGAATATTTGACCATAGGTCATACTCATCGTTTAAGCACAAGTGGGGTTGCCACTTTTACATAAAGCATTAATGTGTTCACACCATTGGAGTTGCTTTAGCTCAATTTTTAGAGCAAAGCTCCCCCTAGATGTGATATCCCCCCTAAGAGGGATGAACTAACCTTGGATTTTGTCGATTATAGTGAAGATGTGGATGCTCAATGTTGATGTAGTCCATCAAGAGTTGGGAGAAATCCTTTGGAGTTTTGCACTTTCAATACCTACATGGGTTAGTCCCAGAAGGAACATACAAGGATATCCATAGACATAGAGTGAATTGGACATATATTGATGTCCATGAAAGCATTAGGTTACTTCGTTCCTTGTCTTACCAACAAGAGGGTTTGTGAATCCATGAACTAGTGCAAGATGTGGAAATTGATTGCACAAGTCCTTGCCAAAATGAATATGAGTGAAGTATGTTGTCGGATTTACCCTCAAGAACACTCTAGTTCTTCTTCTTTGGGATCAACATCAACTTGACGGGAATCCTTGTAGTTGAAGTTGAACTTGACGAAGTAGAGCTTGGAGTAGTCTTGGGAACCCAATTGACCATGGCTTTAGGTGCTTCTTCAAATGAGACAATATCCTCTTGAAGCTTGTCCTTGCCTTTTAGCTTGTAGTCTTGTGGTGGAAGATCATCTTGAGCTTGTGTTCCCTTAAAAGAACTGGGGTCATACTTGTCTTGTTGAGGAACAAACTTCGTCTTGGGGTATTGATCTTCTTCCCATTCTACTCCATTGGCATTGAACTTTCGTTCAAAACCAACACCTTGATTCTTCCGGTATCTTCCTTGCTTGCATACAATTTCCTCAAATTGCTTACACCCGACAAGACTTTTGTAAATACCTTTCTCTATAATTCCCTTCAATAAGTTGTTTTCTTGCTCAAGTGTAACTTGGCTAAGAGAATTATTAGTGCAATCAAGAGAACTAATAGAAGCAACAATATTGGATTTAGCATGGTTGTTGTTACTACTAGAAGAAGAGTCTTTCTTGCTCTTGTTACTAGTTTTAACTTGTGGCATGTAGGTAGGCAAGAGGAGACGTTTGGTAATGTAAGAATAACTCTTCTTTAGAATATCATCATTGATAGATTTTACAAAGTCTTGCTCTTGCTCTGAATTTAGCTTCTCAGAGTGTAACTTCTCATGAGTTCTTAGGACCTCTCTATGATCCTCTAGAGTTGTTTCATGAGCTAACTTAAGAGTGTTTAGTTCTTTAGTTAGACACTCAATCTCTTTCTTATCATTGTCATTCGTTTCATCTCTAGCAAGTTCATTTTATAGCTCACATCAAATTTGTTAACAAGCAAATAATTATCACCTAGCAAGTCATCTTCATCACTACTGAAATTAAGATACTCGGGATGTGATACCTTTGGGCCATTAGCCATGAAGCATCTTTCAATTCCTTCATTTGGTGAATCAAATGTGTCATAGGAGTTGTATGATACTAGAGAAAGTCCGACAACACCTTCATCTTTATATAATCGTAGTCGGAGTGATAACTTCTCTCGGAGTGAGTGTCAGAATCGGAGACGAAAACCTATTCACCAACATGAGCTTGATGTCTTCATCTTGTGTAGCTTTTTGATGACCTTTCTTTCCTTTCCAAACCCTTGCTTCTTCGAGAGGGTCTTCCTTCATAATGATCATATCTACTCCTTCTCTCTTTCTGAGGCGAATCGTCTCTTCTACTCCTTCTTTTGGGTGAATCTTCTCTCTTCTTGTAGGGATTCATACACTCATTGGAATAGTGTACGGATCTTCCACAATTGTAGCAATTTTAATCATGGCTAGAAGATCTTTTTTCATTCTAGGATCTTGACTTAGAGCTTCTATCTTTGCTTTGACTCTTGTAGAATTTGTTGAAGTTCTTCACCATAAGACTTATTTCCTCATTGGAGACTAGCTTGTCACTTGATGTTGTAGGAGCATCACTTGAAGCTTTGTATGCACCACTTGACTTGTTGTGGAGCTCCTCCTTATCCTTGAGTCACATCCCATGAGCAACAATTCTACCAATGACGTTCGTGGGCTTGAGATCTTTGTAATTGGGCATCATTTGGATCAATGTGCACACGGTCTCATACTTTCCATCCAAGGCTCTAAGATCTTCTTGATGATGAATTTTCTGGTCATCTCTTCACTTCCTAAGCCTGTAATCGCATTTCTGATGACAGCAAGCCTAGAGTACATTTCAGTGACTCCACCATCCTTCATCTTGAACATGTCTAGTTAACTTTGAAGCACATCCAACTTGGATTCCTTGATGAACTCGGTACCTTCGTGCATATCAACCAAAGTATCCCAAATTTCCTTCGCATTCTCAAGGAGGCTGATTTTGTTGAATTCTTCGGGGATCAATCCATTGAAGAGAATATCACAAGCTTGAGCATTGTATTGCAATATCTTCAATTCTTCCATGGTCGCTTCACGACCTGGTTCTCTACCATCTTCAAAGTATTCACCTTGCAAGGCAATACGAATAACAGCCCAAACAATGGGGTTATGAACGAGAATATGCATTTTCATCTTATGCTTCCAACTAGCAAAATTTGTACCATCAAAATAAGGACCTCTACGGTGATAGTTACCCTCACTAGACTCTATACTCTCCTAGGTTGTGAGACCAAGGCTATGATCACCAAAGCAATGAAAATCAAGGCTTACAGAGACCAAAGAACTGATACCACTTGTAGGATCAAAAAATATGTCTAGAGGGGGGTGATTAGACTACTTGACCAAATTAAAAGCTTTAATTTCCCAATTTTAGTTGTTGGCAGATTTTTTAGCAATTTAGAACAAGTCAAGTATCACCCTACACATGCAAGTCTAAGAGTGCAGCGGCGGAATGTAAAACATTGCACATGTAAGTAAAGGGAAGGGTTTGGATAAGGCAAACGCAATGGGAACACGAAGATTTTTGGTGTGCTTCCTGTAGGTGGTGCTATCGTACATCCACGTTGATGGAGACTTCAACCCACGAAGAGTAACAGCTGCGTGAGTCCACGGAGGGCTCCACCCACGGAGGGTCCACAAAGAAGCAACCTTGCCTATCCCACCATGTCCATCGCCCACGAAGGACTAGCTTCACTTGGGTAGATGTTCATGAAGTAGGCGATCTCCTTGCCCTTACAAACTTCTTGGTTCAACTCCACATCATGTCGGAGGCTCCCAAGCGACACCTAACCAATCTAGGAGACACCACTCTCCAAAAGGTAATGGACGATGTCTTGACGATGAACTCCTTGCTATTGTGCTTCAAATGATAGTCTCCCCAACACTTAGCTCTTTCTCACAGATTTGGATATGGTGGAAGAAGGATTTGAGTAGAAAGCAACTTGGGGAAGGCTAGAAATCAAGGTTCAAATGGTAGGATTGGAATCTCTTGACCTCAACACATGATTAGGTGGTTCTCTCTTAGAAAATGAATGGCAGAAGTGTAGGCACGTTCTGATGGCTCTCTTCATTGAGGAAGAAGTGTGGAGGGGTATATATAGCCTCCACACAAAATCCGACCATTACACACTTTTGACCCATCTCGGTGGCACCGATCTGTGTAAAAATATAAATGTTAGTAATCTCGATGGGACCGAATGGGACAACTCGGTGGGACCAATGTGCAAGGCCTAGGGCAAAACTTCATCTCGATGGCGCCGATTGCATCAACTCGGTGGGACCGAAGTAAAGTGATAAGGCAACAGAGAATCAGCAAAGCCATCTCCGTGAGACCGATTGCAATTCTTGGTGGGACCAAAATAATTGTAACAAGGCAACAGAGAGTTGGCAAGGCCATCTAGGTGGGACTGAGATCCGTATCGGTGGGACTGAATTGTTAGGGTTTTGGAAGTGGCTAAGTCAAATGAACTCGGTGGCTGCGGGTAGGAAATATCGATGGGCCCGAGTTTGAAATTTAGGGTTTGGACGTATTTGGATAGATAAAGTGGCTAAGGGTTTTGGAGCAATATCACTTAGCACTTGAGCAACCAGGTCATCAAGCAACACCTCATCCCCTTTTAATAGTATTGGCTCTCCTATGGACTCAATGTGATCTTGGATCACTCAAATGAAAATGTAGAGTCTTGAACTTTTGCCAATCCTTTTCCTTAACATATTGAGGGGTCCACGTCTCTAGTCCTTGACATGCCAATCATTGAACATCCTGAAATATTTATCTTAAATGGGAATTAATTTAGTGAGATATATGTTTTTATGAATTACCAAAACCACCCGGGGATTAGGTGCACTTTCAGTGGGGAGAGTGACTCCTCGTACTGATTTTATTCAAGTGGAAGTGAATAAATTACATGACCATGCGGGCATTGTATAGACTAGGGTTCCTTTACAAATAGCCAATGCATGCTACCCTTGAGGAGAGGAGGTGGGAGGGTATAGACGGTAATTTTTCATCTTTGACACATGTGGCTCTAGCTTGGCTAGGTAGTGGGTTTTATCCCACTAGGGGAGAATCCTACACTATTTGAAGGCTTCCTTGCTTTTGAGATTCTTTACTCCTTTTCCTCCATATTTGACGTGTTCTTTTATAGAATCTTCTTCCTTTGACTTGTTGACCATGAAGTCTTGTTTGGAATGTCATTGATCAGTGTGGCTTTCTTGGAACCATGTGAGCTTGCTTAGACTATTGTTGACCTTCTTTACTTATGTTGACCATCCTTCACTTCTGTTGACCGCCCATGTGTCTTGCCATGTAGTATGGGGTGGGATCTCGAGTAGGGTCAAAGCCATTACTACAACAATGTTTATGAGAGGTACTCTTAGTAAAGCAATGAACCCGATCTAACTTCCCACATGAAAACTCTCAACAATATTTTACTTGTTTCTATTTCCAATAATTATTTAATTGAAAGAATACAAAAAATAGTGGTCATTGTCTACTCATATCTTGAGAACTAAGAAGTTGTGACCACTCACACTAGAATTGTTGGGGACACAAGAAGATTTATTTAGATGTTTCAGTGTTGCCCGAAGAGGGATATTCCTTGCCTTTATGTATTGTAGATTGATACATTATGTCACTCACTTAAGGCAGACATCAAAGATGATGCATCCAAGGAGGAAATGACGTAGTGTTCATCGACTGCTCAAAAAGAGTAATGTCATGTCATTTTCTTTCTAGGGTTCTTCTGCTGGTTGTTTATTTCTTGTGAGCCCAATCTTACCGATATATGCATGGTTTTGGTGGGATGGATCTGGCGATATCCATTAAAAGTGTATCCATGGTTGAAAAGTCAATGCTTTCTTCCTTATTACAATTTGTCTTTGCAGTGTGTCCTATAGAAAGACAATGTTGTCCCTAGTTCTTCGGTATGTAGAAATGATGTTTTGTTTGTATGCAGCTGAGACCCACCAAAAACAAGAAGCCAA
This sequence comes from Secale cereale, assembly GCA_902687465.1. Lineage (NCBI taxonomy): Eukaryota > Viridiplantae > Streptophyta > Magnoliopsida > Poales > Poaceae > Secale > Secale cereale. The sequence goes on from LR738709.1 coordinate 420,929,265, forward strand.
TGCAAATATTTTGGACACATGACCCCGAATACCTAGGACACCGACACGAGTAAACAAAGGTTTATGCCAAAGCGGTAAACAGTATTGTGTTATTGATGATGCATGGGCCCATATCAAATCCATAGTTTGGAACATCAAGAACTCCCTTGGTCTTAGGTATGCAATAATGACGTCCTCTCCGCATGTTGATGCGCCCGACACCTATCAACAAAAGAGGCCAGCCAACCATTCTAGACACTATTCTTGAGATACCCTCAAACACAAGCATGACGCCATGAGGACACGTAGACGTCACCCACGCCTTGCATGCAGTGCTAGCATTTCCTTCCTCCCCCGATCAATGATACAACGACACAATCGGATGCACCTAAAACACCTAGGATGAACAACACTAGTAACCGAGGTTTAGACTAAGGTGGTAAACATTATTGTTTGTCTCATGATGTGCGAGCCCACATTGAATGCACAAGTCGGAAGTTGAGAATTCCATATTTGTATTTTTAGGAAGGTGAAAAGTTGAAGATAAGCTATTTGTTGACTAGTTTGACTAACATCGACTTAAATTCTAGTGAGGTTTATTACTCAATAGTGTCCATACAGATACAAGAGGGGTCGGGAGGGCCCACGACCAAATGTGTCTACCTCCACATAAGGAGGATGCAAATTTTGCTAAAGAACGGACATCCCTATTCAGCTCTCACCACTCATGTTTGAAGATGACCAATTGGAACATTTCCATTTTTTGTTTGAAGATGACCAATTGGAACATTTCCATTTTTTCCCTATCAATTTATTTCAAAATAGAGCCTTAACTAGTTAGCCTTATACAAGAATTCAGCTTCTTAATCACGTCAAGGCAATCCAAAATAGCAAGCACTCTCGTTGCAATCCGACGCCAAAGATAGAGCCTCGTTTATTGTCATTGCTTCAATAATCTCAGGGGCAATCATACTTTCAAATACCATGGTCGGGGCACCTCGATAGCATTTCCATGTTTGTCACGACAGACAGATGAAGTGGAAACATAATACACATTCTTAGCTAGTCATCAATGTGCTAGCCAACCTTAGCCTGTTAATACTTCCATCCGTGGATTCGGGCTTCACCTCAGAGATATCTACCATAAACCTAGTGATGAATGCATGAGTCGTTGGAGAGATTGGAAATCATTCTCATGTAGACTTGCCCACCATATAGCCCATAGAATCGCCACCTGTCTCTCATGATTCTCCGACCAAGATATGTTAAGCATGGAAAGTCCATATGTGTTCAAGAACTTTGTTGTGTTGATGTGCCCTTATGATCGATTCGGCAAGGCAAGGAGCTTGACATAAGGGTTGTTTGGTTCTAGGCCTTGCTTCTCCACACATTTTTGCCAAGCTTGTCTAAGGTTAGTTCATCAAATGAGAGCCATAAGTTGACAAGCCTAAGGGAATCTTGCCACACTTTTTGTGCGACTTGCCTAAGGTGTGGCTTGAACGAAACAGTCACCTAAATTGATCAGACTTGCCTAACCTTAGGTGTGGCAACCTTTGGCAAAGTTAGTCACAAAGCAAACAACCCCATAGTGTTCATGCCGATATGGCTACAAATCCACAAACTACTTGATGGTTTCCGTAATAAGGGAATCCTGGAGCATCTTCTGGAGAACGTTGGAAAGATTTTAGATATGAGAATGAATGGAAACACCCGTGGAGAGTATGTGAGAGTACACGTGCGCCATGGGTGCGGCAACTGCTGTCAAATTTTATGAGTATTGTTAGAGCAAAGGAACACCAATTATTTCTTGTTCGGTATGAAAAACTTGCAAAGTTTTGCAGCGTGTGAGGGTGGGCTGGTAGGACTCCTAAATAGCGCCTTAACCGCTAGTTAGGCCAACTGGCGCCCATGCACGCGTGTTGGGCCGACACAACTATGCGTGACAGGTTGATTCGTGGACCTTTGATTGGTTGACACGTGGATAGTTGACGGTTGACTTTAAAAATCAAATATTAAGTTCATGGAATTTGGAAAAACAAGCAAATTTGGAAAAAACATGGATTTTGAAAAGAGTACATAAAATAAAAAAATCACGTGAACGAAAAAGTTAAAGATTTTGAATTTTTTATTATAGATTAAAAAATGAATTTGAAAAATTTCATGGATTTGAAAAAAAAATCACAGATTCTGAAATGTTCATGCATTTGAAAAAGTCCATGCATTCAAAAAAATCACTTGTTTTAAAATTTTCATAGTTTAAAATAAGTTCGTGAATTTGAAGAGCAGTTCACAAAAATTGAAAGAAGTTCCTAAATTTATAAAAAGTTGAAGAAATTTTAAAAATCACAAATTTGAGAAAAAAATATCATGATATTGAAAAAATATCTTGCTTTTGAAAAAAGAGAAAATGGAAGAAAAGAAAAAACAAAAAAGGAAAAAGGAAATTAAAAATAAAAATTTCACAAAATTGAAAAAAGTTCACGCATTTGTAAAAGGAAGACAAAGAAGAAAATCGATTAAAATCCATGGTGGGAGATAACCCCAAAAAATGTCGTCTAGAAAAAACCTACTAAACATTCAAATTTACGCTAGTGAAAAAGAAAAAACTTGGATGGGGCGAGCCCAAGGTGTGTCGATGTTGCAAGAAAGGGCAGAGGAAGGTAAGTGTCGATGTTGATGGATTACATGTGTGTTTGGTTCCCATCCTGGCTTGCATGCCTGGCAAAAAGTAACGCCTGAACATAGTTTGGAATTTGAAAGATTTGTGCCTGCCTAGGCATCAGGTGTTCAGATGGAAACCTGGCCTGGAGAAAGTTTATAGTAAAATACTCTCTCTGTCTCAAAATATAAGAACGTTTTTAACACTACACTAGTGTCAAAAACGTTCATATATTATGAGACGGAGGGAGTAGTATTGAGTTGAGACATGGCCCACCTAAAAAAGCAGCTAACTGGAGCAGAATTAGCACCAGGCAACTAGGAGCGGATGCCCAGGCCACCAGATTCCAATGCCTGGCCTAGGCTAAGCGAGGTGCCTGGGTTATGCATCAGGCTAATCAAGACAGCCGATTAACCAGGCCAGGCTACCTAGGAATACTCTGGACAGCAATCAAACACACCACAGGCAGTTTTCAGGCAGGGTTTAGACCAGGCGCGTCGGAGTGAGGAAACGAATCAAACTGGCCCTACAACCATTTGTAAGAGAGTATGCTAGATAGACTAGGTTGGTGTGTGTGTAACTACGGTGATGTTCACATCAGAGGCACCGGCGGAGCATCGTGAGGGAAAAAGTATGGAGCAATTTGATAAAATGGCACACCTTTCCTGGTACTTTGACTCAATGGCACATCTTTCTTTTTATTGGATCAAATGACATACCTTTGATTCATGGCTATATAAAATAGCACAAACTGACTTTTTAGCTCATTTTTTAGTCTGGGCCCGCACTTAATATTTCATAGGACGATTTTGCCCCTCGGTTAGTTTGACCTGCCTACTGGTTCGATCGAACCTGATGAGGGTCTTTGATACAGAGGTAGGCGAGATGAGACAGAGAGGAAGACTGACAGCCGCCTCGCGCGCTTCCTGCGAGGCCTGCTGTCAGTTCCACCTCCGCCGCCTGGCTATGCCTCTGCACCGACGTGCTGCCCTCATCTCCCGGCGACTAGTCCCGCTTCTTCTCTTCTCCTAGTGCTCCACCCATTTTTTCGTCGCCTCCTCACCGGGCTGTGACTCACAGGTTTCCTCCCATCTTCTCTGTTGATCTCTCTTGGTCTCACATGTGGCAGGAAGCCGGGTAATCCAGGAATAAGATCATGGAGATATTTATTGAGGAGGACAAGTGTGTTGGCTTCACGATTACCAGTAAAAAGTCATGCTCGTCGTGATGGAGTCGTGTTGACAGTAGCTACAGCTAAATCCATCAATCAATACAATTTTCAGCTAGAGTTGTTTTTAGCTGAACCCATAATAGCAAGCGAGCGGCGGCAGGAGTTACGGCAAGCACAACTACAACAGCAATTGCTGCTCCAGCGCGGCTAGCAGCGACCTGTACATGGACGCGCTGCTACTGCGTGAACAACTGGGCCGACCAAAGGGTGTCACAACGGCGTTGAGCGGAGGTCTGAGCTGTCGGTATCGGACTGCTGGGTCACTTGAAGGGGTGGTGCCTTTTCTCTCCTGCCGGTGAGGGAGTGGCCGGAGTGCAGCGAGACAGCGCAGATAGTCAAAGCGCTGAAGAGGATCCACACTTCAATGTGTCGGCGGTGGGACGGGCGGTCCACCGGGGCAGGGCGAGGAGAGCGAGGCGGCGGCACTGTTCTCTCTTGTTGTCTCGGTTGCCTATGTTAGGATCGAATCATCGAAACAGATCGAAGGCCCTCACCAGGTTCAATCGATCAAATAACCGACCGAGGGGAAAAATCGTCCTACAAAATATTACATGCAGGCCCAGGCCTAAAAAATGAGCTAAAAAGTCAGTTTGTGCCATTTTATCTAGCCATGAATCGAAGATGTGCTATTTGATCTAATAAAAAGAAAGGTGTGCCGTTGAGTCAAAGCACGAGGAAAAGTGTGTCATTTTATCAAATTACTCAAATAAAACGAACATGCTGATACAACTATCATGATTAGTGCTAACATAATCGGCCGCCGGGAACGTCGGACGACTCAGAGGATGCGGGACGAGAGGAAGATGGCCCGCCGCCACCGTCGGCCGTGGGAGCAGAACTCCGGCGGCATCGAGCGGCGACGGCGAGGAGGGAAGGGACGTGTGGACAAGTCTCCGGTGGCGGGGATGGGTGGCCGCCCGAGTCCAGGAGGGATGCGGCCAAAGGAGCCCAGGAGGGATGCGGCCAGCTTGAATCAGATCACTGGCTTCACCAATGATGCTAGGCTCTGCCTGTTTATGGCATGGCCACTCCAAACGGCTTCTCCTGATTCGATCTGACATGAACACATGCATTTTGTCTGGATCCTTCTACGGGTTTGTGTCTGGCTGGTCCGTAGCCTTGGGGCTGCTACTGCGGTAGCCGGGCCATGGAAGCCAGGTGACCGATCGACGACATACGTCCTACACGGTGGGCGCCCTCCTCAAGGATTGTGGTGGTCACATAAAGTTCTTTGTGAGGGTTCATCTTCCTAGATCTTGTGGCTCTTGTCAACGGTTTGCAACGGTGATGTTTTGGGATGCAGTCAGAAAGCTCGTTTGTGATCAACAACCAGATCTAAAGGGAGAAACCATCACAAAGACCTTTCAGTGGTCACCATGATCAGCAGCGATCAACAGCCGGGACAAGATTACCCAACCGTCGGTGGGGCCTAGCAGGCAGCAGCATGTGTGATCAGCCACACCAGCTACGGCCTCCGCATCCCAGCATGAGAGGTAGCCCGTTCCACTCAATCTGCATCCTGAGAAGCTAGAGTCCGACCAGATTGAGTGGTACGAGCGGTGCAGAGAGGCCTGCCTATCCTCTGCAGACAAGCACCTGGCAGACCACCAGCGACTAGGCAGCTCCCAACAGCCATGGAGCGCCGCCCAAAGCCTCTGCCGTTGATGAGAACTCACACCAATGTGCAAAGCTAGCCTAAACCAACCACACAGGCAGCTTGATTGATTTGCAGCTTAACAACAGATGCACGTCCAAGTAGACGTACGTACGATGGTAGAAGTGAATCTGGCTTGATTGATTCGATCTCTTTGGAGGGTCTTCGTGACATCGAGAAGAACAACCACAAGTAGGGACCCCGCCGTCGCCGTCGGCTGCACTACCTTTAACCGGCGGCATCCTCCGACAACGGCGGGATGAAAAGACCGGAGGAGAGGGAGGGTTTGGCTGGGGTACGGCGGCCCCGCCCTTGTCGCATAGGAAGAGTGATGCTAATACTTACTAGTACCTCATAGTCAAAAAAACAATTATATTAGGAAGTTCTAGATCACCTTGTATTTTAGAAACGGACAGTCCAGTTGCACCAAAAAATTGCACTCATAAATGTACGCCGGTTCTAGATCAGTCTTCACTCAAGACTGCTGCATGACTAATTTACCTGCACATAGAAAGATTCTATGAGAACTTAGTGTGACTTCTCTGAAATAAACAACATAAGAATAGACACAATTAACCACCTTGCTTATCTTGAACCCCCACCGCCCCAAAAAAAGTCGCCTTTCTATCCTGAAATCCTTAGGGAAAAAATCAGAGACAAGGACACGACGCCAGCAGAAAACATCCACGCCTGAAACACCAGGGCATACTCATGGTGGTCTTGCAGCTAGTAGACTTCATGGATGACACGGAAGAAAGGCCCGCATGATGGAGGCTGAAAACAAACACAAAAAGTATCAATCACAACAACTGCCGCTTTCTCTGATGGCCCTGCATGGCCAGATCTAAAAGGAGAGATGCGGAGGGACTCTTTCCCAACTCTGGCGGTCGCCGGGGAAGTATCTAGTAGGGGTTCATCAGGGAAGAAAGAGAAAAGGGGGCTGCCAACAAGGAATCTAGCATGGGTTCATCGGGGAAGAAAGAGAGAGGGGATGCCCGCCTGGAATCTGGTAGGTGTTCTCAAAGACTCGTTTCTTTTTCGAGAGAGAAGAAACGAGAACCTCGCATCCGGATGTCTACGCAGGGTCTTTTCTACAAAAGTGAAAGCGGCTTGAGGATAATCCATCTTAGCCTTACGTTCCAGTTCGGACGGTAGATTTGGCACGAAGGCAGACAAACGATCGTCACCAACTCGCATATTTATAGGAGTATATATATATATATATATATATATATATATATATATATATATATATATATATTAGCATCAGGAGTATAGATATAGATGGAAGTAGAGATGATCAGTGTTGGGCCATAATCCAAGGATTGGGGAGTGACCTTTTCTCTGGGGGCCCAGCCAGTGTATTCCTTCCTTCTTAAGTATTCTCCGGATAGGACCAATTGATCATTGGCCCCACATTTGACACACAGCCTGTGCTCCCTCATTTACTTTTTTGCCTCACATGAGTCACGAGGGCGGCGGCGGCGGCGGCGAGATGGCCCTCCGTGCCGGCCATCCGCAGGCGGCAGGGCCGCTGGAAGACGAGGATCTACTCGGCGAGATCCTTGTCCGCCTGCCCCCGCTACCCTCCTCGCTCGTCCGGGCCTCCGCCGTCTCCACGCACTGGGGGCGCCTCGCCGCGGACCGCGCCTTCCTCCGCCGCTTCCGCACCCACCATCGGAGGCCCCCCGTCCTCGGCGTCTTCCAGATGTGCGACGGGGAGCTGGTGTTTAACCCACTCCTCGATGGCCCCGACCGGATCCCGCGCGAGCGCTTCTCCTTGCGCTTCTGGCATGCGCTCGGTTGCTGGACCTTGCTCGGGTACCGCCATGGCCGTGTCCTCATCATCAACCAGGATCTGGCCCTACTCCTTGTTTTCGCCCCTGTCACTGGCGGCCTCCGTGCCGTGGTAATTCCTCCGGATTTTGTTGACGGTGAGTACGTTGTCGCCAACGGGGCCGTGCTCTGCACTGCCAGCGATGACGGGCAGGGCCACGTTCATGGGGACTGCCACTCGGGCCCCTTCAAGGTGGTTCTGGTGGCCACCAGAAGGGGACACCCAGTGCTAGCCCGAGTCTACTCCTCAGAGACCGGTGAGTGGGGAGAACTTGCCTTCATTGTAATGGAGGCTCCATGTCTTGTTAGCAAGTTCCCCTGCACCCTCATCGGCAATGCTCTTTACTGGTGGCTACCAAAGTGTCAGTGTGAGGATGGCATACTCAAGTTCGATTTGGATAGCCAAACACTATCTGTGATCAGGAGGCCTATTTTTAATGACATTCCTAGTTCCAGCATTCGGATCATCAGGGGAGAGCATGGCCGTGTTGGCCTCGCCGTATTTTCATACCAGAGCCTCCAAAGGTGGGAACGCGTGCTCAATAGTCATGGTACTGCCATATGGGTGCTGCGAAGGACCACTCGAATGCATAGTATGCTTCAGTATGCTATGCTGAATATAGTTGGGTACTCCGAGGATGGTGATGCGCTTCTTCTAACAGTATCATTCGGTGGGGGTGTGGCCACCTACTCGTTCATCCTTCAACTTGAGTCAATGGAGTGGACGAATCTTAATCAAAGATTGTTGGAGTATTCCTACCATCCGTTCGCTTACTTCTACACTGCAGGTAACTGTTTATCTTTACATTACAGGAGTTGCCTAAACCTGCTTATTTTGCATGAATGGTTTCCCAATGCCTTTACTGTTCTATGAACTGATTGCTAGCAACTTAGATCAATATAATTCGTAGATGTTTTTTGTGTGTTATATAACTTAACTGGATTTATCTGGAAAGATAGCAAACTACTTCGACTAATTTGATCTATCATATCATTTCTTTGCTTACATGCTCTATATAAAGTCATTGTGGGGAACAACCTGTTGGTCAGGCATGGCATGCGTGCGTCCGGAACCGTGTTCCATTCCTCGCATCCGATGTTTTCATCGTTCAAAGAAATATAAAAGATATTGTGAAAATTAGTCAATATGCTCAATATAACGTGTAGTCGAAGGCAGCTTCCTCCTAAATATTACACCTTAAATTTAAGAATACAAGGCTCTGAAGGGGACTCCATTGCATGTAGCAGATTTCTTATGTAGTAAAGATTTTCTATTAATAAATATACCATAAAGATATCATTACATGTAGCAGGTTTCTTGAGCCCAGCTCTTGATGTTGTATTAGGAGTAATTAACAATACATACCAAGTTGCTGACATGTAAGAATACTCATATGGTATGCCAAATAGACCTTAGCTTCTTTCACTGTTGTGCTGCTGTTAATGCTATTCCTGTTATCCATGTGTAGAACATCCTCTTCTTTCCCATTTTAACTTGTTGACTGAGTGTTTTACTAAAGACATGGAGAATTAGACTTGCGAGGCTGACGGTCAATTGTTATTTGTTAAGTTAGTGACACTAATGTCTTGGTTTTACGCACCTCCCCGTACTTTTTTTGGACTGGATTCTCTGTGTTTGATATGGCGATCACAACCGACCCTTGCTAAAGGAGAAAATTCTCCATATGTCCATTAGCTCGTGAAAATTGTTCAATGGTTGAGGTATCACCTCTCATATTCCCCTATGTTGACGCGTCCATTGCTATTCTATCATCTTGACATTTTGTGTGTATAGATTTCCCATATGTTCTTATCCTCCCTTGTTCTTCCTTTTGCTCTGAAGCAAAGCAGGCTAGCAAATTGCTCAGAAAAATCTGATCATTTGGTGGCAACAATTGGTCACAAAATAATAAATTAACTAATGAATTGTTGACAATTGGTAACAATCTGATCATTCTGTTACAAAAATGGGTCTTAGAATTTTGTGTAGATGTCAAGATGATTCTTGTTTATGCAAAAAAAGGCTATGAGTAAGATATCTTGGCTACTTGCAGTACTTCAATTCTTGAGAGAAATGTTAGCAGCTTACAAAGGTTCAAATATACAACTCTTAATTATTATGTTTGATCATACTCGGGAATCTGGTGATTTCGGAACAGCCAGAAGCTGCGATCTTATTTGAAAAGAATGTTGCGTCCTTGTGATCATTTCATATGTCGGCGATGTTAGGATGGGTTTGAACCTGAATTGGGTATTCAATCGCCGAGTTTGTCAAGCTATTTTACCTAATCTTGGCGGAGTGACTTCAAAGATTTAATCATTAATTACTTGATAGTGAAGTACTGAAGTTAATTTTTCCTGATCCTTCTGAGTTATGGCTCGTGCAATCATCACTAATGAGGTTGGTTGCCACAGGTACTGTCAGAGCATCAAGAACCGCTCCAGTCATTGAGCCGCCACAGAAGCGAAGTACTATTCCAGCCATTGGGCCACCACAACAGTGAAGTACTGGTCCAGCCATTCCATAGCTGCGGAGTAAAACCATATCTTGTCATGCATCTCGTCAACCTTCAATTTCGTATGATCTGCATATTTTATATGACTTGGTTCAATCAATGAGATGAAAGACTGGGACCAAGGGACACCTTATGTTTTGCTGTGTGAGAGAGTGTTGTCACTTTGTCAGTTGTTTCTTTATTTTACTAGTCAACCCAGTCAAGGTATAACTGGTTATGTATTCTTCTTTTTTGTGTGGAAACGACATGTCTATGTGCTAGTTGATGCTGAATGCCGTTTGCAGGAGATAGAGCATTATTTCCTGTGCTATCCGTATCATAAGATGAAGTTGACTCCTGGGTGTTGGGGTCCAGAATTGAATTCTGAAGCCATGTGTTGATCTCTACACTTTTTTCATCTAGTTTTACGAGCGTAGTTTCAATAGTTGAGGTATGAGGGTGCAACTTCTGAATGGTTTTAGTTCGGGGGTAAATTGAACCAAGGTAATAGTCGAGGAAGCAAAATTAAGTCTTTCCCTAGATAGGTGTTAGGTCAATAACTACTGTGTTGTCACAGTAAAAAAGAAGGATGTATACTCGGAAGTCCTAACTGGTCTATCCCTTACCATATTGAGCATGGAAATGCAATCCGACCACATGTATTACAATATGAATGTTTTGAATAAATTATCCTAGACTACTCGGGCCGGGAGAGGTGGCGGTCATGTGTCGTTCCATCTGGTAGTTGTTACTTTCTTTATTGTGATGTCCGCTTGTTTCATCAAAGCTCATGGACTTTGGCCATTTAGTCGCTGCTTCTCTGCCAGCGGGGCCTCGATTGTCGTTGGTCTTGCTTGCAGCGGTCGGGTTTTGTTTGTGCCCTATGTTTTGCCGCTCGACATCGTATTCACCATGCCCCTTGCGCCCTTTCTCCTTCTCAGAGAGGATTTACGCCCACCATACCGGGTTAGCCACGAGGCACAAAATTGGGTTTGGTAGGAATGTTGCTTCGTGCACACGGCTGGGTCGAGAAGACAGACACTATTGCCGGGCCCATTATCCAATAGGTCATATCCTCATGACTAAGCATCTCCTGACACATTGGTGGGCCCATTATCCAATGGGTCATATCCTCATGTCCAACCATTTCCTTGTTTAGGTTAACTTTTTTTGCGGGGATTGTTTAGGTTAGCTTATTTGTGTTTGCTTTTCCGCACAACCATATCCTTATTTGACATGTGTCCCCCTGCTTTGGGTTAGTGGAGAGCTCCTCCTTACTTTTATTTCGCACCCTACTCTTATCCGGTTAAGCTTCCTAATGCCTGCCACTGGGCCTTAGCTACTGTTGGGCCTGCACGTCAGCTTGGTTCTCCTTCCCACGGTAAGAACTGATCAAGCGAGTGACTGCAAAAATGATAAATTATGCAGCCCCTCTCCTTCCAACTTTGCCCCCCTCCTTTCCCTCCCATTATGGAATCCAGCATTTTTTTTGAGCAACTGCTCATGTAATGGTGACATGCATGGTAGATCTAGTGTGATGGAAAGGGGCTCATAGTGTGTAACCATCCGTGTGAGCCTCTTTTGCGGGGATCAAGGCCATATTTTGTTCATAAATGTTACATCTATAGTTTGGCTATCAGATGATTAGAATGAAGCAGGCATGCTACTTCAATTACAACTACGTTTTAAGGAAAGACCTTGATATGGTGTCCGATGAACCATGACATAGTGCGTCCAATGACATCCTATTAAAATTGTTGAAATCTAAGCGATGATGGGTTCTACCTTTTTTTCTCTACGATTTTTGAGAAAAGGAAGCTCTTGTTAGTTTGTCGGCTAGCGGCATGAATCACAATTGCATACATCTCTCTGTTGCGGAACTAAAATATAAATTGGAATTGGTTTTATTACAAATCTTTATTTGTTTTATGCTTGGTGCAGATGGTCGCAAGATTGAGTTGATCAGTAGGATTAGCATCTACAACAGGCATTTATTTTTTTGAATTGCTTCCTTCTATGTTTCAGTTTGGAATAGTTTGTATCACGATCAATCGTATGAAACTTCATCAATTGCATAGGCATATGTTGATTTTATAGGATTTTTAAATTCGGCTTGTATTTTTCTAGGGGAAATTCATCTTGTAACCATCTATATCTATATCTATACCTATTTGTACCTAATATTAAAGGACGGAGGCTTTCATAGTTCTCCATAAGTCACACGTTTATATCCGTTGATTTTATGAATCATAAACGCCGACTGTTAAGATTTAAAAATAGATCTACATAACAGTTTGGACAAAAATAGGGATCAATCTATTTCCTACGCTAATGTTTCCTACATGATAAGTTGGCTTGCACGCACGTACGCTAAGCCGGCATGTGCCATATAGTTGTGCGTTGATGGGCTCTTATGGGACGTTAATTAGCCATGCCTGGGATTTTATTTGTACGTTCATTTTTCTCAAAAAATTATATCTATGAGAAGTTGATCCCAACACGTCCGTCCGTTGGAGCTAGCATGCAAAATATTACACCCGAGTTCTTCCCCAATTCTTAAATACCTCTCCCAGATCAAAACAATATCCTGGTAATCGGCCCCGAGCAGTAGGCAATCCGAACACAATGGTGCTAAATTGGGTCGTCTGGTATGCAATGGGCGCCGACGACATCATATCATCGTGGTCCGTCCCTGCGATAGACCTCGCTGTCTTCTCTGCGAAGGCCGCTGTAAGGGCATCTCTTGCCTGAGGTTTTGGTGATGATGACAATCCGTGTTTGGACTAATCGTGTGTCAATATTACTCAGGTTGATAACATGTGGCACAAGACGGTTAGTCTTTCTCTCTTTAAGGAAAAGATCGAAGACGGAGTTTCCAATGCCTTTCTGTTTCTTTTGGTCATAGGAAATCTGTACTATTAAGAGGGAACCCACATCGGAAGGTAATTGGTGAATCAAGTCACGCACACAGATTCTTTGCACCCACCATATTGCCTCCGTTCGTAGAGAGAGAGGTCCCATGTCATTTCCCCCTTTTGTAGATTTCTCCAAAGCGGTAGTTCCGCCCTATTGGGCGGTTGTACCGGTGGCCGGTAGTTCCGGTCAAACCACCACCCCAAGTACCGCTCAGGGGTGATACCCTCTGTACTGGGTGCGGTGGTAGACCGGTGGTGGCCCGGAAGTACCGGTGAGACTGGTACTACCGGTGTTCCGGGCGGTAGTACCGCTCTGACTGCCACCACGCAGAGACTATCTGCCAGGCGGTAGTTCTGGCCCAACCACCGTCCCAACTACCGCCCCTAGTTGAAACCTTCTGGTTTCCAAGCGGTAGTTGACCGGAGGTTGGGCGGTAGTTCCGGTTTTCTCCGGAAGACCGGTACTACCGGGCAAGCCACCGGAAGTACCGCTCTAGTGGCTCGGGCGCAGGTTTCTTCTCTCACCGGTACTACCGGCTGGAGCAGCGGAACTACCGGTCCTATGGAAATCTGCACATAACGGTTGGATTTGGGGTGTCCCTATTTAAGGACCCCCTTCTCCTACCTCCACCTTATCTCTTTCCTCTCTCTCTCCACCATTAATGCCATTAAAGCTTTCTTGCCCGATCTCTCTCCCTAGCCAACCAAACTTGTTGATTTGCTAGGGATTGAAGGAGGAGACCTAGATCTACACTTCCACCAAAGGAAACTTGATTCCCCCATACTTTCTTGTGTGGATTTTGTTACTCTTGGGTGTTTGAGCACTCTAGACGGAAGAGGTCACTTCGGAGCCACAATCCATTGTGGTGAAGCTCCGGAGTTTCGTTGGGAGCCTCCAATTAAGTTGTGGAGAGAGCCCCAACCTTGTTTGTAAAGGTCCGGTTGCCACCTTCAAGGGCACCACTAGTGGATTCACGGCACCTTGCATTGTGTAAGGGCGTGAGGAGAATACGGTGGCCCTAGTGGCTTCTTGGGGAGCATTGTGCCTCCACACCGCTCCAACGGAGACGTACTTCCCCTCAAAGGGAAGGAACTTCGATATCACATCCTTGTCTTCACCGTCTCCACTTGTGGTTATTTCTTACCTTTACTTTTGCAAGCTTTACTTGTTAATTCCTATAGCCTACTTGTGTTGTTGTTTTCCGTTCCTTCCTCTAGTTGTCATCTTAATAGTATATCTAGACAACTTACTTTGACGCTTAATTTAAAGTGGTTAACAAAAGCTAAAAATTGGTAGTTGCCTATTCACCCCTCCCCCCCTCTAGTCAACCATATCGATCCTTTCAATTGGTATCAGAGCCTCGTCTCTTTTAAGGACTTTACCGTCCGAAGAGTATGGTTGACAACGTAGTCGAGACGGAGGACCATTCCGGTGGAAACCCGTCCTTGCCTACGTCAGATGGGGGAGCCTCGGTCACACGTGAGGAGTTCAATGTGGCCTTGACCACATTGAAAGAATCACTAGCGAGCGAGGTCAAAGGCATGTTTAAAGAAATGCTTGAGGGGCTTAAATTATCCACCTCACCGTTGGAAGTGGGTCGTCCCGCTACCAACGTGTCGGAGGCTAATCCCGACAAGGGAGAAGCTAGTAGTGAGCAAGCCCCAGTCACTAAGAATGGGAGTGGGAAATTTGCCCAATCCGCTCCTCCTACCCACTATGGAGGACCCGTTCCCACACCTCATTTAAATTCTGTTGGCCCCCTCCCAAGTTTGTCAAAAGTACTGATTTTGCTACTTGGGTATTTCGTTTCAAACGTCATATTAATCATTGTTCCACTAACCTTTGGAGAATCATTGAGCAAGGTTTTTATCCGTATGATCCCGACAACATGACTCCAAGAGAAACTGCAGATCATCAGTTCAACGAGTCCGCTCTGTGCATTCTTCAAGATTCCATCCCTCCTGAAGACATTGCACACCTTCGACCCTTCACTGTTGCCAAGGAAGCTTGGGATCATGTCGGCACGATGTACAAGGGAAGCACCAGTATCCAACGCTCCAACTATGAAGTGGTGCAAGATGAAGCTGATGAGTTTGCTATGATCGAAGATGAAGATCCTCGTGAACTTTATCGATGATTAACTATTCTTGCAGTGTCTCTTCGAGATCATGGCAGTAAGGATACGGATGACAATTGGATCAAGCGCAAGTTCCTCAAAGCCATGATGCTCTATCATAAGGCCATGTCCTCTGTCATCCGTCAGAGACCGGACTTCCACACTTTATCCTCAAATGAAGTGTTGGATGAATTTGTTGCCATGAGGATCCTGGACGTGACCGCCGACAATGCGGTCTTAATAGCTCAACGATCCAAGAAGCCGAATCTTGCTCTGAAGGCCAAGGCTTGTGTGGAAGAGGAGGAAGTGGAAGATGATGATGAGAGTTGCCCCGAGGACACCAAATATGCCTATCATGAGCACATGGCTCTTGCTTCAAGGCAATTCTGGGGCAAGAAGAACACAAGATCCAACTTTAACAGGAACAACTCTAGTGGGAACAAAGGGAAGCAACGAGTAAGGACATGCTTCAACTGTGGAAATGTAAGTCACTTCGTTGTGGATTGCCCTTATGAGAAGAGAGAAGACATTGGAGGCAAGCTTATTCGGAAGGACAAGTCAAAGTCCTATCCCAACAAGAACAACTTCATCAAGAAGACTCCTCCGAAGGTGTTGGTGGCTCAAGAAGAATATGTGGAGGATGATGACAATGATGAAGACGATGAGGTGACCACTATGGCCACAATTGCAATTGCTACCATTCCGCACTCATCTCTCTTCGACTCACCAAACGAGAACATCACCGCCAAGTGCCTCATGGCCAAGGCCACCAACAAGGTAACCCCAAACATCAATACTACTATCCCTTCTAATCCTTCATTGACTAATTGTATTGATGAGGGTGAGGGTAATAAGGAGGGAGAAAATGAATTTGATTTGTTCATAAAGAATCTCAAGGGCAAACCCAAGAAGCATTTTGTTGCTCTCTTGGAACAACTCGGTGAAGCCAATGACATGATCGAGGCTCACGAGGAAACCATTACCAAAATGGAAGGTCATAGTCGAGACTATGCCGATGAGATATCGGATCTCTCTAATGCCCTAGAGGAAGAGCGTGGTCTTCGTTTGACTCTTGAGGAGTCACACAACGATGATCATGCTAAATTAAAGAAAGATCTTGATCATGCTTTAGTTGTCTCTCGTGTCCTTAACTCCGAGAAGGCAAAACTTGAGGTTGACCATGCTAAACTCAAAGAGGAGTTTGACATACTTGACAAGGCTCACAAGGCCTTGAAAGGAACGCATGCTACTCTCAAGGAGTCTCATGATCAACTCCAAGTTTCGCTAACCAAGGAAAAGGCCATCTTTCCTCGCATGGTTTTAATTGATAATGCAAATGCTACTAACCCATGTTGCGAGCATGTGCATCTTGTTGAAGAGAATGCCGAACTGAAGAAGCAACTCGAGAAAGGCCTTGTGACTTGCATACAAGGTGAGAAGAACCTCAACGCCCTTTTGAGCAATCAAAAGGAAGTTGTGGCAAAGGAAGGAATGACAAGACCAAGCAACCACCCCCTCTCCGAAAATCCTTTGTGAAAGAAGGAGAGGGCACGTCAACCAAGAAGAAAAATGGTGGTGTCAAGAAAAACTCCACCACACCATCAAACATGGCCGGCGATTTTAATCCTTCATATGTTTTATGCCGTGCCAGTGATGGCCATGTGTTTGCTAAATTTGTTGGTTCTTCTTATGAGTACATTGAATGGTCCATTTGGGTTCCTAAGACCCTTATCACTAACCTCAAAGGACCCATTACCAAATGGGTACCTAAATCCAAGCATTGATTTGTTGTAGGGGTTTGCTTCCGGTGGGGGATCATGGTTGCTCGACAGCGGAGCGACAAATCATATGACCGGCAGCAAAGACTTGGTGGTGGACGTGCATCTCGGTTCATCTATGGCCACCAACATTGAATGGGGTGATGCTTCATCTTCTAAGGTATTGGGGCTTGGCAAGGTTGTTGTCTCTCATGATCTCACGATCGAGAAAGTCATGCTTGTTGAGTCCCTTGCATACAATTTACTTTCTGTTCGCCAACTTGCACTCATGGGCTTTGCTACTTTCTTTGATATTGATTCTATGGCCCTCTTGTGGAGCAAGACTCTTAAAGTAGCCTATGTTGGGCATGTCGAGAACGGTCTCTATGTGGTTAACTTCTCGAAGCAACCCACTAAGGTCGCGACATGCCTAATGGCTAAAGTTGATGTGGGATGGCTTTGGCATCGCCGTTTGGCCCACGTCAATATGAGATCTTTGCAAAGTCTTCTCAAGGGGGACCATGTCCGAGGACTAACAAATGTTAGCTTTGCCAAAGATCGTGCTTGCAGGGCATGCATTGAAGGAAAATTACATGAGAAGGCTCACATTCCCACGACTATCATCTATTCAAAGAGACCCCTAGAGCTCCTTCACATGGATCTCTTTGGGCCTCCCACTTTTGATAGTCTTGGGGGTAGGAAGTATTGCTTGGTGATTGTGGATGATTACTCAAGATATACCTGGGTATACTTCTTCAAGAAGAAGAGTGAGACCCAACAAACCGTCATCAACTTTGCAAATGAAGCTCAACGACAACATGAAGCAAAGATTTTGATGATCAGAAGTGACAATGGCACCGAGTTCAAGAACTACACCTTGGATGAGTTTCTTGGTGATGAGGGGATCAAACATCAATATGCAGCCCCGTATACCCCTCAACAAAACGGTGTTGCGGAGAGAAAGAACCGAACTTTAATAGATGCTGCAAGAACCATGATGGCTGAATTCAACTCTCCATACAACTTTTGGGCCGAAGCCATCAACACCGCCTGCCATGCTTCAAATCGTCTCTATCTCCGCAAAGGCTTGAACAAAACTCAGTATGAGATTCTTACCGGTAACAAGCCCAATCTCAAGTACTTCCGGGTGTTCGGGTGTAAGTGTTTCATTCTCAAGAAAGGTGTTCGTTTGTCTAAATTTGAATCTAGAGCTCATGAGGGCATATTTGTTGGTTATGCTACAAACTCTCATGCTTACCGTGTCCTCAACAAGTCCACTGGACTCATAGAGGAGACGAGTAACATAGAGTTTGATGAAAATAACGGCTCCCAAGTGGAGCAAAGTGGTACTTGTGATGCAGGTGATGAAATTCCTCCTCAAGCCATAAGAAGAATGGGTGTTGGATATATCCTACCCGTTGAGGAACCCCTTGTGGCCGAAGGAGAAGGACAATGTTCCCCTCAAGAGGAACCATCACCAACCCAAGACCCACACGCTTCCGAAGAACAAAGTGAAGGCCCTCAACCTGATGAACAAGGCCAAGTGCAAGATCAATCTCAAGTTGGTGAAGAACCACCAATTGATGCACAAGGCCAAGTTCAGTCCCCCGAGCAAGATCAAGGTCAAGAGGAAGCTCAAGATCAAGATCTAGCTCCTGATGACGCTCAAGATGATCAACTCAGTGCTCCTCAGCTATCACTTGAAGAGCAATTAGAGCGTCGTGCTGCAAAAGTTGCCTCTAGGCTTGCTTCCAACGAGCATCATATCGAGAACATTTTAGGAAGCATCAAAAGGGGGGTAAGCACTCGTAGACAATTAGCAAACTATTGTGCTCATCAAGCTTTTGTCTCCTTTGTTGAACCTAAGAAGGTCTATGAGGCGCTCGAAGACCCTGACTGGCTCAATGCCATGCATGAAGAACTCAATAACTTCGAGCGTAACAAAGTGTGGCGTCTGGTGCCAAGACCAAAGGAGAACCATAATGTCATTGGAACCAAATGGATCTTTAAGAACAAGCAAGATGCCCATGGCATTGTCATCCGCAACAAGGCACGTCTGGTGGCTCAAGGCTACTCCCAAGTCGAGGGTATCGACTACGGTGAAACCTTTGCCCCCGTTGCTCGTCTTGAATCCATTCGTTTGTTGCTTGCCTATGCTTCCCATCATAACTTTAAATTGCAACAAATGGATGTGAAAAGTGCATTTCTTAATGGTCCCATTAATGAGTTGGTGTATGTTAAACAACCCCCAGGGTTCGAGGATCCTAAGTTCCTTAATCACGTGTACCAACTCGATAAGGCACTCTATGAACTTAAACAGGCCCCACGTGCGTGGTATGAGCATCTTACCAAGTTGTTACAAGATCATGGGTTTGAAATTGGGAAAATTGACCCCACTCTTTTTACTAAGAAGGTCAAAGGGGAGTTGTTTGTATGCCAACTATATGTTGATGATATTATCTTTGGTTCTCCTAACAAAGCTTTCAATGATGAGTTCGCCGCACTCATGACCACACATTTTGAGATGTCCATGATGGGAGAGTTGAAGTACTTCCTTGGATTTGAAATCAAACAAAGAAGAGAAGGCATCTTCATCAAACAATCCAAGTATACTCAAGACATGCTCAAGAGGTTCAATCTAAGTGATGTCAAGCCGGCTACTACTCCTATGCCGACCAAATGCCAACTTGACATTGATCCCAATGGTAAAGCGGTGGATCAAAAGGTATATCGCTCTATGATCGGATCTTTGCTTTACCTTTGTGCATCTAGACCGGATATTATGTTGAGTGTGGGAATTTGTGCACGGTTTCAAGCCTCACCTAAGGAGAGTCACTTTGTGGCTGTCAAGCGAATCTTTCGATATTTGGCTCATACCCCAAACTTTGGCTTATGGTACCCGAGAGGAGCAAATTTCAACCTTGTAGGTTTTTCTGATTCTGACTAGGCGGGAGACAAAGTGGATAGGAAGTCCACTTCGGGAGGGTGCCAATTTCTTGGTTGCTCTTTTGTTAGTTGGTCTTCCAAAAAGCAAAGTTGTGTATCTCTCTCGTCCACCGAAGCAGAGTATGTGGCTGCTGGCAGTTGTTGTGCCCAACTTTTATGGATGAGGCAAACTTTAAAGGATTACGGTGTCACTTGTGACAAAGTGCCTCTTTGGTGTGACAATGAAAGTGCCATCAAGATTTCTCTCAACCCGGTGCTACACTTCAAGACGAAGCATATTGAGATTCGGTACCACTTCATCCGGGATCACATTCGGCAAGGAGAGATCGAGCTTCACTACGTCAACACTCATGATAACCTTGCAGACATCTTCACGAAGCCATTGGATGAAGCAAGATTTCGCGAGTTAAGGCATGAGCTAAATATCATTGATTTGAGCAATGTGGCTTGAGCACGTGCACACCCCACCATAATCATCATATTGTCTATTCTAGGTGTAGGCATGGAAATAGGGGGAGTGATGTTCTCTCAATGAACTCACCCTCCCCCCACTATGCATAAATTGATACGCTTTTCACATTCGTCATTTATGATGACACTTGTGTTTCAAAGACGAGTTATGGTTATGGGCCCAAGGATAATTCTTCGCGGTGCCATGCCAGTTGACTCTAACATTGGTGGCTTCGGCCACCACCCTCCGTTTTCTTTCTGGTTGGTTTTTGGTCTTCGTGTTTTTCTCGTACTACAGTGACATTCTCCATCCCAAGCCATCCCATCCCAGCCATCTATTCCAATGTACACAAGTTTGTTAACATGGAGTGAGTGGGCTCACCCAGGCGGTACAACCGGTGGTGCTAGCGGTTCTACCGCTAAATCACTGGTTTCCAGCCCAGCGGTTGTACCGGTCTGGCGCAGGCGGTTCTACCGCTAATTCTCTGACCTGTACCCCCGGCCGGTACTACCGGTCGTGTTTAGCGGAACTACCGCCTGGCGCGGAAGTACCGCTCCACCACCTGGCAGCTGCCGGACCGGTACTACCGGTCCCCGGACCGGTACTACCGGTGCTGATCTGGGGAGGTATATAAAGCACGGGTTGAAGGGGTTTCTTCCTCACCGGTTCATTATTTCCCCCCCCCCCAGCCGCCGGTTACTCCGCTCTCTGCCCCGTAGCGCCCTCCGGCTCTATGGATCCGTCGGCCCCTCACTAGATCTACTCCGTGGAGGCCGCTCCTCCTTCGATCTCCTCCCATGGACACCGGTATTTCCCTGCTTCTTCTTGGTATTAGGGTTCCTCTTGAATCATCTTTCTAGGGCAATGCGTGTAGTCCTCCATTTTTGGCTAAATGTTTGAGGGAGAGCTCCGTATAGTTTCCTATTCACTTGTGCGTAATTAGAATAGACACCGTGCATGTAGTTTTTGAGATCGGGTAGTTTCATTCTTCTCCATAGATCCATTCTTAGCGGAACTACCGGTCTCTCGACCGGTACTACAGCTGGCCGGAACTACCGGTGCTCATACCGGAACTACCGGTTGCTCTGAACCCATATGCAATGTCTCTATTCTTCGTACGTACTAGTGAATTATTCTTCCGCTCTTGTGTACATTCCTCTCATCTTTTCTGGGTTGCTATGTGTTCTTCGTGTGCGTTTGCAGGTGGCTCTAGCTCTCGCTCTGGTCAGTTCGCCAAAAGGAAGGCCTGTAGGGGCAAGAGGCCTGCCGATGATGAAGATGTTCCCGAGGTTGTGATCCCCTCCAAAACAACTCGCCGGGAAAAGTCAGTGGCAGCCAAGCAGCGTGCAGCACTTCCGATGTACAAATGGAAGCTTTCTGACTGGGAGAAGTTTCGGTTTCAAGACCCCTACACCGCACCACCTCCTCCTCGTTGGAATAATCCTCGTTTCCGTAATGAGATGCAATTGAGGATTGTGGATGACATCTTTGAGCACCACAAGAACAAGTTCACCCGTATGTGGTCAATTGACCTTGCCAAGTGGAGAAGCAACCCTGCTTACTTTGGAGAGGCTCTGGAAGTCTGTGAGGAGTTTGATTTAGTCAAGCTCATGGAGCTGCGTTGTGACTTTGATGTGGAACTCATTCATCAGTTCAATGCTACTGTCCACTTCGGCAGTGACGATCAGCGTCACCTCTCATTTATGTGTCGGGACGAGTTCTTCCGTGTTCCCTGGAGTGCTTTCTGCAATGCCTTGGGCTATGAGGACACTGGCTTGGAGGGTCAAGGTGGTCTCCGTCCTCACGACCGGGCCCAACCCATGATAAAGTGAAGCTTGCTCCTCTCTACATCCCTGGTCGTGGCATAATAGGTAAATCCAATGACCTCCTGCCTGTTTATGACATCCTTCACCGTGTGTTCCGGTGTGTGCTGCTGCCCAAGGTTGGGAACCAGGATGATATCTATGGCTATCTTGTGGATCTGCTTGTGGCAATAAAGACAAAGTGTGGCAAGGGCATTACTTTTGATGTTTCCAAATGTATGTGGGAGGAGATGTACAACTGTGTCTGGTACCGCAAGGTACCAATCTACGCTCCCTTTGTGATGCGTTTCCTTTACTCAGTGTGGGAAGTGAGGAGGCCTGGAGTGCCTCTTTCTACTCCGGACAGGCTTACGGAGCACGAGGTCAAGGTTCTGAGACAGAAGAAGCATAAGACTCCTAGGTTCGCTGCGGGCAATGAAGAGGATGTCTTTGCTACCTCAGATGATGATGACTTTGAGCTAGAGGCTGGGGCCAAGCCCTCCTGGGTGGAGAAACTTACTGCCAAAGTCAAGAAGACCTTATGTCTGCAGGCCCACGTCCAGAAGAAGCTCTACAAAGCTCATGTGAATGAAAAGATGGCGCGACGCCGGCAGATTCAGCTGATGAGGCACCTCAATGTGCCTGATGTGAAGAGCGGTTCCGAGAAGAGCATCACTCCTGAGGACAGGTGGTGCATTGCCAACTGTCAGTGGTCAGACGATGAGCCCACCACCTCCACCACTCGAGCGACTGCGGATGCAATGGAGACTGACGCTGAGATTGCCGAGGACGACGAAGACACTGAAGGCTCTGATGATGGTGACTCAGATGACTCTCTGGCAACTGGCGAGGAGCTGTACTGAGCCCTGGGGCGTTAGTCTCGCTCTTTTGCTTTTTGGTGCTTGATGCCAAAGGGGGAGAGTTGACTATTGCTAGGTCACGGGAGTTGCATGGGAGTGTTTCTTGGTGTTTGCGTTTATTTGTGCTTCTCTGTGAACTTCCTTAGTTTCTATGCTCTTTGAACTTCGCTACCGTGAACTCCTGTTGCATGGTGTAAGACATGTGCCACCATCTTAATTATCCATGCATGTTGCTTTCATATGTTCTGTTGTTTATCTGCTTTAATGTTATATCCGTTTTAATGTTAAGTCACTGGTTGGTTTATAAAACCTAGGGGGAGCATAGATCCTAGTGTCAGCACTTTTGCATTCCAAAAGCAAACTCTATTAAGTGCTCACACTCAGGGGGAGCTTTTCCTTATTCTATAAACTCCTGTGATCGTTTCGTGGTTGTCATCATTCACCAAAAAGGGGGAGATTGTAAGGGCATCTCTTGCCTGAGGTTTTGGTGATGATGACAATCCGTGTTTGGACTAATCGTGTGTCAATATTACTCAGGTTGATAACATGTGGCACAAGACGGTTAGTCTTTCTCTCTTTAAGGAAAAGATCGAAGACGGAGTTTCCAATGCCTTTCTGTTTCTTTTGGTCATAGGAAATCCGTACTATTAAGAGGGAACCCACATCGGAAGGTAATTGGTGAATCAAGTCACGCACACAGATTCTTTGCACCCACCATATTGCCTCCGTTCGTAGACAGAGAGGTCCCATGTCATTTCTCCCTTTTGTAGATTTCTCCACAGCGGTAGTTCCGCCCTATTGGGCGGTTGTACCGGTGGCCGATAGTTCCGGTCAAACCACCGCCCCAAGTACCGCTCAGGGGTGATACCCTCTGTACTGGGTGCGGTGGTAGACCGGTGGTGGCCCGGAAGTACCGGTGAGACCGGTACTACCGGCGTTCCGGGCGGTAGTACCGCTCTGACTGCCACCACGCAGAGACTATCTGCCAGGCGGTAGTTCCGGCCCAACCACCGTCCCAACTACCGCCCCTGGTTGAAACCTTCTGGTTTCCAAGCGGTAGTTGACCGGAGGTTGGGCAGTAGTTCCGGTTTTCTCCGGAAGACCGGTACTACCGGGCAAGCCACCAGAAGTACCGCTCTAGTGGCTCGGGCGCAGGTTTCTTCTCTCATCGGTACTACCGGCTGGAGCAGCGGAACTACCGGTCCTATGGAAATCTGTACATAACGGTTGGATTTGGGGTGTCCCTATTTAAGGACCCCCTTCTCCTACCTCCACCTTATCTCTTTCCTCTCTCTCTCCACCATTAATGCCATTAAAGCTTTCTTGCCCGATCTCTCTCCCTAGCCAACCAAACTTGTTGATTTGCTAGGGATTGAAGGAGGAGACCTAGATCTACACTTCCACCAAAGGAAACTTGATTCCCCCATACTTTCTTGTGTGGATTTTGTTACTCTTGGGTGTTTGAGCACTCTAGACGGAAGAGGTCACTTCGGAGCCACAATCCATTGTGGTGAAGCTCCAGAGTTTCGTTGGGAGCTTCCAATTAAGTTGTGGAGAGAGCCCCAACCTTGTTTGTAAAGGTCCGGTTGCCACCTTCAAGGGCACCACTAGTGGATTCACGGCACCTTGCATTGTGTAAGGGTGTGAGGAGAATACGGTGGCCCTAGTGGCTTCTTGGGGAGCATTGTGCCTCCACACCGCTCCAACGGAGACGTACTTCCCCTCAAAGGGAAGGAACTTCGATATCACATCCTTGTCTTCACCGTCTCCACTTGTGGTTATTTCTTACCTTTACTTTTGCAAGCTTTACTTGTTAATTCCTATAGCCTACTTGTGTTGTTGTTTTCCGTTCCTTCCTCTAGTTGTCATCTTAATAGTATATCTAGACAACTTACTTTGACGCTTAATTTAAAGTGGTTAAGAAAAGCTAAAAATTGGTAGTTGCCTATTCACCCCCCCCCCCTCTAGTCAACCATATCGATCCTTTCAGCCGCCCACACACCTTTGATTCATGGCTATATAAAATAGCACAAACTGACTTTTTAGCTCATTTTTTAGTCTGGGCCCGCACTTAATATTTCATAGGACTATTTTGCCCCTCGGTTAGATTGACCTGCCTACTGGTTCGATCGAACCTGATGAGGGTCTTTAATACAGAGGCAGGCGAGATGAGACAGAGAGGAAGACTGACAGCCGCCTCGCGCGCTTCCTCTGAGACCCGCTGCCAGTTCCACCACCGCCGCCTGGCTGTGCCTCTGCACCGACGTGCTGCCCTCATCTCTCGGCGACTCGTCCCGCTTCTTCTCTTCTCCCAGTGCTCCACCCATTCTTCCATCGCCTCCTCACCGGGCTGTGACTCACAGGTTTCCTCCCATCTTCTCTGTTGATCTCTGTTGGTCTCACATGTGGCAGGAAGCCGGGTAATCCCGGAATAAGATCATGGAGATATTTATTAAGGAGGACAAGTGTGTTGGCTTCACGATTACCAGTAAGAAGTGCTGCTCATCGTGATGGAGTCGTGTTGACAGTAGCTACAGCTAAATCCATCAATCAAAACAATTTTCAGCTAGAGTTGTTTTTAGCTGAACCCATAATAGCAAGCGAGCGGCTGTAGGAGTTACGGCAAGCACAACTACAACAGCAATTGCTGCTCCAGCGCGGCCAGCAGCGACCTGTACATGGACGCGCTGCTATTGCGTGAACAACTGGGCCGACCAAAGGGTGTCACAACGGCGTTGAGCGGAGGTCTGAGCTGTCGGTATCGGTCTGCTGGGTCACTTGAAGGGGTGGTGCCTTTTCTCTCCTGCCAGTGAGGGAGTGGCCGGAGTGCAGCGAGACAGCACAGATAGTCGAAGCACTGAAGAGGAGCCACACTTCAGTGTGTCGGCGATGGGATGGGCGGTGCGCCGGGGCAGGGCGAGGAGAGCGAGGCCGCGGCGCTGTTCTCTCTTGCTGCCTCGGTTGCCTATGTTAGGATCGAATCATCGAAACAGATCGAAGACCCTCACCAGGTTCAATCAATCAAATAACCGACCGAGGGGCAAAATCGTCCTACAAAATATTACATGCAGGCCCAGGCCTAAAAATGAGCTAAAAAGTCAGTTTGTGCCATTTTATCTAGCCATGAATCAAAGATGTTCTATTTGATCTAATAAAAAGAAAGTTGTGTCGTTGATTCAAAGTACGAGGAAAAGTGTGTCATTTTATCAAATTACTCAAAAGTATGACATGGCCCGCCCAGCCCCTGCGGGTAATACATACATATACGTGCATCACTCGCTAGGCTTCTCTCTGCATCCAGCCATGGTCGTTCTATACCCTCTCAGAGCAACTCTAATGGGGCGATCCATTTCGTCTGCGGCCGTCCGTTTGGGTCGGCGCGGACAGAAAAGGCAGCCCAACGCGTCGACCTAAACGGACGCGTGTTCGTTTTTCGTCCGCGGGCGATTCATTCCCGGCCTATTTTTGAGCCTGATTTGCGTCGGCGCGAACACGCGATGGACGCGCGCGCTCGCCTACTCCTGTCCCCGGGACCGCTGGTCTGGGGCACATTGGCCTCCCCCCGGCCAAGAAGCAACCCTCGCCCCCGCCTCCTCCGTCACCGACGCTGCCATCCATTTGTGCCGACGACTCTTCCAGCTGTCGCCGCCTCCACATCCGCCCCTGCCCCCAGTCGCCCGCCGTCGCCGTTTTCCCGCCGGGGAGCAAACTGGTTCCCGCCGCCGCTTCCCCCACTGCCCAGCCGCCCGCGACCAAGAAGACGCCTCGTCGCTGATACGTCCAAAACGTATCTATAATTTCTGCTTGCTCCATGCCTCTTTTGTGTGATATTGCTATGATATTTATGCTCTTCCATACACTTTTGATCATATTTGGACTAACCTATTAACTCAGTGCACCACAGTGCCAGTTCCTGTTTTCTGCTGTTTTTCTATGTCAGGTTTCCCCCATATTAAAAGTGCTCTAAAAATTCCGGGAAAAATACAGGAAAAATCAGCGTACAGGAAGCTTCGAGAAAAACCAAAGTAGGGCCAGAGGGGAGCCAGGGGGGACCAGGCGGCCACCCGGCGCGGCCCCACCCCTGGCCGCGCCAGGGGGGCGCCTGGGCCCCCGTCTCCGCCTCTGGTGACCCCCCTTCGCATATATATTCCTCGCGTCCTGAAACCCTCGAGGACGAAACCCTTTTTTACGATCTCGCCTCTGTTCCGCCGCCGCCGCGCTTCCAAGATCGGGAGCATCAGGAGAACTCTTCCCGGCACCCTGCCGGAGGGGAGAACCACCACCGGGAGCTTCTCCACCACCATGGGCGCTTCCCGGATGAGTCGTGAGTAGTCCACCTTGGACCATGGGTCCATGACCAGTAGCTATGTGATGTTCTCCTCCCCTCTTTGTTCTTCATGGTTTAGACCTCGTGAGCTGCCCTACATGATCGAGGCACATATGTAATCTTTATGCTGTTGCTCTGCTAAGTTTGCTGGGATCCGATGGATTATGATATTATGTTTAGATTGTGTGTGAGTAATATATTTGATTCACCTCTTTTATATTTATGTTCTTGCGTAATTCTTGCATGTTCTTCGTTGTTGTTTATTGGTTTTGCCGAGTAGTAGGTAGTAACTCCAAGAGGGAACGTTATGCTTGATTGTGGGTTCATGCCTCTTGATGACTAGCTTGAGTGACAGAAACATGAGTCTAGGGGATGTGCTGTTGCCACAAGGGGGAAAACAACGGTGCTTGTACTTGCGGGTGCAAGGATTGTTTACTTTAAGCAAAGTTCTTTTAATGCAGTTGTCTGTTGTTTTGAGTCTACACTTTGGGTGGGATTCGCAACTTAATACCAGCGAGATGTTCTAGATAGATATCTCAAGGTGGATGATTAGTAGTAGATGCAGATGGATTTTGGTCTACTTGCCTTGGCGTACCGCCCATGCTTTTGAGCCTCTACCTTTCCTTGCAGCATAGTTAGCATTGGTTTGCGCACATAATCCTGTCAATTGCCCAGCTGTAATTTGTTTACCTCGCTTTGTTGTTTTATCGTCTTTTGGGAGAGAGACATCACTAGTGAACATCATGGGACCCCGGTCCATATTACCACCACTGATCACACCCGCTATTTACTTCCTGTCTTTATTTCCTAGTTGCAGTCATTCCTATCATTATTATCTCTTGTGTTTGATCCTTTGTAAACGACAAGGCCGGAGGGATTGACAACCTCTCTGTACTCGTTGGGAGCAAAGTTATTTGTATCTGTGTGCAGGTCCTGTCAATTGCTAAGTTTCTGGCGCCGTTGACACCTTCCTGTCGACCCTCGGAGTCTCACGGGATTTGATCCTTGGTACCTTTGCCAAGGGAAACTTGTTGCTACGCTACATCTCAAACCTTCCACTTGGGGTAACCAACGAGGGGCGAGAAGCCATCAAGCAAAGTTTCTAGCGCCGTCGTCGGGGACTCCACTCTTCAAGATAGGGGAGTTGCACGCTATCTTTTATCTTTGCTTTTTAGTCTTGTTAGTTTACCTTTCAGTTTTTGCTCTAGTGTCGTTTATCAAAAATCACAAAAATAGTTATCTTGCTTGCTGCTGCTATGGGTTCCACCGAGAACACCAAGTTGTGTGACTTCACTAGTCATAACAACAATGACTTTATCTGCACGCCTATTGCTACACCTGCCACTTCAGCACCTTCTTATGAGATTAAACCTGCTTTACTGAACCTAGTTATGAAAGATCAATTCTCCGGTGGTGGAGATGATGCTGCTTTGCACTTAAATAATTTTGTTGAGCTCTGTGATATGCAAAAGTACACAGAAATAGATGGTGATATTGTTAAGCTTAAGCTTTTTCCTTTCTCCTTGAGAGGAGGAGCTAAAATCTGGTTTCAATCCTTGCCTAGGAATAGTATAGATTCTTGGGACAAGTGCAAGGATGCCTTTATTGGGAAGTACTATCCCCCTGCTAAAATTATCCAACTAAGGAGTAACATAATGAATTTTAAACAATTGGATAATAAACACGTTGCCCAAGCTTGGGAACGCATGAAATCTTTTGTCAAGAACTGCCCTACTCATGGTTTGACTACTTGGATGGTTATCCAAACTTTTTATGCAGGCTTGAACTTTACCTCGAGGAACTTGTTAGATTCGGCTGCAGGAGGAACCTTTATGTCAACTACACTTGGTGCTGCCACGAGGCTTCTCGATGAGATGATGACCAATTATTCCCAATGGCACACCGAACGCGCTCCAATAGGTAGGAAGGTAAACTCTGTCGAGGAGATTTCCTCCCTAAATGAAAAAATTGACTTGATCATGTCTCTACTTTCCAAGCAATCTTCTATTGATCCTCATGATGTTCCTTTAAATTCTTTGATTGCTCAAGATCAAGTAGATGTGAACTTTATCTCTAGAAACAATTTCAATAACAATGCTTATAGGAGTAATTTTGGTAGCAACCCTAGACCGTTCCCCTCTAATTCCTATGGGAACAACAATGCTTATCCTAGCACCAAGAACTCCACTTCTGAACTAGAGATTATGCTTAAAGACTTCATTACTACCCAAAAGGCCTTCAATAAGAGTGTAGAAGAAAAACTGGACAAACTAGATAATCTCTCTTCGAAGGTAGACAATTTAGCCCATGAGGTAGAGTTGCTTAAAATTAGAACTTCTCCTCTTGAGGAGAGGAAGACCACTCCTATGAATGATATTCAAGTGCAAATTAATGAAAACATTAGGATGATGGCTAAACTTAAAGAGAGATGGGCTAGAGAAAAGGAGGAAGAAGATAGAATTAAGAACCTTCCTACCCACCACACTGTTGCTACTATCCAAGTCGTTGAGGATATCCAAACTCTTAGCACCCAATCCACTCCTAGTCCCATTGGACCTATTAATGGTGATGCTATGACCTCAACCATAGAAGAAGAAACTCCTATGACCATAGAAGCTACCAAACAAGTGAGCCTAAAGGACACCACTATGACTTTACTTGATAATAGTGACCTTGATTTTGATAATTGCACCCTTTCTAAAGTTATTAGTTTTCTTCACAAGATGTCTAGAGATCCCCACACTAGCACACTTAATCTTGCCTTCACGGAGCATATCACTAATGCTCTCATCAAAGCTAGGGAGGAGAAGCTTAGGGTAGAAGCCTCCATACCTAGAAAGCTAGAAGATGGTTGGGATCCTATGATTAAAATTAAGTTGAATAACTTCTCTTGCTATGCTTTATGTGATGTTGGAGCTAGTACCTCCGTTATGCCCAAAAGAATATATGATATGTTTAAATTGAAATATTTTGATCCTTGTTCTTTTGGTGTTCGTCTTGTTGATTCTTTCGTAAAGAAACCTTTGGGGAAGATCGACGATGTTCTTATCGTTGTCAATGACAATTATGTTCCCGTTGATTTTACTATTATGGATATTGAATGTGAACCTTCATGTCCAATTATTTTGGGACGTCCTTTTCTTCGCACCGTTGGTGCTATCATTGACATGAAAGAGGGGAATATAAAATTCCAATTCCCTCTCAAGAAAGGAATGGAACACTTCCCTAGAAAGAAGATTAAGTTGCCTTTTGAGTCGTTACACGGGCTAGCTATTTTCTTACTCTTGATAAAACTTGATCCTCTCTTTTTGCATCATGCCTAGCTTAAAGGCATAAAAGAAAGCGCTTTTGGGAGGCAGCCCACAACGAATTAGGATTTATTTTTTGCTTTTGTTGTGTCTTGATGTTTGTTACTACAGTAGCATCATCATTGTATCTTTTCTTTTCAGCTTTGTGCCAAGTTTAGCCTCCGATTGCAAGAAAGTTCAAAAGTTGTGACGTGCTGTCCAGAAAACAGATTCTGTCCTTGGACAGAAAAATTCGTATAAAATCACCAGATCATCTTTTTGATCTGAATTTTTTTGACAGCGTGCTCTATACAATTGGCTTTCGGGCGTCTATTCTGAGTTTTTTGATTTGAGTGGCAGAAGTGCCCCGAAAAAATTATTTACTACCTGTTGGTCTGTTTTTCACAGATTCTGTCCTGTTTTGCCTTTTCTTCGTTTTGCAAACCTTGAGCTTGCTTTTTCTTTGCAAAAACCTTTTGGCAATCTTGAGAAACAGTAGCTCTTCAAGATTATCTTTATTTCCAGTAGGGAAAAATTATTTTATTATGGGTACTAACCTCGCTAATCAGATTATGATGAGTTATGTATGAAGGGAGTTTTCAAGTGTGCGAGGGAAGATGATAAAAAAAGATTCAGGAGGGTCAAACGCTCAAGCTTGGGATGCCCCCGTGCACCCCCAAGAAATATTCAAGAAGACTCAAGCGTCTAAGCTTGGGGATGCCCCCATGCATCCCCTTCTCCATCAACAATTATCAGTTCGTCTTTCGTTCCACTGTAATTATCACTTCATGTGTTATGTGCTATGCTTGGAGCATCTTGCTCTTAGTTTCCTTTTTAGTTTTCTTTAGCTTTGCTTGCTGTTCATAACAAGTTAGAACCCAGCTTTCTTTGTGTGGAAGAGAAACACGCTCCACTTCAACCTAGAACACAACATAGGATTTTCATGCTTATCTTTGCTGTGTGTGTTCTTTGTCTTTCCATAGCTGCTGTCATGTTTAGCTCTTAGTTTTCATGCTTTTCTTTTTAAAGAGCTTTTGTTTAGTTGGTTGCTGAACTCTCTTGAGTTTTCATGTTTATCTTGTTAAGAGAGTTTGCCTGTTGCACTGAGTTGTGTGTCTTAACTTAAAGTAGGTAATTGAGGTTGCTATTTCATTTTAGTAGTAACTTGCGATAGTTTTGAGGTATTGCCATGAGTAATGTCTGGACTTTTGGTGTCAAGAGCTTTAGCCTATTAGTGATAGATGTCGTATTTTGGGCAATCCGTGTTTATTTTCGAAAACCTACAAATAGTTGAGAACTTTAGCTACTAAATGGATCACTAATCTTTGGAGGGATCGAATATTAAAGTACACTCACGTACCATGAGTCGAGGATGCGCAAGGATAACCAAACCCCCATACACTCCTCCTCGGGGTACTTGTCTCTTTGTGAACCTCCTAATTAGATTGAGAGTTACCGATAATAAGTGCATGAGTTCTTCGGACTAATGTGAGTATTCGAAAGTTGACACTTCCACCTAGCCATATTTTTCTAGCCTCTTCGGTACCGTGCATTGCCCTTTCTCACCTCGAGAGTTGGCGCATACTTCGCCGGTGCATCCAAATCCTTGGCACGATACGCTCTGTCATCATAAGCCTCATTATATCCTTCCTCAAAACAGCCACCATACCTACCTATCAAGGCATTTTCATAGCCTTTCCGAGATACATTGCCATGCAACATCCATCTTCTCATGACTTGATCTTCATGTCATACATGCTTTTTGCTTGATCGATGAGCCGCATGCTAGTTGGGCCTTGCCCTAATCATTGCTACATGACGCGCTAGTATCATTGCATATCCTGCTACACTGACAGAGGCATACATTTGCATACATCATGATAGTTTCATTTTCTTTATGTTGAGTACTTTTGTAAAGTGTGAAAGATCTTCTATACTCCTTGTAATAAATAGAGTGTTGCCCCTAAAGTGAGGAAAAGATCCCAAAGAGGACAAAATCAAAAGATCCCAAAGAGGACAAATGAGAGTTAAATAGAAAGAGCCATTGAGGCCACAAAAAAATAAAAAAAAAAGAAAAAAAAGAAAAAAAAAAGAGAAGGGGGCACACTACTATTCCTTTTGAGAGATCCACACTCGTACTCCATCTTATACCTTGTACTCCATAGAGATTATCATTCATGCATATAGCTATGTGGGGACCTTCACACTATAGAACTTGGCTTGTATATTCCAATGACGAGCCTCCTCAAAAGAGCTCTAGGTCTTCTTGAGCAAGCAAGTTGGATGCACCCCCACTAGTTCCATTGGAGAGCTTACCTTAGCTCATATGTGCATCCGTTGCATGGCAATCCCTACTCCTCACATCATATCTATCATTTGGCTTTCTCTCGCCCATGATTGTCCTCATTGATGTGAACCTTTCACACCTTTTTTTGTCTTCCCCCTTTCATCATTTTTCTCTCTTTGCCATCCTAAGTGTCGACTTTCTTGCTTACGCTCATCCATTGCATGAGTGCTCAAAATATCAGAAGGGAGTGGATCATTTTGACTTGTACCTGGCTCTTGGTCTGGGGATGAGTCAAGATAAGATTCCAAAGAAGACCAAGTGTGAAACTTTAGTATATTAAGTTCTCAACAATACAAAAACTATGTTTTACTCTCTCGTATATCCCTATCCCCTTTCTTGCACGCAAACACCATTTGGAGACATTCGAGTCACGGACAGCGAGAGCTTTTGCACCTTTATGTTCTTATGTTGCTTGTTACAATGCTAATATAGACTCTTGCTTGTTATGACTTGAATTGAATTACATGCCTTGATTGCTTTACTTAAAAAGTTCTTATATGGTTGATAGCATGTCACCACAGAAATTATGCTTGTTATCATTTACCTACTCGAGGACGAGCAGGAATTAAGCTTGGGGATGTTGATACGTCCAAAACGTATCTATAATTTCTGCTTGCTCCATGCCTCTTTTGTGTGATATTGCTATGATATTTATGCACTTCCATACACTTTTGATCATATTTGGACTAACCTATTAACTCAGTGCACCACAGTGCCAGTTCCTGTTTTCTGCTGTTTTTCTATTTCAGGTTTCCCCCATATTAAAAGTGCTCTAAAAATTCCGGGAAAAATACAGGAAAAATCAGCGTACATGAAGCTTCGAGAAAAACCAAAGCAGGGCCAGAGGGGAGCCAGGGGGGGACCAGGCGGCCACCCGGCGCGGCCCCACCCCTGGCCACGCCAGGGGGGCGCCTGGGCCCCCGGCTCCGCCTCTGGTGACCCCCCTTCGCATATATATTCCTCGCGTCCCGAAACCCTCGAGGACGAAACCCTTTTTTACGATCTCTCCTCTGTTCCGCCGCCGCCGCACTTCCAAGATCGGGAGCATCAGGAGAACTCTTCCCGGCACCCTGCCGGAGGGGAGAACCACCACCGGGAGCTTCTCCACCACCATGGACGCTTCCCGGATGAGTCGTGAGTAGTCCACCTTGGACCATGGGTCCATGACCAGTAGCTATGTGATGTTCTCCTCCCCTCTTTGTTCTTCATGGTTTAGACCTCGTGAGCTGCCCTACATGATCGAGGCACATATGTAATCTTTATGCTGTTGCTCTGCTGAGTTTGCTGGGATCCGATGGATTATGAGATTATGTTCAGATTATGTGTGAGTAATATATTTGATTCACCTCTTTTATATTTATGTTCTTGAGTAATTCTTGCATGTTCTCCGTTGTTGTTTATTGCTTTGGCCGAGTAGTAGGTAGTAACTCCAAGAGGGAACGTTATGCTTGATTGCGGGTTCATGCCCCTTGATGACTAGCTTGAGTGACAGAAACATGAGTCTAGGGGATGTGTTGTTGCCACAAGGGGGAAAACAACGGTGCTTGTACTTGCGGGTGCAAGGATTGTTTACTTTAAACAAAGTTCTTTTAATGCAGTTGTCTGTTGTTTTGAGTCTACACTTTGGGTGGGATTCGCAACTTAATACCAGCGAGATGTTCTGGATAGATATCTCAAGGTGGATGATTAGTAGTAGATGCAGATGGATTTCGGTCTACTTGCCTTGGCGTACCGCCCATGCTTTTGAGCCTCTACCTTTCCTTGCAGCATAGTTAGCATTGGTTTGCGCACATAATCCTGTCAATTACCCAGCTGTAATTTGTTTACCTCGCTTTGTTGTTTTATCGTCTTTTGGGAGAGAGACATCACTAGTGAACATCATGGGACCCCGGTCCATATTACCACCACTGATCACACCCGCTATTTACTTCCTGTCTTTATTTCCTAGTTGCAGTCATACCTATCATTATTATCTCTTGTGTTTGATCCTTTGTAAACGACAAGGTCGGAGGGATTGACAACCTCTCTGTACTCGTTGGGAGCAAAGTTATTTGTATCTGTGTGCAGGTCCTATCAACTGCTAAGTTTCTGGCGCCGTTGACACCTTCTTGTCGACCCTCGGAGTCTCACGGGATTCGATCCTTGGTACCTTTGCCAAGGGAAACTTGCTGCTACGCTACATCTCAAACCTTCCACTTGGGGTAACCAACGAGGGGCGAGAAGCCATCAGCCGCCCCCGCCACGTACCACCGACACGCTCGTCGGACACCAGCAGGGCAGCTAGCTGGTCTGTGGGCGCCGCGTCTTCCCTCGTTGGCCGTCTCCTTCTTCGACGCCCGCAAGCTGTTCGACAGTTTGCCAAGGTACGAAAATGGACTCCGCCAACGAGTTCTTTTTCCACAATTTCATTTGCGACTCCAACGATTCGTCGTCCGACGACGAGGAGGAGATATTGGCTGTCGTGTTGGTCCATCACCACCTCAACAACCAGCGGCCGTTGTTCCGTGGCTCCATTCCGGGCCACCTTTCGGCGATGAATCGTAACCGAGAGAGCGGGCATTTCCTTCTCAGGAAGGACTACTTTGATACAACAAACTCGTTGTTCAAACATCACAAATTCCGCCGCCGGTTCCGTATGAGTAGGCATGTTTTCAACCGTATTAGAGAAGGAGTGGTCGGCTATGATGACTACTTCGAGTGCAAAGAGGATGTCGTCGGCAAGATTGGTTTCTCCTCTTATCAGAAATGCACTGTGGCCGCGTACGGAGTGTCCGGTGATCTCATTGACGAGTACGTCCGTATGAGCAAGTCTACATGTCTAGAGTCCTTGTATAAGTTCTGCAAGGCTGTGATTGATGTGTTTGGCCCTGAGTACTTGAGAGAGCCAACAACTGAAGATACAACCCGTTTGTTGGCGATGAATGCTAGCAGGGGCTTCCCGGGGATGCTTGGCAGCATAGACTTCATGCACTGAGAGTGGAAGAACTGCCCTTCTGCTTGGCAATGGCAGTATAAGGGACATGTCAGGGCTTGCACTGTCATACTAGAGGCCGTGGCGTCTCAAGATCTCTAGATCTAGCACTCTTTCTTTGGCATGGCTGGATCACACAATGATATCAACGTGCTTCAGCGCTCGCCCACTGTTCAAGAAATCTTCTGATTCAACGATTTATCGTCCGATTTATCGCTACTCTTGGGGTGACCGATAAGATAATGCCTTATCTTCATCATTTATCTTTTGAGCCGATTTATCGCTATGATAAGCGATTTAACGGGAATCTACCGATAAATCGGTCCTATTCGTTGCACTATGTTTGCAAGAACTATGTTTATTTGTGTTTTGTGGACCTTGTTATGCAATATGTAATGTTTTTCTATTTTGTTTGTCATTATATCAGGATTCAAAGGCTAGGATTCAAGGTAACACTTCTGTCAATATTGTTTGGGTGTTGAATATAGCATATTTTAGTGTTGGGAACCTAGGATTTGAAAAAAAATGGCCGATTAATAGTCGATCGATAAAAATCGATTAATCAGCCGATTTCCGGTTAATCTCTAATCCCCAGCTGACCGAGACGATAACGATAAGCGATATCCTCAACGTTGGCGCTCGCTGGTGTTTGCTAGGCTTGCCGAAGGCAACATCCCACCGGTGAACTTTACTGTCAACGGCCACAACTATGACAAAGGGTACTATTTGGGTGATGATATCTATCCTCAGTGGACCATTATTGTAAAGACAATACCCAACCCTGTCGGAGAGAAAAGAAAAAGATTTGCCCAAGAGCAAGAGAGTGCTAGAAAGGATGTCGAGCGTGCCTTTGATGTTTTGCAATCTCGATGGGCATCATTCAGTATCCTGCTAATACTTGGAGCACGTAGAAACTATGGGAGGTGATGACTGCTTGTGTGATCATGCACAATATGATCGTAGAAGACGAGCGCCCGGAACGTCTGTACGATCAAAGCTTTCAGTTTCAGAATGAGAATGTTGTGCCTGAGCATGGAGTAGCAGCAAGATTTGAGCAGTTCACTCAGTTTCATGAAGACATGCGTGATTGGAAAACTCACATGCAACTGTAAAATGATTTGGTTGAGCATATGTGGACTCATGTTGGCAACCAATAGATGTATCTTCTTTTATTTGTTTGCAAAATTATGTGAAATATTTTTATTTTTATTTGGCCTCTAAAACTATATTATTTATTTGGGCGGCTAAATTATTTTGCTTGTTAAGGCCCCATTTGGTAGCTCAGTTTTTTCTAAGTATTATAGGAATACTATAGTTTTCTCAATTACTACGGTTTTAATTACTGTGACCTGTTTGGCAACCCAAAAAACTATGGTATTTATAACTGCAGTATTGTCAAAACCGCGGTATTTCCTCTGCATTTAAAAAAGAACCCCCAACCTCTTTTTTTTAAAACAGAGCGAGCGAAGAAAACTCGCTGCAAGCTGTCGCTCCAGCTGTGGCCCTCTGTTTGAGATTGTCCGCCATGGAAAAGCCAAGAGAAAGCAATGAAAAAAATGGTGTCCTTTGTACTTCCGCTTGCTCTCCTCCTTCTCCTACGCCCCATGCATCTGGTCAATACGCTGGCCATCCATGATCGCTGATGGCTGTAACGCGAGTCCACAAGGCACTGCTGATCGAGCATGTGCATGCTTAGCTGCACTGCTGCCGACCGCCGACCATGCCTTCGCTCGCTGCCCTAGTCGGCTCGCCAGTCGCCACTATGCGCCTCTGTTGGCGAAGCGGCAGCCAAGCCATAGCGTCGGTTCAATATTCCGTGTCACGTTGCTGCGCTCTCGCCGCCGCTGATGCCCAGCATGCCACTTGGTCTGTTTGTGCGAGCATGGCCATTCAATTTGCAAGGCCAGCTAAGAACATGCATGTTGCAACTGCTATGTAGCTAATTTACATCGTTGTAATCGAGCACCAGCCAAACACATCACATTATTCTCAATACTTTAAAATAGTTTGATACGTGAAAACTGTGGTATCTAGTACCTATAGTTTAAAATACTGCAGTCTTCTAATACTATAGTTTTTGCAATACTTTGTTGTCAAACACAGCCTAAATTTTTCACAATATGTTGAATGCAATGTAAAATTGGGCGGTCAGCCGACCACGCGTGCAAATATGGATCGGCGCGTTGGACGCGCTGTCGACCCATATGAAAAACAGGACGGACGCCGGGCGGACGGTCGACCCAAACGAACAAAAAGCGGACGAAATCACCGTCCATTTAAGTCGGCTCGTTGAAGTTGCTCTCAATTCCTCATTCTATCTAGCAGCACAAGAGTAGCTGACTAATGCTAGTGCACAGGCCACGCGATAGCCGCGCGAAGGACCAAAGAGAGCAGAGGTGGCGCGGAGCCGTGGAGTCTGAGGTGGCAGTCCCACCATCGCAGAAAGTAGTAGCACGTTCGAGCCTATAGCCCAGGTGGGCAGCTAGCAACGGCCAGCCGACCAACGAGCGCTGCTGCAAAGGCACATCACTACATAATTGCGATGGACAGTGAGGTTAATCAACGCTGAATCAATTTGATTACATACAAAGTTTATGAAGACTTTTGCGCAGCAGCTCATTACCCTTTGCTTGAGTTTAATTTGTGTGTGTGTTTTCTTTTAGCTTGGCCGTCCCAGGTTTTTCTTTGTAGCTCCACCATTACTGGTTGGAGGGTTTTTCTTTTCGGAAAAGCTAAAATCCTGCCGATTGGCAAATTGCAACAGGTCCGCAAGGACGCATTGCCGTCAGATATTTGTATCAAGGATTGCATGCATCTGCACCCTTTTTGCTAATCACACACACGACACTTTCCTTTTATCTAATCATGTCGTATGTCATTTTCTTTTTTCCTAATCACAGGCATGTCGCTTTCAACCAAAACACTATGTATGCCCGTCGCTTTCTCACTTACATGTATGCATACATCCATGGGAAGAAAATAAAATGATGATGCCATCAAAGATTCTTTTTAATGCAAAAATTCAAAATTATATGTAGCCTAAACCGTAGGTCCGATTGAAAAACCGTTTTCACATAAAAGATTCGTCGCGATGAGACCTTCGAAACTAGATCCCATATTGATATGTTCCGACGACGATTTTTTTTTCAGGTCAAAAGTTATCACGTGTGTGCTACATAAGTTATCACACTTGTGGTACATAAGTTACCATTTGGATATTACCGAGGATAAAAATGGTCATCCAACCTTCTCCTCACATGCAAATAAACAAAAGGACAAGAAACACCATGATAACTTTTTACCTGGATTTTTTTTAAACTATACCACTTGAAAACATTTGTATATATAGCATGTTAACATACCCACATCAAAGCTGATAACCCACGTTCAAACATCGCGGTAACTTTTGACCGTAGACCTGATAACTTGTGTACCCCGGTGCTCATAACTTTAGCATGATGTGTGTTTGTGTGTGTGTGGGGGGGAGGGGGTCATGAAATATAACACCTTTAACTTTTATCTGGATATCATGGTAACTCATATATCGCAGACCTGATAATTTGTGTACCTCGGTCCTGGCATGAGGGAGGGGTTGATGAAATATTCCCTCGGTAACCTTTGTGTGAATAGCATGATAACTCATACATCTCAGACCTGATAACTTATGTGCCTCAGTCCTGATAACTTTGATGAGGGAGTCGTTTAAAAACATATCCTCGATAACTTTCGTGTAAATGTTCTGGTACTATACGCATTGTATACATGATAACACATGCACAATCACCGCAATGATATTAACGCGAGCAGATAAAAATGTTAGAAGGTTTATGCTCCGGTAATATTTGCGTAAACAACATGGTAACATATGTAGCACGTGCGTGATAAATTACTTAGCCCATAAGTGGTACTTTTGATCCGAATAAAAGTCGTCGGAACATATCAACATAGGATCTAGTTTCGAAGGTCTCGTCGCGGCGTATTTTTATGTGAAAATGATTTTTTGATCGGATCGAAGTTTTGAGCTACAAAACATTTTGAAATTTCAAAATAAGGGGGAATCAAGGATGACATCAACGTTTCGGTCTTCTAATTTATTTGATATGGGAGAATTGGAGGACCACTTTTGATGCCCCGTAATTTTGTTGTAAATAAGATGGTAAGTTATGTATCATAGGCAAGATAACTTACTTAGTCCGGGCCTGGTAACTTTTGACCTGAAAGAAAAGTCACCGAAACATACCAACATGAGATCTAGTTTTGAAGCTCTCATCGTGACGAATCTTTTATGTGAAAACAATTTTTCAATCGGAGCGACGGTTTGAGCTATAAAACATTTTGATTATTATTTTCAGATAGAATCTTTGATGACATCATATTTTTTGTTTTTTTTTTGCATGGAACTATTGTCTAACGGGAGGGAGTTTTCATATGCACGCAAGGAAGTTTGCACTGCATGCGTGATTAGTGAGATCGCAGGTTGCAGAGGTGAGGTGGGGTTAGATCGTGCTGTTCTGTTGCTAATTTTATGCCGTCCGGACGTTAGTCGCGTCCATATAAAAACACAGTATGCCTTTTGTCTACTCTCGAAGAAAAAAGCATGAGTGGACAGAGGAGAGATTGGAACTCTTTTTTTTTAGACAAATTGGAACTCACTCTCATGAACCATCATATAGCCCATATGATAGGATCACATACGACTCCAGGAGCGAACCAACCTGTGGTTGAGATGGTTAGGTGGACAGTGGTATCCCCAACCCACCAGGGTTCAAATCTTGGTGCTCGCATTATTTCTGGATTTATTTCAGGATTTCCGGCGATGTGCTTTCAGTGGGAGGAGACGTTCCCGTCGACAACGAGGCGCCTACGGTGACTTCATAAATCTCAAGATGATATGCCGTCTCAGTCTCTCGGAGGTGCTCATAGGATTTCCGGCGATGTGCTTTCAGTGAGAGGAGACGTTCCCGTCGACAACGAGGCGCCTACGGTGACTTCGTAAATCTCAAGATGATATGCCGTCTCAGTCTCTCGGAGGTGCTCATAGGGGTAGGATGTGCGTGTGTGCGTTCATATGGGTGAGTGTATGCGCGTGTATATGAGCGCTTGTGTCTGTACTGATGCTAAAAAAAACATACGACTCCACGAGAGAGCCCACCCCGCACGGTGTTCTCTCATGAACCATCATACAGTGTTCTCTCGAGTTACAACACATACGGTGCATATGCACAGGGTGGGCCACACGGAGGCAGCCCGTAGAAGCGAAGCGAAGGGGTCCTGGCGTAACGGCCGGCCGCAACTAACAGACTCCCGCCCCTGCCTTCCTCCGCTCTTTTCTTCTTCTTTCCGCGAACACCTCCCCTCTCTTCCTCTAACTGCTCCTACATATCTCTGCCCCAGCGCCCACGCACGACTCCAGGAGAGAGCCCACCACGCACGAGAGAGAGAGAGAGAGGGCGCCATCCCGAGAGATGAGCAGCGGTGGCAGCATGTCCCCGGCGATGGCGTGCTCGCCGTCATCCAGGAGGGGGGAGCACAGGAACGGCGGCGGCGGCTTCAGGGGGGAGATCGAGATGGACACAGGGGTCGCCCTTCCCAGGCGAGTCATCCTTCTCGATTCTTTCCTCCTTGGTTCCGTCCTCCAACGTTTCTCTCCATCTTGCTCTGTTTCTTCCGCGCGCCGATGCTTGCTGAGCTCGCCTCCGTTCTCGCGGTCGCCGCCGGCCATTGTTGCACCTCCCTGCTCTGCTTCCTCTCTTTCAGTATTCTCATTTAGTCGTCGTCTTCATGCTTCCTCTGCGAATTCAACGATTGCCCGCTTTCTTGCTCGACGCGTCTCTGTTTCGGACTGGGTTGTTTATTGATTCTTGGTGTTTGGTTCGCGACTCGAAATGCAGGAGCCCGGAGCTTGGGTTCGCCGCCGCCGTGCGAGAGCCGCTGGTGAGGCTGCAGCGCCCCAAGTTCGACTTCGAGAGGTGGGACTGGGGCTACTTCGCATGGCCGCACGACCGTCTCGACGGTAAGCATCTTCCTCCCGGTGCGATCGAGTGCACCAACTGATTGCTCACTACTGAATCTGGACAGGCATGTGGGCTAGGTACATCTAGTTGAGTTGACCGTTGGTTACTGAATCTGGACGGGAAAGTTGGCTTGGTTAATCCCACCTATCCTGTTATGTTTCACAGCATGGAAGGTTGCTGTATCTGTAAATTTTCTTGGGACTAGATACCTCTAGTTGAGTTGACAGTTGGTGACTGAATCTGGACGGAAAGTTGGCTTGGTTAATCCCCCATCTTGTTTGGTTTCAGAGTCTGGAAGGTTTCTGTATCTGTAAACTTTGATGGGAACGATGTAGAAACGCCTATCTCTGGTAGCTAACTGTTCATATCTAGGCACGTTTAGTTAGCTGTCCCTGACAAGAAATTGGATTGCTTGTGTCTGCAAATGCAAATGCAGATGCAGTACCTGTTTACCGAATTGGCGTGGCAAATTTTTCGCAATGGTTCAACGAATCTAGACGGAAAATTGGGTTATGTTGACACATAGTCCGTATTTTCTTGTGTTGGCACAAATGCCACAATGGTTATGTTTGATTCTTCAGTAATCTCCTGTTTGATCAGTAAGAATGCTGTAGAAACACAAATTTCAAATTTCTGACAATGAGATGAAACATGTTCACAATCCAGCTAAGAAACAGAATAATCTGTACTCCCTCCGTCCGGAAATACTTGTCATCAAAATGAATAAAAGGGGATGTATCTAGATGCATTTTAGTTCTAGATACACCTCTTTTTGTCCATTTTAATGACAAGTATTTTCCGACGGAGAAGTAGTACGTAGTATCAGCAAATGGAAGTCCAGTAGCTGCTTAAGTTTCTCTCGTTGGGCATGGTGAAAAGTTAAGTGGTTCGCTGAATCTAGATGCAAAAATGGGTTAATTAAACTTGGTATCATTCCTCTTTCAGTTCAATCTGACTCTGTTTGATTCTTCAGTAATCTTTGATTTGAGTATTGCTGTTCCAACACAAACTGCATTTTCTGACAAAATTGATCAAAATCCAGCCAATCTGGAGATGAGGGACAGCGATCCGAGGGCGACATTCGAGGCGGACTCCAAGGTCACAGAGAGCTTCCTGAGCCGGAGCACACTGCAGCTAGAGGCCGGCGAAGGCTTCCCGAGCCAGAGCTCGCCGCAGCTAGAGGCGAGCGAGGGCGGCTTCACGATCCAGAGCACGCTGCAGCTGGAGGCCGGCCGGTGCTGCCTGTGTCAGAGCACGCTGCAGCTGGAGGCCAGCCA
Organism: Secale cereale; assembly: GCA_902687465.1. NCBI lineage: Eukaryota > Viridiplantae > Streptophyta > Magnoliopsida > Poales > Poaceae > Secale > Secale cereale. The sequence goes on from LR738709.1 coordinate 420,972,190, forward strand.
GTGCTTCCTGTGTCAGAGCACGCTGCAGCTGGAGGCCGGCCAGTGCTTCCCGTATCAGAGCCAGAGCTCGCCGCAGTTGGAGGCGAGCCACGGCTTCCCGAGTCACAGCACGCTGCAGCTAGTGGCCGGGGAAGGCTCCCCAAGCGGCCGGAGCATGCTGCCGGTAGAGTTCGACGACGACACGCCCCTCGGACGCTACGCGCCGTGGCGTCGGGGATGCGCAGAGTCCAGCTCGTTCCTGCTTGACCATTGCATGGCACCGCAAGGTCGTTGGGCATACTAGGAGCAGGAGTGAGCCACACCATGACCATATCCCCCCTTGTCTGCAGCACACTGAGACAGAAAGTGGATCACCATGTAAAGATCGGACGACGATCTGCCAACATAACCCCCAAACCTGAAGATTTTGGGTACGGGGTCTTGGCAACAGAGGAGCTGAGCCAGGAGAAGCAGAAGGTCGTCGACGGCACGATGGCGTCTGTTGATTCGTAGGTTGAGACTTGAGAGGCTGATGCGTCTGGCATCACTTTGCTGATCGGGATACAGTAGGATTAGAATCGACGAGTTTTGGTTCAAAACTGTTATAGAAAGAACGGAAACTCTGTACAGTAGAGATACATACACACCCATGTAAAGCTCCCCAGAATTCCATAGCTCTTCTGAACGTCAGCTGGTGACTAGATTTGCAAAGTCTTCTCCATGCAGTACACTACTCGTACCTAATTTTATCATTTGATTGTCTTCGATCTCCTGGTTTTCTATCTATCACTTACTCCCACCGTAAAGAAATATAAGAGCATTTAGATCACTAGGAGTACTTCAGAAGAGAAGAGAATAAGATGAAAGAGGCAGCTCTGAACATGAGTACTGGCTTATTTCTTTATCATGTCATGACAAATCATGACATATGAATACTCAAGATTACTGGCTCACTTTTTTTTTCAGAAAACAATATTAGTGGCCTCTTCTCTCTTTGCATATGATTGCTGGCCTCACATTTATCCGGGCAAGTTGCCTGTATGGTAAGAGCATCTCCAGTGGAACGTGTAAATTTGGACGTGTATATCTTCATATACACGTCCATATACACCTTGCTAAATTTTACACCTCCCAGTTTTTCAGTGGAACGTGTATACAGGACGTGGAAATCAGGACGTGTATATTTCAACGGGTCCAGATCGAGCGAGGGGACCAGATCGAACGGGTCCAGACGAGCGACGGGCGTGGCATGGACGTGTATATTTACACGTCCAGTAGCTTCGTGGATGGACGTGGATAACTTGCACGCCCGTATACACGTTCCGCTGGAGACGATTTTTTGGCAAACATCGTGTATATTTAACATACACGTCCATATACACCATCCACTGGAGATGCTCTAAGCACTAGCAGGAACCAGAGCTAATGCCAGGGAGCAGAGCAGAGCAGAGCGATGGCAAATTTGCAATGGCATGAGTGACATGCAATGCAAAGCCTGACCTGACGCATCATGGTCCATGTATAGCACCACACTGCCCCAGGTACAGGACCTCCATTGACTCAACGGAGACAGGTCACCAGCCAACATACATATGTAGGGCACACGAAGCGATAGATCGCCACCCCCGTCGCAAGGGCTGCTGCGTCTCATGCTTGCCTCACACTGCTGACACACAACACACCACCACAAGAATATCGCACGTAACAAACATATAGGTTTAGAGCATCTACAGCCGGACTTCGCAAATCCGACCCCTCAAACACCCACGGAAGGGTTCAGATGCATTCACGGACAGTGATCGGTCACACCTTAAATATTTAATTCTATAATCGAATACCTCAAATCCATATTATTATATGTAACGTAAACCGATCATTAAGCGGAGCTCGTCCGGCTCCGTCGTGCCTTTGTCCGGCGGCTGGTTGTGCTCCGCAGAGTGTTGGTCTGGTCACCGGCAAGGTAGAGTAGGGCATGGGACACGAGTCGGCTCACGGGACTCAAGGCATCGCCTTCTCCCATGCCTTACTCTTCCTCATCGGAGCCCGAAACCCACACGGTGCCGGTGGACATAAGATCAATGATGGATCCGTCCCGGGACGAGCCGACGACATTCACCACGACACGGTTGCGGCGCCCGGAGTGGTGCACCATACGGGGCGCCGGAGAATGTGACTCCGCCTCGCCAACTTCCACCGCCGCCACCCGCACCCGCTACCTCGCACGTCGGGCACGCCGTGCCATGTTTGCGTCGGACGACGCCCATGTTGCGTCCCTGGCCTCAGCACGTCCGCCACCGCGTTCAGATGCCAGATGGACCACACAGTCTCCGGTGAGGCAGCGATGACACACCTAGCACTGGATCCATGCGCCATTTGGGTGGACGCAATAGATTCTCGACGGAAGGAGTCCGAGCGCTGCCTCGCACGGGCCTCCTCCGGGAGCGCAAGAGCGCAAGCTGGACGACCATCTCCTCCTCGATGCCGCGTGGGATGAGCTCAGGGTCGACGGTCTGGAGGTGTAGAACTCGGATCCGCTGCCCGCCATGCCGGAGAAGGCCCGAGATCTTTCTTTAATTTAGCATGATCATCGTTGTGTGACTCCTCAAGAGCCAAACGAAGACCACGCTCTTCCTCTAGGGCGTTAGAGAGATCCGATATCTCATCGGCATAGTCTCGACTATGTCCTTCCATTTTAGTAATGGTTTCCTCGTGAGCCTCGTGTTGGGTATCGTAGCAGAAAATCAAAATTTTTCCTACGCGTCACCAAGATCTATCTATGGAGTAATCTAGCAACGAGCATAAAGGAGAGTGGATCTACATACCCTTGTAGATCGCGATGCGGAAGCGTTGCAAGAACGCGGATGAAGGAGTCGTACTCGCTGCGATTCAGATCGCGGTTGATTCCGATCTAAGCACCGAACAACGGCGCCTCCGCGTTCAACACACGTGCAGCCCGGTGACGTCTCCCACGCCTTGATCCAGCAAGGAGAGAGGGAGAGGTTGGGGAAGACTCCATCCAACAGCAGCACGACGGCGTGGTGGTGGTGGAGGAGCGCGGGACTCCAGCAGGGCTTCGCCAAGCGCTGCAAGAGACGAGGAGGGAGAGGGGTAGGGCTGCGCCAAGAGGGAGACTTTCTCGTGTATGTAGCAGCCCCAAAACCCCCACTATATATAGGGGAAGGGGAGGGGCTGCGCCCCCATCTAGGGTTCCCTCCCTAGGGGTGGCGGCAGCCCCCAAAACCCATCTAGGGTGCGGCCAAGGGGGGGAGAGAGAGGGGGCGCCCTAGGGTGGGCCTTAAGGCCCATCTGGACCTAGGGTTTGCCCCCCTCCCACTCTCCATGCGCCTTGGACCTTGGTGGGGGGGGGGGGGGGCGCACCAGCCCACTTGGGGCTGGTCCCCTCCCACACTTGGTCCATGCAGCCTTCTGGGGCTGGTGGCCCCACCTGGTGGACCCCCGGGACCCTCCCGGTGGTCCCGGTACGTTACCGATATCGCCCGAAACTTTTCCGGTGACCAAAACAGGACTTCCCATATATGAATCTTTACCTCCGGACCATTCCGGAACTCCTCGTGACGTCCGGGATCTCATCCGGGACTCCGAACAACATTCGGTAACCGCGTACATACTTCCCTATAACCCTAGCGTCATCGAACCTTAAGTGTGTAGACCCTACGGGCTCGGGAACCATGTAGTCATGACCGAGACAACTCTCCGGCCAATAACCAACAGCAGGATCTGGATACCCATGTTGGCTCCCACATGTTCCACGATGATCTCATCGGATGAACCACGATGTCAAGGATTCAATCAATCCCGTATACGATTCCCTTTGTCTATCGGTATAGCACTTGCCCGAGATTCGATCGTCGGTATACCGATACCTTGCTCAATCTCGTTACCGGCAAGTCTCTTTACTCATTCCGTAACACATCATCCCGTGATCAACTCCTTGATCACATATTGTGCACATTATGATGATGTCCTACCGAGTGGGCCCAGAGATACCTCTCCGTCATACGGAGTGACAAATCCCAGTCTCGATTCGTGCCAACCCAACAGACACTTTCGGAGATACCTGTAGTGCACCTTTATAGCCACCCAGTTACGTTGTGACGTTTGGTACACCCAAAGCATTCCTACGGTATCCGGGAGTTGCACAATCTCATGGTCTAAGGAAAGTATACTTGACATATAGAAAAGCTTTAGCATACGAACTACACGATCTGTGCTAGGCTTAGGATTGGGTCTTGTCCATCACATCATTCTCCTAATGATGTGATCCCGTTATCAATGACATCCAATGTCCATGGTCAGGAAACCGTAACCATCTATTGATCAACGAGCTAGTCATCTAGAGGCTTACTAGGGACATGGTGTTTATCTATGTATCCACACATGTATCTGAGTTTCCTATCAATACAATTCTAGCATGGATAATAAACAATTATCATGAACAAGGAAATATAATAATAACCAATTTATTATTACCTCTAGGGCATATTTCCAACACCTCGGTCATGTCATTGGCCTCACCGAGTTGTTCCAAGAGAGCGACAAAATGCTTCTTGGGTTTGCCCTTGAGATTTTTCATGAACAACTCAAATTCATTTTCTCCCTTCTTACCACCCTCATCCTCATCAATACAATTTGTCAATGAAGGATTAGAAGAGATAGTGGTATTGGTGTTTGGGGTTACCTTGTTGGTGGCCTTGGCCATGAGACACTTGGCGGTGATGTTCTCATTTGGTGAGTCGAAGAGAGATGAGCGCGGGGTAGTCGCAATTGCAATAGTGGCCATAGTGGTCACCTCATCGTCTTCATCATTATCATCATTCTCCACATATTCTTCTTGGGCCACCAACACTTTCGAAGGGGTCTTCTTGATGAAGTTGTTCTTGTTGGGATAGGACTTTGACTTGTCCTTCCGAATGAGCTTGCCCCCAAAGTCTTCTCTCTTCTCATATGGGCAATCCACAATGAAGTGACTTACATTTCCACAGTTGAAGCATGTCCTTACTCGTTGCTTCCCCTTGTTCCCACTAGAGTTGTTCCTGTTGAAGTTGGATTTTGTGTTCTTCTTGCCCCAGAATTGCCTTGAAGCAAGAGCCATGTGCTCATGATAGGCATATTTGGTGTCCTCGGGGCTACACTCGTCATCATCTTCCACCTCTTCCTCTTCTACACAAGCCTTGGCCTTCAAAGCAAGATTAGGCTTCTTCGATTGTTGAGCTCTTAAGACCGCATTGTCGGCGGTCACGTCCAAGATCCTCATGGCAACAAACTCATCCAACACTTCATTTGAGGATAAAGTGTGGAAGTCCGGTCTCTGACGAATGACAGAGGACATGGCCTTCTGGTAGGGCATCATGGCCTTGAGGAACTTGTGTTTGATCCAATTGTCATCCGTATCCTTACTGCCATGATCTCGAAGAGAAACCGCAAGGATAGTTAATCTTCGATAGAGTTCACGAGCATCTTCATCTTCGATCATAGCAAACTCATCAGCTTCATCTTGTACCACTTCATGGTTGGAGCGTTGAATACTGGTGCTTCCCTTATACATCGTGCCAACATGCTCCCAAGCTTCCTTGGCCACAATGAAGGGTCGAAGGTGTGCAATGTCTTCAGGAGGGATGGAATCTTGAAGAATGCAGAGAGCGGACTCGTTGAACTGATGATCTGCAGTTTCTCTTGGAGTCATGTTGTCGGGATCATACGGATAAAAACCTTGCTCAATGATTCTCCAAAGGTTAGTAGAACAATGATTAATATGACGTTTGAAACGAAACACCCAAGTAGCAAAATCAGTATTTTTGATAAACTTGGGAGGGGGCCCAACAGAATTTAAATGCGGTGTGGGAACGGGTCCTCCATAGTGAGTAGGAGGGGCGGATTGGGCAAATTTCCCACTCCCATTCTTAGTGACCGGGGCTTGTTCACTACTAGCTTCTCCCTTGTCGGGATTAGCCTCCGACACGTTGGTAGCGGGACGAGCCACTTCCAACGGTGTGGTGGATAATTTAAGCCCCTCAAGCAAATCTTTAAACATGCCTTTGACCTCGCTCGCTAGTGATTCTTTCAATGTGGTCAAGGCCACATTGAATTCCTCACGAGAGACTGAGGCCCCCCCATCAGACGTAGGTAAGGACGGAGTTCCACCGGAATGATCCTCCGTCTCGACTACGTTGTCACCCATACTCTTTGAACGGTAAAGTCCTTAAAAAGAGACGAGGCTCTGATACCAATTGAAAGGATCGATATGGTTGACTAGAGGGGGGGTGAATAGGCAACTAACAATTTTTAGCTTTTCTTAACCACTTTAAATTAAGCGTCAAAGTAAGTTGTCTAGATATTCTATTAAGATGACAACTAATGGAAAGAAAGGAAAACAACAACACAAGCAAGCTATAGGAGTCAAACAAGTAAAGCTTGCACAAGTAAAGGTAAGAAATAACCACAAGTGGAGACGGTGAAGACAAGGATGTGATATCGAAGTTCCTTCCCTTTGAGGGGAAGTACATCTCCGTTGGAGCGGTGTGGAGGCACAATGCTCCCCAAGAAGCCACTAGGGCCACCGTATTCTCCTCACGCCCTTACACAATGCAAGGTGCCGTGAATCCACTAGTGGTGCCCTTGAAGGCGGTAACCGGACCTTTACAAACAAGGTTGGGGCTCTCTCCACAACTTAATTGGAGGCTCCCAACGAAACCCCGGAGCTTCACCACAATGGATTGTGGCTCCGAAGTGACCTCTTCCGTCTAGAGTGCTCAAACACCCAAGAGTAACAAAATCCACACAAGAAAGTATGGGGGAATCAAGTTTCTTTGGTGGAAGTGTAGATCTAGGTCTCCTCCTTCAATCCCTAGCAAATCAACAAGTTTGGTTGGCTAGGGAGAGAGATCGGGCAAGAAAGCTTCAATGGCATTAATGGTGGAGAGAGAGAGGTAAGAGATAAGGTGGAGGTGGGAGAAGGGGCTCCTTAAATAGGGTCTCCACCAATCCAACCGTTATGTGCAGATTTACATAGGACCGGTAGTTCCGCAATCCCAACCGGTAGTACCGGTGAGTGAAGAAACCTGCGCCCATGCCACTAAGGCGGTACTTCCGGTGGCTTACTCGGTAGTACCGGTCTTCCGGAGAAGACCGGAACTACCGCCCAACCTCCGGTCAACTACCGCTTGAAACCAGAAGGTTTCAAGCCGGGGCGGTAGTTGGAACGGTGGTTGGGCCGGAACTACCGCCTGGCAGATAGTTTCTGCGTGGTGGCAGTCAGAGCGGTACTACCGCTCGGAACACCGGTAGTACCGGTCTTGTGAGAAGAACACCGGTACTTCCGGGCCACCACCGGTCTACCACCGCACCCAGTACAGAGGGTATCACCCCTGAGCGGTACTTGGGGCGGTGGTTTGACCGGAACTACCGGCCACCGGTACAACCGCCCATTAGGGCGGAACTACCGCTATGGAGAAATCTACAATAAGGAGGAATGAAATGGGACCTCTCTCTCCACGAACGGAGGCAATATGGTGGGTGCGAGAAATCTGTGTGCGTGACTTGATTCACCCATTACCTTCCGATGAGGGTTCCCTCTTAATAGTACGGATTTCCTATGACCAAAAGAAACAGAAAGGCATCGGAAACTCCGTCTTAGATCTTTTCCTTAAAGAGGGAAATCTTAACCGTCTTGTGCCGCATGTTATCAACCTGAGTAATGTTGACACATGATTAGTCCAAACAAGGATTGTCATCATCACGAAAACCTCAGGCAAGAGATGCCCTTACAATCTCCCCCTTTTTGGTGAATGATGACAACCACGAAACGATCACGGGAGTTTATAGAATGAAGGTGGAGCTCCCCCTGAATGTGAGCACTTAATATAGTTTGCTTTTGGAATGCAAAAGTGCTGACACTAGGATCTATGCTCCCCCTAGGTTTTATAAACCAACCAGTGACTAAAACAAAAACAGATATACAACAGATCATATGAAAGCAGAGTGCTTAAAAACGAAAGTGCATGGATAATTAAGATAGTGGCACATGTCTTACACCATGCAACAGGAGTTCATGGCAACGAAGTTCATAGAGCTAAGATAGAGCATAGAAACTAAGATAACATGTCTTACACCATGCTATGGAAGTTCACGAGAAACACAAAGAAACACCAAGAAACACTCCCATGCAACTCCCGTGACCTAGCAATACTCAACTCTCCCCCTTTGGCATCAAGCACCAAAAAGGAAAAGAGCGAGACTAACGCCCCAGGGCTTAGTACAGCTCCTCGCCTGTCGCCAGAGAATCATCTGAGTCACCATCGTCAGAGTCTTCTGTGTCCTCGTCGTCCTGAGCCACCTCAGCCTCAGTCTCCATCGCATCCACAGTCGCTCGAGTGGTGGAGGAGGTAGGCTCATCATCTGACCACTGGCAGTTGGCAACGCACCACTTGTCCTCAGGAGTGATGCACTTCTCGGAACCGCTCTGCACATCAGGCACATTGAGGCGCTTCATCAACTGAATCTGCCGGCGTCGCGCCATCTTTTCATTCACATGAGCCTTGTAAAGCTTCTTCTGGACGTGGGCCTGCAGGCAGAAGGTCTTCTTGACCTTGGCAGTAAGCTTCTCCACCCAGGAGGGCTTGGCCCCAGCCTCTAGCTCAAAGTCATCATCATCTGAGGTAGCAAAGACATCCTCCTCATTGCCCGCCGCGAATCTAGGAGTTTTATGCTTCTTTTGTCTCAGCACCTTGACCTCATGCTCCGTGAGCCTGTCCGGAGTAGAAAGAGGCTCTCCAGGCCTCCGCACTTCCCACACTGAGTAAAGGAAGCGCATCACAAAGGGAGCATAGATCGGTACCTTGCGGTACCAAACACAGTTGTACATCTCCTCCCATATCCATTTGGACACATCAAAAGTAATGCCCTTGCCACTCTTGGTCTTCATTGCTACAAGCAGATCCACAAGATAGCCATAGATATCATCCTGGTTCCCAACTTTGGGCAGCAGCACGCACCGGAACACACGCTGAAGGATGTCATAAACACGCAGAAGGTCATTGGATTTACCTATTATGCCATGACCAGGGATATATAGAGGAGCAAGCTTCACTTTATCCATGGGTTGGGCTCGGTCGTGAGGACGGAGACCACCTTGGCCTTCCAAGCCAGTGTCCTCATAGCCCAAGGCATTGCAGAAAGCACTCCAGGGAACACGGAAGAACTCATCCCGGCACATAAAAGAGAGGTGACGCTGATCGTCACTGCCGAAGTGGACAGTAGCATAGAACTGATGAATGAGTTCCACATCAAAGTCACATCGCAGCTCCATGAGCTTGACCAAATCAAACTCCTCATAGACTTCCAGAGCCTCTCCAAAGTAAGCGGGGTTGCTTCTCCACTTGGCAAGATCAATTGACCACATACGGGCGAACTTGTTCTTGTGGTGCTCTTGTAATGCCCCGGATGTAATACTTTCCCTTTTGGGTATATAATAAATCTCCGGCTTCATCTATTTCCTTTTCGGGTTCTTTGTCTTTCGGGCTTTCGTCGTTTTGTTGTGTGAGTGTGTGGCTTTCATTCATATCATGTAGACATGTGCATTGCATTGCATTTGTGTTGTGGGTTGCATCCGGTTTCGTGCGTTTCTTCCCGTTGTCCGTTTCGTGTTCCGGAGCTCCCTCACGTGTCCGTGACATCCCGTAGGCCTACTTTGTTGTTCGGGCGTTTTTCGTTACCGGTGTGCCGCGAGGTTGTGTTGTGTGTTGTTGTTTTGTTGTGTGCAACCCGCCTCTCAAATCTCGTCTCGTTTGGACTCCGTTGACTTTTCCCTCCGTTGTCCGTGTGGGTCCGATGTGCCTTCACTTCGTGTCCCGGGAATACCCCTACTGCTTTCTTTTATCTCCGTCTAGGCCTTTTAAAACTACCCCCGCGATCGGATCCGTCGGATCGCGATCGGAGGGCTCCTAGCGCCCCTAAATCTCCTCCTAACCCTAAAAAGTGCTACATATAGGCCCCCTAGTCTATTGTGGTTTCCCCTTCTTCTTCCCCTTCTCCACCATTTCGTTTTTTTTTCCTTTTTCGTTCAGATCCAAAAACCAGATACGCAGAGATCTCCTGGATCCCGAGGGGATCCCAGGGATCGAGGCCTCCCGCAGCCGCCGCGCGGTCAACGCCGCCGCCGTCTTCGCTCCTTCGCTCGGGGTCGACCGACCGAGCCTGCCTCCTCGCCACTTGGCGCCAGGATCGACCGCGCCGGCCTGGCCAGGGGGGACCAGTTCCCCGTCGGCCCACTTCCCCCCGCGTCGTTTCTCCTTCGTCCGCCGAGGCCCGTCGCCTCGCCCTTCGCTCCGAGCCAGCAGCACCGCAGGCCGCCGTCGCGCTGGGCCCAGCCGGCCCAGCCTCGTCGGGCCAACCCTCTAGTCTCCGAGCGGGCTTCGCCGCCGCGCCAGCTCTCCGCGCACCGCGGGCCTCCCGCCTCTTCCCCAGGCCGCGCGCGGGCCAGCCGCCGCTCCGCCTCGCCTCGCCGCGGTGGACCACCGCCGCCGGCCCGTACCACCGCTCCCGCGGGCCTGCTCCGCCTCCCGCAGCCGCCCGGGCCACTTCTGCAGTTCTGGGCCGCCGTCACTGTTCATCCGGACCGGCCCGCTACTGTTCTCAGATCTGTTTTTTTTTCCGTTGAGGTTGACTCTAAAACCCTAAGTCCCTGTTTTTCCTGATCTGTTATGCTAACTTTAGACTGCTGTAACTTTGTGCCTGTTGCTCCGTTTTGCGCGTGTAGCATGTCCAGATGTTCGTGGAGATGCCCTCTACGTTTTACCTGTTGTAGTCATGCATGTTAGATGTCATCTTGACACTTGTTTTGCTGTTGCAAGAGTGCATCATGATATAAACTGTTGTTATGTGTTATTTTCATGCCACCTTTGACTTGTGATAACTTTTAGCTCGTTTGTCCAAACGATGCAAATGACATGTCCACGTGTTCGTCTTGCCACGAACTACGTGTTGTGTGTGATAGGTTGCATGGTAGATTTATTGTTTCCTTCTTATCATCATTGCAAAGTGCCATGTTCACATGTTGTGTTTTCACTTGTTATGAAATGCCATCTTGTTGAGCTCGTTGCAATCGTTGTGTTCACCTCTATGAAGCATGCTTGTGTGTTTCGGGATCACCTTCATATGTATTTTGATGAGGTGCTTACCCTTTGCCATGTTTAGTTTCGAGGTGACTCAAACATGCTCTTTTGTGTGCTAAGATGATGTTGCTGTTTTAGGACTTAGTGAAATTTCACTAAGTCTGAAATCTGTAACGTTCCGATGCCATGTTCGTGTGATGTTGTAGGACAAAGCATGATAGTTTTGGGGTGGATTTTGATTGTTCCTTGAAGTATATATTGTTGTCTTTCCATCCATGTCCTCACATGTCCATTTGAGTGGCTGTAGCATGTTTATCTTTTGCTCTAAAGTTTCAATAAAATTCTGCTGCCAGAATTTTATTTCAAAGTTCAATATGTCCAAGATCATTGCTATTGATCCGTGACTCCGTTGGGGGTGCACTTTGGACCTAGTTGCTGTACTATATATCTAGTTTGTGTTCAAGTCCTTTTCCATGCTTTTTGGGTGCTGTAGATTAATTATTTTGAGCTCCAAAGATGCTATGTTGCTGTAATTTGCAGTTTTCGCTCAAATCTTGTTTCGGGCATAACTTTTAGCCCGTAACTCCGATTTCAGCGAATCTTATATCAAACTTGGGTGATTTTCTGTGTAGATTAATAATATCAGCTTGTTATCTTGTTTTGAGGTGTCTTGCTTGAGTGATGTTTTACGTGCTCCATGTGCATCTTAGTGCATCCATCATGCATTCATGTTTTTCGAGTGCGCATTGCATCGTGTTGATTGGTGTGTTTGTCTTGTTTAGAGCCGGAAGCTGAGTCCGGGTGCGAAGTTGAGCACGAGGTTTCCAACGAGGTTGAGCACGAGGACCCTTCTTACGATCCGAACGAATTCTCTTCAGGCAAGATGACCGAACCCCGATAACTTTACTATCTTCGCCTATTTGCTAGTAGTCTCGATCTATAGTTTTGCCTTGATGCCCATGTTCTTCTTGTCAGCCTCCTACTTGTAACCAATTGCCATGTTTAACCACCCTACCTATGCAAACCGTTGCTTGGCTAAGTACGCTTCGCTCAGCCCTTCTTATAGCGTTGCTAGTTGCAGGTGAAGTGAAGATGCTTGCTCCATGTTGAAGTTTGGTTGGGTTATATCACACTATATAAATGCTTAAACTGAAATCATCTATATATTGGCAAGGGTGGAAGGCTAAGCCTTTTGCTTGGTGTTTTGTTCCACTCATGCCGTTAGGATCCGTATAAGCCGGTTTTATGTTCCTTGATTATGCGTTCCTAACACGGTTGGGGTGTATGGGACCCCCTCGATAAACCGCTAAGTGCTAAGTCTTTTCCAGCAAGTCCCAACATTGGTACTATTTGCCTAATAACAAACTAAACATGCATAGGGAGTAATTAACCCTCTTTCTTAATCAACAACCCCGGGCCAGTGCTCCACATGAGTGTTGGTCCGAAACGGGGGTTCTGCGGGGCCGCCTTGGGGCAACCCGAGGTATTTGGTATCCACCCGTAGAATCGCCCATCCGGTCGTGTCCTGAGACCTAGATACGCGCGGCTACGATCAGGGTGTCGACACGCCGGGAGGATTTGCTGGATTAGCCTTACCTTAGTTCGGTTTAACTTGAGCACGGGATTCCGAGGATACTCGGGTCTTCCCACTTTGGAGTTGCGACTCCGCGGATCGTGGGCTTGTAATGGGTCAAGTTGGAACACCCCTGCAGGGTTTTGAACTTTCGAAAGCCGTGCCCGCGGTTATGTGGCAGATGGGAGCTTGTTAATTCCGGTTGTAGATAACTTGACACAATGATACTAATACACTACCAGCGTGTGTTCCGTGACTGTCAATTTCCGAATAGGGATTCGGGAGTTGAACACGGAGGGGTTATGATTGTGGAGCTTGTAGCTAGGATCACTTCGTGATCACTTCTCGCCGATGCCTTCTCTTCTCGCTCTCACTTGCGTAAGCTAGATGCTAGTTGCTGCTGCAGACTTGTTCTTTCTTCAGCCTTTCCCTCACCTAAAGGCTTAAATAGTTCTGTTACCCGGGAACGGGATTGCTGAGTCCTCTGTGGCTCACAGTTACTTCACACACCAGATGCAGGTCCAGCTGTGAGCTATCCAGGTGATGGCACCGAGCTGGATTGGGAGTACGACGAGGAGCGTAGTCGTTACTACGTGCGCTACCCGGACGATCAGTAGTGGAGTCTCTTACTAGGATTCGATCTGCCTGTGGTTTATTTATCTGAGTTTGGTACTTTGACTTTTGGCTTTTGCCCTTAGAGGGTTGTAGTGATCTTAATGTATGATGTTTGAGACTTGTACTGTTATTCTGTGACGTGGCGAGTGTAAGCCAACTATTTTCAGTTTACTATCCCTCTTTTACATGAGTTGTGCAAAGATTACCAAACTTGAGATCATTCTAGGATGGACTTATGCCTTTAAGTCGTGCCTCGACACGTAGGAGGTATAACTCCATCCTGGGCATTACAAGTTGGTATTCAGAGCCTTCTCTGACCTAGGAGCCCCCACTGTTTGATCGAACCGTTGACGGTTCAGTCTAGGCACACACTAAAAACTTTTTGAGTCCTATATTATATCGGAGGGTAGGATTTCTTTGCTTCTCATCCCCTTTCTCTCTGGTGAGGACTCCTGACGTCTACTCTTGTCTCTCCTATCTTCAAAATTTGCACAAATTTTTTTTTTAGGAATCCCGCGAGTATTCTGGGATTGTTTCGATGTTCTTGTGACAAGGATATTGTTCCCGTTGCCTCCTGTTACCGAGGAGTTGAGCTTCGGGGTATCATTGTAACAAGCTTATCGCAGCAGTACTAAATACTTAAGACGGCCGACATCGAAAATCTCCCCTATACGGCCAGTGGCAAGATAACCCCGACATCACCCAGTACTGGGGAGGTAGTTCGGGAGTATTGCCATAGCTTGTTATAGTGGATGCTTTTCGAAGGTCCGAGGTACACAGTTTCCGAGAAAGACTGGTTATGTGTTGAAGGATGGATACACCTGGATGTAGGTTAGAGTTGATTGCGCGGTGCTTCCCGTGTATCCCCAACACCTGATTGCATAACTGGAATCTTTCGGAAAACTATAGGTGGGTTTTATCCAGTAGATCGTAGGCATTCTTCCAACGAATGCAGGTTAGTGAGTTCGGGGTTCGACATTGAGTGAAGGGGTTATATGACCGAGGTTACTATCAGGAGTTGCATCTTAAAGGGTCCTTGGCTATGCTGATCCGGGGATTGGAAAACCTTTTCGTAACGCGTTCATATGCTTTCAGCACAAAGATGTTAGAACGAAACTCCTTTCTTGTGTTTGTTCCTTTTCCGTACCTTGTTGTTTTATTATTTTATCCTTTTGATCCCTATGTGGCTTCTCGTGAAGACTGATGTTATCAATTAACTGAGAAATTCATTCGTTCCTCTTGTTCGGATGATTTCATTCGTTCTTATTGTTCGAATGATTATTGTGAAGACTTGTTGCAATTCATTCCATTGATTCAGCTTATTCCTTTTGTCAATCAATTGCTGATTCGTGGTCATCTCTTACAGGATGGCTCCGAAAAAGGTTCCGAATGCCAACCCAGAGGTGGAAGAGGTCCCAGAGCATCCTCCTTCACCTCCTCCTCCGCCTGAGGCTTGGAGAGCAATTATGCAGACTACTGCTCAGAACACTCAGTTGATGATGCAGATGATGCAAGCTAATCAAGCTAATCAAGCTAATCAGGGCGTTCCAATGAACCAAGGCAACTTCTTCCAGCAGCACCATGCTACCCTCAACCAGTTCTTGGCCAACAATCCTAAAGCTTTCAGTTACTGTGTCGACCCTCTTGATGCTGAAGATTGGCTGACCGATATCAAGAAGCATTTTGAGTGCAGTAACGTGAAAGAAGATGACTATGTGAAGTTTGCAGCCTTCCAACTGAAAGATCAAGCAGCTGACTGGTGGCAGCAGTACAAAGACTCAAGGCCGGGTCAAGTGATCTCGTGGGAGAATTTCTGCAAGGATTTCCGCTCGCATCACATTCCTACAAGTGTTATCGAGGGTATGCGTGAGCAATTCCGCAACCTCAAGCAGGGCTCCATGTCAGTCTATCAGTATAATGTCAAGTTCCAAAACCTCGCTCGCTATGCAAAGCAAGACATTCCTGATGCAAAGAGTAAAATCTATCAGTTCCGTGGAGGTCTCAAAGATGAACTTCAGCTTGCTCTCACTTTGTTCGAGCCAGACGAATTCGATAAGTTCTATAATATGGCTTTGAAACAAGAAGCAGCTCAGCTTAAGATGGAGGCTTCTAAGAAGAGAATTCGAGATGCTGTTCACTCTACCTCATCGTCTCAGTTGGCTGCGAAACAACAGAAATTCTGGCTTCCTCCTCCTCCAATGATTCGAGCTCCATACAACAACTCCAACAACTTCAACAACTCCAACAACAAGAACTCTAGTGGTCGTGGTTTCTCCCACCCACCCAACCCAAGCAACCAGTCGAAGAAGCAGTTTCAGTCTCAAGGCTCCAAGTCCAGTGGCTCTCATTTCCGTCCTCTCTCTGAAGTGGTGTGCAACAAGTGTGGCTAGAAGGGTCATTATGCCAACAGATGTCCGAATCCGAAGCGTCTTCCACCTCCTCCACTTATGAGTTCAGCGATTGTCAGGCATGATCCAAAGTCTGCAAGGGTCAATCTGATGAATGCAGCACAAGCGGAGAATTCGTCTGATGTCATTCTGGGTAACCTTCCAGTTAACTCTTTTCCAGCTAAAGTGTTATTTGATTCGGGTGCTTCATGCTCTTTCATGTCTCAACCATTTGCATCCAAGTATAATGTTGACATCCAAAGTCTGCCTCAGAAGTTGGAAGTTATTTCTCCAGGGAGACGTATGTCTTCTACTGTCTATGCTCCGGATGTTTCTATTCGCATGGGAGATTATCGTTTTATGGCTAAACCGGTGGTTCTTGGTAATTCTGACATCGACCTCATTCTCGGAATGGATTGGCTTTCTCAGCACGATGCTCACATTGATTGTGCTCAAAAGGAAGTCAAGTTGACTCATTCTGATGAAGATGTGATTATCTTCGCCTCCAGGGATAATACTATTCGGCTTTTCTCTCTTAATGATAAGGGTGAAATTAATGCCATAGAGAAAATTCCAGTGGTGAATGAATATCAAGACGTCTTTCCAGAAGATCTTCCAGGCATGCCTCCACACCGTCAGGTGGAGTTTGTCATTGAACTCGAGCCGGGCACCGAACCTGCTTGCCGGCGTCCATACAAGCTCTCTCCGGATGAATTGAAGGAATTGAAGAAGCAGCTTGATAAGCAGGAGAGTATGGGTCTCATCAGACCGAGTACATCTCCGTGGGGCTGTGGTGTCTTATTTGTCAAGAAGAAAGATGGCACGGAGCGTCTCTGTGTTGACTACCGGCCATTGAACAAGAAGACGATTAAGAACAAGTATCCGCTCCCCAACATCAACGAACTCTTTGAGCAGCTCAAAGGAGCTAAAGTGTTCTCTAAGCTTGACCTCCGAATGGGCTATCATCAAATTCGCATTCGCGAGGAAGACATTCCCAAGACGGCCTTCAGAACGAGCTACGGTTCATACGAGTATACCGTCATGTCCTTCGGTCTCGCCAATGCTCCTCCTACCTTTTCAAGGATGATGCATTACATCTTCAACCCCTATACTGGCGAATTCGTGCTTGTGTATCTGGATGATATTCTGGTGTTTTCCAAGAATGAAGAAGATCACGAAAAGCACTTGCGTCTGGTTCTTGATCGACTCCGAGAACATATATTCTATGCCAAGTTCTCAAAGTGCGAGTTTTGGCTCGATAAGGTTTTGTACCTGGGCCACATTATCTCAGCTGACGGTATTGCGGTTAATCCCGAGAAAGTTGAAGCAATTGTCAACTGGGAAGCTCCTCAGAACGTCAAGCAGCTCCGCAGTTTTCTGGGTCTTGCCAGCTATTGCAGAAGGTTTGTGGAGAACTTCTCCAAGATTGCCAAGCCTCTTTCCAACCTCCTTCAGAAGAATGTCAAATACTTTTGGTCTCCCGAGTGTGAAGTGGCTTTCAAAACCCTCAAAGAGAAGCTTGTTTCCGCTCCAGTTCTGACTCCTCCGGATGAAACCAAGCCCTATGAAGTGTTCTGTGATGCTTCTCTTCAAGGTCTTGGTGGTGTGCTTATGCAAGATAAGAAAATTGTGGCATATACTTCTCGGCAGCTCAAGCCCAGTGAGAAGAACTATCCCACACATGATCTCGAGCTAGCAGCTGTGGTACATGCTCTGATTACGTGGAGACATCTGTTGTTGGGCAGAAAGGTCGACATCTTCACTGATCACAAGAGCTTGAAGTACATCTTCACACAGCCGCATCTGAACCTCCGCCAGACTCGTTGGGTCGAGATGATCCAAGAGTACAACCCCAGCATTGAGTACACTCCAGGCAAGGCGAATGTGATTGCAGATGCTTTGAGCAGAAAGGCATATTGCAACAGCCTTCTCATCAAGCCACACCAGCCTGAGCTTTGTGAAGCATTCAGGAAGCTCAACCTTCAGGTTGTTCCGCAGGGTTTTCTTGCAAATCTCCAAATTGCTCCTACCTTGGAAGATCAAGTCCGTGAGGCCCAGCTCAGTGATACCATGGTGAAGAAGGTGAAACATGGGATTGCAAAGGGCACTCCAAAATATAAGTGCTTCCGTGTTGATGAGAGAGATACCTTGTTCTTCGAGGACAGACTCGTTGTTCCCAAAGGTGATCTCAGGAAGCTCATAATGGAAGAAGCTCATGACTCTCTCCTTTCCATTCATCCTGGAAGTTCCAAGATGTATCAAGATCTCAAGCAATCTTACTGGTGGACACGCATGAAAAGGGAAATTGCCCAATTCGTGAATGAATGTGATGTATGCAGAAGAGTGGAAGCAGAACATCAACGTCCAGCCGGTCTTCTCGAACCTCTTCCTATTCCCGAGTGGAAGTTCGACCACATTGAAATGGACTTCGTCACTGGCTTTCCTAAATCCAAGCGAGGCAATGATGCTATCTTTGTGGTGATTGACAAGCTTACCAAAGTTGCTCACTTTCTTCCAGTCAAAGAATCAATCAATGCAGCTCAACTTGCAGAGCTGTACACTTCCAGAATTGTGTCCCTACATGGCATTCCTCAAGTGATATCCTCAGACCGTGGCAGCTTGTTCACATCAAGGTTCTGGGACTCCTTTCAGTCAGCCATGGGCACGAAGATTAGGTTCAGCACTGCCTTTCACCCTCAGACTAGTGGTCAAGTCGAGCGTGTGAATCAGATCCTAGAAGACATGCTCAGAGCCTGTGTCATCTCCTTCGGCATGAAATGGGAGGACTGTCTTCCATTTGCCGAGTTCTCTTACAACAACAGCTTTCAAGCAAGTGCAGGCAAAGCACCGTTTGAAATTCTCTATGGCAGAAAGTGCCGTACCCCTCTCAACTGGTCTGAAACAGGTGAACGCCAACTTCTTGGCAATGACTTGATCTCTGAAGCCGAAGAAATGTGCAAAGTCATACGTGAGAATCTCAAGGCCGCTCAGTCGCGTCAGAAGAGCTACTATGACGGAAAGCATCGTGATTTGGCTTTCGACATCGGTGATCATGTCTATCTCCGAGTTTCTCCAATGAAAGGAACCCAAAGATTCGGTATCAAAGGAAAACTTGCTCCTAGATACGTCGGGCCTTTCAAGATTCTTGGCAAAAGAGGCGATCTAGCCTATCAGCTCGAGCTCCCTTCCAACTTTGCAAATGTTCATGATGTCTTCCATGTGTCTCAACTTCGCAAATGCTTCAAGGCACCTGAGCGCATGATTCCGTTTGAGGAGATTGATCTTCAACAAGACCTTTCCTACCGAGAGCATCCAGTTGCAATTCTCGAAGAAACCGAACGCAAGACTCGCAACAAGTCCATCAAGTTTCTGAAAGTCAAGTGGTCACATCACACAGACCGAGAAGCTACCTGGGAACGAGAAGATCATCTTCGTTCCGAGTACCCTTCCTTTTTCCAGTCCTAGATCTCGGGACGAGATCTTTTTGTAGTAGAGGAGAGTTTGTAATGCCCCGGATGTAATACTTTCCCTTTTGGGTATATATATATCTCCGGCTTCATCTATTTCCTTTTCGGGTTCTTTGTCTTTCGGGCTTTTGTCGTTTGTGGTGTGAGTGTGTGGCATTCATTCATATCATGTAGACATGTGCATTGCATTGCATCTGTGTTGTGGGTTGCTTCCGGTTCGTCGTGTTTCTTCCCGTTGTCCGTTTCGCGTTCCGGAGCTCCCTCACGTGTCCGTGACGTCCCGTAGGCCTACTTTGTTGTTCGGGCGTTTTTCGTTACCGGTGTGCCGCGAGGTTGTTGTGTGTGTTGTTGTTTTGTTGTGTGCAACCCGCCTCTCAAATCTCGTCTCGTTTGGACTCCGTTGACTTTTCCATCCGTTGCCCGTGTGGGTCCGAAGTGCCCTTACTTCGTGTCCCGGAAATACCCCTACTGCTTTCTTTTATCTCCGTCTAGGCCTTTTAAATCAACCCCCGCGATCGGATCCGTCGGATCGCGATCGGAGGGCTCCTAGCGCCCCTAAACTCCTCCTAACCCTAAAAAACTGCTACATATAGACCCCCTAGTCTATTTTTGGGCCTCCCTATTCCTTCTTCTTCCTCCTCTAGATCCACTTTCTTTTTTTTTTCCTTTCTTCTCAGATCCAAAGTTTCTCCCGGATCCCGAGGGGATCCACCGAAGGATCCTTCGATCCAAACCAGCGCCGCCGCCGGGTTTCCTCGATCTGGTCGCGCGAGTCAACACGCTCGTTCGACCGCGACCTCGTCCGCGCCAGGCGGACCAGATCGCCGCACCGCGGCCCGTACGTCGCCTGTGGACCACTTCCCCGGGCCCGTGATTCCGCCAGCCGGATCGCCCCGGTGGGCCGCCACTCCCGTACGCCGCCGCTTCCCGCCACCGCATCGGGCCCGCCTCAGGCCACCGGGCCGCCTCCTCGCCACTTGGGCTCCCGCGCCGCGCCAGGCCGCTCCGCGGTGGGCCGCTCCCCGCGCCAGCCCGAGCGCACCGCCGCCGCCTCTCCGGGCGCGCCGGGCCACCGCGCCACCGGGCCGCAGCGTCTCCCTCCGGGCCTCCGCAGCCAGCCAGCCAGCGGGCCGCCGCCGCTTCTTCCCCCACGGGCCGCCGCGCGCACCGAAGCCCACCGCTGCCGCACCGCAAAGTGTCTCCCCGCGCGGGCCCAGATCCGCCGCCGCCCGTACTGTTCCTCCAGATCCGATCTGGAGAGGTACCTTTTTTTTCCCCAAGTCCCAGATCTGCTTATCTGAAATCCAAACTTTGAACTGCTCTAACTTGGTGCCTGTTGCTCCGTTTTGCGCGTGTAGCATGTCCAGATGTTCGTGGAGATGCCCTCTACGTTTTACCTGTTGTAGTCATGCATGTTAGATGTCATCTTGACACTTGTTTTGCTGTTGCAAGAGTGCATCATGATATAAACTGCTGTTATGTGTTATTTTCATGCCACCTTTGACTTGTGATAACTTTTAGCTCGTTTGTCCAAACGATGCAAATGACATGTCCACGTGTTCGTCTTGCCACGAACTACGTGTTGTGTGTGATAGGTTGCATGGTAGATTTATTGTTTCCTTGTTGTCATCGTTGCAAAGTGCCATGTTCACATGTTGTGTTTTCACTTGTTATGAAATGCCATCTTGTTGAGCTCGTTGTAATCGGTGTGTTCACCACAATGATGCATGCTTGTGTGTTTCGGGATCACCTTCATATGTATTTTGATGAGGTGCTTACCCTTTGCCATGTTTAGTTTCGAGGTGACTCAAACATGCTCTTTTGTGTGCTAAGATGATATTGCTGTTTTGGGACTTAGTGATTTTTCACTAAGTCTGAAATCTGTAACGTTCCGATGCCATGTTCGTGTGGTGTTGTAGGACAAAGCATGATAGTTTTGGGGTGGATTTTGATTGTTCCTTGAAGTATATATTGTTGTCTTTCCATTCATGTCCTCACATGTCCATTTGAGTGGCTGTAGCATGCTTATCTTTTGCTCTAAAGTTTCAATAAAATTCTGCTGCCAGAATTTTATTTCAAAGTTCAATATGTCCAAGATCATTGCTATTGATCCGTGACTCCGTTGGGGGTGCACTTTGGACCTAGTTGCTGTACTATATATCTAGTTTGTGTTCAAGTCCTTTGCCATGCTTTTTGGGTGCTGTAGATTAATTATTTTGAGCTCCAAAGATGCTATGTTGCTGTAATTTGCAGTTTTCGCTCAAATCTTGTTTCGGGCATAACTTTTAGCCCGTAACTCCGATTTCAGCGAATCTTATATCAAACTTGGGTGATTTTCTGTGTAGATTAATAATATCAGCTTGTTATCTTGTTTTGAGGTGTCTTGCTTGAGTGATGTTTTACGTGCTCCATGTGCATCTTAGTGCATCCATCATGCATTCATGTTTTTCGAGTGCGCATTGCATCGTGTTGATTGGTGTGTTTGTCTTGTTTAGAGCCGGAAGCTGAGTCCGGGTGCGAAGTTGAGCACGAGGTTTCCAACGAGGTTGAGCACGAGGACCCTTCTTACGATCCGAACGAATTCTCTTCAGGCAAGATGACCGAACCCCGATAACTTTACTATCTTCGCCTATTTGCTAGTAGTCTCGATCTATAGTTTTGCCTTGATGCCCATGTTCTTCTTGTCAGCCTCCTACTTGTAACCAATTGCCATGTTTAACCACCCTACCTATGCAAACCGTTGCTTGGCTAAGTACGCTTCGCTCAGCCCTTCTTATAGCGTTGCTAGTTGCAGGTGAAGTGAAGATGCTTGCTCCATGTTGAAGTTTGGTTGGGTTATATCACACTATATAAATGCTTAAACTGAAATCATCTATATATTGGCAAGGGTGGAAGGCTAAGCCTTTTGCTTGGTGTTTTGTTCCACTCATGCCGTTAGGATCCGTATAAGCCGGTTTTATGTTCCTTGATTATGCGTTCCTAACACGGTTGGGGTGTATGGGACCCCCTCGATAAACCGCTAAGTGCTAAGTCTTTTCCAGCAAGTCCCAACATTGGTACTATTTGCCTAATAACAAACTAAACATGCATAGGGAGTAATTAACCCTCTTTCTTAATCAACAACCCCGGGCCAGTGCTCCACATGAGTGTTGGTCCGAAACGAGCGGACTGCGGGGCCGCCTTGGGGCAACCTGAGGTATTTGGCATACACCTGTAGGATGTCTCATCCGGTCGTGTCCTGAGACCTAGATACGCGCGGCTACTATCAGGGTGTCGACACGCCGGGAGGATTTGCTGGATTAGCCTTACCTTAGCTCGGTATATCTTGAGCACGGGATTCCGAGGATACTCGGGTCTTCCCACTTTGGAGTTGCGACTCCACGGATCGTGGGCTTGTAATGGGTCAAGTTGGAACACCCCTGCAGGGTTTGAACTTTCGAAAGCCGTGCCCGCGGTTATGTGGCAGATGGGAGCTTGTTAATTCCGGTTGTAGATAACTTGACACAATGATGCTAATACACTACCAGCGTGTGTTCCGTGACTGTCAATTTCCGAATAGGGATTCGGGAGTTGAACACGGAGGGGTTATGCTTGTGAGCTTGTAGCTAGGATCACTTAGTGATCACTTCTCGCGATGCCTTCTCTTCTCGCTCTCACTTGCGTAAGCTAGATGCTAGTTGCTGCTGCAGACTTGTTCTTTCTTCAGCCTTTCCCTCACCTAAAGGCTTAAATAGTTCTGTTACCCGGGAACGGGATTGCTGAGTCCTCTGTGGCTCACAGTTACTTCACACACCAGATGCAGGTCCAGCTGTGAGCTATCCAGGTGATGGCACCGAGCTGGATTGGGAGTACGACGAGGAGCGTAGTCAGTACTACGTGCGCTACCCGGACGATCAGTAGTGGAGTCTCTTACTAGGATTCGTTCCGCCTGTGGTTGTTTTATTTATCTGAGTTTGGTACTTTGACATTTGGCTTTTGCCCTTAGAGGGTTGTAGTGATCTTAATGTTTGATGTTTGAGACTTGTACTGTTATTCTGTGACGTGGCGATTGTAAGCCAACTATTTTTTTTAAGTTTACTATCCCCTCTTTTACATGAGTTGTGCAAAGTTTACCAGACTTGAGATCATTCTAGGATGGAATTATGCCTTTAAGTCGGGCCTCGACCCGTAGGAGGTATAACTCCATCCTGGGCATTACAAGTTGGTATTCAGAGCCTTCTCCGACCTAGGAGCCCCCACTGTTTGATCGAACCGTTGACGGTTGAGTCTAGGCACACACTAAAAACTTTTTGAGTCCTATATTATATCGGAGAGTAGGATTTCTTTGCTTCTCATCCCCTTTCTCTCTGGTGAGGACTCCTGACGTCTACTCTTGTCTCTCCTATCTTCAAAATTTGCACAATTTTTTTTTTAGGAATCCCGCGAGTATTCTGGGATTGTTTCGATGTTCTTGTGACAAAGATATTGTTCTCGATGCCTCCTGTTACCAAGGAGTTGAGCTTCGGGGTATCATTGTAACAAGCATATCGCGGCAGTACTAAATACTTAAGACGGCCGACATCGAAAATCTCCCCTATACGGCCAGTGGCAAGATAACCCCGACATCACCCAGTACTGGGGAGGTAGTTCAGGAGTATTGCCATAGCTTGTTATAGTGGATGCTTTTCGAAGGTCCGAGGTACACAGTTTCCGAGAAAGACTGGTTATGTGTTGAAGGATGGATACACCTGGATGTAGGTTAGAGTTGATTGCGCGGTGCTTCCCGTGTATCCCCAACACCTGATTGCATAACTGGAATCTTTCGGAAAACTATAGGTGGGTTCTATCCAGTAGATCGTGGGCATTACAAGTTGGTATTTGCATTCTTCCAACGAATGCAGGTTAGCGAGTTCGGGGTTCGACATTGAGTGAAGGAGTTATATGACCGAGGTTACTATCAGGAGTTGCATCTTAAAGGGTCCTTGGCTATGCTGATCCGGGGATTGCAAAACCTTTTCGTAACGCGTTCATATGCTTTCAGCACAAAAATGTTAGAACGAAACTCCTCTCTTGTGTTTGTTCCTTTCCGTACCTTGTTGTTTTATTATTTTATCCTTTTGATCCCTATGTGGCTTCTCGTGAAGACTGATGTTATCAATTAACTGAGAAATTCATTCGTTCCTCTTGTTCGGATGATTGCATTCGTTCTTATTGTTCGAATGATTATTGTGAAGACTTGTTGCAATTCATTCCATTGATTCAGCTTATTCCTTTTGTCAATCAATTGCTGATTCGTGGTCATCTCTTACAGGATGGCTCCGAAAAGGGTTCCGAATGCTAACCCAGAGGGTGAAGAGGTTCCAGAACGTCCTCCTTCACCTCCTCCTCCGCCTGAGGCTTGGAGAGCAATTATGCAGACTACAGCTCAGAACACTCAGTTGATGATGCAGATGATGCAGCAAATGCAAGCTATGCAAGCTAATCAAGCTAATCAGGGTGTTCCTATGAACCAAGGCAACTTCTTCCAGCAGCACCATGCTACTCTGAACCAGTTCCTGGCTAACAATCCTAAAGCTTTCAGTTACTGTGTCGACCCTCTTGATGCTGAGGATTGGTTGACCGACATAAAGAAGCATTTTGAGTGCAGTAACGTGAAAGAAGATGACTATGTGAAGTTTGCAGCCTTCCAACTGAAAGATCAAGCAGCTGACTGGTGGCAGCAGTACAAAGACTCAAGGCCGGGTCAAGTGATCTCTTGGGAGAATTTCTGCAAGGATTTCCGCTCGCATCACATTCCTACAAGTGTCATCGAGGGTATGCGTGAGCAATTCCGCAACCTCAAGCAGGGCTCCATGACAGTCTATCAGTATAATGTCAAGTTCCAAAACCTCGCTCGCTATGCAAAGCAAGACATTCCTGATGCAAAGAGCAAAATCTATCAGTTCCGTGGAGGTCTCAAAGAGGAACTTCAGCTTGCTCTCACTTTGTTCGAGCCAGACGAATTCGATAAGTTCTATAATATGGCTTTGAAACAAGAAGCAGCTCAGCTTAAGATGGAGGCTTCTAAGAAGAGAATTCGAGATGCTGTTCACTCTTCCTCATCGTCTCAGTTGGCTGCGAAACAACAGAAATTCTGGCTTCCTCCTCCTCCAGTGATTCGAGCTCCTTACAACAACTCCAGCAACTACAACAACTCCAACAACAAGAACTCTAGTGGTCGTGGTTTCTCCCACCCACCCAACCCAAGCAACCAGTCGAAGAAGCAGTTTCAGTCTCAAGGCTCCAAGTCCAGTGGCTCTCAGTTCCGTCCTCTCTCAGAAGTGACTTGCAACAAATGCACTCAGAAGGGTCATTATGCAAACAGATGTCCGAATCCGAAGCGTCTTCCTCCTCCACCACCTGTGAGTTCAGCCATTGTCAGGCATGATCCAAAGGCAGCAAGGGTCAATCTGATGAATGCAGCACAAGCGGAGGCTTCTTCTGATGTCATTCTGGGTAACCTTCCAGTGAACTCTATCCCAGCTAAAGTGTTATTTGATTCGGGTGCTTCTTGCTCTTTTATGTCATATCCATTTGCATCCAAGAATAATGTTCACTCTGAAGCCTTGCCAAGACCTTTGAGTGTCATATCACCTGGCAAGAGATTGAGTTCTAGTATGGTGGCTCCGAATGTTTCTATTCGCATGGGTGATTATCGATTTTTGGCTTCTCCGGTGATTCTCGGCGATTCTGACATTGACCTCATTCTCGGAATGGATTGGCTTTCTCAGCACGATGCTCACATTGATTGTGCTCAAAAGGAAGTCAAATTGACTCATTCTGATGAAGATGTGATTATCTTCGCCTCCAGGGATAATACTATTCGGCTTTTCTCTCTTAATGATAAGGGTGAAATTAATGCCATAGAGCAAATTCCAGTGGTGAACGAATATCAAGACGTCTTTCCAGAAGATCTTCCAGGCATGCCTCCACACCGTCAGGTGGAGTTTGTCATCGAACTCGAGCCGGGCACCGAACCTGCTTGCCGGCGTCCATACAAGCTCTCTCCGGATGAATTGAAGGAATTGAAGAAGCAGCTTGATAAGCAGGAGAGTATGCGTCTCATCAGACCGAGTACATCTCCGTGGGGCTGTGGCGTCTTATTTGTCAAGAAGAAAGATGGCACGGAGCGTCTCTGTGTTGACTATCGGCCATTGAACAAGAAGACGATTAAGAACAAGTATCCGCTCCCCAACATCAACGAACTCTTTGAGCAGCTCAAAGGAGCTAAAGTGTTCTCTAAGCTTGACCTCCGAATGGGCTACCATCAAATTCGCATTCGCGAGGAAGACATTCCCAAGACGGCCTTCAGAACGAGCTACGGTTCATACGAGTATACCGTCATGTCCTTCGGTCTCGCCAATGCTCCTCCTACCTTTTCAAGGATGATGCATTACATCTTCAACCCCTATACTGGCGAATTCGTGCTTGTGTATCTGGATGATATTCTGGTGTTTTCCAAGAATGAAGAAGATCACGAAAAGCACATGCGTCTGGTTCTTGATCGACTCAGAGAGCATAAATTCTATGCCAAGTTCTCAAAGTGCGAGTTTTGGCTCGATAAGGTTCTGTACCTGGGCCACATCATCTCAGCTGACGGTATTGCGGTTAATCCCGAGAAAGTTGAAGCAATTGTCAACTGGGAAGCTCCTCAGAACGTCAAGCAGCTCCGCAGTTTTCTGGGCCTTGCCAGCTATTGCAGAAGGTTTGTTGAAAACTTCTCCAAGATTGCCAAGCCTCTTTCCAACCTGCTTCAGAAGAATGTCAAATACTTTTGGTCTCCCGAGTGTGAAGTGGCATTCAAAACCCTCAAAGAGAAGCTTGTCTCTGCTCCAGTTCTGACTCCTCCGGATGAAACCAAGCCCTATGAAGTGTTCTGTGACGCTTCTCTTCAAGGTCTTGGTGGTGTGCTTATGCAAGATAAGAAAATTGTGGCATATACTTCTCGGCAGCTCAAGCCCAGTGAGAAGAACTATCCCACACATGATCTCGAGCTAGCAGCTGTGGTACATGCTCTGATTACGTGGAGACATCTGTTGTTGGGCAGAAAGGTCGACATCTTCACTGATCACAAGAGCTTGAAGTACATCTTCACACAGCCGCATCTGAACCTCCGCCAGACTCGTTGGGTCGAGATGATCCAAGAGTACAACCCCAGCATTGAGTACACTCCAGGCAAGGCGAATGTGATTGCAGATGCTTTGAGCAGAAAGGCATATTGCAACAGCCTTCTTATCAAGCCACACCAGCCTGAGCTTTGTGAAGCATTCAGGAAGCTCAACCTTCAAGTTGTTCCGCAGGGTTTTCTTGCTAATCTCCACATTGCTCCTACCTTGGAAGATCAAGTCCGTGAGGCCCAGCTCAGTGATACCATGGTGAAGAAGGTGAAACATGGGATTGCAAAGGGCACTCCAAAATACAAGTGCTTCCGTGTTGATGAGAGAGATACCTTGTTCTTCGAGGACAGACTCGTTGTTCCCAAAGGTGATCTCAGGAAGCTCATAATGGAAGAAGCTCATGACTCTCTCCTTTCCATTCATCCTGGCAGTTCCAAGATGTATCAAGACCTCAAGCAATCTTACTGGTGGACACGCATGAAAAGGGAAATTGCCCAATTCGTGAATGAATGTGATGTATGCAGAAGAGTGAAAGCAGAACATCAACGTCCAGCCGGTCTTCTCCAACCTCTTCCTATTCCTGAGTGGAAGTTCGACCACATTGAAATGGACTTCGTCACTGGCTTTCCTAAATCCAAGCGAGGCAATGATGCTATCTTTGTGGTGATTGACAAGCTTACCAAAGTCGCTCACTTTCTTCCAGTCAAAGAATCAATCAATGCAGCTCAACTTGCAGAGCTGTACACTTCCAGAATTGTGTCCTTGCATGGCATTCCTCAAGTGATATCCTCAGACCGTGGCAGCTTGTTCACATCAAAGTTCTGGGACTCCTTTCAGTCCGCCATGGGCACGAAGATCAGGTTCAGCACTGCCTTTCACCCTCAGACTAGTGGTCAAGTCGAGCGTGTGAATCAGATCCTTGAAGATATGCTCAGAGCCTGTGTCATCTCCTTCGGCATGAAATGGGAAGACTGTCTTCCATTTGCCGAGTTCTCTTACAACAACAGCTTTCAAGCAAGTGCAGGCAAAGCACCGTTTGAAATTCTCTATGGCAGAAAGTGCCGTACCCCTCTCAACTGGTCTGAAACAGGCGAACGCCAACTTCTTGGCAATGATTTGATCTCTGAAGCCGAAGAAATGTGCAAAGTCATACGTGAGAATCTCAAGGCCGCTCAGTCGCGTCAGAAGAGCTACTATGACGGAAAGCATCGTGATTTGGCTTTCGACATCGGTGATCATGTCTATCTCCGAGTTTCTCCGATGAAAGGAACCCAGAGATTCGGTATCAAAGGAAAACTTGCTCCTAGATACGTCGGGCCTTTCAAAATTCTTGGCAAAAGAGGCGATCTAGCCTATCATCTCGAGCTCCCTTCCAACTTTGCAAATGTTCATGATGTCTTCCATGTGTCTCAGCTTCGCAAATGCTTCAAGGCACCTGAGCGCATGATTCCGTTTGAGGAGATTGATCTTCAACAAGACCTTTCCTACCGAGAGCATCCAGTTGCCATTCTCGAAGAAACTGAACGCAAGACTCGCAACAAGTCCATCAAGTTTCTGAAAGTCAAGTGGTCACATCACACAGACCGAGAAGCTACCTGGGAACGAGAAGATCATCTTCGTTCCGAGTACCCCTCCTTTTTCCAGTCCTAGATCTCGGGACGAGATCTTTTTGTAGTAGAGGAGAGTCTGTAATGCCCCGGATGTAATACTTTCCCTTTTGGGTATATAATAAATCTCCGGCTTCATCTATTTCCTTTTCGGGTTCTTTGTCTTTCGGGCTTTCGTCGTTTTGTTGTGTGAGTGTGTGGCTTTCATTCATATCATGTAGACATGTGCATTGCATTGCATTTGTGTTGTGGGTTGCATCCGGTTCCGTGCGTTTCTTCCCGTTGTCTGTTTCGTGTTCCGGAGCTCCCTCACGTGTCCGTGACATCCCGTAGGCCTACTTTGTTGTTCGGGCGTTTTTCGTTACCGGTGTGCCGCGAGGTTGTGTTGTGTGTTGTTGTTTTGTTGTGTGCAACCCGCCTCTCAAATCTCGTCTCGTTTGGACTCCGTTGACTTTTCCCTCCGTTGTCCGTGTGGGTCCGATGTGCCTTCACTTCGTGTCCCGGGAATACCCCTACTGCTTTCTTTTATCTCCGTCTAGGCCTTTTAAAACTACCCCCGCGATCGGATCCGTCGGATCGCGATCGGAGGGCTCCTAGCGCCCCTAAATCTCCTCCTAACCCTAAAAACTGCTACATATAGGCCCCCTAGTCTATTGTGGTTTCCCCTTCTTCTTCCCCTTCTCCACCATTTCATTTTTTTTTTCCTTTTTCGTTCAGATCCAAAAACCAGATACGCAGAGATCTCCTGGATCCCGAGGGGATCCCAGGGATCGAGGCCTCCCGCAGCCGCCGCGCGGTCAACGCCGCCGCCGTCTTCGCTCCTTCGCTCGGGGTCGACCGACCGAGCCTGCCTCCTCGCCACTTGGCGCCAGGATCGACCGCGCCGGCCTGGCCAGGGGGGACCAGTTCCCCGTCGGCCCACTTCCCCCCGCGCCGTTTCTCCTTCGTCCGCCGAGGCCCGTCGCCTCGCCCTTCGCTCCGAGCCAGCAGCACCGCAGGCCGCCGTCGCGCTGGGCCCAGCCGGCCCAGCCTCGTCGGGCCAACCCTCCAGTCTCCGAGCGGGCTTCGCCGCCGCGCCAGCTCTCCGCGCACCGCGGGCCTCCCGCCTCTTCCCCAGGCCGCGCGCGGGCCAGCCGCCGCTCCGCCTCGCCTCGCCGCGGTGGGCCACCGCCGCCGGCCCGTACCACCGCTCCCGCGGGCCTGCTCCGCCTCCCGCAGCCGCCCGGGCCACTTCTGCAGTTCTGGGCCGCCGTCACTGTTCATCCGGACCGGCCCGCTACTGTTCTCAGATCTGTTTTTTTTTTCCGTTGAGGTTGACTCTAAAACCCTAAGTCCCTGTTTTTCCTGATCTGTTATGCTAACTTTAGACTGCTGTAACTTTGTGCCTGTTGCTCCGTTTTGCGCGTGTAGCATGTCCAGATGTTCGTGGAGATGCCCTCTACGTTTTACCTGTTGTAGTCATGCATGTTAGATGTCATCTTGACACTTGTTTTGCTGTTGCAAGAGTGCATCATGATATAAACTGCTGTTATGTGTTATTTTCATGCCACCTTTGACTTGTGATAACTTTTAGCTCGTTTGTCCAAACGATGCAAATGACATGTCCACGTGTTCGTCTTGCCACGAACTACGTGTTGTGTGTGATAGGTTGCATGGTAGATTTATTGTTTCCTTATTATCATCATTGCAAAGTGCCATGTTCACATGTTGTGTTTTCACTTGTTATGAAATGCCATCTTGTTGAGCTCGTTGCAATCGTTGTGTTCACCTCTATGAAGCATGCTTGTGTGTTTCGGGATCACCTTCATATGTATTTTGATGAGGTGCTTACCCTTTGCCATGTTTAGTTTCGAGGTGACTCAAACATGCTCTTTTGTGTGCTAAGATGATGTTGCTGTTTTAGGACTTAGTGAAATTTCACTAAGTCTGAAATCTGTAACGTTCCGATGCCATGTTCGTGTGATGTTGTAGGACAAAGCATGATAGTTTTGGGGTGGATTTTGATTGTTCCTTGAAGTATATATTGTTGTCTTTCCATCCATGTCCTCACATGTCCATTTGAGTGGCTGTAGTATGTTTATCTTTTGCTCTAAAGTTTCAATAAAATTCTGCTGCCAGAATTTTATTTCAAAGTTCAATATGTCCAAGATCATTGCTATTGATCCGTGACTCCGTTGGGGGTGCACTTTGGACCTAGTTGCTGTACTATATATCTAGTTTGTGTTCAAGTCCTTTGCCATGCTTTTTGGGTGCTGTAGATTAATTATTTTGAGCTCCAAAGATGCTATGTTGCTGTAATTTGCAGTTTTCGCTCAAATCTTGTTTCGGGCATAACTTTTAGCCCGTAACTCCGATTTCAGCGAATCTTATATCAAACTTGGGTGATTTTCTGTGTAGATTAATAATATCAGCTTGTTATCTTGTTTTGAGGTGTCTTGCTTGAGTGATGTTTTACGTGCTCCATGTGCATCTTAGTGCATCCATCATGCATTCATGTTTTTCGAGTGCGCATTGCATCGTGTTGATTGGTGTGTTTGTCTTGTTTAGAGCCGGAAGCTGAGTCCGGGTGCGAAGTTGAGCACGAGGTTTCCAACGAGGTTGAGCACGAGGACCCTTCTTACGATCCGAACGAATTCTCTTCAGGCAAGATGACCGAACCCCGATAACTTTACTATCTTCGCCTATTTGCTAGTAGTCTCGATCTATAGTTTTGCCTTAATGCCCATGTTCTTCTTGTCAGCCTCCTACTTGTAACCAATTGCCATGTTTAACCACCCTACCTATGCAAACCGTTGCTTGGCTAAGTACGCTTCGCTCAGCCCTTCTTATAGCGTTGCTAGTTGCAGGTGAAGTGAAGATGCTTGCTCCATGTTGAAGTTTGGTTGGGTTATATCACACTATATAAATGCTTAAACTGAAATCATCTATATATTGGCAAGGGTGGAAGGCTAAGCCTTTTGCTTGGTGTTTTGTTCCACTCATGCCGTTAGGATCCGTATAAGCCGGTTTTATGTTCCTTGATTATGCGTTCCTAACACGGTTGGGGTGTATGGGACCCCCTCGATAAACCGCTAAGTGCTAAGTCTTTTCCAGCAAGTCCCAACATTGGTACTATTTGCCTAATAACAAACTAAACATGCATAGGGAGTAATTAACCCTCTTTCTTAATCAACAACCCCGGGCCAGTGCTCCACATGAGTGTTGGTCCGAAACGGGGAGCCTGCGGGGCCGCCTTGAGGCAACTCGAGGTATCTGGCATACACCCGTAGCTTCACCCATCCGGACGTGTCATGAGACCTAGATACGCGCGGCTACGATCAGGGTGTCGACACGCCGGGAGGATTTGCTGGATTAGCCTTACCTTAGCTCGGTATATCTTGAGCACGGGATTCCGAGGATACTCGGGTCTTCCCACTTTGGAGTTGCGACTCCGCGGATCGTGGGCTTGTAATGGGTCAAGTTGGAACACCCCTGCAGGGTTTGAACTTTCGAAAGCCGTGCCCGCGGTTATGTGGCAGATGGGAGCTTGTTAATTCCGGTTGTAGAAAACTTGACACAATGTTACTAATACACTACCAGCGTGTGTTCCGTGACTGTCAATTTCCGAATAGGGATTCGGGAGTTGAACACGGAGGGGTTATGTTTGTGAGCTTGTAGCTAGGATCACTTCGTGATCACTTCTCGCCGATGCCTTCTCTTCTCGCTCTCACTTGCGTAAGCTAGATGCTAGTTGCTGCTGCAGACTTGTTCTTTCTTCAGCCTTTCCCTCACCTAAAGGCTTAAATAGTTCTGTTACCCGGGAACGGGATTGCTGAGTCCTCTGTGGCTCACAGTTACTTCACACACCAGATGCAGGTCCAGCTGTGAGCTATCCAGGTGATGGCACCGAGCTGGATTGGGAGTACGACGAGGAGCGTAGTCGTTACTACGTGCGCTACCCGGACGATCAGTAGTGGAGTCTCTTACTAGGATTCGATCTGCCTGTGGTTTATTTATCTGAGTTTGGTACTTTGACTTTTGGCTTTTGCCCTTAGAGGGTTGTAGTGATCTTAATGTATGATGTTTGAGACTTGTACTGTTATTCTGTGACGTGGCGAGTGTAAGCCAACTATTTTCAGTTTACTATCCCTCTTTTACATGAGTTGTGCAAAGATTACCAAACTTGAGATCATTCTAGGATGGACTTATGCCTTTAAGTCGTGCCTCGACACGTAGGAGGTATAACTCCATCCTGGGCATTACAAAGATATCATCCACAATCCTCAACTGCATCTCATTGCGGAAGTGAGGATTATTCCAACGTGGAGGAGGTGGTACGGTGTAGGGGTCTTGGAACCGAAACTTCTCCCAATCCGAAAGCTTCCATTTGTACATTGGAAGCGTTGCACGCTGCTTGGCTGCCACTGATTTTTCCCGGCGAGTTGTTTTGGAGGGGATCACAACCTCGGGAACATCTTCATCATCGGCTGGCCTCTTGCCCCTACGGGCCTTCCTTTTTGCAAACTGACCAGTGCGAGAGCTAGAGCCACCTGCAAACGCACACGGAGAACACATAGCAACCCAGAAAAGATGAGAGGAATGTACACAAGATCGGAAGAATAATTCACTAGTACGTACGAAGAATAGAGGCAATGCATATAAATTCAGAGCAACCGGTAGTTCCGGAATTAGCACCGGTAGTTCCGGCCAGCGGTAGTACCGGTCGAGTGACCGGTAGTACCGCTGAGAACGGATCTACGAAGATGAGGGAAACTACCCGATCTGAAAAACTACATGCACGGTGTCTATTCTAATTACGCACAAGTGAATAGGAAACTATACGGACCTCTCCCTAATATCATTTAGCCAAAAATGAAGGACTACACGCATTGCCCTAGAAAGAGGATTCAAGAAGAACCCTAATACAAAGAAGAAGCAGGGCAATACCGGTATCCATGGGAGGAGATCGAAGGAGAGGCGGCCTCCACGGAGCAGATCCAGTGAAGGGCCGACGGATCCGTAGAGCCGGAGGGCGCTACGGGGCAGTGAGTGGAGTAACCAGCGGTTGGGGCGAAATAATGAACGGGTGAGGAAGAAAACCTCTTCATCCCGTGCTTTATATACCCGCCCAGATCAGCACCGGTAGTACCGGTCCGGGGACCGGTAGTATCGGTCCGGCTGCTGCCAGGTGGTGGAGCGGTACTTCCGCGCCAGGCGGTAGTTCCGCTAAACAACACCGGTAGTACCGGCCGGGGTTACAGGT
This sequence comes from Secale cereale, assembly GCA_902687465.1. Classification (NCBI taxonomy): domain Eukaryota; kingdom Viridiplantae; phylum Streptophyta; class Magnoliopsida; order Poales; family Poaceae; genus Secale; species Secale cereale. The sequence goes on from LR738709.1 coordinate 421,006,324, forward strand.
CAGAGCACCAGCGGTAGAACCGCCTGCTCTAGACCGGTACAACCGCTGGGCTGAAAACCAGTGATTAAGCGGTAGAACCGCTCGAACCACCGGTTGTACCGCCAGGGTGTGCCCACTCACTCCATGATAACAAGCTTGTGTACATTTGGAGTAGATGGCTGGTATGGGATGGCTTGGGATGGAGTAAGTCACTGTAGTACGAGAAAAACACGAAGACCAGAAACCAACCAAAACGGAGGGCGGTGGCCGGAGCCACCAATGTTAAAGTCAACTGGCATGGCACCGCGACGAATTATCCTTGGGCCCATAACCATAACTCGTCTTTGAAACACAAGTGTCATCACAAATGACGAATATGAAAAGCGTATCAATTTATGCATAGTGGGGGGAGGATGAGTTCATTGAGAGAACACCACTCCCCCTATTACCATGCCTACACCTAGACTAGACAATATGATGAGTATGGTGGGGTGTGCACGTGCTCAAGCCACATTGCTCAAATCAATGATATTTAGCTCATGCCTTAACTCGCGAAATCTTGCTTCATCCAAGGGCTTCATGAAGATATCTGCAAGGTTATCATGAGTGTTGACGTAGTGAAGCTCGATCTCTCCCTGCCTTATGTGATCCCGGATGAAGTGATACCAAATCTCTATATGCTTCGTCTTGAAGTGTTGCACCGGGTTGAGAGAAATCTTGATGGCACTTTCATTGTCACACCAAAGAGGCACTTTGTCACAAGTGACACCATAATCCTTTAAAGTTTGCCTCATCCATAAGAGTTGAGCACAACAACTTCCAGCAGCCACATACTCTGCTTCGGTGGAAGAGAGAGACACACAACTTTGCTTTTTGGAAGACCAACTAACAAGAGAGCAACCAAGAAATTGGCACCCTCCAGAAGTGGACTTCCTATCCAGTTTGTCTCCTGCCCAATCCGAATCAGAGAAACCTACAAGGTTGAAGTTTGCTCCTCTTGGGTACCATAAGCCAAAGTTTGGGGTATGAGCCAAATATCGAAAGATTCGCTTGACAGCCACAAAGTGACTCTCCTTAGGTGAGGCTTGAAACCGTGCACAAATTCCCACACTCAACATAATATCCGGTCTAGATGCATAAAGGTAAAGCAAGGAACCGGTCATAGAACGATATACCTTTTGATCCACTGCTTTACCATTTGGATCAATGTCAAGTTGGCACTTGGTTGGCATTGGAGTAGTAGCCGGCATGACATCACTTATATTGAACCTCTTAAGCATGTCTTGAGTATACTTGGATTGTTTGATGAAGATCCCTTCTCTTCTTTGCTTGATCTCAAACCCAAGGAAGTACTTCAACTCTCCCATCATGGACATCTCAAAATGTGTGGTCATGAGTGCGGCGAACTCATCATTGAAAGCTTTGTTAGGAGAACCAAAGATAATATCATCAACATATAGTTGGCATACAAACAACTCCCCTTTGACCTTCTTAGTAAAAAGAGTGGGGTCGATTTTCCCAATTTCAAACCCACGATGTTGTAACAACTCGGTAAGGTGCTCATACCACGCACGTGGGGCTTGTTTAAGGCCATAGAGTGCCTTATCGAGTTGGTACACATGATTGGGGAACTTAGGATCCTCGAACCCCGGGGGTTGTTTAACATACACCAACTCATTAATAGGACCATTAAGAAATGCACTCTTCACATCCATTTGTTGTAATTTAAAGTTATGATGGGAAGCATAGGCAAGCAACAAACGAATGGATTCAAGACGAGCAACGGGGGCAAAGGTTTCACCGTAGTCAATACCCTCGACTTGGGAGTAGCCTTGAGCCACCAGGCGCGCCTTGTTACGGATGACAATGCCATGAGCATCTTGCTTGTTCTTAAAGATCCATTTGGTTCCAATGACATTATGGTTCTCCTTTGGTCTTGGCACCAGACGCCACACCTTGTTGCGCTCGAAGTTATGGAGTTCTTCATGCATGGCATTGAGCCAATCAGGGTCTTCGAGCGCCTCATAAACCTTCTGAGGTTCAACACAGGAGACAAAAGCTTGATGAGCACAATAGTTTGCTAATTGTCTACGAGTGCTTACCCCCATTTTTATGCTTCCTAGAATGTTCTCGATGTGATGCTCGTTGGAAGCAAGCCTGGAGGCAACTTTTGCAGCATGACGCTCTAATTGCTCTTCAAGTGTTAACTGAGGAGCACTGAGTTGATCATCTTGGGCGTCGTCAGGAGCTAAATCTTGATCTTGAGCTTCCTCTTGATCTCGAACTTGCTCGGGGACAGAACTTGGCCTTGTGCATCATTTGATGGCTCTCCACCAACTTGAGATTGATCTTGCACTTGGCCTTGTTCATCAGGTTGAGGGCCTTCACTTTGTCCTTCGGAAGCGTGTGGGTCTTGAGTCGGTGATGGTTCCACTTGAGTGGAACATTGTCCTTCTCCTTCGGCCACAAGGGGTTATCAATGGGTAGGATATATCCAACACCCATTCTTCTTATGGCTTGAGGAGAAATTTCATCACCTGCATCACAAGTACCACTTTGCTCCACTTGGGAGCCGTTATTTTCATCAAACTCTACGTTACTCGTCTCCTCAATGAGCCTAGTGGACTTGTTGAGGACACGGTAAGCATGAGAGTTTGTAGCATAACCAACAAATATGCCCTCATGAGCTCTAGATTCAAATTTAGACAAACGAACACCTTTCTTGAGAATGAAACACTTACACCCGAATACCCGGAAGTACTTGAGATTTGGCTTGTTACCGGTAAGAATCTCATACGGAGTTTTGTTCAAGCCTTTGCGGAGATAGAGACGATTTTATGCATGGCAAGTGGTGTTGATGGCTTCGGCCCAAAAGTTGTATGAAGATTTGAATTCAGCCATCATGGTTCTTGCAGCATCCATTAGAGTTCGGTTCTTTCTCTCCGCTACACCATTTTGTTGAGGGGTATATGGGGCTGCATATTGATGTTTGATCCCCTCATCACCAAGAAACTCATCCAAGGTGTAGTTCTTGAACTCGGTCCCGTTGTCACTTCTGATCATCAAAATCTTTGCTTCATGTTGTCGTTGAGCTTCATTTGCAAAGTTGATGACGGTTTGTTGGGTCTCACTCTTCTTCTTGAAGAAGTATACCCAGGTGTATCTTGAGTAATCATCCACAATCACCAAGCAATACTTCCTACCCCCAAGACTATCAAAAGATGGAGGCCCAAAGAGGTCCATGTGGAGGAGCTCTAGGGGTCTCTTTGAATAGATGATAGTCGTGGGAGGGTGAGCCTTCTCATGTAATTTTCCTTCAATGCCGCCCTGCAAGCACGATCTTTGGCAAAGCTAACATTTGTTAGTCCTCGGACATGGTCCCCCTTGAGAAGACTTTGCAAAGATCTCATATTGACGTGGGCCAAACGGCGATGCCAAAGCCATCCCACATCAACTTTAGCCATTAGGCATGTCGCGACCTTAGTGGGTTGCTTCGAGAAGTTAACCACATAAAGGCCGTTCTCAACATGCCCAACATAGGCTACTTTAAGAGTCTCGCTCCACAAGAGGGCCACAGTATCAATATCAAAGAACGTAGCAAAGCCCATGAGTGCAAGTTGGCGAACAGAAAGTAAATTGTATGCAAGGGACTCAACAAGCATGACTTTCTCGATCGTGAGATCATGAGAGACAACAACCTTGCCAAGTCCCAATACCTTAGAAGATGAAGCAGCACCCCATTCGACGTTGGTGGCCATCGATGAGCCGAGATGCACGTCCACCACCAAGTCTTTGCTTCTGGTCATATGATTTGTGGCTCCGCTATCGAGCAACCATGATCCCCCACCGGAAGCAAACTCCTACAATAGATCAATGCTTGTATTTAGGTACCCATTTGGTAATGGGTCCTTTGAGGTTAGTAACAAGGGTCTTAGGAACCCAAATGGACCGTTCAAAGTACTCGTAAGAAGAACCAACAAATTTAGCAAACACATGACCATCACTAGCACGGCATAAAACATATGAAGGATTAAAATCGCCGGCCATGTTTGATGGTATGGTGGAGTTTTTCTTGACACCACCACTTTTCTTCTTGGTTGACGTGCCCTCTCCTTCTTTCACAAAATATTATCGGAGAGGGGGTGGTTGCTTGGTCTTGTCATTCTTCTTCTTCTTGGGCTTAGGAACAAACCCAATTCCTTCCTTTGCCACAACTTCTTTTGATTGCTCAAAAGGGTGTTGAGGTTCTTCTCACCTTGTATGCAAGTCACAAGGCCTTTCTCAAGTTGCTTCTTCAACTCGGCATTCTCTTTAACAAGATGCACATGCTCGCAACATGGGTTAGTAGCATTTGCATTATCAATTAAAACCATGCGAGGAAAGATAGCCTTTTCCTTGGTTAGCGAAACTTGGAGTTGATCATGAGACTCCTTGAGAGTAGCATGCATACCTTTCAAGGCCTTGTGAGCCTTGTCAAGTATGTCAAACTCCTCTTTGAGTTTAGCATGGTCAACCTCAAGTTCTGCCTTCTCGTAGTTGAGGACGCGAGAGACAACTAAAGCATGATCAAGATCTTTCTTTAATTTAGCATGATCATCGTTGTGTGACTCCTCAAGAGCCAAACGAAGACCACGCTCTTCCTCTAGGGCGTTAGAGAGATCCGATATCTCATCGGCATAGTCTCTACTATGTCCTTCCATTTTAGTAATGGTTTCCTCGTGAGCCTCGATCATGTCATTGGCCTCACCGAGTTGTTCCAAGAGAGCGACAAAATGCTTCTTGGGTTTGCCCTTGAGATTTTTCATGAACAACTCAAATTCATTTTCTCCCTTCTTACCACCCTCATCCTCATCAATACAATTTGTCAATGAAGGATTAGAAGAGATAGTGGTATTGGTGTTTGGGGTTACCTTGTTGGTGGCCTTGGCCATGAGACACTTGGTGGTGATGTTCTCGTTTGGTGAGTCGAAGAGAGATGAGCGTGGAGTAGTCGCAATTGCAATAGTGGCCATAGTGGTCACCTCATCATCTTCATCATTATCATCATCCTCCACATATTCTTCTTGGGCCACCAACACTTTCGGAGGGGTCTTCTTGATGAAGTTGTTCTTGTTGGGATAGGACTTTGACTTGTCCTTCCGAATGAGCTTGCCCCCAAAGTCTTCTCTCTTCTCATATGGGCAATCCACAACGAAGTGACTTACATTTCCACAGTTGAAGCATGTCCTTACTCGTTGCTTCCCCTTGTTCCCACTAGAGTTGTTCCTGTTGAAGTTGGATTTTGTGTTCTTCTTGCCCCAGAATTGCCTTGAAGCAAGAGCCATGTGCTCATGATAGGCATATTTGGTGTCCTCGGGGCTACACTCGTCATCATCTTCCACCTCTTCCTCTTCTACACAAGCCTTGGCCTTCAAAGCAAGATTAGGCTTCTTCGATCGTTGAGCTCTTAAGACCGCATTGTCGGCGGTCACGTCCAAGATCCTCATGGCAACAAACTCATCCAACACTTCATTTGAGGATAAAGTGTGGAAGTCCGGTCTCTGACGAATGACAGAGGACATGGCCTTATGATAGGGCATCATGGCCTTGAGGAACTTGCGTTTGATCCAATTGTCATCCGTATCCTTACTGCCATGATCTCGAAGAGAAACCGCAAGGATAGTTAATCTTCGATAGAGTTCACGAGGATCTTCATCTTCGATCATAGCAAACTCATCAGCTTCATCTTGCACCACTTCATAGTTGGAGCGTTGAATACTGGTGCTTCCCTTATACATCGTGCCAACATGCTCCCAAGCTTCCTTGGCCACAGTGAAGGGTCGAAGGTGTGCAATGTCTTCAGGAGGGATGGAATCTTGAAGAATGCAGAGAGCGGACTCGTTGAACTGATGATCTGCAGTTTCTCTTGGAGTCATGTTGTCGGGATCATACGGATAAAAACCCCTCTCAATGATTCTCCAAAGGTTAGTAGAACAATGATTAATATGACGTTTGAAACGAAACACCCAAGTAGCAAAATCAGTATTTTTGGTAAACTTGGGAGGGGGCCCAACGGAATTTAAATGCGGTGTGGGAACGGGTCCTCCATAGTGAGTAGGAGGGGCGGATTGGGCAAATTTCCCACTCCCATTCTTAGTGACCGGGGCTTGTTCACTACTAGTTTCTCCCTTGTCGGGATTAGCCTCCGACACGTTGGTAGCGGGACGAGCCACTTCCAACGGTGTGGTGGATAATTTAAGCCCCTCAAGCAAATATTTAAACATGCCTTTGACCTCGCTCGCTAGTGATTCTTTCAATGTGGTCAAGGCCATATTGAATTCCTCACGAGAGACCGAGGCCCCCCCATCAGACGTAGGTAAGGACGGAGTTCCACCGGAATGATCCTCCGTCTCGACTACGTTGTCACCCATACTCTTTGGACGGTAAAGTCCTTAAAAAGAGACGAGGCTCTGATACCAATTGGAAGGATCGATATGGTTGACTAGAGGGGGGTGAATAGGCAACTAACAATTTTTAGCTTTTCTTAACCACTTTAAATTAAGCGTCAAAGTAAGTTGTCTAGATATTCTATTAAGATGACAACTAATGGAAAGAAAGGAAAACAACAACACAAGCAAGCTACAGGAGTCAAACAAGTAAAGCTTGCACAAGTAAAGGTAAGAAATAACCACAAGTGGAGACGGTGAAGACAAGGATGTGATATCGAAGTTCCTTCCCTTTGAGGGGAAGTACGTCTCCGTTGGAGCGGTGTGGAGGCACAATGCTCCCCAAGAAGCCACTAGGGCCACCGTATTCTCCTCACGCCCTTACACAATGCAAGGTGCCGTGAATCCACTAGTGGTGCCCTTGAAGGCGGCAACCGGACCTTTACAAACAAGGTTGGGGCTCTCTCCACAACCTAATTGGAGGCTCCCAACGAAACCCCGGAGCTTCACCATAATGGATTGTGGCTCCGAAGTGACCTCTTTCGTCTAGAGTGCTCAAACACCCAAGAGTAACAAAATCCACACAAGAAAGTATGGGGGAATCAAGTTTCCTTTGGTGTAAGTGTAGATCTAGGTCTCCTCCTTCAATCCCTAGCAAATCAACAAGTTTGGTTGGCTAGGGAGAGAGATCGGGCAAGAAAGCTTCAATGGCATTAATGGTGGAGAGAGAGAGAGGTAAGAGATAAGGTGGAGGTGGGAGAAGGGGCTCCTTAAATAGGGTATCCACCAATCCAACCGTTATGTGCAGATTTACATAGGACTGGTAGTTCCGCAATCCCAACCGGTAGTACCGGTGAGTGAAGAAACCTGCGCCCATGCCACTAAGGCGGTACTTCCGGTGGCTTACCCGGTAGTACCGGTCTTCCGGAGAAGACCGGAACTACCGCCCAACCTCCGGTCAACTACCGCTTGAAACCAGAAGGTTTCAAGCCGGGGCGGTAGTTGGAACGGTGGTTGGGCCGGAACTACCGCCTGGCAGATAGTTTCTGCGTGGTGGCAGTCAGAGCGGTACTACCGCTCGGAACACCGGTAGTACCGGTCTTGTGAGAAGAACACCGGTACTTCCGGGCCACCACCGGTCTACCACCGCACCCAGTACAGAGGGTATCACCCCTGAGCGGTACTTGGGGCGGTGGTTTGACCGGAACTACCGGCCACCGGTACAACCGCCCATTAGGGCGGAACTACCGTTGTGGAGAAATCTACAATAAGGAGGAATGAAATGGGACCTCTCTCTCCACGAACGGAGGCAATATGGTGGGTGCAAGAAATATGTGTGCGTGACTTGATTCACCCATTACCTTCCGATGAGGGTTCCCTCTTAATAGTACGGATTTCCTATGACCAAAAGAAACAGAAAGGCATCGGAAACTCCGTCTTCGATCTTTTCCTTAAAGAGGGAAATCTTAACCGTCTTGTGCCGCATGTTATCAACCTGAGTAATATTGACACATGATTAGTCCAAACAAGGATTGTCATCATCACCAAAACCTCAGGCAAGAGATGCCCTTACAAAGTTTGAATTCATCTTTGTCAGACACATATTCTAGTTGTCCATATGAAACGTCCAAAGATGCTCAACCACATCATTCTGCAGCTGCTCATGAGTTTATCAATGTCGAATTTGATGATGCATTTTGATAAAATCCTCAAATGTCATGTGGATTTTGTTCTTGAAGCTGTATAGGATCAGCCATGTCTTGAAAATCCAGACCATGGCAAACTTCATCACCCTCATCCTTCACAATCATGTTGTGCATGATTACACACACTGTTATCACCTTCCACGATGTTTCTGCATCCCATAATTTAGCAGGCCCACGAACAACTGCAAAACGGGCTTGGGAGCACTCCAAATTCTCTCTCCACACCGTTTCTAGCGGATTCTTATCTTTGGGCAAAATGACATATTTTGGAGGATATATACTATCACAAAGATAGTACACCATGTTGTGTTTATGACCATTGATGGTATATATAGTTGCACTTAGGAGCTTAGCCCGCACACAACCTTGCAAACTTGGAAACCACTTCAGCATGTTGATGTCATTGCGAGATCCAGGCATTCCAAATAAAGAGTGTCAAAACTAGAGGTTATGTGATGTAATTGCTTCAAGAATGATGGTGGGCTTTTTGCGATGTCTCTTGAGCATATGGACAATTCTTCTATTTTCAGTGCACACAATCCAGGGATCCGAGTATACCAAGAAATCCTCTTGCTTCTTCAATTGCCATGAGCCTTGTTGCATATGCGCGAGTGGGTTCTCTGAAGTACTCAGGTCCAAACACCTTCACCACTGCAGTAGCAAAATTGATCATCACTTCGGTACATGTGCTTTCAACATTCACAAGTACTCATCCCACAAATATGTGGCTGTGCCATATGCAAGCATCTTCAGTCGTGCACTCCTGGTAACCAGAGAACCCGATGGTTCCAATGGCACCCTTCTTCCAGATGAAGTAATCATGATAGACCCGTACACCATGGTTGATGTAATCAAATACTTGTCGCCTCATCTGAAATCGATGGCAAACATATGGCTCGAATAGTGCATCAGAAGCACAATAGTCGCCGACCAACATCAGATGCCCCGTGCCCTATTTTGATTTAACACTGGACGACCCCTTATTGAACCTTGTAGTTGGGAACAAGCTCCTTGCCTCCTCCACACGCACAACGTTTGCAAGAATCGCCCTCATCATCACCGCTTCATCCTCATATTCCACCTCCTCATCCGATGAAGACGACTCAATGAACTAGTTGTAGAAGTACTAGTCGTGTGAATCCATCAAGTTTGCTTTAAAGAAACAATTACAACGTCCAAAAAATTGGGAATGGCATTTGACCAAACACTTGTCGGTGTGGCATCCACCATGAAAGGTGTCAGCGGGAGCAGTGGAGATCCAACAAGGCCTGGGTGGCGGCCGGGGTGGTACATCAGGGGCATCGGTCGCCGATGGATTGGATAAAGAGCACATGGGGGAGGAACAAAATGGGAGGGGTCTCCGGGAGTGTCCGAGTCTAACCGAGCTGAGGTTCGAGCGCCCGCAAATCTCACATAGTTCCGGTTTTTGTGGTTTCAACCATCCGGGCAGGTCATTTTTGGTGGCCACCGTTGGATGACAAAGACCATTCAGTCGGGACATTTGCGGTCGGTTTGGTGATCCACGTTGGAGTTGCCCTTAGTAGAGGGCCTTTGATTAAAGGCAAGATGATTAGAACAAGCATGCAAGGACACCTCTCCAACCTTTGGTGCAGTCACTGTCTCCAAAACCCATCTGAATACAGGGCCCCCTGCCTGATCCAGCTAGAGGAGCAAGCATGCATGAAGCTACATTTCCATACATGGCGCGCACACACACAAGTCAAAGCATCAAGCACATCCAGTATAGGCAGGGGTAGTATAGACAGTTACTAGACATGGAGATCTATGGTAGCATGCACCATGCAGGCAAGGAAGGAGAGCCTTCCCTCTTCACAGCAACAGCAATGGTGTTATTTATGAGAGGCATCTCCCCACCCACCAACCACACACAGCATCTCCCTGTGTAGCGGTAGCACAGCACAGGGGAAGGGATAAATAGGCAGAAGCTTGAAAAGCCAAGCATCTCGGCACAGCACTGCCTCGCAGCTCAAAAATGAAATTGGTCCTCCACCACAGTTGTAGGTTGTCAGAACACTTCGAGCCAAGGAGGAGGCCGAGGCCGAGGCCACCAGTGAAGACAACGGATCCAATGCAGCAATGCAATGCAGCACAAGGGCAGGGCATTCAAAGCCTGGCGCAGATTAGGCTCACGCAAAAAACAAAAGCCAGCATCCGCATTCACTACCATTCAACAACCAGAGGAGAGATAGAAATTTGCAGATTGCAAACTGAACGAGTACGCATCACAGTAACAAAACATAAGCCAAATGTTTTACAGACAAGGCGGAGAGAGGAAACAAGTCAATTCCCGAACCAAGAGACCCTTCCGTTGCTAGTGGGAAGGATCACAGATGGTTCGCTCTTGACTCCTCCTCTCTATCCTTCATCTACCCTTTTGCATTACAGTCTGCTTTAACCAGTCTTGGAACAAAGTCTAGTACCACGAATCGCACGCTCAAACTAATTAAGTACTCTCATTATTACAAAAAATCAAAAGAAGATACCTTCACAGTCTTTGATTTCTGAGCAGGGGGGAGAGGGAGGGTAGCAGCAAGAACCGCATGACCAAAATGCCCTGGGTTGATTCTGTTGGTGTTGGTTGGTGCAAGTGAGAGCTTGACAAGACCCTTTCTGGTTGGAGATCGATCACGTTGCCTTCCTTCCCAAAATGATCAAAATGCCCCCAGTGATTTACTCGAGGGTATTTTTGCCATTTTGAGAGGAGCATGGCGGGAAGAGAGGGGTTTTGTTGTTAGTCTTGGGCTCTTGTCAAATCCTCCCTTGCAGCTGAGCTGCTAACAGGGATACTTGTGGTGTCAGCAGGTGGCAAAATAATTGGACTTCGGTCTGCGGCGTGTGCTCCCCTCCACTCCCACCCAGCATCTCTTGCTACTGGTCGGAACCTGCAGGCGCCGGCTCAGTCCGGCCTGCTCCAGCGCCCTTGAGTGCTGTTGTAATCTGGTGGATGGTATTGCAGATGTGGCTGTTGATTGCAGTGACGCTTGAGAGGTTGAGCTTGGCTGAAGGCACCGCGCTGGCCAGCACCTGCATGCCGACGGTGAGGAGGCAGCCGGTGGCGGGCTCATCTGCATTGCCAGGACTAGTTTCGCCATTGCTGGTGGTGTCTGAGCTAGTGGCTCCAGGCGAAGGGCTGGTGGCCGGGAAGATGGCGAAGCCCATGGGGAGTAGAGGGATGTAGGAAGGATCCTCCCCACTCATTGTCACCTGGATGGCATCCACATCCACGGTTGCAAACACCACCAGGCTTCCACCATCAGGGTGGATGCTGCTCTCCTGCAGCAGGAGCTCCACATTCTGTGATGAGTTGCTTGCAGACTGTGATAGAAAGTTGCAGAAATGTCAGATCTCAACATTTACCGAGATGTCAGCATGTTATTAATTGTAAACTGGTAATCTAAACTTAGTTGATCTTACAAGGAGTAAAAAGAAGGAAGTAATTCTCTAGCATGCATGTTCTCCCATATCTACCGACCACAGAGATGTCACTGAGATATCTCACCTAAAACCCTCGATGCTCATTATGTGAAAGATATTATGTACTACTTTAATAATCCTGAGAAAACCCCATTCAATTATATGATGGGAGACACGTTGGATCAACGTGAATACTTTAGGGATTATCGCTTGACACAAAAAGGGAAACTATTATGGGATCAAATTTATATGTTGCATTGGTATGCTCGGCAACTATGCTTGAGAAAGGCATTACACAAAAATTGATTTAGAACGACTCACTAGACATATAATATGTACAAGACGCAACATGTATTTCTAAAATTGACTATTTTTCTTTGCATCTAAAAGCTCTTTAGTAAATTAGATGAATTGTGAATGTAATGCCAGCACATAAACGAATCTAAAAGCTTTTGTAGCAAATTACAGTGACGCATGTGGAGCCTAGACCGCACAAATATCATTTAATGTGGTACCTTAAGCAGCCAGTGCTAATTTATTGTCCTCGGTATTGGTAGCAAACAGTAAGTTATCTGAACCACTATCAAAATGTTGGCATTGGTGGTAAATAATAAGTTACTAGAAGCACTATCAAAATGAATAGCAGTTACTGCAGTAATTCAGTAGCAATGAGCTATTGAAAAGCTATTGCTAAATTTTTTGGCATTTTTGCTGTAGAAAGCATTTAAACATTATATATTTTCCTCTACATGGTCATTAAGATTTAGGAAGTGACAAATTGTGATTATACTCGTTCGGCATAAATACTAAGTACACGTGAAGTTCTAGTTACCAAAGAAAGAGTTATATTATTGAGTGTGCCCGAAGGAGCGAACTTGTGGCCTCTTGGTGTACAATAAGTTACTAGAAGCACTATCAAAATGAATAGCAGTTACTGCAGTAATTCAGTAGCAATGAGCTATTGAAAAGCTATTGCTAATTTTTTTGGCATTTTTGCTGTAGAAAGCATTTAAACATTATATATTTTCCTCTACATGGTCATTAAGATTTAGGAAGTGACAAATTGTGATTATACTCGTTCGGCATAAATACTAAGTACACGTGAAGTTCTAGTTACCAAAGAAAGAGTTATATTATTGAGTGTGCCCGAAGGAGCGAACTTGTGGCCTCTTGGTGTACACAGCTTTATATTCAAGTACAAAGGAACTCCAGCATTCAGAACTTGTGACGACCGGAAAGAGTACTTACATTTATGCGAAGAAGTGAAATGCAATTCCTTGGGTGTGATCCATTCGCAATATGTGCCACCTCATGAAGTGAGCCCCCGTTCGACAAAATCTCAAGCTGCAAAAGCATGACACGCATCACGGAACTGATAAACCAAAGAAAATTTTCGAGATAACCAACACTAACAACATTTGAGAAGATAATATAGATCGTTGGTACCTGACAGCGCTGTTGCTCATCTGCAAGAAGCTCAAACACCTGTTGATGGCTGAAAGGAAGCCAGCTTGTGGAGACCGCAGTGAGGATGACACCGCTGGGCTGGCCCGGCTCAGTATTCTTCCTTGTTGTAATCCTGACAGTGTCCTCTGTAGAATCAGATAGCGCCGTCCAAGACTGGCTCCCAGATGCACTTATGTTAGCACAGAAGGCGGTGATCATCCTCTGAGACAGCTTCATCATGTTTGTCCTCGCCTCAGGGGTGCGGATAACTGGGATTAGGGATTAGGAATTAGAAATCAATACGATTAGGCTCTCGCGAAGATGGGTAAATATTGATAAAACCCAGCACAGAACTGATAAAAGTGGCAAGTACAACCAGTGTAGAAGATCCCAAGAGAATGATTGAAATTGCAGCACTCGAGTATATAAACAAGTAAACGACCATGTACACATATATTGGTACGATCTTCCTGCCCAATAATACGACAATGACAGATAAAAGGACATGTTGTTTTAAAGAAGCAGCTAAGCATTGCCCCCCTGAGGCATAATGTCGAACACTTGACAGGCGAGCAGGCAAGAACCACTACAGTAGAGAACAAGCATAGAGATACACGGCGAGATTGATCGGTTTAGGTATTATCTAGATTCAGCATCGCAATTCACAAGCAGGATGAGCATCAATCAAATGAAATGTAAGCAGCAGAGAGAAGGCATGCCGTGCGATGCGATCGCCGCGGTGCAGGGTGGTCCTTACCTCCTTGGTCGGCGATGCTGCGGGCGAGCTCGCTGGCGAGGCGCTCGCACTGGCGCTGGAGGACGGAGACCCACCTGGTGGCCCCGAACGCGGCGCCGCCGGCGACGTGGTCCTTGAAAACCGGCTGCAGGGGCTTCTCCTCCCCCACCACCTCCATGTGCTCCACCCACACCACCTGCGTCAATCCACGTGTCAGAGCTCAGTCCATGCATGGCATGCCACGTCACACATGCATGATGCATGCATTGGGCCTTGTGGGTGGCGGTGCGTACCCTGGAGTAGCCATTGGGGGCGTCCTGGATGATGCAGCCGGAGGGCCGGCGGCGGCACCGGACAAGCGAGCTGGTCTGCTGCTGCTGCTGTAGAAGCTCCTCCTGGAAGCCGTCCGCTGGGAAGTCGACGATGGACCAGGTCCCCTCGTCGGCGTTGTGCACGCAGTACCGGAAGAAGATCACCTCCCGCGCCGGCACCAGAGGAGACAGGAACTGCACCTCCGCTTGCATCTGCATTCGCACGTTCATCAGCGAACCAATCAACTATGAAATCGATCGATGTACGTAGTAGTAAATGGAGTGGTTACCAGGATGAGAGATCCACTTCCGAGATGGCCAGAAGCAGCGCCGTGGTGTATGACCTGAATGGTCCTTGCCTTGCACACGATCGAAGGGAACAGCTCCATCCATTTGTTCTGCACGCACGCATGCGCGGATGATCTCAAGTTAATCTGACGTGCGTACGCGCTCTATGGAGCAAAATGAAGTTGATGAACTGTACTCACCGCGTCGAGGAAGGCGTCGACCAACGTGATGCTATTCATGATGACGACAGCACTGTCGCGCGTCCCTTCCGTCCTGGCCGAGTGGGCGACGTCAGCCTGCTGCTGCTTCCCGGAGTCGATGGGCCAGCTGAGCATCCGCGCGTGCTCCTCGGCGTCCATGACCTCGCCAGACGAGGGACCCGCGGCGTGGCGGCGCGCCCAGAGCGGCTCGCTGGAGCGGCACATCTTGATGAGGTGGTCGGCGGCCGTTGATGCGAGCTCCATGACCAGCTGTTTGTCCTGCTCCTGGACGACGATGGGCGTCATTGGGCCATGCAAGTATGACGCCGTCGCCTCGACGCCGTGCCCGCCGCCGGCCATCTGCTGCGGCAAGGCCATGAGGTCCATGGCGCCGTGCTGCTGCTCAGCGAAGTGCCGGGAGTATACGTTCATGTCGAGGTCCAGGGGCGGCATGAGCACCGGTGGCGGCACCGACATGCAGCTCAGCGCTGACGCCGACGACATGCCGGGCTGGCGCCCGCCGCCGTACCTGCTGGCGATGCACGCCAACCGGTCCAGCTGCAGCAACCATCCGACGCGCAAAAGACGTACACCATTAGCCCGTGTGAGGAACAACTTGATGTACATTACAGTAACACTGGCAGGCATTAATTAGCTAGGGTTTAAGCAAGTGGCAAGAACGTACGCACCTCGTCTTTGAGGCGTGCGTTCTCGATGCGGAGGTTCTGTTCCTCGTAGGACATGTCACCAATGACGGCGGCGTGGCCGCAGCTGGGGCAGACGACGTTGCGGATGGCGGCCTGGAGGCGGTAGTTGTCTGTCTTGAGGGACTCGTTCTCGGCGCGGAGGATGACGTTGTCGGCGCGGTCCTGCTGCGCCTTCATCTGCGTGCGCCGGTTCTGGAACCAGAACTTGACCTGCCGGGGCTTCAGTCCCAGCTCCTGGCTCAGCTTCAGCCGCTGCTTGTCGTCCGGGTGCGGGCACTCCTTGAACAGCCTGCATGAAAGCATCCATACGCGGGCATCAGTGAGATTACTAATTCAGGAAGATTTTCACCATTAAGATCGAGGTTTGGTTCTTAGTATTTCTTACGCCTCCATCTGCTGGATCTGGTGCGCGGTGTGGCGATGGTAGCGCTTCTTCTTGCCGTTGCCGTTGGACGCCGTCGCGGCCGCCGAGGAAGAGGGGTGGTGCCCGGCGCCGGCACCGTCCGGCTCGCTGTGCTGCGGCTTCTGGTCCCTGTCGTCGTCGACGTCGGCGAAGCTGAGCAGACCGTCGAGGTGGCCGCTGCCGGAGCCGCCGCTGAGCTCCATCTCCATGTCTAGGTCCAACTCCTCGTCCTTGGCCATGTGAAGCCCACCCATGACGCCCTCCTCTTTCTGCAAAAATAAATATAAATAGCCCAGCAAAAAGAAACACATTTGCCAATTTTCTTCATATGCATGTACTGTATATGCAATAGACGAGATGAAGACGAAGGCGAAGCACTTACGGGTATCAAGTTGGTGGAGAAGTGGTGATGAAAGGGCATGGCGGAAGAGTTAGACATGAAGCCGGCGAGTGCGCCCGGGTTGGGCATGAGCGGCGAGGCGAAGAGCGCATCGGCGGAGGAGCCGCCCGCGGCCATGGCCGCCATGGACGAGAGAACCTGGCAGTCCCCAAACATGATTCTTCTTCCTTAATTCCTCGACCGACCGACCGACCAAGGAGAAGGAAGGAGGAGCACCTGGCTGCAGCGACCTGCAGTGGTTCACCGTAAGATGGAGTAAAAACCAAGGTGAGGACGAAGCATGGTAGAGAGGGAGAGGGTGGTGGTACAGGGAGGAGGGGGAAGAAGATTTAGGGAGGGGAGTAGTAAAGGGAAAGATTTGGAGGAGGAGGAGGAGATGGGTGGGTGAAAGCGGAGGGGCGAGGGACAAGGAGAAGTAAATGGCGGGAGTAAATACCCTGTCGGTTGTTCTGTGCCTCGCCTGAGCGCCTGTCTCCCCTCCCCAGCCCGGCCCCGGCAGTCCCTCGAGCTCGGAGGTCGACGGAGACGGGGAAGGTGAGCTCGGCTCGATCTCTCCACCCTCGCTCGCCTTTATTCTCGCGACGCAACACGAGAGGAGAGGAGTGGAGGTGGGAGGGGAGGGCACACTGTCCGCTACGACTCCTCGCCCCCTCTCGCTCGCTTTGACCTAGTAGCAAAGAACAAACGCAGTGACGGGGGCGGGCCAGCTGGCCGGTCTCACTGACAGCGCTCCCCCACCGTTGAAACCGCGTGGGCCGGGCCCCACGTGGCGGCGACCCTGCTGCCTCGGGGAGACGCCCGTGACGTGGGTGACCAGCGAAACGATTCCCACGCTGGGGCGGGCCCCTCGGGCCAGGAGAGCGCGGAGGCGTGAAAAAAGGAAAACGGAAAGCCGAATATAGGGGATTTAATGCGGGTAATTACGGGCCGGATTACAGCGGGGGGCGAGGAGTAAATGCCCGCCTTAACTGCGCACAGTAACGGACGGCCGAGCGGGCGCGCGGGCCGGGCCAGCGCCGTGAACCCGCCCGTCTTTCCGTCCCACCGCCTCGCCCGAGAGCACGGTGTAACGGACGGACCGACTCGCCGCGCTCTCGTCGTCGTCGTCGTTTTGACAGAGAGAGAGAGAGAGAGAGAGAGAGGTCAACACGTCTCCTTCCCGCCCCGGCTTCTCGCCCTCCGGTCCGTCCGATGACGGCGGATCCGTCCATGGGACGACTGCCGCGTTACGGCGGACCTCGGGCATGGCGCCCATGTGTCGTGTTTGCGTACTCCTGCTGTGCTGCGTGCATGCCCGGCCCGCCGTGGTCGTCGTACGTTACTGTTGCGCGCGGTAACGTACGAGTGAGTAGGCGCGGGTGGCGAGCAAAAAAGGTTTCGCATGCGTTCTCGTCGCAGTTAATGCTGGCCGGCGTACCGCCCGGGCGCTGCTGCTCGGCGATCACCGCGATCTTCTCTCGACCGTGCGATCTGTCCGGATCGCCGTATGCCACACTGTCTTCCTCTTCCTCAATCCCCATGCACGCGTTCGGTCTCGTTTCTTTAGTTAACATATTTTCTTTTGGCGTGTATAATAAACTGCGGCGAACTGGTTCGAACTTCCAGTAATGCTGCATGCCCACGAGAGGAGAGCAAGCGAGCGTGCAAGACGAAGATCGACAAGGAATTCCCGATCGATCGGTGTATGTATGTATGCATGGGAGCTTGCGAGGAGCGGCGTAGCGGGGGAGATGTATGCATGGCTGGGAGGAGTATCGTGTGGGTGCAGAACAAGCTGATCTCTCCAATGAATGCCGGCAATGTTGGCACACAGTGACACTGGAAATAGCTAGACCTTGGCCTCGGTTGCCCTGTTGGGGAGTACGTACACACATTCACCCATTATTGAACTGCAAAACACATTTACTGCCACCATGTGAGACTGCCCTAGCTTGGCTAGCTTGGACATCAACTGCCGCTGCCTCCGGTGCATCCACTTTAACTACCACGCACAGCCCAACTTTCCCTTCTTTTACTTTCTCCGCCTAATTAGCTTCGGACATAATACACACATGTGGATGCAGTTTCCTTGACTGAGCTGCATTATAACTGCATAGTTATGTTCATACAAAATACTGACAGGTGTTACTAGTTTCTTCCTCTCACGAGTTATGGGCGTTGTGGGCCATTTTCTACACCCACCACGAATAAGCATCAACAACTTCTGCCATTTTTCTTACAAGTGTGACTAAAACACATTGATGTTAACATTAACGAGGGGCAGGGATGGCGGCTCACATGAATGGTGACAAATCGGACGAAATTCGGTAAAGTTCGGACATAATTTGTACAAAATAGCCCGCAACACTCAAAGTAATCATAGAAGTAGCACAATATACACGAAAATATCTCTAGTACAACAACAATTCAAATTCAACGAGATAACCAGATGTTCAACAAGTTTTCCGGAATCATCTATTACAAATTCAGTGATACTAGAGCCAGAACCGACACATGTCGTCCCACACAAACTGCCCCTTGAACTTCATCCAAGAATGTATGTGCGTGAGCGTGATGAAAGAAAGGGGGGCATGGGTGAAGTGGAAGAAAAGGGGACCGAAAGGGGATTCCAGTGGGGTGGGGCTGTCAGAGTCCTACATGGCTGGTGTCCAGACTCCCGCAAAGCCCCCCCCCCCCCCCC
>LR738709.1:421025095-421075318 GCA_902687465.1 Secale cereale
CCCCCCCCCTCGGAGTTTGCCTCCAGTTTGCGGGAAAAGGATATCAGGACCGACGAGCAGACGGGTACATGACCGCCTTGGACGGCAAAACACGTCCAGACCACTCGGTCCGGACAGATGGGGCGGTTTTGGACTACAAGTACTACGAGAAATAAAATCCATTGATTACAAGTACTTATGATTGAAACTCTAGCAAGCATCCACAAATACCAAATATTCATTAAGGTAAAACCTAACCATAGCATTAAGTTATAAGGTCCCCTATAATCCCATATGAAACAACTCACGAACTAGAGTATTACTTTCAGTCACTCCAACCACCCATCATAAGAAAATCAATCACATATTGCAACACCCTACAGTGTGAATCTGTAGGATCGGAGAAGATAGGTCTACGGGGGGTGAATAGACTCTTAACCAACCAAAGGTGCAGTTTTTAGTTCTTTTGAAATTTAGGCAGAGTTTGGCACTGGTTAAGATAATACCAAGACTTCTTACACATGCATATCTAAAGGTAGGGCAACAAAAATAGTAAAGCATACAATTGTGCGGAAAGTAAAGGGTAGAGATGGAAGATCAACAACAATGAGGACACGGATTTTTTTTTTTGCGTGGTTCCGATAGGTGGTGCTATCATACATGCACGTTGATGGAGACTTCAATCCACGGAGGGTAACGGTTGCACGAGTGCACAGAGGCTGACGTAGCTTGAATCTGTGTTGGTATATCCCCAAAGAGGAAGGGATGATGCAACAAAACTACGGCAAGTATTTCCCCAAGTTATGAAACCAAGGCTATCAATTCAGTAGAAGAACCAAGCAACACTATGTAAACGGTACCTGCACACAAAGAACAAATCCTCGCAACCCAACGCGTAAGAGGGGTTGTCAATCCCTCCTCAGTAAAAAGATAGCTTAAATTATATGAGTTTGGATAAATATATCGCACAAGAACACAAAATAAATAAGGCAAATAAAAAGTGCAACATGGTATTTTTGGGTTTTTGGAATAATAGATCTAAAAACAATATGATAAAAGACAGACCCAGGGGCGTAGGTTTCACTAGTGGCTTCTCTCGAGAAAATAGTATACGGTGGGTAAACAAATTATTGTTGGGCAATTGATAGAAAATTGAATAATCATGATCATATCCAAGGCAATGATCATGTATATAAATATCACGTCCAAGATTAGTAGACGGAAACGGTTCTGCATCTACTATTATTACTCCACACATCGACTGCTATCTAGCATGCATCTAGTGTATTAAGTTCATGAAGAAACGGAGTAATGCAATAAGAACGATGACATGATGTTAGCAAGATCTATTCATGTAGGAATAGACCCCATCTGTTTATCCTTAACAACAACGATATATGTGTGCCTCACTACCCCTTCTGACACTGGTGAGGACACCACAAGATCGAACCCATCACAAAGCACCGCTTCCTATTGCAAGAAAAAATCAATCTAGTTGGCCTAACTAAACCAAAGATTCGGAGAAGAAATACGAGACTATAACAATCATGCATATAAGAGATTAAAGAACTCAAATAATATTCATGGATAGAACTGATCATAAATTCAAACTTCATCAGATCCCAACAAACACACCGCAAAAAGTCATTACATCAAATAGATCTCCAAGAACATCGAGGAGAACATTGTATTGACAATCAAAAAGAGAGAAGAAGTCATCTAGCTACTGCCTACGTACCAGTAGGTCTATGGTGAACTACTAATGCATCATCGGAGGAGCACCATTGAAGATGATGAACCCCTCTATGATTGTGTTCCCCTCCGACAGAGTGCTAGAGTAGGGCTCTAGATTGGATCTCGTGGTTCTGGAACTTGCGGCGGCTGGAATTGTTTTTCATCGACACTTCTAGGGTTTCTGGAATATCCGAGTATTTATAGAGTAAAGAGGCGGTCGAGGAGACCTCCATGGGGCCCACCACCCATCAGGGTGCGCCAGGGGCCTCTGGCGCGCCATGGTTGGTGGTGGCCCCCATGGGCCTCCCCCAAGTGCTTCCTTGCCTCCCAAGTTGTCTTGTGGTCCAAAAAAATCTCCAAAAAGCTTCGTGGCATTTGGACTCTGTTTGGTACTGATATTCTGCAAAGTAAAAAATAGCAACTGGCACTGGGCATTATGTCAATAGGTTAGTCACAAAAAATGATATAAAGTTGCTATAAAATGATTGTAAAATATCCAAGAATGGTAATATAATAGCATGGTACAACAAAAAATTATAGATACGTTGGAGATGTATCAGAGGGCTCCACCCATGAAGGGTCCACGAAGAAGCAACCTTGTCTATTCGATCATGGCTTACGCCCACAAAGGACTAGCATCAATAGGGTAGATCTTCACGAAGTAGGCGATCTCCTTGCCCTTACAAGCTCCTCGGTTCTATTGGTGCAATATCCGCCTACCTTGTGTTTTGGAGATTGTTGACAGAAATAGATATGATCTGATTTGTTTGCTAGTGCATAGAGAGAGAAAAAGTACATACACAACCGAAGAGAGTGCTGGCTCCGGTGCTGAGTTCAAGGAACTTCACCGAAGCTTATCTGCATTGCAGAGAAGAACGAGCTATATTTGATGAAGGCGTACAATCGAGGAGATTAATGTGAAGAAATCGACCCCTCGAAAGTTTATTGTTGAAGCAAAGCATTTGTCTCGGTACAGTCGTCCGAAGAAATTGACTGCATCGATGGAAGTCGAAGACAAAGTGAAGACGTAATATTCCTTTCGTTGTTCTTCTTCCATTCTTTGGAGTCATATGACCTCTGTACTATAGAGAGGGGTATAGGTTCTCGTAGCTTAGATCAGTTGTGATGCTTAGCCTAAACCTATGAAAGCTGTGAGAGAAATCTCTTTGTGTTCCGAGCAAATACTTGGCAGCAAGAGTGTGTGATCTTCTTCGCTGTGAGAGATTTGTCTCAGACCGAGGAGTTATCATTTCTTGCCCCGCAAGCAATGTTACCGTTGTGCACAAATCCGACCATTGGAATCATGTCTCGGCTATTGGCTGAACCCGATGTCCAATTTGGTCTTTTCCCATTAGGGAAAGTTGCGTCTATAAATAGCCACCCCGCTCCAACCTTGACCGTTGGCTGCTCCACTTAAGATAAACCAAAGAAGATTGATTTGAGCAATCCCTCTCCGAGTGATTCGAGTTTAAGATCCACCGACAGAAAAATCAAGAGCCCAAACTTAGACAATGGTTTAGCATCACACTAGTTATGAGTGAGAATTCTTGTACCTATTGCGTCTTGAGAGTTGTGCATTGTCTATACAGATAAGTTTCTGCTTCGAGTGTTGAAGAGTTGTTGTCTTCACTGAGCCAGATCTTCAACAACCAAGAGCATTGTGGTTTGCGCTAATCGACCGAATGTTTAGTGATTGATAACCCTCAATCGTAAGGGATCGAGATAGTCTTCGCGGGTAAGAATAACCCAATTTATTGATTCGACACACGGGAAGCCAAAGAGTATTTATAAGCTTTGACAGTTGAGTTGTCAATTCAACCGCACCTAAAATATACTTACTTGCAACAAAAGATAAGTGGTAACAGTGATATGATAGCGATGATAGTAATAGTAAAAGTAAACAGCAAAAGTAAATAGCAGTAGTAAATGGCAAAAGTAGCAACTAGTGACAAGCAGGGTTTAAAACACTGTAGGCTAGGGAGATGGATGGTTGGGCGCTGCATGGATGAGATAGATTCTAACTTGGGGCACGGCACACGGAAAAGTAATGATCATCTAGGCAAATATCAAACATTAGGCATGTATCCCGTAGGTAGTTGTGCGTGCTTGCAATAAGAACTTGCACAACATCTTTTGTCCTACCATCCCGCTACGAACGGGGCCAAAAGGAACTTATGGATATTAAGGTGCTCCTATCAAAGAGCACCGGAACAAAGCAATGAACTCAATGGATACATGTAATCCTCAAACTACGGACCATCCCCTTTGGTGTCCCAAGCTGTCACTTTTGGGATCGCCGGTTCCGAACCGTAACAGGTGCAAACAACTCATAGATAGGATCACGAACACAAATATATTCATACAAACACATATGGTTCAGATCTGAAATCATGGCACTCGGGCCCTAAGTGTCAAGCATTAAGAACAAAAAGTTGTAGCAAAGATGATAAACACCATAGTAGATGATAGGCAACATGCCCCCAACAATCTGATAAACTATTACATGATCTAACTCATCCAATCCCTACCATCCCCTTCGCCTACAGCAGGGGAATTACTCACACATGAAAGGGGAAGTCATGGAGGGGATGATGGAGTGGTGATGATGATGACGATGGCGACGATCTCCCCTCTCCGGAGGCCAATTCAGCCTCCAGATTAGCCCTCCCGAGGAAGAACAGAGGGTGGCGGCGGCTCCGCGACGGAAAACTGCGAAAGAACTTCTGATCTGGGGTTTCTGCGTCGGGAGTAAAAATACGAGGTAAAGTAGGGCACCAGGGGGTGTGGGCCCCACCCAGGCGACCCCCCGGCGCGGCCCAGGGGGGGCGCGCCCACAGGGCGCCTGGGCACCCCCTGGCCCCCCTCTGGCCCCACTTCTGGCTCCTGGTTCCTTCGGGTGCGTGGATTTTCTGTGATTTTTCGTGGATTTTTCTGAGATACTTAAAAATCCGTTTTCCTGCACACAAATAAACCATACAGGCAGCTCTGCTGAAAACAGCGTTAGTCCGGGTTAGTTTAGTCCAAATCATGCAAGAATGAGGCCAAAACAATATCAAAAGTGTTTGGAAAAGTAGATACGTTTGAGACGTATCAACTCCCCCAAGCTTAGCATATTGCTTGTCCTCAAGCAATTCAGTTCAACGAACTGGTCACGACAAAGAAAACTTTGACAAACTCTTTTGCTTCATTAGATGTATATAAGCATGTACTACGAAAAGAGTTTAGCAAGTATTGAAACAGTACTTATGAGGACAATGCAAGGAGCAATCCTTCTTTCAAGTGACCAGTCACAAATACTTAAAAGTAAATAATATATTACTGAAAATCAAGACAAGATTACATTGCACATAGCTTGAGCATATTAGGGTGGTATCTCGCTAGCCTCCATGAGTGAAGCAAAACATAAATGCAGAGACTCCTCCAGAGTTTTAAAGGAGACTAGAACTAAGAATTTCAGAATAAATCATATCACAAGTATGCAGAAGACAATGTAATACTTTGGGACAATGCACATTACACTCAGAATGACAATTATCCTCTCCTAGTCGGTGCTTTGAAGAAAGAAGGTGAGACTCTCGAACCGTGGCTTTTATTGGCAAAGTTGAAAACCCGTGATCGGAAACAAAAACTAAACATGTACCAGAGCTCTTGGTTTTAAAAACAGAAGTAAATATGTTTTTGAGAGGTGCATATTTCGTCAACGAATGCTAGCAGATAACTCAATCACTTTTTAAGCTAGACAAGTCTCGAGGAACGGCTCCCGCATGAGGACGATCACATCCTCTTAATCTCCTTTGTTTATCACTGCCAAAGTTTTCTGATTTCTCATGAACAAAGCGTGAAGGAGGGTTTGTTTGTTATATTATCTTTTTGAGCCGGGCGCACTCAATGCCAGTTCCTTTTCGTATTAGGGGTTTGCACATTAGACATGCAATCCAGGGGTGAAACTTGTCCAACTTAAAAAGATTATGAATTAACTACTACTTCCTCATGAGCTAAAACATAGGCACAAAAGAGAAATGCTTTTGAATAATTTCGAGATGGTACACGAAAGTCTTCGTTAGGAATAGCAGGTAAATACCATGTATAGGAAGGTATAGTGGACTCATATGGCATAACTGGTTTTAAGGATTTTGGATGCACAAGCAGTCAGTCCGCTTAGTACAGGTGGAGGTTTAGCAAAAGACTGGGAAGCGACCAACTAGAGAGCAATAACGGTCATAATCATGCAGAGCGACAAAGCAACATTGAATCGGGCATGAAAGTGATATAACTATTCTAAAACTCAAAGATCATCAAGGCAAAGTAGACTTTTTAGTCTTAAACATGTGTAAGCATGTGCCAAGTCAATCCAAAAATTCTCTAAAGGGAAATACCACCTTAGTATACCAGACTATGAACAGTGCAATGCATGCAGATCATTTCAATAACACATTATATACTCTAGTTATTCGAGACTAGCCACAAGGAAAGCATGAACCGCTGGAAGAGCATTGTAAACATAGCACTATGTCGCTACAAGCTGGTCTCTAGATCATAAGTACAGGCATATGTACAAAAGTAGAAACAAAAAGAGTTCATACCGGTCTTCCTTGTTGCTTCCCTCCAGTCGATCTTCGTCATCACTGCTTGTCACTTGCACGATCGAACGTGAGAAATGTAATTAAATGCCATCACGGACTCGAGCTGATCTCTGAAAACAAAGCAAACTAAAGAGAGAAAGGAAATCTTTTTAGGTTTTTTCAAAGGTTGAATAAAAGCAAAAGAAAGAGAAAATCTTTTTGTTGTTTTTGCAAAGAGAGAAACAAAGAAGAACGGGCAAAAACTTCGAAAAGATCAAAGCGAATAAAACGGATAATACAATGGAAAAGTGAGAAGGGCACGTACTCCCCCAAGCTTAGGCTTTTGGCCTAAGTTGGTAGCAGCTACTGCCCCCAGGAGCCTCCTGCTCCAGGGGTATGGTGGTGAGTCCACGAGTCGTAGAAGGATGCTGGCGCGTACACCGAACTCCTCGGAGTCTCCCACGAGGAAGGTTCCGAACGCCAAACAGAGGAAGACCCTTCACCAAACTCGGTGGCGGTCTCTTCCTGAAAATGTGGTATCTCACCGTGCCTCTCCTCGTCGGGCACAACCCCCTCCATGGGGTTATGAAACTGATGCTGGACCATGAACTCATCGAACTGAACAACATCAAAGGACCATCCCTTCCTGCGAGAAAAACCAAACAAAAGAGGTGCAGGTAGACGGATCTCGCGTTCCGCGGCAGTTCCGAAACGCAAGATATAAATAAGATTACCAAGCTCAGAACCCATGGTAACAAACTTATGCCTTTTCATAGCAGCAAGATCAAAGCTTAAATAAGTAAAAGGAGTATCATCAGGGTGTGGGGTGCCTCCAAGATGCTCTAAGATAAGTGTGGCATAACGCCACCATTGTCAGGACCCCGATCCTAAGTCACACCGATCTAGCTGTAGCACGTCATATCACTTTGCGGCCTCACGCACGGTAACCCCACGGGTGCCACCTTACCTGGCCCGGGACCGTTTGCGCATTTTGGCACACGTATATGACAGTGTCGCTAGCATCCATATGACAGAGAACCCGGGCCGACATGGCTAGTTATAAACCAAAAGTGGCACTAGATTACAGAGACAGGCATCCATGACCCAGCAACGAACGTGTCGGTCATCAACGTATGAACCCAAGTCGTAGCAAGCTACATGGACTTAAAGGAACAACGCGTGACATTTCCCCTAAGGGACAGACACAGGAACGAAGAAGGACACATGCCGGCCAGCCTACGTGTTCCGAGCAGTAGCAAGCTACCAAGGCTCATTGGAATCACTAGGAGGCATTTCCCTGTAAGGTAGGCTACCAAAGGAAAACAACTAGGTGTCGAATCCCACACATACCAAGCATTTCAAACATACACGCAATATGCTCAATATGTGCAAATACAACATTGCATCACAACATAACTCTATGACTCAAAGTACTTTATTTAAAAGGCTCCAAGAGCCATACATAACATATTCATACAGGTAGGGGTCACATGACCCAACACTCAAGTCATACAGTCATACAAGCACAAGCGGAAGCTACATGTCTGAGTACAGACAACTTAGAAAATAAAACAGGCTTGGTGTAGCCTGACTATCTACAAGGCCCTTCACAAGCTCCAGATCACCGTCTGGGTGTCAAGCTACTCGTCGACGTCAACGTCTATGTAGAACCCATCAGCAGGGGCAGGGTTCTCCTCTGCAACAGTTATTAAGCAAACATGAGTACAAAGGTACTCAGCAAGTCTTACCACAGAACCTATCATACATGCAACATTATCAAAGGGGATAGTGGGGTTTATAGCAGAATGCCAGCTTTGACCTTGGCTAACCTATACTACAACTCTCAACGGATTGCAAGATGTTATTACGAACACGAGTCCACTATTCACCACATCAATACACTACCGAGGATCCTCTTCCGTCATCCTACGGAAAGGCCATCCACGGCACTCACGCTTATCTTGAGGCTTTTAGTAGTATCCATCAACTTGTCTATGAACTGTAAGAGTAACCAAGTAGTTCGTACCGCGAACAACGGCTATTCGAATAGTTTGATAACCCTGCAGGGGTGTACCTCTTCACACACGCTTCCACCACTTATCACCGTTTACTCGGCGTGTACTCGGCAACCTTCAAGCGGAAGCCCAGCGAGGGTGTCGGCCACGACCTGACTAACTACTCCAGTCTCTCGTCCAGGTTTATCGCCTATTTGGGTTCCATCCGTGGGGAGATCCGGCCGGGGTGTCGCTCACGGCCCCAAACGATGTGTACAGGGTTCCCGAGTCACCAAACGGGCAACCGGTACACCGTGCCACGTACCTGTCGCATCACAACCCACCCCGAGGGTCAGCGTTGTGCACGACCTCCAGTAAGCTATAAACACCATAAACTAGTTGCAACTCCTGGACAGAGATCGAGGGTAATTAATAAGTCGAGAGGGTCCATTGGTTTCGGGCCCAATGCATGGTAGTAACTGCAACTTGAACCACACATACAGATCTCGGGTCCTATGTACGGTTCCAATGAAACAACCCACCACGTACTCCTACATGGCCTTTCATCGATACCTTTACCAAGCGTATTCCACACTTCCTTCTCTTTATCGGTAAGATCATTTCACTCTGATCCATCACCCAGATGAATCAGACCAGACACAACTCTAAGCATAGCAGGCAACATAAGTAAATAGCATGGTGGATCACACATCACATGGCTTAATCAACTCCTACACATGCTAGTGGGTTTCAACTATTTACTGTGGCAATGACAGGTCATGCAAGGGAATAGGGTTCAACTACCGCAGCAAGTAGCAGTTCACGCGCTGTTGCCTTAATGCAGTAAAAGAGAGCAGGAGCGAGAAGATTGGGTTTGTATCGGAATGATCAATGATTGCTTGCCTGACAAGGTAGTTGTCGGGTACTGCTCTTCAACTGGATACGCAGCAGTATCCTCGGGAGCAGGACCTAACACAGGGAATACCGATGATACAATTATTAACAAACAAATGCAACAATATGATGCATGTTTATGACATGGCAAGATGCATGTGTGTTGGCTAATGCAACTAAAACCAGAAGGGTTTTGAACCTATTTGAATCAAGGATTCAAATTGAAGTTCAAACTATTATTTAAATAAGTGCATTATCATGTTTTTGATGTATACAGCAAGTTATCTTGTTCAAACATGCATGAAACCAGTGCCATTAGAAATATTGGATTTTTATGATCATTTTTCATATATAAATCTTTTCCATCTGAGCTATGGTTGATTTTATATGATTTTTTAGAAGTTTTGGGTATTTTCTGGAATTTCCTGAATTATTTTAAATCTAAAAATCCCAGAAAAACCTTTACTGCGTCAGCATGACATCATGCTGACGTCAGCCAGTCAACAGGGCCAGTCCAGGTCAAACCTGACCAGTGGGTCCCTCATGTCAGTGTCACAGCTAATTAACTGAGTTAATTAGAGTTTAACTAAAACTAATTAGCTGTCAGTGGGGCCAGGGCCCACGTGTCAGTGACTAAACTAATTAACTAATTAATATTAAACTGACAACTAAACTAAGTTTGACTTGCGGGCAGGGCCCACATGTCATTGACCCAGGGGGTCAAACCCGTGGTCAAAACAGGTCCAACTCGTCGGCGTTTAGCCGCCGGCGAGGCCAAACGCGGCGGCGTGCTTCGGAAAACGCCTACGGTGCACGGCTCGAGCTGCAGCTGGGTGCGTTGGATAGCCCTTGCTGTTGCGCGTCGGATGGAGGTGGTCGCCGGACCTGGGGTGGCCGGAGACGACGGCAACGAGCTCGACGGCGGCGACCGGCGTCGGGCGTGTGTGGAGATGCGGCTGCAGGGGCCTAGGCGATGCGTGCGTAGCACCGTTCGCATCTACGTGCTGTGGTGAGTACGTTGGACGGGTGCCGGTGACCAAATGGTCACCGGAGCATCACCGGCGACGAGCACGGCGGCGGTGCGTGCGGGCGAGCTTCGTGCAGTAAGTTACAGGGCAAAAGGGAGCCAACGGAGAGGGGGAGGAGGTAGCTAGGCTCACAGGGGTTGCGGCAAGCACCGGAGCAAGCTCGGGGGTGGTCGGAGCGGAGCAGAACGGCGAGGGGGATCTCCGCGGCCGGAGTTGGGGAAGAAGAGGTCGGGGGCGTCTCCAGGGCGGGCGAGCGCTCGGGGCTCGGCCTGTTCGAAGCAGTCGAGGACGGCGGAGACGAGGGACAACACGGCGGAGCTCGGGGACGACGGTGGACGCGGCTTCTACGACGGTGCGATCACGGCGGCGTCGGCCATGGCGCGGGGAGAGCGGAGGAGAGGAACTGGGGGGAGGCGGAGGTGTCTGGGGGGTCGAGGAGGACGTGGACGTTCGATCCATCCCTCCAGGACGGCGAGGGGTGAAGCAAGGCGGCGGGCAGCTGCGTGGCGCGCCGTGCGGTCGCCGTCGAGCACCTGCCTGCCTGCCTGGCCGAGCCAAGCAGCTCGCTGGAGCGGCAGCTGGGCTGGGCCGGCAGGTGGGCCGGGTGGGCGCCAGGTAAGTGTTCTTCCTATTTTTCTTTTCCTATTTTCTTTCTGTTTTATTTCTTTTGCAACTTTGTTCATTTAATAAAAATGCCTAAACATTTTTATAACTCATAACACTTGTCATACCTGTTGTATATAATATGAACAGTAGGAAACATTATAGTTTATGATTATTTGAGCATTTAAAATATTTTGTAGCATTTAAATGCCCAAATTCAAATACCATATGATTTAATCCAAAGCCCTAGATTGTCCTAGAAAAATGTGCACCATTTTAGGCAGAGGTTTAAGACCAAGGCAGAAATGATGAACATTTTGGAGGGCATTTTGGGTACATTGGAAAATATTTTATCAAACCCTAGTTGTTAGGGGAGGGGTGCTGGGGTTTCTGTTAATCCCATTTCAAGTTTTCTTTGAAAGTAAACATGATGCACACTCTAGTCAGGTCCTAATGCAAGTGCTAGCTAGGGATGTGACAACTCACCCCCACTTAAAAGAATCGCGTCCCGAGATTCGGGTTCCTCCGGAAAGAGGGTGGGGTACTCAAGTCGAAGACGATCCTCCCTTTCCCAAGTAGCTTCACTCTTGGAATGATGTGACCATTGAACCTTGAGAAACTTGATATTGTGGCGTCGAGTGGTGCGCTCAGTTTGATCAAGAATACGAACGGGGTATTCTCGATATGTGAGATTGTCTTGGAGATCAAGCGTTTCGTGGTCCACTCCGCGGATAGGATCCGAGAAGCAACGCCTGAGTTGAGAAACGTGGAAAACATCATGAACTCTGGAGAGGTGCGGAGGTAGTTCCAATTGGTAGGCAACTTCTCCTCGTTTGGCAAGAATGCGAAAAGGACCGATGTAACGAGGGGCCAATTTGCCTTTGATACCGAAGCGATGGGTTCCCTTAAGAGGAGTAACCCGAAGGTAAGCCTTATCGCCGACTTCAAAAGTCACAGCCTTATGATGACTATCATATTGGCTCTTTTGGCGAGACTGGGCTGTTTTCAATCTCTCACGAACGATGCGAACTTGCTCTTCTGCTTCCTGAATCATATCCGGGCCAAAGAATTGTCTTTCCCCGGTCTCTGACCAGTTAAGAGGTGTTCGACACCTTCGTCCATATAGAACTTCGAAGGGAGCTTTACCCAGGCTGGCTTGATAACTATTGTTATAAGCGAATTCGGCAAATGGAAGACACTTTTCCCATTCCATACCGAAAGAAATGACAGAGGCTCGAAGCATGTCTTCCAGAATTTGATTGACTCGTTCCACTTGACCACTTGATTGCGGATGGAAGGCAGTACTGAAAGAGAGATGAGTTCACATAGCATTCTGGAAACTTTCCCAAAATCGTGAAGTAAAAAGACTTGCACGGTCTGAGTTAATCTCCAACGGTACACCATGAAGTGATACTATTCGAGAGATATATAAGTCTGCTAGCTGGCTAGCGGTAATGCTCTCCCGAACAGGCAGGAAATGAGCTACTTTAGAGAGGCGGTCGATAACGACGAAGATAGCATTATTCCCTTTCCTGGACCTGGGAAACCCGGTAATGAAGTCCATACCGACTTTATCCCATTTCCATTCAGGAATAGCTAGAGGTTGAAGGGTGCCAGCAGGCCGTTGATGCTCTGCTTTAACTCGACGACAAACGTCGCAGTTAGCAATGAATTGAGCGATTTCTCTCTTCATCCTAGTCCACCAGAATCTTTGACGTAGGTCTTGATACATTTTGGTACTACCGGGATGAATCGTGAGAGGAGATTCATGAGCCTCCTTGAGGATCAAACGTCTTAGGTTTTGTACTTTAGGAACCACTAAACGGTTACTAAAGAATACGACTCCTTGATCATCAATTGAGAAACATCCTGCAACTCCTTTCTTGATGTTCCTCTTGATACGGGAAATTCCGGGATCAACCTTCTGTGCTTTGATGACCTGATCCAAAAGGGTAGGTTTCACCACCAAGGTGGAAAGAAATCCTCGAGGAACAATGTGAGGGTTAAGCTTGCGAAATTCCTCGTGGAGAAGTGGTTGACTTTGTTGTAGCATTAAATTGTTACAATATGACTTACGACTTAGTGCATCAGCCATGACATTGGCCTTTCCAGGAGTGTAAGTGATTCCTAAGTCGTAGTCGGTGAGCAACTCAACCCAACGTCTTTGCCTGAGATTTAGATCCGGTTGGGTGAAGATATACTTCAAACTTTGGTGATCAGTGAAGATTTCACAGCGATTACCAAGGAGGTAATGTCGCCATGTTTTGAGTGCATGGACTACAGCTGCAAGCTCTAAATCATGAGTAGGATAGTTATCCTCATGTGGGCGCAACTGTCGGGATGCGTATGCAATCACTTGATGATCTTGCATGAGAATGCAACCTAGTCCTTGTCGCGAGGCGTCGTAATAGATTATAAAATCCTTGGAAAAGTCTGGTGGTACCAGTACAGGTGCAGATGTCAGGCGTCTTTTCAGTTCCGGAAAACTGGACTCGCACTGTGGGGTCCACTCAAACTTTTTATCTTTCTTGAGGATTTCGGTTAGAGGTTTAGCAACCTTGGAGAAATTCTCGACGAAACGTCGGCAATAGCTCGCTAAGCCAAGAAAACTCCTAACTTGCTTGACCGATTCAGGGGGAGTCCAATCAAGGACGGCTTGAACTCGCTCGGGATTGACAGCAATACCCTTGCCAGAGATCACATGACCTAGATAGGTTACTTCTGGCAACCAAAATTCACATTTAGAGAATTTGGCATAAAGGCGGTGCTCTCGAAGCTTCGTCAATACCAGCCTTAAATGCTCGGCATGATCTTCCTTGTTCTTGGAGAAAATGAGTATATCATCGAGGTATACCACGACGAATTTATCCAAATACTCCATGAATATAGAATTCATTAACCGAGAAAAGGTAGCTGGGGCATTGGTTAATCCGAAGGATATGACGGTGTACTCATATTGGCCATAACGAGTAACGAAAGCCGTTTTAGGAATGTCCTCGTTCCTGATTTTGATTTGATGGTAGCCCAACCTCAAATCCATCTTAGAGAAGACTGAGGATCCAGCGAGCTGATCATACAGGTCGTTGATCCTGGGAAGCGGATACTTATTCTTTATGGTGACCAGATTGACAGGTCGATAATCTACAACCATCCGCTCCGTTCCATCCTTCTTCTTGACGAAGAGGACGGGGCAAGCCCAAGGGGAAGAACTAGGACGGATGAAACCCTTTTGCAAGGACTCATCGAGTTGTTTATTTAGCTCAGCTAATTCTAGTGGTGCCATCTTATAAGGTCTCCTAGAGATTGGGACAGTTCCAGGGATAAGATCTATCACGAACTCGACATCTCTGTCAGGTGGAACTCCTGGCAGTTCTTCTGGAAAAACATCTGGGAAGTCACGGACTACCGGGATATCTTCGAGTTCTGGTAGAGGGCTGGCATTAAGAGAGTAGAGCTGACGTTCAGCCATTCGAGTCAAGACATTGACTATCTTGCCGGATGGATGTGTAAGTTGAACGGTCCTAGTAAAGCAATCAATTTTGGCGTAATGGGTTGTCATCCAATCCATACCCAAAATGATATTTATGTCCGAGGACTTGAGAGCGATTAGAGATGCAAGGAAAACAAGTCTATCGACAAGGATTTCATTTCCATGGCTTACCCTAGAGGTTTGCCACTTTGAACCAGGAGTTTGAATAACCATGGAAGTAGGCATGTCACAAAAAGTCATGTTGTGCAATCGAGCATAGCTCTCAGATATGAACGAATGGGATGCTCCAGTATCAAAAAGAACATATGCCGGATGGCAGTTTACGAGAAGCGTACCAAGGACGACGTTAGGATCCTCATAAGCTTCTTCGGCAGAAACATAGTTGACATGACCACGTGCAGTGGAGATTGGCTTGACATAGTTCACCTTGCCGGTTGGCTTACCACGGCCAACGGGTTTTCCTGGCTGATTCTGGGGACAATCACGCATGTAGTGTCCCGGTTCTCCACACTTGAAACATGTCACAGTGGTGGTGCGCGGAGCAAAGTTGGAGGGTGGACCTCCATAGGTCTTAGCAGGTGCAAACTGTTGAGTTGGGCGAGGCGCCTCATAGGATGGCCTCGGTGTATACTTGGGTGGCAGAGCAGTGTTAGGAACCCACACACGGCGCTTGTGAGAGCCAGAGCCGGATGAGGAACCAAGGTCTCGAGTATGCTTGCGGGTGGCCTCGAAGTCGGTCTGGCTTGTCTCAGCACTGATAGCCTTGTTAACCAACTTCTGGAAGGAGGTGCACTTGTGCAGACGTAGATCTCGACGAAGTTCAGGGCTGAGTCCCTTGCGGAACCTCGCCTGTTTCTTTGCGTCGGTGGATACTTCCTCAGGTGCATAGCGTGCCAGATTACCAAACTCACGACTATAGCCGTCCACAGTTAAACGACCCTGGGTGAAATTGCAGAATTCCTCCCGCTTGCGATCCATGAGACCTTCCGGAATGTGATGTTCACGGAATGCCTCACTGAACTCAACCCAGGTAGTGACTTGGCCAGCAGGTCGCATAGCTTCAAAGTTTTCCCACCAAAGACTGGCAGGGCCCTCAAGATGGTAGGCGGCGTAGATAACCTTGTCAGCTTCGGCCACACGGGCAGAGTGTAGCTTGTGGGTGATACTACGTAGCCAGTCATCAGCATCCAGAGGTTCAGTGGAGTGATGGAACTTTGGTGGACACATCTCGATAAAATCGTGGATTGACACCACGTCATTCCTCTGACGGAACCCAGTGTTTTGCTCTATGCGTTCCAGCAGACGGTTGGTCTCTCTCTTGTTCCGTTCTGCTTCAAGCATAACTTCCGCCAAAGAGGGTGGCTGGGGCAGATTTCCATCTCTAGCCCCACTAGCCTCACCCTGCTCCTGAGCAGCAGGAGTGTTGCGAGTGTTGACCATCCTAGGAAAACAAAACAACGGTTTAGACAAGGATGGCAAAAATTTGACATAGAAGTGCAGAATGTAATGGATGACACAGAATGCAGAGATGTTCATCCGTACGACATGGTAATATAGGAACTGCTATATATACACCAGTGGTCATACACACCATACAAAGTTTAGTACAAGCCAAGGCTAAAGTACAACTGCGGTGAAAGACGATACATCCCATCAGAGGCATTCCAAGCTCCTATACATTATTTAACTACACCTCCGGAACTCAGTACACACTAAGTCATATTCCACAAGACGCGCAGGACTGTGGAAATACAACTACTACAATACTACTACTACCACGGACTAGCTCAGACGTTCGCGTAGTAATCCTCGTAAAGATTACCACCGTAGCCTGGAAGTGGTACAGACGGATCTTGGAACTCGCGAGCACTCGAAGGCTGTGGACCATAGGGGCATGGGTGTGGTCTCGGTCCCGATGCTGGTGGTAACCGACGCCCACGTGGAGGTGTAATACCCCCAACGTCACGCCAATCCATGCGATCAGGCAGACGAGTCCGCACAGGATACAAATCCCGCATGTCCAGATATCCGGCGTGCACAGCCGGTACAAGCCGTGTCAAAGTAGTCCAGTGAGCGGCTCGGGTGTTATACAGCTCCATTCGGAGGGCACGGACCTCACGGTCCCTATACTCCAACATCTGAACAATAGTCTGAAGCAGTGGCTCTTCATGAGCAGCATCAGTATACAGACCAGTGTAGTAGCCTTCCTCTCCGGGGAGTGAAGCGGGCATGTAACAGAACTCAGTGTTCAGCAACAGGGCATGCCTAGCACGGAGAATGGTCATCATCGAATAAGCGGCATCCTGTACTGCCATCTCGATGGTAATCCCGAGTCCATAAGACCAATGGATGGGATCATTTGCTCCGGGATATGAGGGGTATATCCGGACTGTGCAGAAATACTGACTTTGATTGAAATCCCAATACTGTTCCTCCACAGTGTATTCAGGATACCAGCGATAACCGGTCTCAGTCATCACACGGACTAGCATGGCCGTGTGACCGGGCACATTAATGCACCGAGTCAAACGAACCACTTGGTGAGGGATGCGGCCATACATCTGAAACACGAAATAATGCAAAGGCATTAGTGTTTCTGGAAGAAATCGGGCAGCATAACAACTGTAAATGCTCAAACAAGGATTTGAGACATCATACAAATGATAGCATAGCCACTCAACAATTCCATATCAAGGTTCCGGGTTCAACAATCATCATACTCAAAGGATAGAAACTGAACTGAGGCTTGAAACCAACAATCCTAAGAGTCTACGGATTAGTAACACGTGAACCTAGTAAGGATAAGAGGCCTAATCCTAAATCCCCGTAGAAAGAATAGACAGACTCAGATCAGAAGGGCATAAGGTAAAGGAGTAAAAAGAGCCTTACGTTCCCTTCCACAATCAATTCCCCTACATATAACTAAGAATTTTTCTAGACTCAACATCGACCAGTTTGGCTTGAGAAACCTACAGGCAGTCCAGCTCTGATGCCAACGCTGTCAGGACCCCGATCCTAAGTCACACCGATCTAGCTGTAACACGTCATATCACTTTGCGGCCTCACGCACGGTAACCCCACGGGTGCCACCTTACCTGGCCCGGGACCGTTTGCGCATTTTGGCACACGTATATGGCAGTGTCGCTAGCATCCATATGACAGAGAACCCGGGCCGACATGGCTAGTTATAAACCAAAAGTGGCACTAAATTACAGAGACAGGCATCCATGACCCAGCAACGAACGTGTCGGTCATCAACGTATGAACCCAAGTCGTAGCAAGCTACATGGACTTAAAGGAACAACGCGTGACATTTCCCCTAAGGGACAGACACAGGAACAAAGAAGGACACATGCCGGCCAGCCTACGTGTTCCGAGCAGTAGCAAGCTACCAAGGCTCATTGGAATCACTAGGAGGCATTTCCCTGTAAGGTAGGCTACCAAAGGAAAACAACTAGGTGTCGGATCCCACACATACCAAGCATTTCAAACATACACGCAATATGCTCAATATGTGCAAATACAACATTGCATCACAACAGAACTCTATGACTCAAAGTACTTTATTTAAAAGGCTCCAAGAGCCATACATAACATATTCATACAGGTAGGGGTCACATGACCCAACACTCAAGTCATACAGTCATACAAGCACAAGCGGAAGCTACATGTCTGAGTACAGACAACTTAGAAAATAAAACAGGCTTGGTGTAGCCTGGCTATCTACAAGGCCCTTCACAAGCTCCAGATCACCGTCTGGGTGTCAAGCTACTCGTCGACGTCAACGTCTATGTAGAACCCATCAGCAGGGGCAGGGTTCTCCTCTGCAACAGTTATTAAGCAAACATGAGTACAAAGGTACTCAGCAAGTCTTACCACAGAACCTGTCATACATGCAACATTATCAAAGGGGATAGTGGGGTTTATAGCAGAATGCCAGCTTTGACCTTGGCTAACCTATACTACAACTCTCAACGGATTGCAAGATGTTATTACGAACACGAGTCCACTATTCACCACATCAATACACTACCGAGGATCCTCTTCCGTCATCCTACGGAAAGGCCATCCACGTCACTCACGCTTATCTTGAGGCTTTTAGTAGTATCCATCAACTTGTCTATGAACTGTAAGAGTAACCAAGTAGTTCGTACCGCGAACAACGGCTATTCGAATAGTTTGATAACCCTGCAGGGGTGTACCTCTTCACACACGCTTCCACCACTTATCGCCGTTTACTCGGCGTGTACTCGGCAACCTTCAAGCGGAAGCCCAGCAAGGGTGTCGGCCACGACCTGACTAACTACTCCAGTCTCTCGTCCAGGTTTATCGCCTATTTGGGTTCCATCCGTGGGGAGATCCGGCCGGGGTGTCGCTCACGGCCCCAAACGATGTGTACAGGGTTCCCGAGTCACCAAACGGGCAACCGATACACCGTGCCACGTACCTGTCGCATCACAACCCACCCCGAGGGTCAGCGTTGTGCACGACCTCCAGTAAGCTATAAACACCAGAAACTAGTTGCAACTCCTGGACAGAGATCGAGGGTAATTAATAAGTCGAGAGGGTCCATTGGTTTCGGGCCCAATGCATGGTAGTAACTGCAACTTGAACCACACATACAGATCTCGGGTCCTATGTACGGTTCCAATGAAACAACCCACCACGTACTCCTACATGGCCTTTCATCGATACCTTTACCAAGCGTATTCCACACTTCCTTCTCTTTATCGGTAAGATCATTT
The DNA here is from genome assembly GCA_902687465.1 of Secale cereale. NCBI lineage: Eukaryota > Viridiplantae > Streptophyta > Magnoliopsida > Poales > Poaceae > Secale > Secale cereale. The sequence continues at coordinate 421,044,125 of LR738709.1, forward strand.
CACTCTAATCCATCACCCAGATGAATCAGACCAGACACAACTCTAAGCATAGCAGGCAACATAAGTAAATAGCATGGTGGATCACACATCACATGGCTCAATCAACTCCTACACATGCTAGTGGGTTTCAACTATTTACTGTGGCAATGACAGGTCATGTAAGGGAATAGGGTTCAACTACCGCAGCAAGTAGCAGTTCACGCGCTGTTGCCTTAATGCAGTAAAAGAGAGCAGGAGCGAGAAGATTGGGTTTGTATCGGAATGATCAATGATTGCTTGCCTGACAAGGTAGTTGTCGGGTACTGCTCTTCAACTGGATACGCAGCAGTATCCTCGGGAGCAGGACCTAACACAGGGAATACCGACGATACAATTATTAACAAACAAATGCAACAATATGATGCATGTTTATGACATGGCAAGATGCATGTGTGTTGGCTAATGCAACTAAAACCAGAAGGGTTTTGAACCTATTTGAATCAAGGATTCAAATTGAAGTTCAAACTATTATTTAAATAAGTGAATTATCATGTTTTTGATGTATACAACAAGTTATCTTGTTCAAACATGCATGAAACCAGTGCCATTAGAAAGATTGGATTTTTCTGATCATTTTTCATATATAAATCTTTTCCATCTGAGCTATGGTTGATTTTATATGATTTTTAGAAGTTTTGGGTATTTTATGGAATTTCCTGAATTATTTTAAATCTAAAAATCCCAGAAAAACCTTTACTGCGTCAGCATGACATCATGCTGACGTCAGCCAGTCAACAGGGCCAGTCCAGGTCAAACCTGACCAGTGGGTCCCTCATGTCAGTGTCACAGCTAATTAACTGAGTTAATTAGAGTTTAACTAAAACTAATTAGCTGTCAGTGGGGCCAGGGCCCACGTGTCAGTGACTAAACTAATTAACTAATTAATATTAAACTAACAACTAAACTAAGTTTGACTTGCGGGCAGGGCCCGCATGTCATTGACCCACGGGGTCAAACCCGTGGTCAAAACAGGTCCAACTCGCCGGCGTTTAGCCGCCGGCGAGGCCAAACGCGGCGGCGTGCTTCGGAAAACGCCTACGGTGCACGGCTCGAGCTGCGGCTGGGTGCGTTGGATAGCCCTTGCTGTTGCGCATCGGATGGAGGTGGTCGCCGGACCTGGGGTGGCCGGAGACGACGGCAACGAGCTCGACGGCGGCGACCGACGTCGGGCGTGTGTGGAGATGCGGCTGCAGGGGCCTAGGCGATGCGTGCGTAGCACCGTTCGCATCTACGTGCTGTGGTGAGTACGTTGGACGGGTGCCGGTGACCAAATGGTCACCGGAGCATCACCGGCGACGAGCACGGCGGCGGTGCGTGCGGGCGAGCTTCGTGCAGTAAGTTACAGGGCAAAAGGGAGCCAACGGAGAGGGGGAGGAGGTAGCTAGGCTCACAGGGGTTGCGGCAAGCACCGGAGCGAGCTCGGGGGTGGTCGGAGCTGAGCAGAACGGCGAGGGGGATCTCCGCGGCCGGAGTTGGGGAAGAAGAGGTCGGGGGCGTCTCCAGGGCGGGCGAGCGCTCGGGACTCGGCCTGTTCGAAGCAGTCGAGGACGGCGGAGACGAGGGACAACACGGCGGAGCTCGGGGACGACGGTGGACGCGGCTTCTACGACGGTGCGATCACGGCGGCGTCGGCCATGGCGCGGGGAGAGCGGAGGAGAGGAACTGGGGGGAGGCGGAGGTGTCTGGGGGGTCGAGGAGGACGTGGACGTTCGATCCATCCCTCCAAGACGGCGAGGGGTGAAGCAAGGCGGCGGGCAGCTGCGTGGCGCGCCGTGCGGTCGCCGTCGAGCACCTGCCTGCCTGCCTAGCCGAGCCAAGCAGCTCGCTGGAGCGGCAGCTGGGCTGGGCCGGCAGGTGGGCCGGGTGGGCGCCAGGTAAGTGTTCTTCCTATTTTTCTTTTCCTATTTTCTTTCTGTTTTATTTCTTTTGCAACTTTGTTCATTTAATAAAAATGCCTAAACACTTTTATAACTCATAACACTTGTCATACCTGCTGTATATAATATGAACAGTAGGAAACATTATAGTTTATGATTGTTTAAGCATTTAAAATATTTTGTAGCATTTAAATGCCCAAATTCAAATACCATATGATTTAATCCAAAGCCCTAGATTGTCCTAGAAAAATGTGCACCATTTTTGGCAGAGGTTTAAGACCAAGGCAGAAATGATGAACATTTTGGAGGGCATTTTGGGTACATTGGAAAATATTTTATCAAACCCTAGTTGTTAGGGGAGGGGTGCTGGGGTTTCTGTTAATCCCATTTCAAGTTTTCTTTGAAAGTAAACATGATGCACACTCTAGTCAGGTCCTAATGCAAGTGCTAGCTAGGGATGTGACAACCATATAAGTCCCCCTTGTTACCGTTCATAGCAAGGCGTCTAGCAATTAAGGTACCCAGATTATAATCAGGCCTCCCTGAGAGGGCTGCTGCCAGGATAGCAATATCCGGAGCAGAAATGTTGCTCGTGTTGTCACGAGCTAACACCCCTCTAGCAATATAATATGCAAAATACCTGAGGTGAGGAAATAAGATGCTGGAGATCTTCGACCGATGAATATCCCTCGTACCCATGCTGCAGAGAGAGTTGATGACGGTTTTCAGCTCGGAGGGCTGAGTGGCCATCCTTGCCGTCCTCCCAACGTTCGGCACACCTATTATTTCACAAAAATTTCCCAAAGTCATGGTGATAAGATCATTATAAATTTTAAACTCAATAGCACCTGAATCAGGATTATATCTAAAACTGTTAATGAAACTGGAGGTGAGTTTTTGATACTGAGTAACACGGCTCGTGACGAGTCGTGTCAAACCTGCATTAGCACAAAGATTATAAAACTCATCCTTGATTCCCGCAGCTTCCATGAATTCATCACTTGGAATTGTCATCGCACGTGCTGGACTTGTGTCTTCCAACAACTCCAGGGGCACATGATCTTCATTATAGCTCACCCTAGCAGTCGATGGTGAAGCTGCGGCTCTAGTAACTCGATCGGAGTGTGCGGGCCTCCTCTTCTCAAGCCACCATTTTGCCCTTCCTAACAAACTCATTTCTGATTTTTTTTACAATTTACAAAAACGAGGATTAAAACAAAGTGAGCTAAGGCAAACTACTCAACTCACTTGCCCAAGGCATAAACTTGCATCAAAACTTGGAAAATAACTTCCTACACATGCATGCAAGCTCATCTCTACAGCACCAAGAACTACTAAATATTCACAAATGAGGCCACCAATCAAAAATCTAATTGGAGGGGTGGAGGAGTCACATACCAGGGAGTATTTGCTCAAAATTTCAGCTCAAATGAGGGGCTGTAGAGAGAGATCGAAGAATCGCCTCCAAGAACAGCAAGAACACAAAGAACAAGTGCAGAACTCACGTTTTTGGAGAAAGAGAGAGAGGGAGGAAGAAGACATACCTGGAGGGGGGCCATGTGGGCCCCAGGCGCCCTATGGGCGCGGCCAGGGGCTGGGCCGCGCCAGCTGGCCGCCTGGGCCACTGGTGGCCCCTCTTGGCTGGCCCCGAGACTTTCTGGGTCTCTCCCGTCGTGGAAATTTTTATTATAATTTTTCTGAAAACTTCACTGTTGAAAATTTTTCGAAGTTCAAAAAGCTGCGAAACTCTCTGAAAACTTGAAGCAGTTAGTAGTATTGTGAAGCTTCAAAAACATAAATACTTGGTACAGCAAGTAGGACAAAACTAAAAACAAATGAAAACATAACAAGCTCAACTTTTTATCCATATAAAACATGTTCACTAGTAAGGTTGATCAAGTCTTACCAACAAACAGGCGATATATAGAGCAAAAAGTCTCACCTCTTACGAAGTAATCACTGAACCTTTACTTTGATGGACATTGTCCCCACCATGATAGTTTTATATTTGTGAGGCACATGTAGTGGATAGTCCCATTCTCCAATCTTCACGGTCTCGATATTCTCTGTAGAGTTGAGGGCATGCCTCCTGTCGGTCTTCTTCGGAAAATATACCGTGTGTTCTTTATCATTCACATGGAAGGTAACTTTCCCTTTATTGCAATCAATAATAGCACCTGCGGTGTTAAGAAAAGGTCTACCAAGAATAATGGACATGCTCCCATCCTCGGGCATGTCAAGCACAACAAAATCAGTAAGAATTAAACAATTAGCAACTTCTACGGGAACATCCTCACAAATACCTATCGGAACAACGGTTGACTTGTCAGCCATCTGAAGGGAGATATCTGTAGGAATTAGTTTCTCTAAACAAAGCCTCTCGTAAAGAGAGAGAGGCATAACACTCACTCCTGCTCCAAGATCACATAAAGCAGTTTTGACATAATTATTCTTTATGGAGCAAGGAATGGTGGGTATACCTGGATCACCGAGCTTCTCAGGAATCTTTCCACTGAAAGAGTAGTTAGCAAGCATAGTAGATATTGCATCATTAGGAACTTTTCTTTTGTTAGTGACAATATCTTTCATATATTTTGAATAAGGAAGTAACTTAATAGCATCAGTCAAAGGGATTTGAAGAAAAAGAGGTTTAATCCACTCACAAAACTTATTATAATGCTCTTCTTCTTTGGATTTGATTGACTTACCTGGAAAGGGCATGGGTTTCTGTACCCATGGTTCTTTTTCCTTCCCATGTTTTCTTGCGATGAAGTCTTCTTTAGTGTACCTCTTACGTTTGCCAGGTGCTTCTTCTTCTCGTACTTCAGGCGGATCATTCTTCTCATTATCATTACCTTCAGGTTCAACACCGTCTTCAGTCTCAGCATCGGAGATAGATACACTGTTGGGATCAGTAGTTGGTTCTTCATCTGCAGTAGGATTATTAGAATTGTCAGTCTCCTTATGTTTCTTCTTCTTCTTTGGAGAGACAACAATTTCTTCTTCCTGCATTTGAGAATCCTGCTCGATTCTCTTCGGATGCCCCTCTGGATAAAGAGGATCTTGAGTGCTAGTTCCTCCTCGGGTCTTAATCCCGAAAGCCTGCAAATTATCTTGTTTGGCATTGTTAGCAAGCAAATCTCTTTGCACATTAGAAATTTGATCAAGCTGAGTTTGAACCATATGAAAATGCTTCACAAGACATTGAACATCATTAACTGTTCTATCTAAAACATCAAGCAGTCTTTTGATAGCAAGGGAATTATCATGCAACTGACTTTCTATCCTCTCATTAAAATGATTCTGTTTCATAATAAAATTATCAAACTCATCTAAACATTGATCAGGAGGCTTACCATGAGGGATGTCACTTGCGTCGAAATCTAAAAGAGAGTGTACCTCTACCATAGGAGGGTGAGTGGTAGGCTCACACAGCTTCTCAATAGGGGGTAGATTCTTCACGTCTTCAGCTTTAATACCTTTCTCTTTAATAGACTTCTTTGCTTCTCGCATATCCTCGGGGCTCAGAACAAACATGATGGTAATATGGACCGGAGTCTCATGATGTTCACTAGTGATGTCTCTCTCCCAAAAGATGATAAAACAGCTATGTGAGGTAAACAAATTACAGCTGGGCAATTGACAGGACCACAAACGCAAACCAATGCTGACTACATTGCAAGAAAGGTTGAGGTTCAAAGCATGGGCGGTACGCCAAAGTAAGTAGACCGAAATCCATCAATATCTACTACTAATCATCCACCTTGAGATATGTATCCATAACATCTCGCTGGTATTAAGTTGCGAGTCCCACCCATAGTGTAAACTCAATGCAACAGACAACTGCATTAAAAGAACTTTGCGTAAAGTAAACAATCCTTGCACCCGCGGGCACAAGCACCGTTGTTTTCCCCCTTGTGGCAACAGCACATCCCCTAGGCTCATGTTTCTGTCACTCAATCTAGTCATCGAGGGGCATGAACCCACAATCGAGCATAACGTTCCCTCTTGAAGTCACTACCTACTACTCGGCCAAAGCAATAAGTAACAACGGAGAACATGCAAGAATTACTTATGAACTAAAATATAAAAGAGGTGAATCAAATATATTACTCAAGATCAATCTGAACATAATCTCATAATCCATCGGATCCCAGCAAACTCAACATAGCAACAGCATAAGGATTACATAGGTGCCTCGATCATGTAGGGCAGCTCACGAGGACTAATTAGTGAAGCACAAGAACGGGAGGAGAACATCACATAGCTACTGGTCATGGACTCATGGTCCAAGGGAGACTACTCACGAGTCATCCGGGAGGCGTCCATGGTGGTGGAGAAGCTCCCGGTGGTGATCCTCCCCTCCGGCAGGGTGCCGGGAAGAGTTCTCCTGGTGCTCCCGATCCTGGAAGCGGCGGCGGCGGAACAGAGATGGGATCGCGAAAAGAGTTCCTGTTCTGAGGGTTTCAGAGGTCCCTCTAAATATATGCCAAAGGGGGGCACCAGACGGGCTTCGGGGGGCCCAGGCGCCCCCCCGGCGCGGCCCAGGGGGGGGGGGCGCCCACAGGGCGCCTGGAGCCCCTGTGGCCCCCCTAGGCTGCCCTTCGGACGCAGTGTTGTTTCCGGATCGCTGATTTTTTATATAATTTTTCTGGATTTTTCTGGGCAGTTCTCGAAACGTGAAAACCTGAAATACAAAAACAACCGAAAACAGAAACTGGCACTAGGGTGCACTGGATTAGTAAGTTAGTCCAAATATGATCAAAAGTGTATGGAAGTGCATGGATATCATAGCAATATCACCCAAAAGTGGCATGGAGCAAGCAGAAATTATAGATACGTTTTGGACGTATCAATGAGTAGGTGGTTTTATTCTCAGAAAATGAGTAGTGGAAGTTGTGGTTCGTTCTGATGGCTCTCTTGGAGAGTATATGGTGGTGGAGGGGTACATATAGGCAGCACCAAAAATGCAATCGTTACAAGCCTTTGACCCAACTCGGTGACACCGACATGAAAATCTCGGTGAGACCGACTAGTGTAAAAGACTTGACCATTACGCTTTTCGGTGAGACCGAACAGAATATCACAGTGCGACCAAAGTGCAATGGCTAGGTGATACGTCTCCAATGTATCTATAATTTTTTATTGTTCCATGTTGTTATATTATCATTCTTGGATGTTTTATAATCATGTTATAGCAATTTAATATCATTTTTTGGGACTAACCTATTGCCATAGTGCCAAGTGCCAGTTGCTGTTTTTTGCTTGTTTTCACTTTGCAGAAAATACCTATCAAACGGAGTCCAAATGCAACAAAACTTTTTGGAGATTTATTGTGACTAGAAGACAACTTGGGGGCCAAGGAAGGACCAGAGGGGAGGCCTGTGGGGACCACAAGACACCAGGGCGTGCCCTGGTGGGTTGTGGGGCCCACGAGGGTCTCCTCCACCGCCTCTTCGCTCTATAAATCCTCAGAAATTCCAGAAACCCTAGGGGAGGAGACAAAACATAGCTCTAGCCGCCGCAAGGTCCAGAACCATGAGATCCAATCGAACACCATCACGGAGGGGTTCATCATGCTCATTGGTGCCTCTCTGATGATGCGTGAGTAGTCCACCATAGACCTACGGGTCCGTGGATAGTAGCTAGATGGCTTCTTCTCTCTTTTTGATTCTCAATACAATGGTCTCTTGGAGATCTATTTGATGTAATGACTTTTGCAATGTGTTTGTTAGGATCCGATGAATTTCGAGTTTATGATCAATTTCTATCCATGAATATTATTTGAGTCTTCTCTGATCTCTTATATGCATGATTACTTATAGCCTCGTATTTCTTCTTCGAATCTTTGATTTAGTTAGGCCAACTAGATCGATTTTTCTTGACATGGGAAGAGGTGCTTTGTGATGGGTTCGATCTTACGGTGTCCTCACCGAGTGACAGAAGGGGTAGTGTCAGGGATATAACTACTAGGTATAAACCGCCCAGGGAGGGGCCGGTTTATGCTTGTAAGGATTACTTCTATTGAAGCCCAGTGAGACATGGAGCATGGTGCTTTATTATAGAAGACTAGAGATCCAGGGCCCAAGAGGTATTAGGGCCCGTAAAGTGTAAACCGCCATACGACGTGTAAACTTGTGTTGTAAGATAGGAAAGATAGAGACCGAGTCGGGCACGTTTATGAGTTGGCCTCGGGATTCTGTATACCGGACCGGGCGTCATCCTGTGTAGATAAAGGGATGAACAGGCGACGGTTCAAGGACAAAGAACAACAACTCGAGACACATGCAAAGTGGATTCGCTCCCTGGTCATCGAAACCCTAGCAATACTATACCAAACTAGACGTAGGCTTTTACCTTCATCGAAGGGGCCAAACTAGTATAAAAATCCCTTGTGTCCTTGTTCGCTTTAACCCCTTTAAGCTAACCCGTAGCGATGGCTCCACGACTAAGTCCGACAAAACCACGACAGTTGGCGCCCATCGTGGGACTATCTCACGATGGTTTCGAGTTCTTGAAGGGCAACTTTGAAGGACTCAAGGGCTACGCAGTGGGCCGGATGACTAAGAGTCATCGTGGCAAGATCTACATCGATGATGCAGGCTGGGGTCCCGAGGCCGATTCAATCGAGTACGAGTATCGGGTCCCCTTTGGCGGCATCCACGTCTTCATTGGCAAGATCGGCGAAACGGGCCCTGAGCCGGACATCTTCTCCAACATCGTCGAGTCGGCTCAGCGTGCGAGACCTGCCCGGGTTCGGCCCGCAATGAAGCGTGTCTTCGTGGGAGCGGTTCACGGGGCACAAGCTGAGGATGGATCGGAATCCGGTGGCGAGACCGTCGTTTATTCCGGCGACGAGTCATCCATTGGAGAAACTGAGTCTTTATATCTATTGCCGGATGGCCGGTCTGGGGGCTGTTCCGATGGTGACAGCATTCCGGACACCCTTGATCCGCCGAGCCGGGTGGCCGGCTTCATGGCCGGATCACAATCTGTGCAACAGTCGTCAACTGCGGCGGCATTAACATCCGAACAACGGCAACAGCGGCAGGAGGCCCGGTTCAGCCGCCGGCTCAAGTTCTGACCGCTTTAGTTGATACTTTGACAGCGCTGCTAACCGCGGAGGTCGGCCAGGCCGAGAAAGTGCAACACGACACGGTAGTTGCTAAGGTGAGGGGCCAAATAGATCAAGCTAACTTGGACCTGGCTACTGAGAACTCTAGGATGATCGCAAGGCAGGCCGAGATAGATGCTCAGGCCTATCAGCTCCTGTTGGATGAGACGGCATCAAACGACGTAATGAGGAGAAGGCGCCAGTCTCGTCTGCCGCCGGTTTACGAAGCGAGAAACCTCTTCAGTACGCCAGGAGCGGGAACCAGCAACCAGCCAGGGTAAATCGGGGAGAGGTGCCTGGCACAGGGGCATCGGTCTAGCCACAGGCCGCGGATCCAACCCGTCAGGTCGTTCCGTCACAGCATGCGCCAACGCCTCCTAGTCACTACTCTAACCCTTTGGATAACATAGTTGCCGCCGCTTCATGATTGGCAGCCCTTTCCATTGAAGGGGGATCCCCTATAGCAGTGGAGGCGCGGCGAGCTAGGGAGTTTCTGGAGACGGCTTTAACTCAGCAGCAAGCTTATTCTCACAGCCGCGAGAGGATTCATTCCACCCCCCGCCCAAGCCGGAGTTACAGCAAGCACCTGGAAGAATCGGCCATGTCAAGTAGCGTGCGGAATCGTAACCCGCCGCGGAAGGATAACCCGGCGGGAGGAGGTACAAACGCTCAAGATGTGGTGGATCAAGGCAGACAGCCGAGAGGCCAAATTAGCAGCGCAATATGAAGCCCGTCAGCCGACGCCGGTTCGTCCGTCTACCACAGTTGAACCAGGGGTTACTTCCAGCTCCTTGGGAGTACCGTGTCTCACCTCCGCTTTACGCAATGTACGGCTGCCTAAAGACTTCAAAGGGCCGCGCAAAGTGCCCAACTACATTGCGGATCTATCCCCTGAGACATGGGTCAAAAGCTACGAGATGGCAATGGAGATGCTGGACATAGATGATGCGGCGTGTGCTAAATACTTCACCATGATGTTAGAGGGTACGGCTCGTACTTGGCTAAAAAGCTTACCACCCAATTCCATCGGATCATGGGCCGAGTTGCGCCGCCGGTTTATCAATAATTTCAAGGACACGTGTAAGTAGCCGATGTCCATCGTCGATTTGGCTGCCTGCGTTCAAGGGGAGAACGAGTCAACGAGTCATTGGGTGCGCCGGGTGTCAGAAATCCTGCATTCTTCCAATCGCATCAATCCGGACACAGCAGTTATAACGTTGGAAGGCAATTGCCGGTTCGAGCCTCTGAAGCTGAAGTTGGGACGGCTCAAACATAATTGCGATGACATGGGAACACTTATGGGCGCTCTAGTGAAGTACACATATTCATATAGTACCAAATATCTGGAGTCTGATGACGAGAAGTCAGGGAAAGGAAAGAAGAATGGTAAAGCACCGTAGCCTAATCCAGCGACTTAGGGATATAGCGGTAAGCGTAAAGCGGATAGCAATTCAGATTTTGTGGCTAACACTAACGTACAGGAGGATGGCCAGTGCCGCAAGGGCAGACCGCCACCACGGGGTGGAGGACAAAACATTAATCTGGAACGTCAGATGAATGTGCCTTGCCCCAGGCACGACACGAAGGAAAAGCCAGCTATGCACCTCTGAAAATACTGCTTTATTATGAGGGAGTTTAGAATCCAGTTCCAATACGATCACGGATCGTCCGGCGGTTCAGGACCTAGTTTTCATGGACCGGGTTATCAAGGTGGTGGTTCTGGTCCAGGATTTCAAAGTAATCAGGGCGACCACAGCAATCAGAATGGACACAACCAGCAGAGCGGCCAGGGTGGTTATAATAATCAGAGCAATCACCAGCAGCAAAAACAATCAGGCTATCAGAGTAACTCGAAGCAGTTGAGTAGCGGGCAGTATCACGTCTTCACCACAAGCTTATGTAAACGCGATCAGAAGGTTTACAAGAGGGCAGTGCACTCTGTTGAACCGGCAGTGCCTCGTTATTTACGCTGGTCAGAACAGCCCATTGTGTGGAGTCGAGAGGATCATCCGCCCCGGGTTGATAATCCGGGTCAGCTGGCTCTGGTGGTGGCGCCTCAGGTTGGGGGATATAAGTTCACCAAGGTGCTCATGGACGGGGGAAGCAACATCAATATTCTGTATTATGAGACTTTTCGTCGCATGGGGTTGACAGACAAGAAGCTCAAACAGTCCAACACTGTTTTTCACGGCGTGGTACCTGGTAAATCGGCGTACCCGGTCGATAAGATAGATCTGGAGGTCACTTCTGGAGATAAGCATGATTCGAGGTTAGAAACTTTGACCTTTGAAGTGGTAAAGATCAAGAGCCCGTATCACGCCTTGTTCGGGCGGCCGGTTTATGCTAAGTTCATGGCTAGGCCTTGTTACATTTATCTGCAGCTCAAGATGCCAGGTCATAAAGGAACTATTACGGTCCATGGGAGCTGTAAGATTACTTTGGAGTGCGAGGAAGGTGATGCAGCCTATGCTCAAGCGGTTTGTGCAACTGAGGAATTGAAATTTTACAAGGATAATGTTGACCCGGCAGACATGTCTCCGTTGAAGAAGCCAACTACAGAGCATGATCCGGCCTTGAAGTTCAGATCAGCCGATGAGACTGATACGTCTCCAACGTATCTATAATTTTTGATTGTTCCATGCTATTATTTATGAAGTCTTGGATGTTTAATGGGCTTTATCATTCACTTTTATATCATTTTTGGGACTAATCTACTAGCCCAAAGGCCCAGTCCAGATTGCTGTTTTTTGCCTGTTTCAGGGTTCTGCAGAAAAAGAATATCAAATGGAGTCCAAACGGAATGAAACCTTCGCGAGAGATATTTTTGGAGGAAATCACGCACAATGAACTTGAGAACCATGTCATAAGAGCCACGAGGGGCCCACGAGGGTGGGGGGCGCGCCACCTGCCTCGTGGAGCCCACGTGACTCCCCCGGTGCCCTCCTTCTTCCTATATAAGTCTACGTACCCCAGAAACTCCGTGGACAGAGAGAAAACCCTAATTCCACCGCCGTACCTTCTGTTCCCGTGGAGATCCCATCTTGGAGCCTGTTCCGGAGCTCCACCGGAGGGGGATCCATCACGGATGCCTTCATCATCATCATCGCCCTCACCATGAGTTGTGAGTAGTTTACCATAGACCTTCGGGTCCATAGCTAGTATCTAGATGGTTTCTTCTCTCTCTCTGGATCTCAATACAAAGTTCTCCTCGGTCTTCGAGGAGATCTATTCGATGTAATCTCTTTTTGTGGTGTGTTTGTCGAGATTCGATGAATTGTGAGTTTATGATCAAGGTTATCTATGAAAGATATTTCGTTCTTCTCTGAACTTTTTATGTGTGCTCATAATATCCTTGCAAGTCTCTTCGAATTATTGGTTTGGTTTGGCCTACTAGATCTATAGCTCTTGCAATGGGAGAAGTGCTTGGCTTTGGGTTCAATCTTGCGGTGTCGTTTCCCAGTGACAGTAGGGGCAGCAAGGCACGTATTGTATTGTTGCCATCGAGGATAAAAAGATGGGGTTCATATCATATTGCTTGAGTTTATCCCTCTACATCATGTCATCTTGCTTAAGGCGTTACTCTATTCTTATGAACTCAATACACTAGATGCATGCTGGATAGCGGTCGATGTGTGGAGTAATAGTAGTAGATGCACGCAGGAGTCGGTCTACTTGTCTCGGATGTGATGCCTATATACAATGATCATGCCTAGATAGTCTCATAATTATTCACTTTTCTATCAATTGCTCGACAGTAATTTGTTTACCCACCGTAGAATATCGCTATCATGAGACAAGCCACTAGAGAAAACTATGGCCCCCGGGTCTATTCTCAACATATCAATCTACATCTACTTAACTTTTACCGCTTTTATTTGTTGTTTTATTAAATTAAGAATACCAAAAATATAAAATATCATCTCTGTTAAATCTCACTTTCGCAAGTGACCGTAAAGGGATTGACAACCCCTTACCGCGTTGGCTGCGAAGTTCTTATTTGTTTGTGCAGGTGCGAGGGACTCACGCGTGGTCTCCTACTGGATTGATACCTTGGTTCTCAAAAACTGAGGGAAATACTTACGCTACCGTGGTGCATCTCCCTTTCCTCTTCGAGGGAATACAACGCAAGCTCAAGAGTTAGCAAGAAGAATTTCTGGTGCCGTTGCCGCGGAGGCTTACGCAAAAGTCATATACCAAGTACCTATCACAAACCCTTATCCTTCGCATTACATTTTTTGCCTCTCGTTTTCCTCTCCCCCACTTCACCCTTGTCGTTTTATTCGCCCTTCCTCTGCCGTGTGTTTACCGTTCGCGTGCCTCTTGTTTGCTTGTGTTGCTATGTGCCCTCAATTAGCTTGCATCTTCGCTTGTTAAAGTATGGATCCTCATCCACTTGCTAATCTCTTTAAGAGACCCAATTATGTTGAACCTATTGTAGTGAGCTGCGTGCACTAGATTATCTTTATGAGGTTTTGCGTGAAATTTATGAATCTGAAAATTGTGAGGAATTGTTGAAAGAAAAAGTGATTCATGTCAGCTCCTTAAATAAAAAGCATGATTGCAATGATGTTATTATAAATTCTGTCAATTGTGTTAATGATATGCAAAACCCTAAGCTTGGGGATGCTAGTATTGCTTTGTCCACTACTTGTTGCAATGATCATGATTGGGGTGATTCTTCTTATGATCTTGAAAAATTATTTAATCCCCATGATGAATGTGAGATTGATAATAATGTTTACCATAATATTGAAAGTGGGTTTGAAAGAGTGTCAACTTTTGATACCACTACTTTAGACATTGATCAAGCTTATGAAGTTTTTGATAAAAGTGGGCTTGGAGAGGTCATGACTTATGAAGTTAATCCCACTATTTTGGAAGAGTCTCAACTTCGTATGCATGTGGATCGTGTTGAGAATATGTTATGTGATAGCTATATTGTTGAATTTTCTTATGATCCTACATGCAATTATTATGAGAGAGGAAAATATGGTTGTAGAATTTTTCATGTTACTAAATTACCTCTCTTCATGTTGAGATTGATCTTGTTTCCTTCTTCTTCCTTGCATATGCTAGATCTTGCTTGTCTTGATAATTGGTTTTCCTATAAGATGCCTATGCATAGGAAGTATGTTAGACTTAGATGTGATCTTCACATGCTTTATGATGCTCTTATTGTGCTTTAAGTCTTGTCTTTCATGTGAGCATCATTGAAATCTCGTGCCTAGCTAGGGGCATAAAACGATAGCGCTTGTTGGGAGGCAACCCAATTTTATATTTTTTTGTTTTTGCTGATTTTAGGGAATAAATATTGCATCTAGCCTCTGATTAGATGTGGTTTCAAGTTTTGTTTAGTGTTTGTGCCAAGTAGAACCTTTGGGAAGACTTGTGTGAAGTTTATGTGATCTTGCTGTGAAAAACAGAATCGTTAGCGCCTACTAAAGTAGTCGTGAGATTTTACTGGAGCGTGCTTTTCAATTGATTCTTTTTGATGATGATTGGTAGACAAATTCCGCAAATTTACCAATTTAGTTTGAATTTTCTGGAGTTCCAAAAGTAGGCGAAACCTGCAGATTACCACAGACTGTTCTGTTTTTGACAGATTCTGTTTTTCGTGTGTTGTTTGCTTATTCTGATGCATCTGTGAGTAGTATTGGAGGATATGAACCATAGAGAAGTTGGAATACAGTAGGTTTTACACCAATATAATCAAAGAATGAATTCATTGTTGTACCTTTGAGTATTGGTTTGCTTTCTTATACTAACGGAGCTCAGGAGAATTTTTGTCTAAGTTTTGTGTTGTGAAGTTTTCAAGTTTTGAGTATTGCTTTGATGGACTATGGAACAAGGAGTAGTAAAGGCCTAAGCTTGGGGATGCCCATGCCACCCCAATTAAATTCAAGATAATCAAAAGCCTAAGCTTGGGGATGCCCCGGGAAGGCATCCCCTCTTTCGTCTTCATCCATCGGTAACTATACTTGGAGCTATATTTTTATTTGCAACATGTTATGTGTTTTGCTTGGAGCGTCTTGTATATTTGAGTCTTTGCTTTTTAGTTTGCCACAATCATACTTGCTGGACACACCTATTTGAGAGAGTTAAATATGGCCTAGAAATTGTTAGAACACTCTATATGCTCCACTTATATCTTTTGAGTTGGATAGTTTTTGCTCTAGTGCTTCACTTATATCTTTTAGAGCACGGTGGTGGTAATATTTTGTAGAAATTGTTGAAATCTCATGCCTCACTTATATCATTTTGAGAGTCTATTAAAACAGCATGGTAATGTGTTTAGGCCAAAGAAACTAGTCTTCACATGATAGACATCCAACGTCAATGTAGTAAAAAGAAAATTCAATAAGTGCATTGAATAGAATGAGATGTTGGATGCTTGATAATTGTTTTGAGATATGAGGATAGTGATATTAGAGTCATGCTAGTGGAGTTATTATGAAATTGAGAAATACTCATGTTAAGGTTAGTGATTCCCGTATCATGCCCGTATGGTGAACCGTTGTGTGACTAATTGGAGCATGATGTATTTGTAGAGTGTCAACCTTTGTGTGGAGGTCGGGGATGCGCGATGGTTAAATCCTACCAACCTCCCCCCTAGGGGCATGTGTTGATTACTTTGTTTTGATGACTTGTAGATTTTTGCAATAATTATATGAGTTCTTATGACTAATGTTGAGTCCATGGATTATACGCACTCTCATCCTTCCACCATTGCTAGCCTCTCTTGTATCACGCAACTTTTGCCGGTTCCATAAACCCACTATATATCCTTCCTCAAAACAGCCACCATATTGTTCCTCAAAACAGCCACCATACCTACCTATCATGGCATTTCCATAGCCATTCCGAGATATATTGCCATGGAACTCCCCACCGTTCCGTTTATATGACACGCATCATATTGTCATATTGTCATTGCATGATCATGTAGTTGACATCGTATTTGTGGCAAAGCCACCATGCATAATTTTTATACATGTCACTCTTGTTTCATTGCACATAACGGTACACCGCCGGAGGCATTCATATAGAGTCATACTTTGTTGTTGTAGTATCGAGTTGTAATATCAAGTTGTAATGAAAGTGTGATGATCATCATTATTAGAGCATTGTCCCATGGGAGGAAAGGCTAAATCTATAAAGCCCCTCTAGAAAAAAAAGGCCAAAGAAAAAAAAGAAAGGCCCCCAAAAAAGGGACAATTGCTGCTATCTTTTTCCACACTTGTGCTTCAAAGTAGCACCATGTCCTTCATTGTAGAGAGTCTCATGCTTAGTCACTTTCATATACTAGTGGGAATTTTCATTATAGAAATTGGCTTGCATATTCCAATGACGGGCTTCCTCAAATGCCCTAGGTCTTCGTGAGCAAGCAAGTTGGATGCACACCCACTAGTTTCTTTTGTTGAGCTTTCATTCATATTTAGCTCTAGTGCATCCATTGCATGGCAATCCCTACTCACTCACATTGATATCTATTGATGGACATCTCCATAGACCGTTGATACGCCTAGTCGATGTGAGACTATCTCCCTCTTTTTGTCTTCTCCACAACCACCTCTATTCCACCCATAGTGATATATCCATGGCTCACGCTCATGTATTGCGTGAAAGTTGAAAGGTTTGAAAAGATAGAGTATGAAAACAAATGCTTGGCTGAAATCGGGGTTGTGCATGATATGAATATTTTTGTGTGATAACGAGGGAGCATAGCCAACACTATATGATTTTGTAGGGATAACTTTCTTTAGCCATAGTATTTTGAGAAGACATGATTGCTTTGTTAGTATGCTTGAGGTATTATTGTTTCTTGAGTCAATATAGACTTTTATCTTGAATCTTTCAGATCTGAACATTCATGCCACAATTAAGAGAATTACATTGAAAAACTATATTGGTTAGCATTCCACATCAAAAATTCTTTCTTTATCATTTACCTACTCGAGGACGAGCAGGAATTAAGCTTGGGGATGCTTGATACGTCTCCAACGTATCTATATTTTTTGATTGTTCCATGCTATTATTTATGAAGTCTTGGATGTTTAATGGGCTTTATCATTCACTTTTATATCATTTTTGGGACTAACCTACTAACCCAAAGGCCTAGTCCAGATTGCTGTTTTTTGCCTGTTTCAGGGTTTTGCAGAAAAAGAATATCAAACGGAGTCCAAACGGAATGAAACCTTCGCGAGAGATATTTTTGGAGGAAATCACGCACGATGAACTTGAGAACCACGTCAGAAGAGCCACGAGGGCCCCACGAGGGTGGGGGCGCGCCCCCTGCCTCGTGGAGCCCCCGTGACTCCCCCGGTGCCCTCCTTCTTCCTATATAAGTCTACGTACCCCAGAAACTCCGTGGACAGAGAGAAAACCCTAATTCCACCACCGTACCTTTTGTTCCCGTGGAGATCCCATCTTGGAGCCTGTTCCGGAGCTCCACCGGAGGGGGATCCATCACGGAGGCCTTCATCATCATCATCGCCCTCACCATGAGTTGTGAGTAGTTTACCACATACCTTCAGGTCCATAGCTAGTATCTAGATGGCTTCTTCTCTCTCTGGATCTCAATAGAAAGTTCTGCTCGGTCTTCGAGGAGATCTATTCGATGTAATCTCTTTTTGCGGTGTGTTTGTCGAGATCCGATGAATTGTGAGTTTCTGATCAAGGTTATGATCTATGAAAGATATTTGGTTCTTCTCTGAACTTTTTATGTGTGATCATAATATCCTTGCAAGTCTCTTCGAATTATTGGTTTGGTTTGGCCTACTAGATCTATAGTTCTTGCAATGGGAGAAGTTCTTGGCTTTGGGTTCAATCTTGCGGTTTCCTTTCAAAGTGACAGTAGGGGCAGCAAGGCACGTATTGTATTGTTGCCATCGAGGATAAAAATATGGGGTTTATATCATATTGCTTGAGTTTATCCCTCTACATCATGTCATCTTGCTTAAGGCGTTACTCTATTCTTATGAACTCAATACACTAGATGCATGCTGGATAGCGGTCGATGTGTGGAGTAACAGTAGTAGATGCAGGCAAGAGTCGGTTTACTTGTCTCGGACGTGATGCCTATATACAATGATCATGCCTAGATAGTCTCATAATTATTCGCTTTTCTATCAATTGCTCGACAGTAATTTGTTTACCCGCCGTAGAATATCACTATCATGAGAGAAGCCACTAGAGAACACTATGGCCCTCGGGTCTATTCTCAACATATCAATCTACATCTACTTTACTTTTATCGCTTTTATTTGCTGTTCTTATAAACAAAAAATACCAAAAATATAAACTATCATCTCTATGAGATCTCACTCTCGTAAGTGACCGTAAAGGGATTGACAACCCCTTATCGCGTTGGCTGTGAAGTTCTTATTTGTTTGTGCAGGTGCGAGGGACTCGCCTGTGGTCTCCTACTGGATTGATACCTTGGTTCTCAAAAACTGAGGGAAATACTTACGCTGTTGTGCTGCATCTCCCTTTCCTCTTCGAGGGAATACAACGCAAGCTCAAGAGGTAGCAGAGACCAAGCAGGTTGACTTTGTTCTTGGTGATTCATCCAAGCAGTTTACCATCAGTGCTAATGTGGATCCAAAATAGGAAAGTGCACTCATCGAGTTCATCCATGAGAATCGGGACATCTTTGGATGGAAACCTTCTGACATGCCAGGTGTACCGAGGCAACTCGTTGAGCATACTCTTAATGTTGATCCCAAGTTTAAACTGGTTAAACAGTTTCTCCGCCGCTTCAATGAAGAGAGGCGAAAGGCTATTGGTGAAGATGTGGCCAGGCTCTTGGCGGCAGGTTTTATTGTTGAGGTGTTTCATCCTGAGTGGTTGGCTAATCCGGTGCTGGTGCTTACAAAGAATGGCACTTGGCGAATGTGTGTTGATTGCACCAATCTAAACAAGGCTTGCCCAGCTGATCCTTTTGCCGTCCACCGTATTGATAAAATCATTGATGCTACGGCGGGTTGTGAGCGCTTAAGTTTTTTGGATGCATATTCTGGTTATCATCAGATCAAGATGGGAGTTAAGGACCAGGAGAAAACAACCTTTATAACTCCCTTTGGAGCCTTTTGCTATGTATCCATGCCTTTTGGGCTCAAGAGTGCCCAGGCGACCTATCAGCGTTGTGTGCAGAATTGTCTTCATAAACAGATTGGGCGGAATGTTCATGCATATGTGGATGACATTGTGGTAAAATCTAGGAAGGAAGAGACGTTGATAACTGACTTGAAGGAAACTTTTGATAACCTTCGGATTTACAAGATGATGCTTAATCCGGCCAAGCGCGTTTTTGGTGTACCAGCAGGCAAGCTCCCGGAGTTCTTGGTGTCAAACAGGGGAATTGAAGCTAATCCGGAGAAGATCAAGGCTATTACTTCCTTGGCTAAACCGGCGTGCATTAACGATGCCCAGCACTTGGCAGGCCGCATTGCGGCACTGAGCCGTTTTATTAGCCGTTTGGGAGAGAAGGCCATCCCGCTTTATCAGATGATGAAAAAGACAGACCGCTTTGTCTGGAGTGATGCTGCTGATGCAGCGTTTGAGGATTTAAAGAAGCGGTTGGCAGAGCCACCTATCCTTGCTGCAATAGTTGATAATGAGCCGCTGTTGTTATATGTGGCTGCTAATGCCCGAGCAGTAAGCGTTGCCATTGTGGTGGAGCACAAGGAGGCAGGAAAGGAATATACGGTTCAAAGGCCGGTTTACTATATCAGCGAGGTGCTCATTGAGTCGAAGCAGAGATACCCACACTGGCAGAAATTGGTATATGGAGTCTTCATGGCAAACCGGAAGCTTAAGCAGTATTTTCAGGGCCACTAAATCACTGTGGTCAGTTCTGCCCCTCTGGGAGACATAATCCAAAACAGAGAAGCAACTGGTCGGGTTGCCAAATGGGCCATTGAACTTAGTCCTCACGGGCTGAAATATGTGCCTCGCACCGCAATCAAATCTCAAGCACTGGTGGACTTCATCAATGATTGGACGGAGTTGCAAGCACCGGAGGAAAAGCTGGATCACACGTACTGGACTATTCACTTTGATGGATCCAGGCAATTGGAGGGCTCGGGGGCTGGAGTCGTATTAACTTCCACATGAGGTGATAAGTTCTGTTATGTCCTCCGTTTAATGTTCCCTTGTACTAATAATGCACCTGAATATGAAGCTCTCCTCCAGGGTCTACGAATGGCTAAGAAGATGAATTTAAGCCGGGTTAAATGTTTCGGTGACTCGGACTTGGTGGCCCAACAAGTATCTGGTACTTGGGATTCCAAGGACCCGCTCATGGCAGCATATCGTCGAGAGGTGGACGCTATCGCTGGACACTTCAAGGGTTACCAGGTGGATCATGTGGACCGGCGAAAGAATGAGGCGGCCTACGCATTAAGCCGGCTCGGCTCCCAGCGTAAACCGGTTCCACCTAATGGCTGCCTGGACGTATTGCATAATCCATCGGTGAAATTACCTTCAAAAGAGGATTTGGCTGTTCCTGATCCGGAGGCTCAATTGGTGGCAGCGCTTCATGCTATTCCAGATTGGACAGTCCCTTATCTGGCGTACATGAACCGAGGTGAGTTACCAGGGGATGTGGTCTTGGCCAGGCAGATAATCCGGCGGTCCAAATCAATGACTGTTGTCAACGGAGAACTGCATCATTGCAGTGTATCCGGGGCGTTTCAACGTTGTGTATCACCGGAAGAAGGCCGTGAGATTCTTCGAGAGATTCACGAAGGAGATTGTGGTTACCATGTCGGTTCAAAATCTTTGATGGCTAAAGCTTTTCGTCATGGGTTCTATTGGCTGACGGCTCATGCTGATGCAGAGGACTTAGTCAAAAAGTGTGATGCCTGCAAGAAATTCTCACGGCGTGCCCATATACCGGCTCAAGAATTGAGGATGATTCCAATTACTTGGCCGTTCGCGACTTGGGGGATGGACATGGTTGGGCCCTTTAAGAGATCTCCAGATAAGAAGACCCACCTTCTGGTGGCGGTGGATAAGTTTACCAAGTGGGTCGAGGCAGAGCCAGTCAGCAAGTGTGATGCAGCGACGACAGTTCAATTAATCAAGAAGGTGATTTTTCCGGTTTGGCTTTCCACACAGTATTATCACTGATAATGGTACCAATTTGTCCAAGGGGGCTATGGAGGAATTTTGTCAACGAGAGCACATCCGGCTTGACGTATCTTCAGTGGCTCACCCCCAGTCCAATGGTCAAGCTGAGAGAGCCAATCAAGAGATCTTGAGAGGCATCAAGCCCCGGCTCAAGGTCCCTTTGCAGAGGATGCCGGGTTGTTGGGTGGAGGAATTACCCTCTGTGTTATGGAGCATCAACACCACACCTAATAGGTCTACGGGTTACACGCCTTTCTTCATGGTATACGGAGCTGAGGCGGTCTGATACGTCTCCAATGTATATATAATTTTTGATTGTACCATGCTATTATTTATAAAGTCTTGGATGTTTTATGGGCTTTATCTTACACTTTTATATCATTTTTGGGACTAACCTACTAACCCAAAGGCCCAATCCAGATTGTTGTTTTTTTGCCTGTTTCAGGGTTTTGCAGAAAAAGAATATCAAACGGAGTCCAAACGGAATGAAACCTTCGCGAGAGATATTTTTGGAGAAAATGACGCACGAGGGACTTGAGAACCACATCAGGGGATCAAGGGGCTGCCCACGAGGGTGGGGGCACGCCCACCTTCCCAGGGCGCGCCCCCTGCCTCGTGGGGCCCCCGAGCACCCCCCGGTGTCCTCCTTCTTCCTATATAAGTTTACGTACCCTGAAAACTTCGACAGCAGAGGGAAAACCCTAATTCCACCGTCGTAACCTTCTGTTCCCGTGAGATCCCATCTTAGAGCCTGTTCCGGAGCTCCACCGAAAGGGGATCCATCACGGAGTTCTTCATCATCATCATCATCGCCCTCACCATGAGTTGTGAGTAGTTTACCACAGACCTTCGGGTCCATAGCTAGTATCTAGATGGCTTCTTCTCTCTCTGGATCTCAATACAAAGTTCTCCTCGGTCTTCGAGGAGATCTATTCGATGTAATCTCTTTTTGTGGTGTGTTTGTCGAGATCTGATGAATTGTGAGTTTATGATCAAGGTTATCTATGAAAGATATTTGGTTCTTCTCTGAACTTTTTATGTGTGCTCATAATATCCTTGCAAGTCTCTTCGAATTATTGGTTTGGTTTGGCCTACTAGATCTTTAGTTCTTGCAATGGGAGAAGTGCTTGGCTTTGGGTTCAATCTTGCGGTGTCCTTTCCCAGTGACAGTAGGGGCAGCAAGACACGTATTGTATTGTTGCCATAGAGGATAAAAAGATGGGGTTTATATCATATTGCTTGAATTTATCCCTCTACATCATGTCATCTTGCATAAGGCGTTACTCTGTTCTTATAAACTCGATACACTAGATGCATGCTGGATAGCGGTCGATGTGTGGAGTAATAGTAGTAGATGCAGGCAGGAGTCGGTCTACTTGTCTCGGATGTGATGCCAATATAAAATGATCATACCTAGATAGTCTCATAATTATTCGCTTTTCTATCAATTTCTCGACAGTAATTTGTTTACCCGCCGTAGAATATCACTATCATGAGAGAAGCCACTAGAGAACACTATGGCCCCCGGGTCTATTCTCAACATATCAATCTACATCTACTTTACTTTTATCGCTTTTATTTGCTGTTCTTATAAACCAAAAATACGAAAAATATAAACTATCATCTCTATCAGATCTCACCCTCGTAAGTGATCGTAAAGGGATTGACAACCCCTTATCCGTTGGCTGCGAAGTTCTTATTTGTTTGTGCAGGTGCGAGGGACTCACGCGTGGTCTCCTACTGGATTGATACCTTGGTTCTCAAAAACTGAGGGAAATACTTACGCTACTATGTTGCATCTTCCTTTCCTCTTCAAGGGAATACAATGCAAGCTCGAGAAGTAGCAAGAAGAAATTTCTGGCGCCGTTGCCGGGGAGGCTTACGCAAAAGTCATATACCAAGTACCTATCACAAACCCTTATCCTTCGCATTACATTTATTTGCCTCTCGTTTTCCTCTCCCCCACTTCACCCTTGCCATTTTATTTGCCCTTCTTCCGCCGTGTGTTTATCGTTCACTTGCTGCGTGCTTGCTTGTTATTATGGCTAGTCCCTTATCCGCTCCTTTGTCTCCCGAGTTTGAAGTGCTTCACTTCAAGCAAAAGCAAGGAGAAAATTTAAAAGATTCTTGGTTTAGGATGATGGAATGTTATCGTAAGTGCACCTTAGAGGTGAATTTTAGAATCTTGCTTCGCAATTTTTATGTTGGGTTGAATATGTCTCACAGACAACTCTTGGATTGCGTTGCCAAAGGGAATTTTATCGAAGTTGATCCTAGTATCGCGCATTAAATTATAGAGGGAATAGTGAGAACACTACCTCCTCAAAAAGGGTCAAATTCAACCCCAGAAGGGACGCAAGTTTTTGAGAAAATTTGCGAAGTAACAAAAATATTACAAAAGTCTCTTGAACCTCTTAAAAGTGTTAGTGGGAATATCCACCGCATGAATATGTTGATTACTCTTTGTAATAAGCGGTTGGATGCTTTAGATCTAAAGATTTCCGAATATGAAGGGAAACGTAAAGAACCTCCCGGATTCGAGCTTCACACCATTAAAAGGGTGAATATCAAAGATGACAATACCTAGATTTATCTTGTATCATGCCTAGCTAGGGGCGTAAAACGATCGTGCTTGTTGGGAGGCAACCCAATTTTATATTTTTTTGTTTTTGTTGCTGTTAGGGAATAAATATTGCATATAGCCTCTGATTAGATGTGGTTTCATGTTTTGTTTATTGTTTGTGCCAAGTAGAACCTTTGGGAAGACTTGTAGGAAGTTTATGTGATCTTCCTGTGAAAAACAGAATCGTTAGCGCTCGCTAAAGTGGTCGTCAGATTTTAATGGAGAGTGCTATTTAGTTGATTCTTTTTGCAGATAATTAGTAGACAAATCACACAAATTTACCAATTTAGTTTGAATTTTTTGGAGTTCCAGAAGTAGGCGAAACCTGCAGATTACTACAGACTGTTCTGTTTTTCACAGGTTCTATTTTTCGTGTGTTGTTTGCTTATTTCAATGCATCTATGAGTAGTATTGGAGGATATGAACAATAGAGAAGTTGGAATACAGTAGGTTTAACACCAATATAAACAAAAAATGAATTCATTGCTGCACTTTTGAGTAGTGGTTTGCTTTCTTATACTAACGGAGCTCACAAGAATTTTTGTCTAAGTTTTGTGTTGTGAAGTTTTCAAGTTTTGAGTATTGCTTTGATGGACTATGGAACAAGGAGTAGCAAAGGCCAAAGCTTGGGGATGACCATGGAACGCCAAGTAAAATTCAAGATAATCAAAAGCGTAAGCTTGGGGATGCCCCGGGAAGGCATCCCCTCTTTTGTCTTCATCCATCGGTAACTATACTTGGAGCTATATTCTTATTCGCAACATGTTATGTGTTTTGCTTGGAGCGTCTTGTGTAATTTAAGTCTTTGCTTGTTAGTTTGTCACAATATCCTTGCTGGACACACCTATTTGAGAGAGTTAAATATGGCCTAGAAATTGTTAGAACACTCTATGTGCTTCACTTATACCTTTTGAGTTGAATAGTTTTTCTCTAGTGCTTCACTTATATCTTTTAGAGCACGGTGGTGGTAATATTTTGTAGAAATTATTGAACTCTCATGCTTCACTTATATCTATTTGAGAGTCTATTAAAACAGCATGGTAATGTGTTTAGCCTAAGAAACTAGTCTTCACATGATAGACATCCAATGTCAATGTAGTAAAAAAATTCACACTAAGTGCATTGAATATGATGAGATGTTGGATGCTTGATAATTGTTTTAAGATATGAGGATAGTGATATTAGAGTCATGCTAGTGGAGTTATTATGAAATTGAGAAATACTTGTGTTAAGGTTAGTGATTCTCGTATCATGCACGTATGGTGAACCGCTATGTGACGAAGTTAGAGCATGAGGTATTTGTAAAGTGCCAACCTTTGTGTGGAGGTCGGGGGCGCACGATGGTTAACTCCTACCAACCTCCCCCTAGGAGCATGCGGTGATTGCTTTGTTTTGATGACTTGTAGATTTTTGCAATAAGTATATGAGTTCTTATGACTAATGTTGAGTCCATGGATTATACGCACTCTCACCCTTCCACCATTGCTAGCCTCTCTTGTACCGCACAACTTTCGGCGGTACCATAAACCCACTATATATCCTTCCTCAAAACAGCCACCATACCTACCTATCATGGCATTTCCATAGCCATTCCGAGATATATTGCTATGCAACTTTCCACCGTTCCGTTCATATGACACGCATCATATTGTCATATTGCCATGCATGATCATGTAGTTGACATCGTATTTGTGGCAAGGCCACCATGCATAATTTTTATACATGTCACTCTTGTTTCATTGCACATCCCGGTACACCGCCGGAGGCATTCATATAGAGTCATACCTTGTTGTTGTAATATCGAGTTTTAATATCGAGTTGTAATGAAAGTGTGATGATCATCATTATTAGAGCATTGTCCCATGGGAGGAAACGCTAAATCTATAAAGCCCCTCCGCAAAAAAAAAGAAAAAAAGAAAGGCCAAAGAAAAAAGAAAGGCCCCAAAAAAGAAAAAAAAGAAAAAAAAAGAAAAAGAAAAAGGGACAATTGCTACTATTTTTTTTCCACACTTGTGCTTCAAAGTAGCACCATGTTCTTCATTGTAGAGAGTCTCATGTTTAGTCACTTTCATATACTAGTGGGAATTTTTCGTTATAGAACTTGGCTTGTATATTCCAACGATGGGCTTCCTCAAATGCGCAAGGTCTTCGTGAGCAAGCAAGTTGGATGCACACCCACTAGTTTCTTTTTGTTGAGATTTCATTCATATTTAGCTCTGGTGCATCCATTGCATGGTAATCCCTACTCACTCACATTGATATCTATTGATGAACATCTCCATAGCCCGTTGATACGCCTAGTTGATGTGAGACTATCTCCCTCCTTTTTGTCTTCTCCACAACCACTCTATTCCACCAGTAATGATATGTCCATGGCTCACGCTCATGTATTGCGTGAAAGTTGAAAGGTTTGAAAAGATTGAGTATGAAAACAAGTGCTTGGCTGAAATTGGGGTTGTGCGTGATATGAATATTTTGTGTGATAACGAGGGAGTATAGCCAAAACTATATGATTTTGTAGGGATAACTTTCTTTAGCCATAGTACTTTGAGAAGATGATACGTCCAAAACGTATCTATAATTTCTGCTTGCTCCATGCCACTTTTGGGTGATATTGCTATGATATTTATACACTTCCATACACTTTTGATCATATTTGGACTAACCTACTAATCCAGTGCACCCTAGTGCCAGTTTCTGTTTTCGGCTGTTTTTGTATTTCAGGTTTTCACATTACGAGAACTGCCAGGAAAAATCCAGAAAAATTATATAAAAAATCAGCGTTCCAGAACCTACCTTGCGCCCGAAGGACAGCCGGGGGGGAGGGGGGCACCAGGGCCCCAGGCACCCTGGCGGCGCGCCCCCCTTGGGCCGCGCCGGGGGGGCGCCTGGGCCCCCCGAGCCCCGTCTGGTGCCCCCCTTTGGCATATATTTAGAGCGTCCTTCGAAACCCTCGGGACGGGAACTCTTTTTCGCGATCTCATCTCTGTTCCGCCGCCGCCGCCGCTTCCAAGATCGGGAGCACCAGGAGAACTCTTCCTGGCACCCTGCCGGAGGGGAGGATCACCATCGGGAGCCTCTCCACCACCATGGACGCCTCCCGGATGAGTTGTGAGTAGTCTCCCTTGGACCATGAGTCCATGACCAGTAGCTATGTGATGTTCTCCTCCCGTTCTTGTGCTTCACTAATTAGTCCTCGTGAGCTGCCCTACATGATCGAGGCACATATGTAATCCTTATGCTGTTGCTATGTTGAGTTTGCTGGGATCCGATGGATTATGAGATTATGTTCAGATTGTGATTGAGTAATATATTTGATCTACCTCTTTTATATTTATGTTTTTAAGTAATTCTTGCATGTTCTCCGTTGTTATTTATTGCTTTGGCCAAGTAGTAGGTAGTGACTCCAAGAGGGAATGTTATGCTTGATTGTGGGTTCATGCCCCTCGATGACTAGCTTGAGTGACAGAAACATGAGTCTAGGGGATGTGCTGTTGCCACAAGGGGGAAAACAATGGTGCTTGTGCCCGCGGGTGCAAGGATTGTTTACTTTACGCAAAGTTCTTTTAATGCAGTTGTCTGTTGCATTGAGTTTACACTATGGGCGGGGCTCGCAACTTAATACCAGCGAGATGTTCTGGATAGATATCTCAAGGTGGATGATTAGTAGTAGATATTGATGGATTTCGGTCTACTTACTTTGGTGTACCACCCATGCTTTGAACCTCAACCTTTCTTGCAATGTAGTCAGCATTGGTTTGCGTTCGTGGTCCTGTCAATTGCCCAGCTGTAATTCGTTTACCTCACATAGCTGTTTTATCGTCTTTTGGGAGAGAGACATCACTAGTGAACGTCATGAGACTCCGGTCCATATTACCATCATTGATCACATCCGCTATTTACTTTTCGCTTTTACTTACTATTGCAAACATTATCTATCACTACTATCATTTGCGTTTAATCCTTTGTGAACTACAAGGCCGGAGGGATTGGCAACCTCTCTGTACTCGTTGGGAGCAAAGTTATTTGTATCTGTGTGCAGGTCCACGTTGATTGCTAATATCTGGCGCCGTTAGCAGTTGACACCTACTTGTTGAACCTAGGAGTCTCTGGGGATTCGATCCTTGGCATCTTTGCTAAGGGAAAAACTTCCACAACACTGCATCTCACACCTTCCACTTGGGGTAACCAACGAGGGGTTAGAGGCCCATCAGAAGACATGATTACTTTGTTAGTATGCTTGAAGTATTGCTATTTCTTATGTCAATATAGACTTTTATCTTGAACCTTTCTGTAACACCCCAAATTTTTGAGCTTGGTTTTCTTCCAAACTTTTGGCCTTTTGGAAGGGGGTTGTTTGATCTTTTATTAAGACCCTTCTAAAATCTCTTCTAGCCAAAGTTTGTGTGTTTTCTCAAGCTTGGTTTTTAACCTTGAAGATTTCCTCTTGTGTTGGCTCCAGCCCAAGTTGAGTTTCAAAGAGATTGTTTGAATTCTCCCCTCCTTGAATTATGCCTCTCAAGTTTAATCTTGGACCTATCTTCCTCTCCAACCTTCATCTTGCCATGATCCCAACAGAAATATTTTCCTCCAAGACCCTCTCCACACCTTAGGACAAGTCCCTCATCAATTCCAGTAAGTTTTGACCTTATTTGGATTTTTCCTCTATTTATTTCACTCCAAAAACTATTTCTGTCATTTGTAGTGGACCTTCGTGATTTACAAAGGAACCACCATAACCATCTAGTTATTTGTTTCCAAACAAACTTCCCCAGATAGTCCTTAGTACCCACAACCTAGATCCATCTTGCTTCACTGGTCCACAGTTCAAAATTTTCAATTTTCACCTGTTGCAAGTTTGGACCAGATTTGCAAATTTTGGTGAAATTCATATTTATCTTCTTCCAAAAATTCTGTGAAAAATCAGGCAGCCTCTAGATACATCAAGAGGCCACTCCACCAAATATCAGCCCCAGAAACATTTCCCACATGCCAAAATAATTTCATCAAACACTTAGCATGCACTGTACTGTCAGGTTCAGAAACTGTTAACTGAAACTGTCGACAGACAGTTCGACAGTTCGTCAGTTTCGTCAGGCAGCTTCGACAATCTCACCAGTATCCACCTTGGCTCGATGCTGCACTGCACCTTCTTCTTATCCAGAGCGCCGCACGGTTGCTTGGCTCCTTCTGGGCGTCGGTGGCGCCCTGGCCTGACCACGCCGGCGACTACCACGGCAACAGCACCGCCCGTGGCGGCTGACAGAAGTCACCCCGCGGCTCAACGCCGTTTGGCGCCGCCCAAATCACCCCAGCGCTCCGCGTGGCCATCTCCACTACCAGCGCACGCCAGCCGCACCTTCACCATGGCCTGGCACGCGCAGAGCACGTTTTCTGCCGCCGTCGTGCCGCGCGGCCGTTCCGTCGAGGACAGCTCGTAATCTTCTCTCCCCCGCTGAGTTAGGCACGGGAATGGAACCACTGCACCTTCTAGTTGATGCTCAAGCCCCTAAACCCGCCGTCCAGCCACTGCCTCGCCGGACTTATCCCGTTCACGGCAACCGCCTCAGGCCGGCTATATAAGGCACCCCCGAGCTCGTTCTTGAGCCCGCACACCTCCACCACCTCCCTAGACCGCGCCCAGCCTCTGGAAGAGCCTCGAGGGGCCCTTCTTCTCCAACTCCGGACAACTCCCTCCGCCTCGGGCTCGAGCAGCATTCTCTCCGGTGAGAGCTCCTCCGCCGCCGTGGACTCGTGCGTAGCACCCTGGCACCCACCTAAACCTAACCCCCACTTCAATTCGACCCCAGGAACTCTTTCCGACGAGGCCCACGACCACCCGAGCCGCCGTCCGCCGGAGACTGGGTCACCGTCGACGTGGGGCTTGCCGACGCTCAACTCCACCACCAATCGACGCGGAAGATCACCGAGAAGCCGTACGTACCCTTCTCTCCCGCTAGCTCGCCGTGGGTCGGCGCAGGCGCGACTCTGTTTCGGAGTTCAAACTCGACGAGTGGGGCCCCTTGTCAGCCTCACACCTCTCCCTCGAACCGTTTTCTGTAAGCGCCTTCGGGCAAAGTACGTTTTCTCCTTCAGTTGACGTACTGCGTACCGGTTCGCTTTGCTGTTTTCTGTTCTAGCCCCTGGAACTTTTCTGTTTCATTACAGATGAGTCCCTGGACAGAAACTCTAATATCTTTTTAACTAAAGATGATTTTGAGTTGATTCTTTTTCTGTCCTCCTTAGTTTTCTGTCTAGTTTTTTGTCATATTTATGTGAGAATTTTTGGAGCAACTTTATTTGCACGCGCGGTATTTATGTTAGTATCTATTTATTTGAATACGTAGATACCGAAGGACGTGACGGAGCCGCGAACCTCACCGAGTTAGACTCCGACTTCTCAGAACCAGGCAAGCATGTTTGAACCTTTGATATGATGAGTGTGTTGCATGTTTTCTCGGGTAGTTCGTTTCATAAGCATGGTCATATGAGCATATGTGTATGGTTATATTTCATGCAAGCTAGCTTCGGGTGAGCCCCGAAGGATGATGTTTGAACCACCTCGATCATGTGGTGACATGATGGGTGGAATGCTGGTATTGTTGGAGCATGCCAGTAGTTGGTTAACTCAGTATCAACGGAGATCATGTCGTGATTCCGTTCATTTCCTTTTTGGTACTATCATAGGCCGTCTGTTGAGATTACGGTCTAGTCAGTTGTAAACCACTTCCCGAGTACACACCAAGTAGAGGGGCCAGGATGAGGGTTCCATGGCCCTGGATTAGAGCCCGTCATCCGGTCAGGGGGCATGGGTGTTTCCGGTTGGGACCGAGAGGGGGGCACCCCTTAGAGCGCGCATATATAAATTTGATCCCATGCTATTCGAGGTTGTAGCCTCCCCGTCTTAAAGTTTTTCGTGAATGTTGTCGCGGGTGATTCCGGACAGCAGGATGTTAAATGGGTGTGTACTGGTTAGTTGGGTTTCTACTAAAACACCGTAGACGGAACTAGTCCCCCCCCGAGGCTAGTAGAATCCGTTGGCTATGAGTAAATAGTACAAGCTCTGCAGATTCAAATCCTTTCAGTAGCCATGTTTATGGCCTAGGGTAAATCCTCGTGTCAACCCGGTGACAGTCTCTAGCAATTCTTGATGGTAACAAGAGTAGTGATTTCGTCAAGTTCATTTGAAGATGAACTCACCAACTATCTCTGTATTGATTTACTTCCAGAAGTATTTCACCATTATTCTATTGTTATTTATAAGCCCTTTATGTGATGTCGCTCAGACATCCGACTGTGGCATTCTTTTATTTATAAGCCCTTTATGTGATGTCGCTCAGACGTCCGACTGTGGCATTCTTTTTATAAGCCCTTTATGTGATGTCGCTCAGACGTCCGACTGTGGATTC
>LR738709.1:421075387-421113664 GCA_902687465.1 Secale cereale
TTTTATAAGCCCTTTATGTGATGTCGCTCAGACGTCCGACTGTGGCATTCTTTTTATTTATAAGCCCTTTATGTGACGTCGCTCGGACGTCCGACTGTGGCATTCCTTTTTATTTATAAGCCCTTTATGCGATGTCGCTCAGACGTCTGACTGAGGCATTCTTGTTATTTATTTTTGCTATAAGCCCTTTATGTGGTGTCGCTCAGACGCCCGACTGTGGCCTGCTATCATTTATTATTTTCTCACGAGGCGTCACTCAGACACTCGTTTGGTCTCCTTCTTTTTATATTATGGATTTCGGGAGGATTACCGCCTGACTTCTATCGTTGCTTACAGCACATTAATATTTTATTCTGGTCGCATTCTTGCTGGAATACTCATATGCATCATGTTGGCATTTGTTATATCTTAAGTCCGAACTGTCTTGCGAGTACATTCAAAGTACTCACCTGGCTTGTTGATTTGGCCAGATGTGGATGAAGGCGCTCTCATGGATGAAGAGTTCGATAGCGAGTCCGACGTCTAGTGGAGTCCCAGTCAGTCCCTTGCGATCTTGGAATTGATCACTGTGATATAACCGCTTCCGCCTACCACCAAATAAATTCATCGGGTCTCACTCCGACACTCGATGAACTGTAATATATTGGAGTCACACCACCCACTTCATTGTGACATAACCACCACCTTTTATTACGAGTTAGTAGTATGCCACCCTGCCTAGTGTCATATCCGCCTTTATGTACTATATTGGCGCGATTGTAATAAAATTGTTGAGCAATTCTAGCTCAACCTTGTATAATATTCAGTATACTGGAATTCTATATCAAGGAATTGTCCGCCAGCAAGAAATAATCTTTCTCGCTGGTTTAATAAAAGGTCGGTCTTCCGGTAATTATTTTACTAAAGGACCGGTCCTGACACTTTCAGATCTGAACATTCATGCCACAATTAAGAGACTACATTGAAAAACTATATTGGTTAGCATTCCACATCAAAAATTCTTTCTTTATCATTTACCTACTCGAGGACAGGCAGGAATTAAGCTTGGGGATGCTTGATACGTCTCCAACGTATCTATAATTTTTTATTGTTCCATGCTATTATTTATGAAGTCTTGGATGTTTTATGGGCTTTATCTTACACTTTTATATCATTTTTGGGACTAACCTGCTAACCCAAAGGCCCAGTCCAGATTGCTGTTTTTTGCCTGTTTCAGGGTTTTGCAGAAAAATAATATCAAACGGAGTCCAAACGGAATGAAACCTTCGCGAGAGATATTTTTGGAGAAAATCACGCACGAGGGACTTGAGAACCACGTCAGGGGATCAAGGGGCTGCCCACGAGGGTGGGGGCGCGCCCCTGCCTCGTGGGGCCCCCGAGCACCCCCCGGTGTCCTCCTTCTTCCTATATAAGTCTATGTACCCCGAAACCTTCGACAACAGAGAGAAAACCATAATTCTACCACCGTAACCTTCTGTTCCCTTGAGATCCCATCTTGGAGCCTGTTCCGGAGCTCCACCGGATGGGGATCCATCTCGGAGCTCTTCATCATCATCATCATCGCCCTCACCATGAGTTGTGAGTAGTTTACCATAGACCTTTGGGTCCATAGCTAGTATCTAGATGGCTTCTTCTCTCTCTCTCTGGATCTCAATACAAAGTTCT
Source organism: Secale cereale (assembly GCA_902687465.1). Classification (NCBI taxonomy): domain Eukaryota; kingdom Viridiplantae; phylum Streptophyta; class Magnoliopsida; order Poales; family Poaceae; genus Secale; species Secale cereale. The sequence goes on from LR738709.1 coordinate 421,077,053, forward strand.
CCTCGGTCTTCGAGGAGATCTATTCGATGTAATCTCTTTTTGCGGTGTGTTTGTTCAGATCCGATGAATTGTGAGTTTATGATCAAGATTATCTATGAAAGATATTTGGTGCTTCTCTGAACTTTTTATGTGTGCTCATAATATCCTTGCAAGTCTCTTCGAATTATTGGTTTGGTTTGGCCTACTAGATCTTTAGTTCTTGCAATTGGAGAAGTGCTTGGCTTTGGGTTCAATCTTGCGGTGTCCTTGCCCAGTGACAGTAGGGGCAACAAGGCACGTATTGTATTGTTGCCATCGAGGATAAAAAGATGGGGTTTATATCGTATTGCTTGAGTTTATCCCTCTACATCATGTCATCTTGCTTAAGGCGTTACTCTATTCTTATGAACTCAATACACTAGATGCATGCTGGATAGCGGTCGATGTGTGGAGTAATAGTAGTAGATGCAGGCAGGAGTCGGTCTACTTGTCTCGGACGTGATGCCTATATACAATGATCATGCCTAGATAGTCTCATAATTATTCGCTTTTCTATCAATTACTCGACAGTAATTTGTTTACCCGCCGTAGAATATCGCTATCATGAGAGAAGCCACTAGAGAACACTATGGCCCCCGGGTCTATTCTCAACTTATCAATCTACATCTACTTTACTTTTATCGCTTTTATTTGTTGTTCTTATAAACAAAAAATACCAAAAATATAAACCATCATATCTATCAGATCTCACTCTCGTAAGTGACCGTAAAGGGATTGACAACCCCTTATCGCGTTGGCTGCGAAGTTCTTATTTGTTTGTGCAGGTGCGAGGGACTCGCACGTGGTCTCCTACTGGATTGATACCTTGGTTCTCAAAAACTAAGGGAAATACTTATGCTAATGTGCTGCATCTCCCTTTCCTCTTCGAGGGAATACAACGCAAGCTCAAGAAGTAGCACGGTCCTCCCTAGTGACATCCTTCATGATTCGCCTCGGGTGGGGGCTTACGTTGAAGCTGATAACGAGAAGGCACGACAAGACGCGTTGGACCGGCTGGATGAAGAGCGTGACATGGCAACAGCTCGATCGACGATTTATCAGCATGATCTATGTCGATACCACAGTCACCGAGTTAAAACCAGAACGTTTCAAGAAGGCGATCTAGTGATCCGGCTCATCCAAGACCAGACAGACATGCACAAGCTATCCCCGCCTTGGGAAGGACCCTTTGTGGTCAGCAAGAATCTACACAATGGATCATACTACCTCGTCGACGTTCGAGAACACAAGGACTCACGCACCGCGGAGGAGGAGACCCGATGGCCGTGGAACATCACTCATCTTCGGCCTTACTACACCTGAGCCACAGGCTCCGCTTTATGTACATATATTCGCAATGTATATATTATGATCAATATAATAAACCGGCATCCCCGTTAAAGCAGGGTATCTGTTGCTTTTTTCATAGGAGTTTGTCACATGGGGGCTTCTATGTGTAAAGACGGAGTTCCTATGGCCCTCTTAGACCGGCTATTAAGCCAATATCATCATAAGAGCACAGATCTGGTTACTTCGGTAATCCGGCTATCAAGCCAACATGATGGTAAGGGGCAAAAGAGAGTTTGATGCATAGCGCAACTCAAACATAGGCACCCGATGAGCACAGCTCACAATGTTACTTGGGGGCTCCTGCCGCACAGCGGCAATGAGTTTTTAAAACCCTTGTAATAGGCTATCAAGCCACGGCTTGGAAGCCTGGTGTATACATCTAAAACCCCGGGTTAACCTGCCTGCATCAAGTAAGTCACTCCGCCCAGGTAAACCTGGTATGACCCGTCGAACGATTGTCAAGTCAATCTTATAATAGACCCCGAACTTGGCAATGTTAAAACGACGATTGGTTAAGGATTGAGGACCATCTTAACAGGCTTTGTGAAATGGTTCAACTCAGTGGCCTGACAGCCCATGAAATGCCTCAAATTTGGAGCCTGGTAGCTCATAAAAATCCTCGACTACAAGTTTTTATTTGCTTTGCTTGCTGAATTTTTATTTCTCAAAGAGATTGTTGATCCAATATCTATTGATTCGGCAGAGTGGTTAACTATAAGTTACCCATTATTAATAAACCATCATTCACAGAACTTGGTCTGGTTTGATTACAAATCGCCAGTACTATTTACAGCTAAACCGGTGTTTATCATAACCCGATACGGTTTCATCATGAACCGGCAAAATATTCCAGGAGTCATCAATACTCGCCAATTGGGATCATCGCCCGTACTGCAAAATATTGGTTAAGCCAATGACACAATTTTCTATCACGGGTATGATATGTGTTTCATATTTTAAATACAGCTCAGGTTATAAACCTAGATCATGTATTTGGGCATTATGACCCGTCCGACAATAAACCGCCATGACCCTTCAAATTTCGTCTTATGCAGAAACAGGTGGGATAAAACTGTTAAAGCATCATAAGCAGAAAAACTATGAAGTTGCCAGATTAAGCAATGTTATGCAAAGGGAATACGCATGAGGACATAACCAAATGTTTCAGCTACCCTTTTACAAGGCGTCTTACAGCCCAAAAGAATATATGTTCCTTGCTAAGTACTGCGACACGATAAATGTTAAACCGACACCGGTTCATGATTCTGCGTCAGCCCGGTTAGATGGTTGTGGATCATCCTGCGTCGTCTCCTCGTTGTTCTCATCTAGCAGCTGGAAGTCAGTGGTTGCCCAATTGATCTTTGTCAGAGCTTGGAAAATAGCTTCATCGCTTATGAGTTCAGACGGTTCAACATCAGGGGCGTAGGTATGCCTACGGACATGCAGGATGAGATCTTCCACTTCATAGACCGGAGTATTAACCTGGTGATTGTCAACATCATAACCCGCCTGATAGCGGGACAGATCAGCTTCATCGGCTAATTTGCTGGCCGAGGGCCGCATTTCTCTTGTCAAAGCCCGCAAGTCTGCATCTATGAACTCTGATCCGTCCTCCTTCATGCTTGGGTAACCGTTCATCACATCGGCCGGATCAAGATCAGGTGCCCAAGCCTTCGCCCGAGTTAGTGCAATTAAAGCGCCCGCCCTGGCAGCTGATTTCTTGAGCTCTCCAAACCGGGCGGGTAGCACTGACAGCTTTTCCAACGTCTCCTTGATCCACTTGGGAGCCGGTTTGTTATGAGAAGCAGCACAAACAATCCTTTGAGCGCCGGTATACAGCTGCCCTATAAGAGTGTATGCAGCCTTCAATTTCTTCTGCATGTCACCACCAAGATGAGTAGTACGTTTTCCTGCGTCAATGGAACTAGAGTTAAACCGGAAGATTGTGGAAATATCATATTCGGAATTATGATAAGAGTATTTACCAAAGACAGCAGCACTCATGGCGTTTATCTGCCGCTTTAAGCCAGATAGCTCTTCTGACATTGGATTAAGCAGGTTTCTGCATCAACTGCCCTTTTTTTCCAAAGCGGCTCTTTCTGCATCCCAATCCGTCCGTTCCTTCTGGAAGTCGTTCTTCAATTTTTCCAGGTTTGCTAAAGCAAGAGTCAGCTCATCCTTGGCCTTGGAAGCCGCGATTTGCTGAAATTGCAGAGTGTCCTTGAGCTCAGCCACTTGGGATTCTTTCTTATTCAGATCATCCTGCAAAGAGAAGCACACATCATATATTGGTAAAACATATGGGAAGTCCCAAGCACATAACAAGTTATATACTTGGCACTTGAGGGCTAATGTATATTTGCAGTTAACAAGCATTTTTTATAAAGTCCCAAGCACATAACAAGTTATACACTTGGCACTTGGGGGCTAATGCGTTATTGTTCAAAGAGGGTTACAAAATAAAAGTCCCAGTTCATCCTGAAGAGATAAACCGGCCCTTGGGGACTACACGTGAAAAATTATGTAATAAGTATTCTAAAGTCCCGATTCACCCTGAAGGAATAAACCGGCCCTTGGGGGCTACGATGGAGTTGAGACAAGCTATTAGGCTTAAGCAGGAATAAAGTTCAAGGAAGCTAAGCAGAAGTTTACCTCGTAACGTTCCTTCATTATATTTACTAAACCGGCTTCATAATCACGACTGGTATGCAACCGGTTCAGATATTCGGAATGAAGATCCTGGGCGCTGAGTTGAGCATAGCTTGACAAGTCGACATTCCATTTGCCTTTATCTTTCCCAGAGACTTCTTCTTTAGCAGTATGCTTGGTTAACGCAACAGGTTCACCAGGGGCGGTATAGCCAAAACCAGTAATTTGGACATCTTCTATTGAAGCGGGTGTGGCTTTGGCAGGACTGGCCGGAGTATTGCTGGCCCGGACTGGGCTGGTCGGATTGTCGCCAAGGTCCATTGGCGCAGCTTCTTGTTCAGTAAAGTTTTCATGATCCATTGGAGGAGGATCATCGTGCAAAGCATCAACATTCTCTTCGGCTGGCTCAGGATTCTTTTCTGGTTCAGGATTCACACAATCACCTGCCGGTTTATTCAGCTTAGCCTTCTTACTAGGCTTTGGCTTACTGCGACGTTTAAAAGGTAAAGATAAATCAGTAAAGTGAAAGGAAAAAGATTAACAGGAAAGTAAAAACTTACCCAGGAACAGTTTTGAGAGGACGAAGTTGCGTAGCTGCTGACTCGCCGGATGACGAACGAGGAGTATCCTGATAATTTGAATCAGACGGATTAAGAGGCTGGCGAATATGACCAGCTTTGGGATAAAGAGCATCTGGAGTATGTAAAACCTCTGATAGACGTTTGCGGGCTGGTGTTTGTGGTAAACCGGTGGATTCAATAACTTGACCACTGTGCCGTGTTGTGCGGCGAGCTTCATGTTGCTGTTTCTTCAAAATAAAGTTTGGGTCAAGTAAGCGAAAGGGTGAGAAAATTGTACTTTCCGGCTTGCTCGATGAATTTTTGGTGTTGGCAGAGGATCTGAACCGGAGGAAAGGGTAATTACCTCAACATCATCAGCCTTGCTTCCTTCAGCGTTTCCCTGAGTACAATCATTGTCAATAAGATGCAAGAAAAGGGAGCCAAGGGAATCAAGTGATACCTCTGAGGCTAGTTCATCATCATCAAGATTGGATTCAGATGCTTCAGTATTTTTCTTCTTAACCGTTTTCTTAACAGCCTTGGTTTTTTGGCGAGCTGTCTTTACCAGTTTATCCTGGATTTTCCTCTTCCAGAATGGATCATTACCGTGATAAAGATTGTGAGGTCATTCAAAAAAGATAATAAAGACAGATTGAAATAAAACAACAATGTAAAGAAGATTTACCGATGGCAGTTTATTGAGCTCGCAAAAAGGGGCCAATCCAGTTTTGCTGAAGGCATCCACCGGTTCATTCAATAGCTTCTTAACAGCTTCATTGACCTCATTCTCTGACAGCACAACTTTAGTATGGCGTAGAGGATCTTTGGGGTTTCCGATATATTCACACATTAAACCGGAACGCTGGCTTAGCGGGAGAATACTCCAAGAAATCCAACAGCGAACAAAGTCAATGCCTATCAAACCGTTTGCGGTGAAGGCCCGGAGCTTTGAAACTGCGATGCGTATTAGGCTCGCTCTTGAGCACTCAACCATTGAGGCGAAGGATGGTTCTCAGAAAGCCGATGAGAACGGTAACCCGACAGAGGATTTTCGCCTTTTGGAGAAGTGTCTAGACAGTAAAACCAGGCCTGGTTCCAATCTTTAGGATGGCTGTGATGTTGGGCGTGAGGAAAGCTGACATCCTTTCTCTTCTGGATGGACATTCCGCCAAGTTCGGTGTTAGGACCGTCTGTGAACTCTGTTCAGTGGTTTAAGTGGAATAAATCCCTAAACAGTTCAGCTGAAGGTTCTTCTTGCAGATAAGCTTCACAAAATACTTGAAAATTGCAGATGTTGGACACAGAATTTGGCCCAATATCTTGAGGATGGAGTTGAAAGCTAGCCAGCACGTCCCGAAAGAATTTTGATCCGGGAGGGCTAAACCCTTGAGCTAGATGATCAAGAAATACGATAACTGATACGTCCATTTTGCATCATGCTTATAAGTTGATATTTATTGCATTATGGGCTGTTCATAAATGTTTTGTCACAATACTTATGCCTTTTCTCTCTTATTTTGCAAGGTTTACATGAAGAGGGAGAATGCCGGCAGCTGGAATTCTGGGCTGGAAAAGGAGCAAACTCTGGAAACCTATTCTTCACAACTCCAAAAGCCCTGAAACTCCACAGAACATTGTTTCGGAAATATAAAAAATATCTGGCGAAAGAAACCCACGAGAGGGGCCACTAGCTGGCCTCGAGGGTGGGGGCGCGCCCCCCTTCCCAGGGTGCGCCCCCCTGCCTCGAGGGCAAGCCGGTGGGCCCCCAGTGCCCATCTTCTCCTATATGAAGCGTTTTGACCTGAAAAAATCAAGTAGAGGCTTTCGGGACCAGAAGCCACCGTCTCGAGGCGGAACCAAGGCAGAAACCAATCTAGGGCTCCGGTAGAGCTGTTCTGCCGAGGATACTTCCCTCCGGGAGGGGGAAATCATCACCGCCGTCATCACCAACAACTCTCCCATCTTGGGGAGGGCTATCTTCATCAACATCTTCACCAGCACCATCTCCTCTCAAACCTTAGTTCATCTCTTGTATCCAATCTTTGTATCCAAACCTCAGATTGGTACCTGTGGGTTGCTAGTAGTGTTGATTACTCCTTGCAGTTGATGCTAGTTGGTTTAATTGATGGAAGATCATATGTTCAGATCCATTATGCATATTAATACCCCTCTGATCATGAATAATATTATGTCTTGTGAGTAGTTACTTTTGTTCCTGAGGACATGGGAGAAGTCTTGCTATTAGTAGTCATGTGAATTTGGTCTTCATTCGATATTTTGATGAGATGTATGTTGTCTCTCCTCTAGTGGTGTCATGTGAACATTGAATACATGACACTTCACCATTATTTGGGCCTAGAGGAAGGCATTGGGAAGTAATAAGTAGATGATGGGTTGCTAGAGTGACAGAAGCTTAAACCCTAGTTTATGCGTTGCTTCGTAAGGGGCTGATTTGGATCCATATGTTTCAGGCTATGGTTAGGTTTACCTTAATACTTGTTTTGTAGTTGCGGATGCTTGCATTAGAGGTTAATCATGAGTGGGAGGCTTGTCCAAGTAAGGGCAACACCCAAGCACTGGTCCACCCACATACCAAATTATCAAAGTACCGAACACGAATCAGATGATCCTGATGAAAACTAGCTTGACGATAATTCCCATGTGTCCTCGGGAGCGCTTTACCATGCATAAGAGTTTGTCCAGGCTTGTCCTTTGCTACACAAAGGATTGGTCCACCTTGCTGCACCTTATTTACTTTTACCGTTTGTGGGGACCCCGACTCATAAGTCGTGATCACCGAATGCACGTGTACAGTGATCCCAGAGATCAATGCTCACTGAACACACAGAAGCTGAATAACAAGAGTCTTACATCCATACATACCGTATTACACAAATAGGACCATTAAGGTCAAGTCTTGAGTACATCATCGCAGCGGAAATCTTCAATAACAACTTGGACCCAAGCCATCTGCCTTAACCCTACAGGCATTCTGACTAGGAAGCGTCCTAGCTCGCATGCTCGTCACCAAGAAAACTTCATCATAACCTGTTCTCTCATGCCTGGCCAATAAAATAACCAGTGGCAAGCCAATGAGTACTTTGAATGTACTCGCAAGCAACCCAAGCGTGATGACAGAATAATTATGCAAGGCTCTACTGCTAAATTGGCAGTTTTGCGGAAAGCTAGTTTTTCATATGCAAGTATGATCAACATATAACATGGGCATGCATGCGTCTGCAACAAGTATCAGGAGGTCACAGACATCATCATCGAGAAAGAGTTGTAATCAACTCATGCTCAAGCTCATTGTGACTTCCTCAAGAATCACATCATCAATATCACTGAACCATGTTGTTTCCTCACACACCCACACCAGGTTTCGCAAACATTTTACGTAGCCCAACAGCGGTTACCAACTGTCCTTGACCGCGGACACGGCTATTCGAATAGTTTTACACTCTACAGAGGTTGCATACTTTACCCACTAGATCCGGGGAACTTCCGTGACATCCACGACCCGCGGTACCTCAAGTACCCGGGGTAAGCACCCGATCACTATCTTTCCCTAGACGACACTAATATGGAGTCCACTCGATTGGTAACAGCCCCGTGCCCCACATTTCACATCTCAAGATTTTTGGAGCCTCGCTCCCATATTCATCACATACCACAAGCACGGGGTACCAACGGTGTGTCCGGTGCCCTATAAAGACAGTCATGGGCTCATGGCCGCCTATCCAAGCGCGACCCCGTTCCAAGAGTGACCTCATGTCACCCCCGTCACTAGTAATGCGGGCACCATGTTAGTATCGACCTAGGTAATCAATAATGCCCTTTCCCATATAAGGGTAGAGTGGTTGCGCATGTAAGGTTGGAATAACGGTCGCAACTTAAACCAATCCGTTTTCAAAACATCACACACACTTGCTTCGGTACACCACTTCGTCATCAAGTGGTTACCCATCTCACCATCTCCCTCGGGCATAAGTGGCACCCGATGGGGTTTTCGAAAAGTCTTTTGAAAGTATTCTGCCTCCGTCACCATGCATATACCCGTCCCATGAGCGTAGCCACTATTAAAGCAACCTAACTACTCCCAGCCACATAACCCTCATAGGAAGGTAGGGTCATGTTTGATGCAAGTTTCAATAGTAAAGTAACAGAGGTAGCAACCAAAGTGGTTTCCACCTCAACATGATTCCGATGCATTGATAATAAGGTGCTATGAGACATGCCTAAAAAGGTTTCTCGAACATGGTCAAAGGGCTGCTTGCCTTGTCCTTCCGAGTCTTCAAACCTTCTGGTCCATCTCTGAGTACTTCGTTTATTTCGCCAACTAATCGATGGAAACAATCATAATAAGCAACACAACAAAGCAAAAATAAAAGTGCTCTAAAAATAGGAGTTGGACTTTTCTAGGATACCTCTGGTCATATGAAAAATAACCAAGGTGATTTCATAGGTATTGGATCAATGAATAGTTTGGATCATTTCAATATGATGGAACCAAGGGGTTTATGGATTTGAAAGAAGTGTACAGAAATATATTCTTGAATGATGAGCAAAGGCATCCATCAACAAGTCATGATTTTAGAAGCATCTAGGAGTTGGTTTCAATGGATTTGGAATTCAAATGAATTTCCTAGGATTTTGCAAAGTTGATAAATATGAAGAAATGGCTCATTATTTGGTGGGGCACAGAAAGTATTAATAAAAATGTTCCAAAACTAAGTTTGGATATGACAAGCTTCTAGGAGTTTGAATCACTGCATTTGGATCAAATTTGAGCCCTCTGTGATTTTCTAAAGTTCATCACTGAAAATGAAATATTGGCATTTGATATATATTTGTGAAGGAAAAGCCTTTGTAATAATGTGCATGTTGCACCATGTGATAGAGCGTGATTTATGGAGTCACTAGAAATTTGAACCACCAAATTTGGAGTTCAAATGAATTATTTATGGGTTTATGAAGTTGTCTGGAAAAGAAAAAGAAAAAGGAATAGGGGTTATACCCTTCACTGCGCTCAGGGCGGTGGATAGCCCGTGGGCTGGCCCAGCGGCTCGGCTGTGCGGGCGGAGGTGGTGACGCCGAAGGCGTCATCTCCGAAGGGCGCTTTCACCTGGGAAACGCGGCTTTCGTCTGGCCCGTCTCCACTTAAACAGGTGGGCCAGCCTCCGGGGTCGCTGACCTGCGGGCCCCACCCGCAGGGTCATCACCTTCCTCCCGCGCCCGCGACGGAGGGGCTCGATGCCTCGGCTGCGCGCCGGCCGGCGCTCGCCCTCCCGGCGGCACAGGCCACCCCTGGCCAAGGCGCGGCCACCGGAGGGGTGCCCAAGGGACGGCACGTCGTGGAGGGCCCTTGGGGCGGCCGGGGAGGGACCGGAGCGCCCACTGCACCGGCCATGGCGGGCGGCCTCGTCGGGTGGTGGTGGTGCGGGCACCACGGGGCACTGGAAGAGGCGGCAAGGGAACGGGGAGTTCCGCAGCCCAGTGGCCGTTCTCCTCCTGGTGGCCAACAGAGAAGAGGGAGGCCACAGGAAGCGAATTTGGGAGGAGGCCGACGGCGACATTCTGGCCATGGAGGGAGGAAGAGAGCACCAGGTGGAGAGCTAGCTTGTCCAGAGGGTTCGCGGGAGAGAGGAGGATCCAGAAGAGGCAAGGGAGTGCTCGGGGGAAGGCTTAAATAGATGCGGCCGCGGTGCACCGTGAGCTTCGTCCATGGACGCGCTCGGGCAAGCTCGTGAAGAGAGGAGGAGGGCAGGGGAGGATAAGGCCGACAGCCCTGCAGGTTGCGGACGTCGAGGCGACCTCGGTGGACACGAGGAGGAGGCCCGAGGTGGTCGGGGGCTCCTGGTTGGGCGAGGCTACAGTGCGCCAGGGCACTGTAGTGCGCTCCAGAGCACCCGTTTGGCTGGCATGGCCGTGCCCTCGCCATGCTGGTCGTGTCCATCATGCCCAAAGCTGTCCGGGGGGTCGAGGGGGTAGTAAACAATTGAGTGATGGCCCTGGATGCTCTGGGGAGCCACTGGAATGAGGAGGGAGGTGAAGAAGAAGGTGAAAACTGCTGTCCAGAAGAGTGAATTAGGGTTTTACCCCCCTCCAATAATTGAGCTGAGGCAGAGGAGAGTTACTGGAGGTAGAATAGGACTAGGAGAAGCTGTGGTAAGAATTTGAGGTAAGGGGAAATAGTAAAAGGGGTCCAAACAATGGTTTTGGCAAACTTGCAGAAGGTGTTTGATCATGTTTTGGGAAAGCAAATGACTTCCAATTGACATGGGACTCAACAGGATGGAATGTTATAAGAAAATAGGGTGTTTCACCAAATTTGAGCTCATTTGAAGAAACTAGCCAATGTAACTTTGGTGAACCCTAGAAATCAACAGAAATGGTTTCACCTTGTTTGAGTCAAGCTAATCATCTCCCCTTGATGCACCACTTGGTGTAGTATCATCATTTGGGGTTATGATCAGGCCCACAAAGTTTGAAGCCCCAGGTAAAAAGTTGACAATGTAAAGTTGTTCAAATTTGAATTTGAACATAAATGGTTTTGGGGCACTTAGATCACGTTATGCTTCTCCAAAAGTTGTGCCATTTGGCATAGATGCATAATTACATCATTTTAGAATGTGCACCAAGTTTGAGAGCATTTGGACAAGTTTGGCAATGTAAAGTTGCTCAAACTTCAAAATGGACAGAAATGGTTTTGAGGGGATTAGATGATGATTCCTTGATCTTCAAGGCATGAGGCTTTGCAAGATCATCAAATATGTCATATATGACATGATAGAATTTCCCTGGAATTTTTGGAGAATATTTCCTTTGTAAATATTTCAAAAGCTTCAAATATCCAGAAAGGGTTTTGGAAGGATTTGTCCAATATTTTGAACATGACCATGTGTTGAAACTCTTATATATGGACAATATATGTCCTAGGAGTTTCCCTGAATTTTGGCAAATATTTTTGAAATACTTAAATAATTTTTCCCTATTAAAGACCATTTCTGGCCTTAAGAAAAAGCTTTTAAATAAAATATAAAAATAACTTTGAAAATTATAATTTTTTGGTTTCTGGGAGTCCTATACCTAATAGGATTCAAATATACTTTTTGAAAGATTTTTCACACCCTAAATAAGGTACTTGTAGTGCAAACCTCAATTCAGGGGTTTTTGGAAAACTAATTTTTTAGAAAATACTATTTGGCCAAAATATTTTTATAAGAAAATTCTATACTGGTCTATACACATGGCATGATCATTGGGAAAAGGTTTTGGGTCAAGGAGATGAAGTTTAAGAGTTGGAGGATTTATTTGATATTTAGAGCACTAGCAAACAGCAGGCAAAAGTCAAATCAAGCAAGGTCAAAAACACTCAAAAGTTTTTTTTTGTAAATCCACATTTTTAACATGATAATTAGCTTAAACAGTGTGGCATGAAAAATCAGGGTGTGACAGACCTACCCCCCTTACAAGAATCTCGTCCCCGAGATTCCCAGACTAGGTGTGGGAAAGAATACGAAGTCTTGGATACGGGGTAGTCTTCACTTCTTCTTGCTGGTTCTGCTCCCGGGTGGTGCTCCATGGAATCTCGAAGTGCTTGGTGGTGTGGCTTCTCGCTTGCTGCCTTCCTTGATGCAGGTTGCTGAGGGATCTCTTGAGTAGGTTAGGTTGAGTTAGATGCCAAAGGCTCGGTGATCGATGTCCTTGCGGGCACCGGGCTAGTTAGGAAGTAAGAAGTACTTCCAGAGTGGGGACTCGTGGAAGATTTGGTGCACGGAGGGTATCTCAGGTGGTAAATCTAGCTGGTAGACGTCTACTATTTGCAGTGGTCTTGAAGAAGGGTCGATAAATCTTGGTATGAGCGTCCCTTCAGGAGGAGTCGTCTGCAGCTACGCCTGGTCTTGGACGCAGAAGTTTACTTCTTGATGACGGCGGTCGGTGTAGTTCTTCCTTCTTGACAGGGCGGTCTTCAAATGTCTTTTATCCAGCTGTCCGCCTCTTCTTTTGTCTTCGGGCAGACAAGTAGGCCATCAAATAATGATGTTACCCAACTTGTCCAATTACTCCATGAGGTCTACGGGGGTACGCAAAGTAGGCTGGGGTATTGGTGGTGGTCTACGCTGAGTATTTGCAAGGTCTTCCTGACTTAGAGCGAAGGCCCGTGGTCGAAATCTGACCAGGTTGTGGCTTGGTGGGGCTTAAGGGTTTCAAGGATTCTAGTGAGTGAGTGAACGTTTACTATCTTCTCCTTAAGCACAGTTTCTGAGATGCCAATAGCTCTATCTAGTACTCCGAATGATAAAACATCCTCTCGCATAGACCAACTTCAATCACCACTCATGCCATACATATCCTCATGACTCTCAAGAGACGGTCTAACAAAATTGTACTTGCCTACGATCCCCAAATCCATATGTATGTCCACCCCTAAAATTCATAGGTGGGTCATACAAGCTGCTAATCTTGAATTAAACACCACAATCCAAGCGCTCAACCTATTCTCGCAAGGCTCACGATAATTGAATCTCTATTCTAAGGAAACACGTTATATGCCACTCCAAGATTTTGTTTCCTTCCTATAGATCAACTCCAATAGCCCGGTAATTCCATCAATCACCACATAATCCAACAATTCTACGAATCCGATGTCTACGGTGTTCCACAAGATCTCAAGTCCCTATAATACTCAATACTTGGAAGGGCTATGCACTACGATAGTAAGTCCACCAAATACCCAACATCCGGGTCAAGTAAACTCCAAGATCACGATTATATAGATCCCTAAATCAACTCCGACAAATAATCCAATCTCCTAGGTTATTGCCCACCGAGAAGTATGATATCATGATCAGGATCATCGACAAATCCAATTTACTCCGAACCAAGCAGACATATCCAGCACTTATACCAACCAGAATCACCTACATAAATCCAAATCTCATGTCCCGCGGGTACTCCTACATGCTTCCCCAAGGTCATGATCCCACCAATATGAAAACCTCACAATCCATCAAGGTCTCAGATAATTCCTCGAAGTCACTGATATAAAGCCACCAAGTCATCTGTCTTATATCCTCAAATTGGTCTATCTATGGCATCGTCAGTTCTTGTGCTATCTTAGGACGAAAATGTGCTCGTTCACTGCGTCCACTAGCTCCTTTACGAACCCAGTGTTGTGCAAGGTTATAAAGGCTTAACAGGTTCTCTCGCTTTACTATGGGTTAGGCACATGGTTAAGGATTCGTGCTGGAGTATCTAGTGAAGTCTCAAAGGGTCTAGGAATGGGGTTACTGGTCTGGAGGGTTAAACATAATTCTACGGGGTTACACTTGGTCACGGAGGTTGTAGCAGAAGTCTTCAGTGCCAGTTGGTTGCCGAGGTAGAATCCTTGGTGCATCTTGTCTTGCGGGTCTTCAGTTGGGGAGAGAGAGAAGAGAGGGAAAAAGTAGCGCAAAGGAGGGGAAATGCCTAAAGGGGGTTCTATAGTGCAGGTGCAAGCAAACAGGTGCAAAAAGGCCGAAACAAAAGAAACAAGGCAAGGAAGGTGATATAGCCATGCACTTGTCGCCTGGGGCAAAAGTACGACTTATATCAAAACACAAACAAATAAAAGCAATCAACACACAAACATGGTTCTATTCGAACCATCATACGGACTCGATTGCGCATAGGGGGTACACGACTCATCTTATCCTAGGGGTTCTCGGACTCAGTGTCGTGACTTGTGCCTCGTGCAGTCTTCTGAGCTTCCTCAGGTGTTGCCATGCCCCTTGTAGTTGCTTGATGAACGATCCGGGTTGAGCCTGAAGAATCTTCAACAACTTCTCGCCTGATGAGGTGAGGTGGTGAAGGTGTCTCCTTGCAGCTGGTGTTGACTTGTCTTCTCTTGTCCCTTTAATCATGACGATCCCTTGTGCCTTCTGGGGCGTCGAGGGTACCAGGTAGGCAATCCTTTATGCAATGAAATTAACAAGGCATAGTAGAGGTTCAACATGTCGGTTTCGTTGATGAAAACATCGACACTAAGAGCGGGGGACGAAGAGAACCATTTTCCTGCTCACTATAGTGAGGCGGACCAAATGGTGAGGTTCTCATCCACCGGTGGTTACCGATACAACGACGGTAGTGACATGATTACTCTATTAGCGATGCATACCATGATTTTGCATAACCTATACCCTGGTCATCATAGGCCAATATTGCATCTTCTTGGGGCACTGTCAAGGGTATCACCATCTTCTGGTCTTCATGTCCTCATTTCTCGAGGATGGATTTCCTGTTGGCATTGTCTTGTTGTGGTGTCGCCAATCTTGTGTGCAGAAGTGGCGAGTGAGGGTTTGGCAAGGTGCAATCCACAAGGATTACAGAAAATCCAGTGGTCACGGCATAGGGGTTCTAACGACCAGAGTTTTGAAGGGGAAGAGATCAAGTATAGCCTAGTTTTCGAAAAACTGAGAAGGGAAGAGAAGTATAGATAGTTTTGAAAACTAGTAATAGTTTTGAAAATAGTTTTACCCTAACTAACGACCATGCTAACTAAGGCTTCGTACAGTCAGGACGGCTCTGATACCAGCTCTGTGGGGACCCCGACTCATAAGTCGTGATCACCGAATGCACGTGTACAGTGATCCCAGAGATCAATGCTCACTGAACACACAGAAGCTGAATAACAAGAGTCTTACATCCATACATACCGTATTACACAAATAGGACCATTAAGGTCAAGTCTTGAGTACATCATCGCAGCGGAAATCTTCAATAACAACTTGGACCCAAGCCATCTGCCTTAACCCTACAGGCATTCTGACTAGGAAGCGTCCTAGCTCGCATGCTCGTCACCAAGAAAACTTCATCATAACCTGTTCTCTCATGCCTGGCCAATAAAATAACCAGTGGCAAGCCAATGAGTACTTTGAATGTACTCGCAAGCAACCCAAGCGTGATGACAGAATAATTATGCAAGGCTCTACTGCTAAATTGGCAGTTTTGCGGAAAGCTAGTTTTTCATATGCAAGTATGATCAACATATAACATGGGCATGCATGCGTCTGCAACAAGTATCAGGAGGTCACAGACATCATCATCGAGAAAGAGTTGTAATCAACTCATGCTCAAGCTCATTGTGACTTCCTCAAGAATCACATCATCAATATCACTGAACCATGTTGTTTCCTCACACACCCACACCAGGTTTCGCAAACATTGGACGTAGCCCAAGAGCGGTTACCCAACTGTCCTTAACCGCGGACACGGCTATTCGAATAGTTTTACACTCTGCAGAGGTTGCACACTTTACCCACTAGATTCGGGGAACTTCCGTGACATCCACGACCCGCGGTACCTCAAGTACCCGGGGTAAGCACCCGATCACTATCTTTCCCTAGACGACACTAATATGGAGTCCACTCGATTGGTAACAGCCCCGTGCCCCACATTTCACATCTCAAGATTTTTGGAGCCTCACTCCCATATTCATCACATACCACAAGCACGGGGTACCAACGGTGTGTCCGGTGCCCTGTAAAGACAGTCATGGCCGCCTATCCAAGCGCGACCCCGTCCCAAGAGTGACCTCATGTCACCCCCGTCACTAGTAATGCGGGCACCATGTTAGTATCGACCTAGGTAATCAATAATGCCCTTTCGCATATAAGGGTAGAGTGGTTGCGCATGTAAGGTTGGAATAACGGTCGCAACTTAAACCAATCCGTTTTCAAAGCATCACACACACTTGCTTCGGTACACCACTTCGTCATCAAGTGGTTACCCATCTCACCATCTCCCTCGGGCATAAGTGGCACCCGACGGGGTTTTCGAAAAGTCTTTTGAAAGTATTCTGCCTCCGTCACCATGCATATACCCGTCCCATGAGCGTAGCCACTATTAAAGCAACCTAACTACTCCCACCCACATAACCCTCATAGGAAGGTAGGGTCATGTTTGATGCAAGTTTCAATAGTAAAGTAACAGAGGTAGCAACCAAAGTGGTTTCCACCTCAACATGATTCCGATGCATTGATAATAATGTGCTATGAGACATGCATAAAAAGGTTTCTCGAACATGGTCAAAGGGCTACTTGCCTTGTCCTTCCGAGTCTTCAAACCTTCTGGTCCATCTCCGAGTACTTCATTTATTTCGCCAACTAATCGATGGAAACAATCATAATAAGCAACACAACAAAGCAAAAATAAAAGTGCTCTAAAAATAGGAGTTGGACTTTTCTAGGATACCTCTGGTCATATGAAAAATAACCAAGGTGATTTCATAGGTATTGGATCAATGAATAGTTTGGATCATTTCAATATGATGGAACCAAGGGGTTTATGGATTTGAAAGAAGTGTACAGAAATATATTCTTGAATGATGTGAAAAGGCATCCATCAACAAGTCATGATTTTAGAAGCATCTAGGAGTTGGTTTCAATGGATTTGGAATTCAAATGAATTACCTAGGATTTTGCAAAGTTGATAAATATGAAGAAATGGCTCATTATTTGGTGGGGCACAGAAAGTATTAATAAAAATGTTCCAAAACTAAGTTTGGATATGACAAGCATCTAGGAATTTGAATCACTGCATTTGGATCAAATTTGAGCCCTCTGTGATTTTCTAAAGTTCATCACAGAAAATGAAATATTGGCATTTGATATATATTTGTGAAGGAAAAGTCTCTGTAATAATGTGCATGTTGCACCATGTGATAAAGCATGATTTATGGAGTCACTGGAAATTTGAACCACCAAATTTGGAGTTCAAATGAATTATTTATGGGTTTATGAAGTTGTCTGGAAAAGAAAAAGAAAAAGGAATAGGGGTTATACCCTTCACTGCGCTCAGGGCGGTGTATAGCCCGTGGGCCGGCCCAGCGGCTCGGCTATGCGGGCGGAGGTGGTGACGCCGAAGGCGTCCTCTCCGAAGGGCGCTTTCGCCTAGGAAACGCGGCTTTCGTCTGGCCCGTCTCCACTTAAACAGGTGGGCCGGCCTCCGGGGTCGCTGACCTGCGGGCCCCACCCGCAGGGTCATCCCCTTCCTCCCGCGCCCGCGATGGAGGGGCTCGATGCCTCGGCTGCGCGCCGGCCGGCGCTCGCCCTCCCGGGGGCACAGGCCACCCCTGGCCAAGGCGCGGCCACCGGAGGGGTGCCCAAGGGACGGCGCGTCGTGTAGGGCCCTTGGGGCGGCAGGGGAGGGACCGGAGCGCCCACTGCACCGGCCATGGCGGGCGGTCTCGTCGGGTGGTGGTGGTGCGGGCACCACGGGGCACGGGAAGAGGCGGCGAGGGGACGGGGAGTTCCGCAGCCCAGTGGCCGTTCTCCTCCTGGTGGCCAACAGAGAAGAGGGAGGCCACAGGAAGCGAATTTGGGAGGAGGCCGACGGCGACATTCCAGCCATGGAGGGAGGAAGAGAGCACCAGGGGGAGAGCTAGCTTGTCCAGAGGGTTCGCGGGAGAGAGGAGGATCCAGAAGAGGCAAGGGAGTGCTCGGGGGAATGCTTAAATAGATGCGACCGCGGTGCACCGTGAGCTTCGTCCATGGACACGCTCGGGCAAGCTCGTGGAGAGAGGAGGAGGGCAGGGGAGGATAAGGCCGACAGCCCTGCAGGTTGCGGATGTCGAGGCAACCTCGGGGGACACGAGGAGGAGGCCCGAGGTGGTCGGGGGCTCCTGGTTGGGCGAGGCTACAGTGCGCCACCGAGGTGGTCGGGGGCTCCTGTGGCATGAAAAATCAGGGTGTGACACCGTTTGTCACTTGCTACCAATTATCTTATCACAAAACTATCTGTTACCTATAATTTCAGTGCTTGCAGAAAATACCTTACTGAAAACTGCCTATCATTTCCTTCTGCTCCTCGTTGGGTTCGACACTCTTACTTATCAAAAGGACTATGATAGATCCCCTACACTTGTGGGTCATCAAGACTCTTTTCTGGCGCCGTTGCCGGGGAGTGAAGCGCCTTTGGTAAGTGGAATTTGGTAAGGAAATTTTATATAGTGTGCTAAAATTTATTATCACTCGTTTCTATGGCTCAAAATCCTTTGAGGGGATTGTTCGGGGTATCTTCACCCCGAGCAGAAGAGCAAAGAGTTGCTCCTCAACCTACTGCACCTATTGAAAATGTTTGCTTTGATATTCCTTCGGGTATGATTGAGAAACTGCTTGAATATCCCTATACAGGAGACGGAACACTTCACCCCGATTTACATCTAATCTATGTGGATGAAGTTTGTGGATTGTTTAAGCTTGCAGGTATGCCCGAGGATGTTATCAAGAAGAAGGTCTTCCCTTTATCTTTGAAGGGAGATGCATTGACATGGTTTAGGCTATGCGATGATATGGGATCTTGGAACTATAATCGTCTGAAGTTGGAATTTCATTAGAAGTTCTACCCTATGCACTAGGTTCATCGTGATCGTAATTATATGTATAACTTCTGGCCTCGCAAAGGAGAAAGCATCACTCAAGCTTGGGGAGGCTTAAGTCAATGTTATATTCATGCCCCAATCATGAGCTTTCAATAAAAATGATCATCCAAAATTTTTATGCTCGTCTTTCTCTCAATAATCCCACCATGCTCGATAATTCTTGTTCTGGCTCTTTTATGATGAAGACTGTTGAATTCAAATGGGATTTATTGGAAAGAATTAAACGCAACTCCGAAGATTGGGATCTTGACGAAGGTAAGGAGTCAGGTATGATCCCTAAGTTTGATTGTGTTAAAGCTTTTATGGATACCGATGTTTTTCATGAGTTTAGCACTAAATATGGACTTGACTCTGAGATAGTAGCTTCTTTCTGTGAATCCTTTGCTACTTGTTGATCTCCCCAAGGAGAAGTGGTTTAAATACCTTCCCCCTATTGAAGTAAAAGTAGTTGAACCTATTAAAGTTGAAGAAAAGACTATCACTTATAATGTTGATCCTGTTATACCTACCGCTTATATTGAAAAACCACCTTTCCCTGTTAGGATAAAGAATCATGCTCAAGCTTCAATTGTAGTTCGTAAGAGTAATACTAGAATGCCTACACCCTCTGAGCAAATTAAATTTGAACCTAGTGTTGCTATGGTTAAAGATCTCTTGGTAGAAGACTTAGATGGACATGTTATTTATCTCCAAGAGGAGTCTGCTAGAATAGCCAAACCTAATGCTAGGAATATTCATAAACCTGTCGTAGGCTTTCCTGTCATTTGTGTTAAGATAGGAGATCATTGCTATCATGGTTTATGTGACGTAGGTGCTAGTGCGAGCATTATCCCCCTTGATTTGTATAACGAAATTATGCATGATATTGCACCTGTTGAGTTAGAAGGGATTGATGTTACTATTAAGCTTGCTAATAGAGATACTATTTCACCAGTTGGGATTGTTAGAGATATTGAAGTCTTGTGTGGGAAGGTTAAATACCCTGCTGACTTTCTTGTTCTTAGTTCCCCACAAGATGCTTTCTGTCCCATTATATTTGGTAGACCCTTCTTGAATACTGTTAATGCCAAGATAGACTGCGTGAAAGATATTGTCACTGTCGGATTAGGGGACATGTCTCATGATTTTAACTTCGCTAAATTCCGTAGACAACCCCTTGAAAAGGCACCACCCAGTAAGGATGAACTTATTGGTCTCGCTTCTATTGACGTGCCACCTAATGATCCTTTAGAACAATAATTGCTAGATCATGAAAATGATATGCATATGAATGAGAGAAGGGAAATAGATGGAATATTCCTTACACAGGGACCCGTATTGAAAAACAACTTGCCTGTTGAAATCCTAGGGGATCCTCCTCCACCCAAGGGTGATCCAGTATTTGAACTTAAACCTTTACCTGATAATCTTAAGTATGTTTATCTTGATGGAAAGAAGATATATCCTGTTATTATTAGTGCTAACCTTTCAGAGCAAGAAGAAGAAAGATTATTGAAAACCCTGAAGAAGCACCGAGCTACTATCGGATATACTCTGGATGATCTTAAGGGCATTAGTCCCACTATATGTCAGCACAAGATAAAATTGGAAGAAAATGCTAAACCAGTTATCGATCATCAGCGACGGTTAAATCCTAAGATGAAAGAAGTGGTAAGGAAGGAAATACTAAAGCTTCTAGAGGCAGGTATTATCTATCCCATTGCTGATAGCCAGTGGGTAAGTCCCGTCCATTGTGTTCCTAAGAAAGGAGGTATGACTGTTGTCCCTAATGATAAGGATGAATTAATCCCGCAAAGAATAGTTACAGGCTATAGGATGGTAACTGATTTCCGTAAGTTAAATAAAGCTACTAAGAAAGATCATTACCCCTTTACATTTATTGATCAAATGCTAGAAAGGTTATCCAAACATACTCATTTCTGCTTTCTAGATGGTTATTCTGGTTTCTCTCAAATACCTGTGTCAAAAGGGGGTCAAGAAAAGACCACCTTTACTTGTCCTTTCGGTACCTTTGCTTATAGACGTCTGCCTTTTGGTTTATGTAATGCACCTGCTACCTTTCAAAGATGCATGATGGCTATATTCTCTGATTTTTGTGAAAAGATTGTTGAGGTATTCATGGATGATTTCTCCGTTTACGGAACTTCTTTTGATGTTTGCTTAAGCATCCTTGATCGAGTTTTGCAGAGATGTGAAGACACTAACATTTTCTTGAATTGGGAGAAGTGCCACTTTATGGTTAATGAAGGCATTGTCTTGGGACATAAAATTTCTGAAAGAGGTATTGAAGTTGACAAGGCTAAAGTGGATGCTATTGAAAAGATGCCATGCCCTAAGGATATCAAAGGTATACGAAGTTTCCTTGGTCATGCCGGGTTTTATAGGAGGTTCATTAAGGACTTCTCCAAAATCTCCAGGCCTCTGACTAATCTTTTACAGAAAGATATTCCTTTTGTCTTTGATGATGATTGTCTAGAAGCATTTGAAATACTTAAGAAAGCATTGATCTCTGCACCTATTGTCCAGCCTCCTGACTAGAATTACCCTTTGAGATTATGTGCGATGCTAGTGATTATGCTGTAGGAGCTGTTCTAGGGCAAAGGGTTGATAAGAAATTAAATGTTATCCAGTATGCTAGTAAAACTCTAGATAGTACCCAAAGAAATTATGCTACCACTGAGAAAGAATTTTTAGCAGTTGTGTTTGCTTGTGATAAGTTTAGACCCTACATCGTTGATTCTAAAGTAACTATTCACACTAATCATGCTGCTATCAAATACCTTATGGAAAAGAAAGATGCTAAACCTAGACTTATTAGATGGGTTCTCTTGCTGCAAGAATTTGACTTGCATATTATTGATAGAAAGGGAGCTAAGAACCCCGTAGCACATAACTTGTCTATGTTAGAGAATATAATTGATGACCCACAACCTATTGATGATAGCTTTCCTGATGAACAACTAGCTGTCATAAGTACTTCTCGTACTACTCCCTGGTATGCTGATTATGCTAATTACATTGTTGCTAAGTTTATACCTCCTAGCTTCACATACCAGCAAAAGAAAAAGTTCTTCTATGATTTGAGGCATTACTTCTGGGATAACCCACATCTTTATAAAGAAGGAGTAGATGGTATTATTAGATGTTGTGTGCCTGAGCATGAACAGGAATAGATCCTACGCAAGTGCCACTCCGAAGCTTACGGAGGACACCATGCGGCAGACAGAACTGCACACAAGGTATTGCAATCCGGTTTTTATTGTCCTACTCTCTTCAAGGATGCATGTAAGTTTGTCTTATCATGTGATGAATGTCAAAGAATTGGTAATATTAGTAGACATCAAGAAATGCCTATGAATTATTCACTTGTTATTGAACCATTTGATGTTTGGGGCTTTGATTATATGGGACCTTTTCCTGCCTCTAATGGGTACACACATATTTTAGTCGCTGTTGATTACGTTACTAAGTGGGTAGAAGCTATTCCAACTAGTAGTGCTGATCATAACACCTCTATTAAGATGCTTAAAGAAGTTATATTTCCGAGGTTGGAGTCCCTAGATATCTAATGACTGATGGTGGTTCACACTTTATTCATGGTGCTTTCCGTAAGATGCTTGCTAAGTACGATGTCAACCATAGAATTGCATCACCTTATCACCCACAGACTAGTGGTCAAGTCGAATTAAGTAATAGGGAGTTGAAATTAATCTTTCAAAAGACATTTAATAGGTCTAGAAAGAATTGGTCCAAGAAACTAGATGATGCATTATGGGCCTATAGAACTGCATACAAAAATCCTATGGGTATGTCTCCATATAAGATGGTATATGAAAAAGCTTGTCACTTACCTCTTGAGCTAGAACATAAGGCATATTGGGATATCAAAGAGCTCAATTATGATTTCAAACTTGCCGGTGAAAAGAGGCTATTTGATATTAGCCGTCTCGATGAATGGAGAACCCAGGCCTACGAGAATGCCAAGTTATTTAAAGAAAAAGTTAAAAGATGGCATGACAAAAGGATACAAAAGCATGAGTTTAATGTAGGTGATTATGTTTTGCTATACAACTCTCGTTTAAGATTTTTTGCAAGAAAACTTCTCTCCAAGTGGGAAGGACCTTACGTTATCGAGGAGATCTATCGTTTCGGTGCCATAAAAATCAACAACTTCGAAGGCACAAATCCGAAGGTGGTGAATGGTCAAAGGATCAAACATTATATCTCAGGTAATCCTATAAATGTTGAAACTAATATTATTGAAACCATAACCCCGGGGGAATACATAAGGGACACTTTCCAGAACGATTCAACCTCCGAAAAGGAAGAGGTACGTGATACGGTAAGTGAACCAACTCCAAAACAGCTCTAAATGCAATTTTTCTCTGTTTTGGAATATTTAGAAAAATATAAAAATAAACCGCAGTCCGGAGGAGACACGGGGCCTCCTCGAGGGTAGGGGCACGCCCCCCTTCCCAGGGCGCGCCCCCCTGCCTCGAGGGCACCCCGTGTGTCCCCCGGACTATGTTTTCTTGTGGGTTACTGCTTTCGTTCGGGAAAAATTCATTATATATACTCCCGAAGGTTTTGACCTCTATATCACGCAGAAATCCTCAGTTTTTGTTTCAAGTTGTTTCTGTCACAGATACAGGCAACATGTCGTCCCAGGATTCGGAGGAAGAAAGCTATGTGGCTGATTCCCTTACTGACCCTAAGGTCTATGGTGATTTGGAGCATTATGGTTGGACCACGGAAGAAGAAGAGGACCATGATTCAAAGAGGAAGGATTGGACTAGCTCGGATGAAGACGAAGTCCCACTACCTCAACCGGGGGACATGCATGTGGAGTTGATACGTCCAAAACGTATCTATAATTTCTGCTTGCTCCATGCCCTTTTTGTGTGATATTGCTATGATATTTATGCACTTCCATACACTTTTGATCATATTTGGACTAACCTACTAATGGTTGCAAAAGTGCACAATGTTCTTGTTTTACACTTTATTGTGTAGGAATTACTTGGAAATTGACAAAAACGCAAAAGGAGTCGTATTGGAGTAGGACTCTGACTTTCCTGAAATCTGTCTAAGAACGTTTTTTAAAGATGGTCATATTACCGCCCAAAGACGACGTCAAAAGGAAAAAGTCTAGTTGCGAAAGTTGTGGGGAATTTCGAGGCGATGCTTCTGGATATAAAATTCGTCCAAATCGGAGTCCGGACGGCCGAGTAAAGCCCGTTTTACTCAGGCCCAAAATCTGATGATGGGAATCCGAGAGTCTATATAAAGAGAGGAAACCTAGGTCACCAAGGGCCACGAATTTTCCTCCTCCCGAGCCGCCGTCTTGGAGGGGAGGACCAGCACCATTGCAGCACCATCCACAACGAAGAAGGGGGCCAAGGAGCCGCTGCCCCTAGGGCCGCCGCCGCCCCGAGGGCCGCCGCCGCCCCCTAGGGCCGCCGCCGCCGCCGCGCCCCCAAGGGCCGCCGCCGCCGCCTCCGTGGCTGCCGCCGGCCGTCTCCTCCTCGTGGGGCTGCACCTCTCCATCAACACCATCATCAACCTCCTCCTCACCATGTCCATGTGTGAGTAGTCTTCGCCGGGGCCGAGGGCTCGTACGTGTAGCTATGTGGTTATCTCTCTCTCCCATGATGTGATCTTCGTTGTGATCATAGGCTATGTTAATCTAGGGTGATCCCATGATATTTCCCCTTCCTCTATGTATTGGATTGATGTACTCACTTGTCTTTATCTAGTATAATCCCCGAGACCAAGGTGACAGCGGTCTATTGGACATGGATTAGAAAAATATTTTCATGAGTGATTTCCTCTCTTGTTTGTTGATTGAAGATTGAGAGTCTCTTGGTGCTTGTCTTTAACTATCCTTTAGATATGTTGTGGTGATTGTGGGACTCTCTTTGGATGGCCGCGGTGACATTGGGAAATCCTTAGATTGAGAACTACGAACTTTGAGGTGTGCTTTTGTAGCCCTACATAATTCTCGTCCTCTCTTGACCACGAAGGAATGACCTCCGGGTGCGTCTCCATTGCATGTTTTATGGGAAATATCATGTGATTCGATTATGTTAATGTTGTTGGGAGTTGCCTCTAGTGAAAGTATGATCCCTAGGTCTTGTTTCCACCATTGCAATACCATTTGTGCTCACGTTTAGCACCTGTTTGCTTGCTGCACTTTTTATTACAGATTTATATTACTTTGCTTTGCCACTCCTATCATCCATATCACTTGCCATTTAACATCTCTTCGCCGAACTAGTGCACCTATACAACTCCTAGTTGTATTAGATGTGTTGGGGACACAAGAGACTTCTTGTATCTTAGTTGCATGGTTGCTTGAGAGAGACCATCTTCAACCTCTACTTCCCTGAGTTCGATAAACCTTAGGTCATCCACTTGAGGGAAATTGCTGCTGTCCTACAAACCTCTGCGCTTGGAGGCCCAACATAGTCTACAAGAGTAGAAGCGTGTGTAGACATCAAGCTATTTCTGGCGCCGTTGCCGGGGAGGTGAGTGCTTGAAGGTATATCTTTAGATCTTGCAATTAAATCTTTTTGTTTCTTGTTTTTATTTCACTAGTTATGTTTATGAAAAACCGCAATCTTAATTCGCTGCTTGGGGAAGGCCGCTTTACCACACCCGTGGTAGAGAAGTCTCCTCCACCTACTGAATGTATCCCGTTCAAAGTACCACTTGGGATAATTGAAATAATTATGAATGATCGTTATGATGGGACAGTCAATCCTAGTATTCATTTGTTGAAACTTACAGAACTTTGTGAGTTGTTTAAGATTTCAGGTTTGACAAGAGATGGAGTCATGAGGAAATTATTTGCCTTGTCCCTGAAAGGAAAAGCATTGGAATGGTATAGGCTACTAGATGACTCTCACCTGCTGGATTGGGAAGAGATCCAGTCTCTCTTTTACTCCAAGTTTTATCCTCTTCATGAAGTCCATGAGAATAGGAATTATGTTTATAATTTCTATCCTCATGACGGAGAGAGCATAGCTCAAGCTTGGGGGAGACTGAAAACGTTAATGCTAAAATGTCCTAACCATGGGCTCCCCAAACATATGATTATTACTAATTTCTATGCGAGGCTCTCTCGAGAGGATAAAGTTTTGCTCGATGCTTCCTCTATGGGTTCTTTCACAAACGAAAAGATTGATGCTAAATGGGAACTCCTTGAAAGAATTCAACGCAACACTGAAGATTGGGAGATCGACAAAGGTAAAGAGTTAGGTATAATTTATGAGTATGATTGCAGTAAGTCCTTTGTTGAAACTACAAGTTTTAATAAGTTTAGTGCTAAGTTTGGACTTGATTCTCAACTCCTTGTTGATTTCCTCAAATCTTTTGCTTCACATCTTAATATGCCTAAGGAGGATTGGATCAAGTATCATAAACCTTTTAAAGAGACTTGCAAAGAAAATGAAATTGTTCATGATGATTGCAACATGCATGATCCAATTCCTAAAAATGAAGTTTTATATAAGCATGTTAATTTTTGTGGAGTCGATAGACCTTGTGAAAGGCCTATGATTGAAGAAGAGAAGTATTGTAAGCAACATAAGCATGAAAGAACAATCACTTGGGTCAGAGATTTAAATGAAATTGCTAGAGAATTGTGTGACCATTATCCTTTTACTTGTGAACTTTGCTGTATAGAAGGTCACTTTAATTTTCAATGCATGCACTTTCAAAACATAACTGTTAACCGGTTGTGTGATAACATGATCACCTCTGATCTTTATGATGAGCTTATGTTATTTTTGATGTGTGAAGAGTTATCAGAAAAGACTTCTTGGCTGGATGTTAATGCCATAGGAATAAAAAACACTTTGCGAAATTGCCATCTCTATTGTGTTGTTAATTGCCATGAAAATGATTACATAAGTAAGATTAGAAAGGAGGGAACTTTACCAAAGTATAAAAATGACTCTTATATTTCTGCTAATAAAAAGGAGAGTTTCTCCCAAGTTTCCCTTATTGTTTCTAATGATAAACCAGGATATGTGGAGAAGCTTCATCTCCAACCACTCCCTCCTAAGGTGAAGAAGAAGAAAAAGAAGAGGAGGAGGAAGAGGAGCAAGAAGGAAGAAGAATGGGTATCAACCTGGCCTGAGCATATTCCTCCCATCAACTTTTTGTTGGGGATCGTAGCAGAAAATCAAAAAAAATTTCCTACGCGTCACCAAGATCTATCTATGGAGTAATCTAGCAACGAGCATAAAGGAGAGTGAGTGCATCTACATACCCTTGTAGATTGCGAGCGGAAGCGTTCAAGAGAACGGGGATGATGGAGTCGTACTCGTCGTGATCCAAATCACCGATGATCCTAGCGCCGAACGGACGGCACCTCCGTGTTCAACACACGTACGGAGCGGGGACGTCTCCTCCTTCTTGATCCAGCAAGGGGGGAGGAGAGGTTGATGGAGATCCAGCAGCACGACGGCGTGGTGGTGGAAGTAGCGGGATTCCAGCAGGGCTTCGCCAAGCGCTGCGGGAGGAGGGAGATGTGTCACGGGAGGGAGAGGGAGGCGCCAGGGCTTGGGGTGCTGCTCCCATGCGCCTCCCCACTATATATAGGGGTGGAGGGGGCTGGTTTCTTGCCCTCCAAGTCCATTGGGGCGTTGGCAAAGGTGGGGGAAAGAAATCCCATCATTTCCTTTCCCCACCGATTGTTATCCCCCCTTTTTAGGGATCTTGATCTTATCCCTTCAGGATATGATCTTATTCCTTCTAAGGGGGGATCTTGGTGCGTCTTGACCAGGGGTGTGGGGCCTTGCCCCCACTACCCACGTTCATGTGGGTCCCCCCATGCAGGTGGGCCCCACTTCGGAACCTTCTAGAACCTTCCCGGTACAATACCGAAAAATCCCGAACATTTTCCGATGGCCAAAATAGGACTTCCTATATATAAATCTTTACCTCCGGACCATTCCGGAACTCCTCGTGACGTCCGGGATCTCATCCGGGACTCCGAACAACTTTCGGGTTTCCGCATACTTATATCTCTACAACCCTAGCGTCACCGAACCTTAAGTGTGTAGACCCTACGGGTTCGGTAGACACGCAGACATGACCGAGACGACTCTCCGGTCAATAACCAACAGCGGGATCTGGATACCCATGTTGGCTCCCACATGTTCCACGATGATCTCATCGGATGAACCACGATGTCAAGGATTCAATCAATCCCGTATACGATTCCCTTTGTCTATCGGTATAGCACTTGCCCGAGATTCGATCGTCGGTATACCGATACCTTGCTCAATCTCGTTACCGGCAAGTCTCTTTACTCGTTCCGTAACACATCATCCCGTGATCAACTCCTTGATCACATATTGTGCACATTATGATGATGTCCTACCGAGTGGGCCCAGAGATACCTCTCCGTCATACGGGGTGACAAATCCCAGTCTCGATTCGTGCCAACCCAAAAGACACTTTCGGAGATACCTGTAGTGCACCTTTATAGCCACCCAGTTACGTTGTGACGTTTGGTACACCCAAAGCATTCCTACGGTATCCGGGAGTTGCACAATCTCATGGTCTAAGGAAAAGATACTTGACATATAGAAAAGCTTTAGCATACGAACTACACGATCTGTGCTAGGCTTAGGATTGGGTCTTGTCCATCACATCATTCTCCTAATGATGTGATCCCGTTATCAACGACATCCAATGTCCATGGTCAGGACACCGTAACCATCTATTGATCAACGAGCTAGTCATCTAGAGGCTTACTAGGGACATGGTGTTTGTCTATGTATCCACACATGTATCTGAGTTTCCTATCAATACAATTCTAGCATGGATAATAAACAATTATCATGAACAAGGAAATATAATAATAACCAATTTATTATTGCCTCTAGGGCATATTTCCAACAGTCTCCCACTTGCACTAGAGTCAATAATCTAGTTCACATCGCCATGTGATTAACACTCATAGGTCACATCGCCATGTGACTAACATCCAAAGAGTTCACTAGAGTCAGTAATCTAGTTCACATCAATATGTGATTAACACTCAATGAGTTCTGGGTTTGATCATGTTATGCTTGTGAGAGAGGTTGTAGTCAATGGGTCTGCAAAATTCAGATCGCTATGTACTTTGCAAAACTTTATGTCATATCATAGATGCTGCTACCACGTTCCACTTGGAGCTATTCCAAACTGTTGCTCCATTATACGTATCCGGTATCTCTACTCAAAGTTATCCGGATAGGTGTTAAGCTTGCATCGACGTAACTCTTTACGTCGAACTCTTTATCACCTCCATAACCGAGAAACATTTCCTTATTCCTCCAAGGATAATTTTTGACCACTATCTGGTGATCCACTCCTGGATCACCTTTGTACCCTCTTGCCAGACATGTGGCAAGGCACACATCAGGTGCGGTACTCATCATGGCATACCGTATAGAGCCTATGACAAAAACATAGGGGACGACCTTCGTCCTTCCTCTTCCTTCTGCCGTGATCAAGTTTTGAGTCTTACTCAACTTCACACCTTATAACTCAGGTAAGAATTCCTTCTTTAACTGACCTATTTTGAACTCCTTCAAAATCATGTCAAAGGTGTGTGTTCCTTTTGAAAGTATCATCAGACGTCTTGATCTATCTCTATAGATCTTGATGCCCAATATGTAAGCAGCTTTATCCAGGTCTTCCTTTGAAAAACTCCTTTCAAACAACCCATTACGCTTTCCAGGAATTCAAAATCATTTCGGATCAACCATATGTCATTCACATATACTTATCAGAAATGTTGTAGTGCTCCCACTCACTTTATTGCAAATACAAGTTTCTAACAAACTTTGTATACCCAAAAACTTTGATCACTCCATCAAAGTGTATATTCCGACTCCGAGATGCTTGCTCTAGTCCATGGAAGGATCGCTGGAGCTAGCATACCTTTTAGCATCCTTAGGATCGACAAAACCTTTCTGATTGTATCACATACAACCTTTCTTTAAGAAAACTGGTAAGGAAACTTGTTTTGTCATCCATCTGCCAGATTTCATAAATGCAGCTAATGCTAACATGATTCCGACGGACTTAAGCACCGCTACGGGTGAGAAAATCTCATCGTAGTCAACTCCTTGAACTTGTGGAAAACTCTTCGCCACAAGTCGAGCTTCATAGACGGTGACATTACCGTCCACGTCCGTCTTAGTCTTAAAGATCCATTTGTCTCAATGGCTTGCCGATCATAGGGCAAGTCCACCAAAGTCCATACTTTGTTTTGATACATGGATCCTATCTCGGATTTATCGGTTTCTAACCATTTGTCGGAATATGGACCCACCATCGCTTCTCCATAGTTCGTAGGTTCATTGTTGTCCAACAACATGACATTTAAGACAGGATCACCGTACCACTCAGGAGTAGTACTTATCCTTGTCGACCTACGAGGTTTGATAGCAACTTGATCCGAAACTTCATGATCACTATCATTAGTTTCCTCTTCTGTCGTGGAATTAACACGGCAGATGTCCGGTTTAACGGACTTGATGATGGAACCATCGCACGGGTTAGCTTGAAAGGGTTCATGGCGCACAAATGACACAAAGGGTTTTATACTAGTTCGGCCCCTTCGAGAAGGTAAAAGCCTACGTCTAGTTGGTTTGGTATTACTTGGGCGTCGGATTACAGGGAGCGGAATCGCTTGCCTGCGTCTCGACGGATTGATTGTTGCTTGTCCCTGAACCGGTGCCGGGTCGTCCCTTTATATAGAGGTGACGCTTGGTCCGGTTTACAGAGTCCCGAGGCCGGCTCATAATCGTGTCCGCCTCGGTCTCTGCTCTTCCTTTCTTATCTCTCAAGTTACATCTCTTTGGTGGTTCACAAACCGTATTTCTATACATGGGCCTTGAAATCTCATGGGCCGTAATCTCTACTAATAATAAATTAAGTACGATATAGTTAAGCCGGTTTACAATATCCGGTTTATACCTATTAACCATATCCCTGACATTAGGCCCCAGAATGATTTGAACTCGTTCATATCAGTCTCCATCGTCTCCTGCAATTTCTCTTCTGTCTTCATTTTTTGTAAACCGGCTCTGACGTCATCCTCCAAAATCATTAAAGTCTGACAATGACATCATCTCCGCATTCAACGCCGCGAGCTGTACTGTAGTTTGTTTTTAATGGTTATCCCGAGAATCGAGGCATTCAACGGATCTTTATCCGATTTTTCTCCCTTGATTACCGCACCTGTCGCTTCATATCTGCCTCTCTGTCTATAAATAGTGCTGCTCCTCCTCCTTCTTCCTTCTCGCGTCTTCTTCCTCCTTCCGCTTCCTGACCCGCAAACCTCCATTGCTGCTCGAGCTCAAGAACGCCACCGACGACCGCAGGATCTTCAGCCTTCGACCGGCCGCTGCATCAACCTGAGCTTTGACCAGATTCTCTCCGCCGCCGATTCTCGCTGTCCCTGGTACGTTTATCCACCTCTCTGTAGATCTGTGTCCGCCATTGCTTCGCCTGTGTTCTTCCGCCATTAGGGCTTCCGATGAAGCTCCGTCCCTTCGTAGATCTTTTTCTCATAGAAATCTTGTAATCTTCAAACCCTAGTCCATAGGTCTCTCGCTTAGCATCAGATTAGATCTTCGTCATAGTGACCTTGTAGCTTTATACGTTCCGCCATTAGAGTTCTCCACGAGCTTCATACTGTTCTTTCTCTGAAACCTGCAACTCCGTAGTATCTTTACCTTTCTGATCTTGCTGTAGATGCGTCAAGTACTTTAGATCTTGCCATTTTTATTTCTGCTGTTGCTTGCTTTAGGTCTCCTTTCTATGTACATCTTGTAAACTTATCTGCTCTGATTTGGACCTCTGTAGATTTTCCGCCCAATTTTCGTTTCTTTATCCCCTTATGCTCAGATCTATTCCTTCTTAACAATGCATTGAAAACCTGTTTTTCTCTTCAATAGATCTGCTAAGTATGCTCCGGTTTAGATCATCATGTCATAAACCGGAAATGATGTAACCTGATGCAATAACTTTAAACTATTCTTCTTCAACTGCCATTTAAACCGGAAATGATAAAACTCTGTTTCGTAATTACCGGTTTAATCTTGCCAAATAATTCTCCATTTTAACCATTGCATATCATGAACAAATCCCGGATCGTTGCTTTTTCATAATCCGTCTTTGCACTTTTCTCTTCTTCAGCACTTTGCTCAAATGGCTAAGCAGTATGTTTCGTGCGACTGGGTTCGTTCTGTCGTGACTGAAGAGGATTTAGTCAAACTATCAAGCATTGGTACGTTAGGTCCTCAGGCCGAATTGAAATGGCGCGCTCCGGGTAATGAGTGTCCTCCCGCTCCTAGGTCCGGGGAAGTGATTGTATTTCTGGATCACATCTCCAGGGGTTTCTCTCCCCCCGGTTCAAAATTTTTCCGGGACGTCCTTGCCACCTTCCAGCTGCATCCACAGGACATCGGGCCGAACTCCGTTTCCAATATTTGTGATTTCCAAGTTTTTTCTGAAGCGTATCTGCAAGAAGAGCCTTCGGTTGATCTTTTTCGGGATTTCTTCCATGCAAACCGGCGTACTGAGTTCACCAGCGGGCCTCACCAAGAGCTTGGTGGTATCAGTATTCAGAAAAGGAGGGATGCAGTTTTCCCTCACGCCTCCTT
Source organism: Secale cereale (assembly GCA_902687465.1). Lineage (NCBI taxonomy): Eukaryota > Viridiplantae > Streptophyta > Magnoliopsida > Poales > Poaceae > Secale > Secale cereale. The sequence continues at coordinate 421,109,725 of LR738709.1, forward strand.
GCACACTCATCCAAAGGACTGGAACAAGTCCTGGTTTTACTGCGTAGACACATCTCCTGAAGGTGAAAACCCTTTGCCGGGTTATCGTGAAACTCGTATCCCGGCAAATCACCCCTTGCCGCAACGATTAAGCGCTGCTGAACGGATCCCGTTTTCTCCTCAACTCTCCAAGCTGAGGGCTTTCATGGCGAACGGCCTGATCGGCACAGATTTCCTTCGCTGCTGGTTATCATGGAGTATCCTTCCCTTAAGCCGGCGCCCTGATTTGATGTGCAATTACTCCGGTAAATCGGATGACCCTCAGAGATTTTCCAAGGAGAAATTGTCTGAATCGGAAGTAATTGAATCGGCCAAGAAGATTGTCAATCCCGCTCTAACAGATTGCACTAGAGTTGGCTTGGCCCCATACTTCAAGAAAAATAAGCAGCCTGAGGTAAGTGTCTTTAACTTGTACTTTATAAACCGTCCTTTTTGAACCGTCTTTTACTTGCCTTCCCTTTTTTCATTTAGGCTGATGATCCTTTCTGGAGGAGGAAACCTCAGGAAAAACCTGCAAGGCAAACTCGCCGAAAGACTCCTGCAAATAAGAAAAGGAAAGCAGCCGTTGACGCCGGTTCTCCTTCTGAAGATGATGATCCGGACTCCGAGGTACGCCTTACTCCGGTTTACATTTTGTCTTTATATACTTGTTCATATCTCTAATGATGCCCTTTTCATAGGATCCACTCGAAGGTGATAACCCGACGGAGATTGAGGTAACCCTTATTTCTTCCGATTCAGAACCCCCTCCTCAAAAGAGCCGTCGGACTGTTAGAAAGTATCAATTTTCTCATCCTTATGCTAAGTTGGATCCCAATTTTACTTTGAAGAAACAACAGCACGAAGCCTTGCGCCGGACCACTCGCCATAGCGGCTTGGCAGTGGAATCCTCTGGAATTTCGCTAACTCCGGCTCGAAAACGCCGCGCTGAGGTGATGCTCTCTCCAACTCTTCTTCACCCCAAGGCCGGTCTTATCAGAAAACCACTTAAACCGACTGATCCTGATTATCAGGAAACTCCACTGTCTTCATCTGGCGAATCAACCGCGACACAGCTTCCACCTTTGAAGACTGTCCCAGGGTAATTCTCTTTACTTCTTCCGGTTTACATTCTTCTTTTTCTTTATAATGCTGACTTATCTTTGCTTGTTTTTCCAGCAAACCGAAACCCAGCAAAAGAGCTAAGGGTAAGAAGCCTGTTGCTGATCCTTCTACTGATGAACCAGTAATTGAGCCGTCAACAGCTATCCCTCCTGAAGATACTCCTGTCACTCCGGTTCAAGAACCTGTTCTTGATACTCCTGCTACTGATGCTGCCCAAGATCCACCAAGTCCGGCCCGGGTTAGCTCTCCTCAAGTTAACCCGGGGTCTCCTGATCCGGCTCAAGCTGAAGTTACACCTCCCAATGCACCCACTTCCCCTGATGTTGTGGTTACTGGCACTGCTTATGTTGCGCCAGCCAAACCCACCGTTTTAGCAAAGCACACTGCTAAAGCGGAGAAAGTAACTCAGGAAAAGGGGAAGTGGAGTACAGACATATCCAGTCTTTCGAGTATGAGTGCTCAAGACATTTATTCCGGATATTTGAGCCGGCTCCACAGTAGCCGGGACTATGAAGCCAGCTTAGTAAACATGATGAGAGAGAAATACGAAGTAAGTTTTCCTGTTCTGACTTTGTTTTGCTTTGACGCATTTTTATCTTCTAACAGCCCCCAAGTTCCGGTTTATCTTCTTCATTGAAGGTAATCCGGAACTTTGCAGTTTTTAACTGCTGATCCATACATTAGCCCCCAAGTATCAAGTAGATAACTTGGTTATGTAGTTGATACTTGTAAAAATTGTCTCTGATGCTTTACTTCAACTGCCATTAGCCCCCAAGTGTCAAGTATACAACTTGGTTGTATGCTTGAGACTTGTAAAAATTATCTCTGATGCATTGCTTCAACTGCCATTAGCCCCCAAGTGTCAAGTATACAACTTGATTGTATGCTTGAGACTTGCAATTTCTAATCTTACCTTTGAACTTTTGTCTACAGGCTGAGCTGAACCGGAATGCTGTGGAAAACAGTGAGCTTCGAAGCCGGCTTATAGAGACTGAGGCAGCCGCTTCAAAGGCGAAGAAAGAACTTCAAGTCAGTTTAAAAACTGCCGAGGACTTGAAGAAGTTCTTTGATGAAGAACGAACTGCTTTTGAAGTCCAGAAGAAGGATCTTGAAAAACGTATTCAGGATGCCGAAGGAGCACTTAACCCGGTTACTGAAGAATTGACCGGGTTAAAATGCCAGATTGATTTGATGACCTCTGCTATCTTTGGTAAACATAATCTGAATTCTTGTCTGTTATCTTTGCAATCTATGATTTATATCGGTTTAACTTTTCTTGTTGCATGTAGGACGCCGTGTCTCCCATCTTGGGGATGATGTACGGAAGAAACTGAAGGCCTGCTATACTTTGGTGGAGCAACTATACTCTGGAGCGCAAAGGATTATCAGCGCTACCTCCTTTGGTAAACCGGCTCCTTCAACCATCAAGGCTACTTTGAACAGCTTGTCAATTCTGCCAACTCGTCTTGAAGAGGTGAAGAAATCGGCTGCCCGAGGAGGTGCTCTTCTGGCTCTGACAAGGGCTAAAGCTTGGGTTCCAGACATTGATCCGGCAGAAGTGTTGACCGGTTTTCCTGACACCAAGGAAGACGGTTCAGCATTTGGTGAGAGAGATCTGTACGCTCTGACAAAGGAAATGCGTCCACTTTCTAGCAAGATTGCGGTGGAAACTGATTTGTCTCGATACCACCCAGCATATGATCTGCAAAACGAGCGTGTGGAACGACCGGTTTACGATGTTGCAAATTTAACTCCGCCGGTTCGTCCTCACACTTTTGCTCCTGATATTGATCCTGCTGAGTTGATCAACGATGAGATGTATTTCCGTGCCTTGGCCAAGATTGATTGGCGTGCACCAGATTTCCCGCCGCTTCACGAGGAGGAAGATGTTCCGGAACCAGATGGTGGCCAATCATCCCGGCAGGGAGGAACGGAATCTTAAGTGTTATTGCTGTAATCACAATTTGCTATTCCATAAACAATGTTTCCAACTATTTGGCTTTCATGCCTTGTAATAGGCTTTAGCTGAAATGTAATGCACTGTGATCCGGCTTTTGGTCGTTTATAAAATACTCTTTCGCTGACTTGTTGATTGATGCGGATTTCTTGCCCTGTCCATAAAAAAAGATGAAAAATATGTCCTAGTGGTTTGACCACTGGACGAATTAACTTGCTCTCTTGATATAATAAACAAGCATATCTTTGATAAACAACTGTGATGCCTTAATTGCATTTAGCCAAAATACCTTAAACCGGCAAGGTGTTTTTTAAAATTACCTTAATCAGCCTTCATTTATTCTAATAAGCCCTTGAAACTCCTCAGTCTTAACTTGTCCATGATTTTTTCTTTTCTTGGTTCAGCAATTTGTAACTTGTATCTGACCTCGTGCTGCCAATTGTCAGCTCATCATGAAGTCGAACCGGGTTACGATGAACGCCGGTTTAACTTTCTCTGGTGTTCATGATCCAGACTTATAACACTAGATATACGGTCAACTTCTAGAGCTGTTCCCCTTGGTTAGAAAGGTTATGAAACACAGAAATCATCAAGAAACACATAATTATTGTAAATCAAACTATGCAATCGAGGCTTTTTCAAAGAGCTGCCAGGCTCAAAAAAACTGTTTCAAGGAGCCGGGTCATCATTTGAACGTGGGCGATACCACTGTTCAGGGAGCCCAAAAATTCATAACATAGCCATTCAAGGGGTGTGTGGGCGAACCACTGTCCTCAGGGGCCGGGTCATCATTTAAACGTGGGCGATACCACTGTTCAGGGAACCCAAAATTTTCATAAT